>OX382279.1:25818695-27063790 GCA_947507595.1 Pyralis farinalis
AGTACGATTTGCTCTGCGATACTGAAATATAATCATAAAATACTGAAGTACTCTCCATCCCCACGTGTCATATATGTCTCAGTCGATCCGGTCTCGAGTACGACGACCGATCGGATCGGACATGCGCAACGTCGCTAAGTTTTTTTTTCTCTGGGCGTGGCTATCGAATATCGATAGCCGATACACGCCTATCGACGGGAGTCGATTTTATGGCACGCCTAGTCGATACACATTCCGTTGTGTTCGTAATATTCATTTAGAAAGTGGAAATAGGAATACATTTACTCTAGTATAAAATACACATACAATTACATAGATAACAGAAAAAATATAACGCGAGCACGGTGGCGCTGTCGTGAATTACTCGACTTTGACACCAACGCTCGTGGATTCGATTCCCGAACAAGATAAAAATTTGTGTGCATAAACGTGTCTGTTTGTCTTTGTCGTTAAGCCGCCGGTCCCGGCTGTTGTCGATAGATGACAGTCGTTAAGTCGGTGGCCCTCGGGTGGCTTGAAAACACTGGCCTCCGCCAATCCGCATTTGAGCAGCGTGGTGGAGTATGCTCCCCCTTCAATTGAAGGCAGACTCGTATCCCTGCAGTGGGATGAGTAAGGGTCGATGTGGATACCAACGGAGTATGCCTCTTGTTTTTAGGGTTCCGTACCCAAAGGGTAAAAACGGAACTCTATTAATGAGGCTCCGCTGTCCGTCCGTCCGTCCGTCCGTCCGTCCGTCTGTCACCAGGCTGTATCTCATGAACCGTGATAGTTAGACAGTTGAAATTTTCACAGATGATGTATTTCTATTGCCGCTATAACAACAAATACTAAAAAATAGAATAAAATAAATATTTAAGGGGGCTCCCATACAACAAACGTGATTTTTTTGCCGTTTTTATCGATAATGGTACGGAACCCTTCATTTGCGAGTCCGACTCGCACTTGGCCGATTTTTTTAACACCAACACTCTCTTTCAGACCAGCTCTGATTCTCACATCATCCTCGTTTTATCTATACATCTATACAGATAAATAAAATTGGAGTGTCTGTTTGTAATATTAAAATAACCGCTTTTTATTAAATGCATATGGATGTATACACGGTACATATACCAAAATATTTTTTTCACAATTTTTGTATGTCTGTTTGTTTGTTCCGGGTAATCTCTGAAACGGCTGGATGGATTTTGACGGGACTTTCACTGGCAGATAGTTGATGTAATAAGGAGTAAATTAGGCTACTTTTATTTTTTTTTATTTTATTAATTTTTATTAATATAAATATATAATAAAAAAATAACTATTCCGCGCGGACGAAGTCGCGGGCACAGCTAGTTTCCTAAAAAAATAAACAGAATATACGTGAACCATTACAATAACACAGCCTACAGAAAAAAAAGATACATAAAAGACTCATACACATTTTGGGACGTGGAAAATAATTCTAAAGATGCTACTTCAACATCAAGGTTCGATTCCCACATGAGACAAATATTTGTGATTATGATTTTTTCTATTTGTCTTAATGTGGGTGTTTCAAAAGAGATAGGGCGCATCAAAATCATCCGTTTGAAGAAATACCACCTCACAGAAAACCGTAAACAATACCGACTCCATAGAGGGTTGTTGTGTTCCTGCGAGTGAGTGAAGTCTCTCGATGTTGTATTTATTAATACTCGTAAATAAGAGGTAATAGTAAATGACTGAAAGTTTTGTTCATTACCATTTATACAATTGCTTATGACTATGTCACGTAGAAAATTGTCCAAATCACGGAAAAAATGGTAGTCATTTCGACTACGGAGGATGACGTATGGTTTCTAACAGCAGCTCCTGTAGAGTAGATCCAATATTCCTTCAAGTATCTATGACTGTAAAACGGAAATTTCATACTTTAACCCCTGTTATAAACAATAGTCTACGTACCTAACTACGTACTACGTACCTTTGCTGACTAAAGTTTAAAAAATCTTCCGAACCAAAGTCGAATATCAAAATAAAGGGTTTTGAAAGGTGATCTTAAGAACATATATAACTTATATGTTTAAAGCTACTTTTTAATTATTAAAATATAATTAGCTTTATATTAAATATTTCTTCAATAGTTTAAATATTTTTTATTAGTACTTTCTGCCTACCACGTTGGATTTGACGTGAAGTTATTGGTAGATATTTAACATTTCATTTATTAATTCTCTATACTAATTAATTTAAATGTCTTTTTACTAGAAATTCGTCTTCTTTGTTCTTAAACCTAAGGATTGGCGAAGATAGATACTGATATTCAAATAGAGCGATCAGACCTCCACAACCTCAGGGAAAATCTTTATTAGGTTAGGTCACACGTTTATTGAAATATAATTTCTTGAATTTGTGAGTTTCACCACGATGGTTTCCTTTACCGCCATTTTCTTAATAAATTGACCTTTTTTTAACAAATTTGCATAGAAATAGAAGAATCAAAGATAGTTTGTGTACTGCAGCTCGCGTTCCAGGATTCCTTAGAGACTTCATTTGCAGAAACGCTACGCTCTTGTTTGGCTACATTCATCCCCACACTTTCCCAATCTAGCTGTTTTTTTCAACTACAGCGAAGCAAAGTAACGGTAATACATTTAGTTGTCTATGAATGTGTGTAGATGTTCGATCATAGTTTAAAAACTGCAGATCAGATTTGATTGATATAGATATCGATTATGTTGTAGTGAAAGAGTGTGTCGTTTCTTTTTCTATAGTTCAAGTACATTAATAAAAGTAATCTTGTCTTGTAGGGCATAATTCAAAATGACTTTTGAAATTACATGAGAATTTTAAGTGTTTTCAGGAACACCGTTCCTATATGAAATCTACGTTTGGCTGTGAGTGTGTCTGTGCGTGAGTGTGTATGTCCTTTTAATCGAATATTCGAATTTTGACTTCAGATTCGGATTCAGTATAAAAACGTAGAATAGGGATGTTCAGGAACACCGTTCATATCTCTTAAGGAACATGGTTAAAATGGCCGACAAAATAAAAAAAATTGTATTGTTATATAATTGACGAGCCAGGTGTTCCTCTGGCAATGCAAGCTTGCGCATTCTCAACTGGTTTTTTATGATTAGTTTGTCTGTAACTAATAAAAGTTGTATTTTATGATGATAAATTACACGAATCACAACACGACAGTGGTCAGGTCATAGCGTGAAGAACCGACGACCGTTGGGGCAGTATCATCTAATGAAGAAAATATGTTGGGATATTAATAACAACGGACGGTTGTTGTATTCCTGTGTGTGAGTGAAACTACCAGTAAGCTCCTAAGGAGTTGCTGTGTTAGTAGCAGAGGTGGTATCGCGTGAACGTTATTTATTGCCTATATGCCTATTGCCTTGTATGGCTCCTGCCATTGTATAAAAAATAGGTACGTCCATGTAATCGCATTTACTTATAATATCTGTTACACTGTCACATTTTGTAGAACTAGTAAATACAATGATCCATAATAGTTTTTGAAGTTTAGTTTTAGAGACGTCCGATGCTAGAAGAGGCCGTTTTGGTCACTTTTCATCAAATCAAAAAGTGTATAAAACATTATCAAACATGACTCCAGACATCCATAGGTTGGAGAAGAAGTAAAGAAACAAGTTAGGGTGGTACACTGCACAACACGTAAAGAACACAAAGTGAATTCAAAATGTAAGAAAATAAATACACAGACAAGAAACAACCATGAGCTACCTTATGATATACAGTTATACCAACCAGGGCTCTTGTTACGCTTGTGCGATCACTCGGTTTTAGCCAAACTAATGAAATCTTCACAATATTTGAGGAGGAAGGAGTGTCACAAGTTCACGGAAGATGACCTCTCTAAAACCATAGAATACCTAGTCCTATAATGAATATATACATTTATATTAAATGAAACGATACAAATGTATTATGTTGTATAATATATATATATTTATAAAAACAACAACGTTGCGCTTCTGCGAATGAAGTCTCTAGAAATCCTGGAATGCGAGCTGTAGGACACAAACTATCCTTGATTCTTATACGCAAGTTTGTTTAAAAAAGTAAATTTATTAAAAAAATCGCAGTAAAGGAAAACATGGTGATGAAACTCGCAAATTCAAGAAAAAGTATATATATTTTATTTTATAATTCATTAAAAAAACGGAATAAATAGGAAATAAGAAACTTAAAATTCAAAAAAACCTATTTGAAAAGATCTAAAGATATATGTTATCAGACATATGATATTAGTTTCTTAGTCACTAGAGCAGGCACAAAAATATCAAAGTTACCAAGAATTTAAACAATTGTATACGCCTATTCAAATAATGAATTATGTGAATGATGCATGTAGTTTCATTGGTGCTATAGATAAAGCAAGATGGTGTGATTCTATGCATTTATGTGAAAAACATGTACTATAAAACCAACTTCTTTACAAATTTTTTTTTAAAGAATTTATGTATGTATGTATGTATATCTTCACGCCAAGTACCTTGCGGGGTAGGCAGAGAGAACCGAGCGTCACGAGACGCGTGCATACATACTTCACTCGCTTCTGTGACATTCATAGCTCTTTTCATGCACACTCGCCGGTTCTTGGGGCTCCCGACGTCACCTTCTGATAAAACACGACCAATTTGGTGATGGTAGGTTAGTCTCGGTCTTCCTCGGCTCCTACATTCTTCCAGTTTTGCATTGTATATCTGTTTCGTCATTCTTTCATCCCACATTCTTTCTACATGTCCGAACCAACGGAGCATGCCCTTTCTTATCTTAACACCGACACTCTCTTTCAGACCAACTCTTTTTCTCACGTTTTCATTACGAACGCGGTCAGCAAGCGTTATGCCACAAATTTTGCGCAATGCTCTCATCCCGACAAATTATACCAACAGCTAATCTTGAATTGTATAAAGGCGTCGTTTTTTGGCGATTTCCGAGTTTGATAATACCAGTTGTAGTATTATTAATGGGTGAATTTACACCTTTTCTTCTTAAATATAATTACTAGAACACCTTTAATGACATTAAAAAATAACATTTAACGTACCTTTTGGAGAAATAATTACGTAAGCACAGTAAACCTACCTTAATCGCGGTCGAGCGCTTTTAACAACTATACCGAAAGCGAACAAAGTCGTAGATTATCGCTAGTATGTTACAGTAAGTTTTTAGGAAGGAAACACGTGAAGGCTGTTAGGTCTGTGTTGAGGCGAATACGGTACTGCGCAGACTCGAACCGATATCAGATACCGATAGGTGGACGTGGGCGGGCGGATCGGCTGGGCGGGTCAAGCTGGTAACGAAAGCGGAGACGAGAAAAAAAAATCAGGCGTTATCACGGAAAACAGTCGAGATTATTATCAGGAGTTATAACAAAGCTTGTGAAGTACTTCTACGATAGACTGTAGCTAAATCATAAATTGCAGTGTTTATGCGAGTGAGTCAAGAATATTGGAGCTCATAAAAGGTATTTAAGCAAAGGGTGCGTGGAAGTCATTACAGTTTTTTAAATTAGAGTATTAATTTTTTTCTTCCTTAGGTACTGTTTTTTTATACAACGTGGGAGGCATACAAGCATACGGCTCATCTGTACAACCGTTTCCGTAGCCTATTAACGCTTGTAATATATTAAGTATCACTTGCGTGATGTCTCCGCTGCTTACACAGTAACTCTTTAGAAGTTTACTGGTGACATCACTCACATGCAGGAACACAACAACCATTTAGGGACTTGTTATTTGGCTGCGGTTTCCTATGACGTTGAGTACCTAAAGAGTTGCTGTGTAAGCAGCAGAGTTACCACTTAACATCAGGTGGGCCGTATACTTGTATGCTTCCCGACACTGTATAATAAAAAAACAATCTTTGGGCGGAAGCACCTGAATATCAGCTTGGGCATTGTGACTTGGTTCAAGGATCCTTAAGGTGGATGATAGAAGAATGTTGACATTCTATTTGTATGTTCTAATGATTGTACAGCTAAGAGCAGATAACGCTTAACACTCGAAGTACGATTGTATATCTTATTACGAACGGCATAAGAACGGTACAAAGGTCAAAGTGTAAAGCTTGAGCTGCACTTAACTGTACGACGTTCTCATCTAAGAGTCTTCTACTTCTTCCTATCGTTATCTCGTTTTTTAATCTATGGATTGGTGGAATCAGTTAACAGTCTGGCGAAAATATTAATTTTGATACGGAATAACTGGCGTCAGACCTTCATACACCAAGGGAGTACCAGACTTTTCTTAGGTTAGATGATACGTCTTTTGAAATATAATTTGAGCAGTGAAGGTATTCTCACGATGTTTCCTCCATATTCAACTGATAATTGATATGATGCTTCAAGTCATTTGGAATCTATCAGTTGTACTGTACGTTTCAGACATGAGCACTTAAGTTGAGAAATGATCTTCCGGCTAAGGTTTTTCCAAGACACTGATGTATTTTTTTATACAACGTCGGCAAGCATACGGCCCACCTGTTGTAAAGCGGTTACCTTAGCCTATGAACGCATGTAATACATTAAATATCACTCACGAGACGCCACCGCGATAATTACAAATATGAACATAAATACTTGTGCTAACCGTAGTATATACAAAAACCTGCATGTTCTGTGCCCATACATTAACCTTTCAAACTTAAGGTCTGTTCATTTAAATGAACTTTACCATTTTCAACTCGAAAGAGTCAAAAAGTCGCACCTGCTAGGCTGCCCCGCTACCCACTAGGGAAAAAGCGAAGATAATTACGTAGTGCAGAGTTGTGTTCCATATTTCGTCCTCATTAGATAATGAGTAGAGAGGGGCAATAAATATTATTTCCTTAACCCATTTCGGAGAACACAGCTTTCGTTTTAAGCCTGCGACACTTTATTGTTATATATTTTTGACTTCATTAATTTCGAGAAGTCGAGTGCTTTATGAGTTTGGGCGTTGAAGTATTTTAAAATTTTATTTTGTTGGTAGCGGTGCTTCCGTCTGAGAATTAGTTCGCTGCAAGGTGTAGTCATTTTTGAGAATCCTACAAAATATTTCGCTATGTTCGATATCTGCCAAAGGAAGTTTGGATTCAGAATATTTTTCCATCTTACATTGTATCTTTCATTGTATCTAATGTGAAATTTATTTTAACTAATTGAATTAATTTATCTACACTTGCATATTACCTAATGTTTTTTATTAATAATCTTAGTGTAATTAAAATTATTAATACCTCTACTTATTTCTTTTTTCGTTGCGCTAGTTTTTCGGCGTAACGCAATGATGATGTTAAAAACAGAGTTGGTCTGAAAGAGAGCGTCGGTGTTAGAATAAGAAGAGGCATGCGCCATTGGTTCGGACATGTAGAAAGAATACAGGAGGAAAGAATTACAAAACAGATGTACAACGCGAAAGTAGAGGGATGTAGGAACAGAAGAAGACCATGACTTACCTACCATGACCAAATTGGTCATGTTCTATCAGAAGGTGATGCCAAGAGCCTCAGAAACCGGCGAGCGTGCATGAGAGCAATGAATGCTAAAGAAGCGAGTGAGGTGTGTAAGGATTGAATCAGTGGCGCTCAGTTCTCTCTGCCAACCCCGCAAGGGATTCGGCCTGGAGTTATAGATATATATATATATATTTTAAATTATCCGTAGAACATAGATGTATAGGGGATAAATAATTACAGTACATATTTCTTAAGAACTGTTGTCTATTCTGTTATCCTAGTACTCGTAACATAGTTAAATTTGACTACTATTTTTAGTGAAATTCTACCTGTTGAAAGCGCAATTATTTTGCTTATTGCTATTATATATACGTTATATATACGTTCTTCTAGTATTTTAATATATATGCTATTATATTAAAATACTAGAAGAACGTATAGCAGGACTATAAATAATTATTATATTTCTTTTACATTATACAAGATGAAAGAATGACGAAGCAGATATACAATGCAAAAGTGGAAGGATGTAGGAGCCGAGGAAGGCCAAGACTAACCTACCATGACATACAAATTGGTCGTGTTCTATCAGAAGGTGATGTCAGGAGCCCTAGAAACCGGCGAGCGTGCATGAAAAGAGCAATGAATGTTAAAGAAGCGAGTGAGGTATGTAAGGATCGAGTCGCGTGGCGCTCGGTTCTCTCTGCCTACCCCGTAAGGGATTTGGCGTGAAGTTATAGTAGTAGTACATTATAAGTTTTGTAAACTACTGGTTTGTTAGGTTACTCTAATAATTGATGGTAGGCGATGATTTGAAATAATTATGACTTTAGAAACCAGTTGAGAATGCGCAAGCTTGCATTGCCAGTGGAACACCTGGCTCGTCAATTATATAATAATTTAATTTTTTTTTTTTAAACTTTGTCGGCCATTTTGACCATGTTCCTTAAGAAATATGATATTGGTTTTTCAGACATACCTATTCTACTTTTTTATGCTGAATCCGAATCTGAAGTCAAAATTCGAATGTTCGTAAAAAGCGACAGTCACACACACAGACAAACATATAGATTTCATATAGAAACGGTGTTCCTGAAACCACGGGCAAAATTATGCTTAAACGTTTGAAGCGATACCTTAAAGAAAAACAAAAGATTTTTTTGACAGAGACCCGAAGAATTATGTAAACAATAAGTGCTTGTAGTATGCTTGATATGCGCACCAGTAAATAACTGGTGACCTCACTCACGCAGGAACATAACCCTGAATGGAGTTGTCATTTAGCTGCGGTTTTCTGTGAGGTGGAGGTACTTCCCCAGGTGGGCTGATCCGAGGTAACTCTCTTTTATCTTTCTGCAATAATACCAAAAGGCCCTTTTTAAACTTCAATACTTTTCTTTTAAATTACATTTTATGTTTTACTAGCGAGAACCTCGGCTTCGCAACGGTAATCCGATCGCCACCAAAATTCACAGGGTTATCTGCTGAGTTAACCTGAAGGTTCCCTGAAAATTTCATCACAATTAGTTTAACCGTTTCTGTGTCTATAACGAATATGTCCATTTTTATATATACAACGATTTATCTACAATTAACTTTTGTCCAGTTCGAATTATTTTCACGTATTCACACATATTTGTTATATACAAATTAAACTACAATATATATATATATATATATAAATATTGTAATATAATTACTATTTTAGTTTTATTATTTATTCGTTTTTAACAATAATAGTTACAAATATATATGTTAACAATTTAATTTACATTAGAATATTGAATTCGTGAAAATAATTCGATCTATCTATCATACAAAGGTGATCAGATTATCGGTAGGTGTACATTATATATATAGAACGTTACGAGGCAAAAAATCATAGACTACTTGCAACTTGTAAAGTTCGCGCGTAGCCACCCCCGCTACTAATATCCCATGGAGCTTACTGGAAATTGGAAAAAAGGGTGCTTTGTATGTTTTTTATCTGTGATTTGTTTGCTATTATCAATGAGCCAGGTGCACCATGCGTAGGTGAAGCAGAATATGGCTCAAAAGTGAATAGTGAGTCACTTCCCAATATTATTCACACCCCTCTTTTTCATTTTAATTATTAATAATGTGAAATACTCTTAACCAAATAAATTCATGACATCTAAATTGATTTTTTACAAATAAGTATTACAAATATATTTTTAATCACACCTTTGATTATTAGTAAATAATAAGTACAAAATGTATAATATTTTCTTAAATGTCGTAATTTTCATTGACTTTGTTATTACTACTCGATACGAGATGGCGCTACGTGTTCTAGAAAGAAAGGCTAAGACATAAATGGAGGGCATTGTATTTATTTCTATTTTTCACGTGGAATGAAATCAGATGGCCTACATCCTACTAATATTATAAATGTGAATGTCCGTTTGTTTGTTTGTTACGCTTTAACGCGAAAACTACTGAACCGATCATCATGAAACTTTGTACACATATTCAAGGAGGTATCAGAAGTAACATAGGATACTTTTTATTAAAAAAAATATATTTTTTATCAATGCGAGCGAAACCGCGGGTAAAAGCTAGTGATGTTATAAGGTTATGTCAGTTATCGTAACAAGAACTTGAAGTATTTCTGGATAATAACAGCAATAAAAATTATAAAATCTACCACAGAACTTTCAACATTTTTATTTTATCAGGAATACGACAATGTACATCTTGCAGGGTAAGAAAAAAATCTATACTTACCACTAAAGGGGTAATTATATAATGAAAGAAGTTTTAATTTTTTCTTTTTTATTTTCTTAGCATTGTCACTATAGACAGATCTAACTCTCGGCTTTATGCTCGGGCCTTTTGATTTGATTCCAAGCGAGCTGTTATAACAGCAACCAAACCAAATAACAACAATCATATAAATATCATTGTTGTTATTTGGTTGCGGTTTTCTGTAAGGTGGAGGTACTTCCCCAGACCTACTTTGATACGATCTACTCTCTTAAAAAACCTAGACCAAGACAAACAGACATGTTCATGCACACAAATATTTCTCCTGGGTGGGAATCGAACCCACGAGCGTTGGTGTGAAAGTAGCGTTACTACTAAACACAGCATCACCCAACTCATCTATTTGTTAACGAACTCAAACTCACACATCATAAGGTTAAGGAGCTATATAGTCTTTTTGGGTGTATCATCATTTTTCCAGCATTTCCACGATAAACAGGACAGACAGACAGATCCAACTCAAATAAACAGCCTAGCAGTACTAAGCGAGGCCTGACAGCACATTTACATCAAACAGAGCTACAAGCTGCTATCTACCTGCATACATGCTGCATATTTCTTATAAGTGGATCAAGGTACTAAGTTCAGCACCGACAATGACGTACCTGGGCAATATGCAACCAAGACCTTCTCCCATTACCCTGTCCCATACCTATTTACTCAAGGTTCATGAAACCAATGAATTTGTACGTTTTAGATTATCCTATTTTATTTATAATTTTGTAATATTCTTGTATTTTTTTACGTTCTATTTTTATTTTTGACTATATTTATTCAATATTTTAAATTAATTTGACCATCATGTTATTCTGATGTTGTTTGACCAACATTGTATAGTGTTGTATTATCGCTGTGGAGAAGCGTGCTTCCTACTACAGATACTATTTGATGCTTAATTGGAGACCTCGGTCACACTGTATTTTAAAGGCTTAGTGAGACAAATAAACATTTGATTTGAATTGATTGATTCGACGAGCTCGGTGGCTCAGTCGTGAATGACGCGACTTTGACACCGACGCTCGTGGGTTCGATTCCCACACAAGGCAAACATTTGTGTGCATGAACATGTCTGTTTGTCTTGGTCTGGGTATTTTCTATGTATAATAAGTATGTATTTACTTATTATACATAGAAAAAAAAAATATTTACGTATGTTTATCAGTTGTCTAGTACCCATAACACAAGCTTCGCTTACTTTGGGGCTAGATGGCGCTGTGTAATTTGTCTGACAAAAAAAAAAATAAACAACGTTGAAAAGAGTTGTTATTTGGCTGCGGTTTTTCTGTGAGACGGAGAAACTTCCCCGGACGGGCTGCTTTGATGCCTACCTCTCTTTTAGGCTATACATTGATTAAACTCTCTTTTACAGTGCAGGTACTCAAACAGTAGTTACAACAAACATGCCTACACACAACTACTCAAACCAGTCAAGCGTCCAGCCAGTATAAGTCTTTGATTGGACATTCTGGGAGCATTATACTCGACTAGTCTGGGCGGTATAATGTAATACAGACCCTTTCTTATTCAGTTACCTTACAACATAGATATATAGAATTATTCACTGTTCACGTACGTTAGGTTCAGGCAGCTGGTATCATCCAAATAAGAACACTAACATAAAATATCCACAAACAAACACGAGCATCTAAAGCTTGGCATTAAAAAGGGCTCATTCACATATATTTATCGCTCGACGCGGAGTGTGAACGCGGCGAAGACGTATTTATGGCCGACATAATAAATAACAATACGTCACGGGTGAGACGTACTTTTCAGGTGGGTTCAGTACGTTCTGGAAGCATAGTGAACGGAGTGAAACTATCGTATAAGAAGAATAAAAAAAAAAAAGATAAAAATTCTTTATTTGCCTTTTTGGGTTGTTGCTAGCACACGGACAAATATACATTTATAATTCTACATTTATAAGTATTTTATTAGCTTCTCATACTTTTCGTTTTTCTTTTTGAATGTATAGCATTTCGAAAAAGATAATTGTCAAAGAAGATCTGCCGAAAGAAACTTGAAAGGTTTTTTCCAATTGATGTTATAATAAGTTTATAAATTTCCAAATCAAATATTCTTCTTAGATTTATCCAGTTTCCTAAATCATTGGTATTGGCGTAGTTCACTGCCTAAGACTAAGAATTTGGCGAAGATCCGTGAGTGCGCCACAACCTAGAGGGAAAATTAGACCTTTCTTAGGTAAGATCATACGTCTTTCGAAATGTCATTTCTTGGACGAGTGGTTTCCTCACGATGTTTTCCTTCACCGCCGAGCAAGTAATACAAATTTTTCATTTTTTTAAATAATACAATTTCGGATATATGTACATATATCCCCTCGCTAGGGTTCCAACCGGGACCAACCATGCAATTCTCTAAGCGACTCGTAATGGCTGTGTGCGTCGCTGTGATCACAGATGTCACAGCTTTGACATCGTCTACTGCGATCACGGCTAAATTATTTGATATTCTATAAGGCTGTAAGCGTACGCGAGGCTGTTTGCCTTGTAGAATTCCAATTCCAAACGCAGCCTTGCGGCGCTAGTGTCGCACAACCATGAAAAGCGACACCAAAGAATTGCAATTTTGTGTTCAAGGCTGTAACAGCCGATGTTTCCGAGGATGTAAGTATGTTTGCTCTTACAGAATTGGCATGGCAGTTCATCAATAGGACGGTTCCTTACCCACTGGGCTGTTACTACTACTATATATACTACGTTGTATAACCAAAATATCTGGTAATATATATCTTGTACATTGAATTAAACAATTTTTAACGAAAGTATCGCGTGTTTTATTTATTTTGTTGAACCTAACGTTTCGAACGCCCTGCAGCGTCCGTGGTCGCAGGAAGAGTCTTCCTTCAATGTGTAACAATCGCGAAAGCCTAAGACAATACAATATATCTTGTAACTTAAAGCAGCAGTGAGAAGTTAGTTGATAAAGAACCAGCCCATTATCCGACGGTACCGGATTCGAATCCTGGTGTGAGCAGTTACCTCTAAATTCGTGTTTTCGTATTTACGTACATATTTATAATTATCACTTGCTCGGTGGTGAAACCCACTCGTTCAAGAAATTACATTTAGAAAGACGCATGACCTACCTAAGAAAGATCCTGGTTTTCCCTCTGGGTTGTCGAGGTCGGACGGTAGGCGCTCCATTTAAAAAGTCTGTGTCTTCGCCAAATCCTTAGGCTTTGGATAGCGGACCCCGCCTATCCTAATGGATTAGGAAACGAGATAACGCGATGAAGAAGAAAATTTTGGTTATACAACGGAGGACTTACACCCGATGTAATGTGGTTACCGTAACGTATTAAAGAAATTATAATATTTTTTCGTGTATTGGCACCCCTGCTACTAGTAGTAGTAGGTAGTAGCTGTACCCGTTGCAGATCGCTGGGAGGTATAATGAAAACAGCGTTTAAACTTGAAATATACTATAATAAAGCGAACAGATACAACTTATGTGAAACCATTGACAATCTAATTCATATTCCGAAACAGAGACAAACGTCAGTCATAAATAAGAAAACCAAAAACAGAAACATTTTAAAATAAATATGCGGGGTCGGCAGAGAGAACCGAGCGCCATAAGACGCGGTCCTTACATACTTCACTCGCTTCTGTGACATTCATAGCTCTTTTCATACACGCTTGCCGGTTTCTAGGGCTCCTGACATCACCTTCTGACAAAACATGACCAATTTGGTCATGGTAGGTTAGTAGTAGTCTCGGTCTTCCTCTGCTCCTACATCCTTCCACTTTTGCGTTGTATATCTGTTTCGTCATTCTTTCGTCCCGCATTCAAATAAATAAATAAATATAATAACCAAACTTCTCAGAGGCAGCAGTGTGGCATCGCCAACAGTAGCAGTGGTGCCAATGTGTAGGAAGTTGTTATTTGGCTACAGATTTGTATAAGGTGGAGTTATTTCTACAATTAGCCTGTTTTTATGAGCACCACATCTCTTAAAAACACACAGACCAAGGCAGATATGCTCAATGTTCATCCATACAAAATGTTTGTCCTACGCGGAAATTGAATACACGTCTCGGTGTCAAAGTAGCCATTGTTAATGACTCAGTGTTGTAGTTGAGTCGTCAAATATGCGGCACTAGTCTATGAGAAAATATATTTTAAAACATTTTCCCACGGATCCCGAAAAATAAAGGTAAAAAATCCTCATAAATATGTCACAATAGGTAGAGCAGACACTTTGATGCATGTGTGGAATTAATTTTTTTTTTCTTATTTAGGGGAAATTACTGGTGTCACCGCTGTCACGAAGAAAGAAGGGATATAACGACTTATTATCTGGAGATACAATACGCCTGCTTGGTAAAAAAGATTCCTGAATTTATGGAAACCGAAGGTTCAAACTAGATACTAGAAAAAGGCATCAATTTCCCTATGAATGTATGCATGTATATATTCACGCCAGGTCCCTTGCGGGGTAGGCAGAGAGAAACGAGCGCCATCCCCTACACACCTGACTCGCTTCCTTAACATTCATAGCTCTTTTCATGCACGCTCGCCGGTTTCTAATACACCTGACATTTCGTTGTCATTCTTCCTGAATTTACTTATTGAATTTACTTATTGAATCCTAAATTACTAAATGCTTATTAAATATATATTTTTTATAGTACGTGGGGAGTTACACAAACATACGGTTCATCTGATGTAAAGCGGTAAGCTTACAATGGATTAAGTATATATAAAGCCACCACTGCTGCTAACACAGCAACTCCTTAGGAGTAACCGGTGACTTCACTCGCACGCACACAATAACCCTCCAAGTAGTTGTCCTGTGGTGGAATCGAACCAAGGAAAACAAATAAATACGAGCTCTGACACCGGTCTATTGTGTGAATCCCGGGTTTGAATTCTGACGTGGGCTTTTCCACTAAATTCCTATTTTCGGATTAATGAACATATTTGTAATTATCACTTGTTCGGCGATGAAGGAAAACATCGGAAATAAACCCACACGTCCAAGAAATTATATTTCGAAAGACGTGTGACCTAACCTAACCTAAAATCTGTTTTTTCTCAGGGGTTGTGGAGGTCTGACTGCAGTCGGTCTATGTTAAAATCAGTATGTTCACCAAATCGTTAGGTAAACCTAAATATTTGGTGAACATGCTGATTTTGATCCATTAGGTTGGCCGGATATAGAGAAATTTGCGAGACATGTACGTTTTCTATTGAAATTTCAAGTCTTGTTGGCCTTATGATAAAAGTAAGGATAGTTGGCCTGATGGTGAGCGGTTGCTGTAGCATATGAGTGCTTGATATATAAGTAGTATCCACCCATACCTTACCACCAATATTAATTCAGCTGCTCCCCAGGAGCAATGGAACCGCTACTCACTCTCAGCAAAACAACTAACCCGTGTTCACTTGGGCCTGAGATAAAATGTAAACTAACCATTATAAAGCTAATTTTTTGTGTTGTTTTTTATTAATATAGTCGGACAAATTACACAGCGCCATCTAGCCCCAAAATAAGCGAAGCTTGTGTTATGGGTACAAACAACTGATAAACATACGTAAATACATTTTTTTTTGTAAATACATACTTATTTTACTCGTACATAGAAAACACCCAGACCGAGACAAACAGACATGTTCATCCACACAAAATGTTTGTCATGTGTGAGAATCGAACCCACGAGCGTCGCCGTTAAAGTACCATAACAGCGCGTTTTACCAGTACGCCACCGAGCTCGTCTTTGCATTGAAGATAATACGCTTAAAAGTTTAAAATTACTTGCATGTAAACAAGTATTATAAAGTTACCGCTAGAATTGCGTTAACAATTTGCGCCATTTTTACACAATGTAATAATTTGAATAATAAGTAAAATATTTTTTATGAAAGTTTCACAATTGTTGGTATTTTAAAAGACCTTGAAATGTCGGGAATCTTGAAGAAGGAATGCACTGTTATAGTTCCTAATATGCACGAACCATTAATACGTACGATGTATGCAGAATTAGGAACTTTCGCTTTTATCCGGATTATATCCACCATTCTTACTATTGACGAGTGTTTTCTTGCGCCTATAATTTTTGATATTTCATTTTCAGGAACACCGTTCCTATATGAAATCTATGTTTGTATGTGTGTGCGATTTTTAGAATATTCGAATTTTGACTTCAGATTCGGATTCAGCATAAAAAAGTAGAATAGGAATGTTCAGGAACACCGTTCCTATCTCATATATGCATAGTCATAATAAACATAGTCAAAATGGGCGACAAATAAAAAAAAAATTGAATTGTTATATAATTGACGAGCCAGGTGTTCCTCTGGCAATGCAAGGTTGCGCATTCTCAACTGGTTTTTTTGGTTACAATCGTTATTTTTGTTAAGTTCATTCTTCACATTCTGTTTGTTATTGTTGAGCTTCTGTTACCAAAAAGTTGTTTTGGGTGAAAATGAGTGATCTTGGATTGAGCAGTCCTCGCCTATTACTTTCGTCGAACAAAAAGCATTTCAAGCATACTCCTATGCATTTTTCAAACAAGGACACTACGCTTACCATGTGAAGGCAAGTAGAAAAGACTTCGCCTCAATGTACCGATTCATAAGTTTGAAATCTACGTTTCCTTTGTTTACACTTTGGCATAATGAACGAAGTGTATATTATTTTATACAACACTGAAAGGCATACAAGCATATTCAGCATCAACTCCTTAGGAGCTTACGCACTCACACGCAGGAACACAAAAACCCTTTAGCGAGTTGTTATTTCGGCTGGGGATTTCTGTGAGGTGGAAGTACTTCCCCAGACGGGCTGCTTTGATACGCCCTACCTCTTTTAAAACATCCAGACTAAGACAAACAGGCATATTCATGCACACAAATGTTTGTGTGGGAATCGAACCCACGAGCGTTGGTGTCAAAGTCGCCTCATTCACGACTGAGCTACCGAGCTCGTCGTATATACTTCTTTAGCTGGGATCTTGTTTGAGATAGAAGAAACATGTGCGGGTAAGGTGAGCTTAGTTTAAAAATGATATTAAGCCATATATACCACCTTATCATATTCATTATTCTAATACAATTGCAAGAAACACGATTCCGAGTCAAAAATCGTCAAACAATAACTCCGCGGAGTTATCCGTAGTTGGGGCCATAACTCAAGCCGACAAAAGCACCAAGTTTGGTCCCCGGTTCCTTGAGGAGCTCAGAACAATGCAAGAGTTATGGCGGGCTTGTCCGGGAAGGAAGTTTGGAAAAATGTCCGGCGCTGCACGTAGGAACATCGCTGTGAGACGTCACATTATCCAATCGTTTACAAATTTTATTTCCAATACAAATTCAATTCCAATTTAATCGATTAAATTTCTAATTTCCAATCTTCTTACTTTATATTGGTATGGTAGCTGCTGGAAGGAATTTGGAAAATATACAAGGGTCTACCATGTTTAGAACTCAAGTCTGTGTCTCTGCGCGTAGTGCATCCCGTCACAACAGGCAACTCGGGGTCAATGCACGATACCTCCAGTGTTGTACATATCCAATAATGGAGTTTTTTAGGATGTTTATATAATGCATACGGTTTGCTTCATGATAAACATAACTCCACTTTTAATGACAAAGAGAGAGAGTGAGAGGTTACTAATTTTAAAATGGAGTGACTAACGACAGAACTCCACAAATCAGACGAAAACCAGACCTTTCTTAAGTTAAGCCACACGTTATTCGAAATATAAGTTTTTGGACGTGAGGTTTTCACATCATCACAATGTTTTCCTTCACGCCCAGCAAGTGATAATTAAAAAATCGGCCAAGTGCGAGTCGGACTCGCGCACGAAGGGTTCCGTACCATTATCTATAAAAACGGCAAAAAAATCACGTTTGTTGTATGGGAGCCCCCCTTAAATATTTGTTTTATTTTAATTTAATTATTTATTCTTAAAGTGAATATATAACTAAATATTCTGTGAATATTTCAAGCGTCTACCTGTTGCCGTTATCAATGTCGAGCAAAAACTAGCAAAAAATTCACGTTTGTTGTATGGGAGCCCCCTTAAATATTTACTATATTCTATTTTTCAGTATTTGTTGTTATAGCGGCAACAGAAATACATCATCTGTGAAAATTTCAACTATCTAACTATCACGGTTCATGAGATACAGCCTGGTGACAGACGGACGGACGGACGGACGGACGGACGGACGGACGGACGGACAGCGGAGCCTCAGTAATAGGGTTCCGTTTTACCCTTTGGGTACGGAACCCTAAAAATGGTCACTTCCGGAATGATTATTATATACACTGACGTCACCCATCCGGTGACGCAATAACGACGGCTAACTGCATAGTCAGTGTCAAATATGTATATATATACTATGTATTTTGTAAGAGAGGTAGGGCGCATCAAAGCAGCCCGTCTAGGGAAGTACCTCCACCTCACAGAAAACCACAACCAAATAACAACTCCCTAGAGGGTTGTTGTGTTCCTGCGTGTGAGTGAGGTCACCAATAAGCTCCCAAGGAGTTGCTGTGTAAACAGCAGAGGAGGCATCGCGCGAGTGATACTTAATATATCGCAAGCGTTAATAGGCTACGGTATAGATTGCTTTACCTTTCGATATCCGGAATGCAATCAAACATTGACGAGCTCGGTGGCGCAGTCGTGAATAACGTGACTTTGACACCAACGGTTCGACTTCCACACAAGACAAACATTTGTGTGCAGGAACATGTCTGTTTGTCTTGGTCTGGATGTTATAAGAGAGGTAGGGCGCATCAAAGCAGCCCGTCTGGGGAAGTACTTCCGCCGAGTTCCGCCTCACAGAAAACAGCAGCCAAATAACATCTCCATATAGGATTTATTTATTTATTTATTTATTTATTTATTTATTTATTTAAGGTTTGCCAACAGACATACATCATATGACTAAGATAAGGAACAAGATAATAACAAAAATTTGGATGTAGATCCAGTTACAGGCAAACACAGCATATGTGTAATTTAACTATATAAGTTGAAAATTATTAAAATCGGAGTAATTATTATTTAGTAATAATAATAATTATAATTATTAAGTAATAATAATAGGTGGTAAAGACGCATGTATCAGTCGTTAAGTTGAGCGACCAGTCTTTTTAGACCAGTTAAGGAAACCGAAAAAATATCCACTTGCAATTTTGTAAATAGATTATTATGATCGCGACATATCCTCGGAATCGTACTGTACATGCCTGTATTGGTTCTATATTTTTTAACAAAAAAGGGCTTAAAATTAATTATCCTGACACTACGTCGGGGAATCACAAATTTAAACTGTTCCAGTAAGCGTGGGCAATCGACGTTCCCTCTTAATATTCTAAACAGAAATACTTGGTCATTGATTAGACGTCTCGTCTCAAGTGTAGTCATGTGAAAATATTCCAAGCGGTCCTTGTAAGACGACAAAA
The DNA here is from genome assembly GCA_947507595.1 of Pyralis farinalis. Classification (NCBI taxonomy): domain Eukaryota; kingdom Metazoa; phylum Arthropoda; class Insecta; order Lepidoptera; family Pyralidae; genus Pyralis; species Pyralis farinalis. Next base: position 25,838,368 of record OX382279.1, read on the forward strand.
GTGAAAGCTTTCTCTGATGAACTGTTAAAAAGTAGAGAAAACGTTTTTGTAGTTTTTCTAATCTATCAATATGACAGTGATAATGAGGGCTCCATATAACAGAACCATATTCGAGCAGAGAACGAACCATAGCAAAGTATACAATTTTGAGAACAGATACATTTTTAAAAATCTTGCAATTTCTCCAGACAAATCCCAATAATCGAAAAGCTCTTTTAATAATATCGTCAATGTGAATGTTAAACGTCAGTTTTTTGTCGAAAATAACCCCTAAGTCTCTCATACTGAAGACCTCCTCAAGACGCTTAACTCCCAGATAGTATGATGTCTTGATTGGTGAAGTCTTTTTAGTAAAAGTAATATGTTTACATTTTTTTGTATTAAGAGGTAAATAGTTTTCCAAACACCAATTTTGTACGTTATTTAAGTCTTCCTGGAGAAGGATGGCATCCGAATTATCCTCTATTATACGGAATAATTTGAGGTCATCTGCAAATAGCAAGAATTCAGAGTTTACAATATGTTTTGAAATATCGTTTATGAACGCTAAAAAGAGAATAGGACCCAAATGCGAGCCCTGCGGGACTCCTGATATTGCAATAAAGGGATCAGATTCATATCCACAAGATGTTATCTTTTGCAATCTACATGCCAAATATGATGAAAGCCACGATAGGACACTCCCATAGATGCCAAAATGTTCCAGTTTACGGATAAGAAGAAGATGATTAACACGATCAAAGGCTTTACTTATATCCGTATATATTGCATTCACTTGCTTGTTGCGGTCAACTGCTTCAGCCAAATAATTTGTGTAAATCGCGAGATTAGATGATGTCGACATTTGACTTCTAAATCCGTGTTGTTGTGGAATTATCATAGGATTAAGAAATTTAGAAAGATGCGCATAAGTAATAGCTTCAAAAACTTTGGCCACCACTGAAAGTATTGAGATGGGCCTATAGTTCTGTATGTCACTCGCATCGCCGCCTTTTAATATAGGAACTACGTTTGCAATCTTCCATGCCGAAGGAAATACCCCGCTATTTAATGAAGCATTAAAAATAATACAGAGAGGCCGAGACAAGGTTTTTGCACAATTAATAAAAAAATTCGCTGGAAGACCATCCGGCCCTGCTCCCTTATTAGGATCTAGTTTGGTTAAAGCTTTCTCAATTGTATCTCGAGAAATGCTTATGGTGCCCAAAGTGCTGTTATAACCTTTACTGTTACTATCAAATTCGGAACTGGTGGAAGAAATATTAATATTGGATGACGAGGAATATACTGAAGCAAATTGATCTGCGAAAGCGTTACATATGGATTGAGGTGTGGAAAATTCTGATCCATTCAGGTGCATTTTCATAGGGAAAGATCCATTTGCATGCCGTTTAGTTCGCAAAAAAGACCAAAGAGCTTTAAAATTGTTTTTAGATATTGAATTTTCAATAGAATTAAGGTAATTTGAGTAACATATTTTTATCTGTCGATGACATCTTGCCCTAAGTAATGAAAACTCATACATATCAATTGGATTTCCATATTTTTTAACTTTTTTGCGAAGTTTATCCTTTTCCCTCAACATACTCAAAAGAGATCCATCATACCAGATAGGATATTGCCCACGCTTTCGGACAGTAACTTTCGGAACATTATTTTTAATTATATTATTGACAGTTTCATAAAACACTTCGACCATAGTGTCAACCGATTCCAGTTGACCCAATAAGTTATCCCAATTAACATCTTCCAATTCTTCATTTATTACAACATAATTGGCTTTAAAAAAATTGTATCTATCAATAACTTTCTTTTCAATAAATTTTACAACAGGGTAGTCTAGATCTATAAGAATTGGAGGATGAAAGGGGTCAACTTTGGTTAGCACTACAGAAGCCGGCTCAGTCCTCAAATGAGGCAGATTGCTCATAACTAGGTCCAAGCTCCTCCCATCCTTATTCTTAATTACATTAAATTGATTAAGGTCATGTAATGACATGAAGTCGAGGAGAGCATGGCCCAGGTTAGACGAAATATTAATGGCCTCGGTGATTGTATAATTAGACGACTGAGAAGCAATGCTTTGCCAACTTATACCCCCGATATTGAAATCACCAATCAAAATTACGTCATTGTTCATTTGCGATATTGAGTTACTCAAATTCTCTAATTGTTTTTCAAGATTATTAAAGGTCTGAGGAGGAGGAAAATACGCAACGCAAATATTGACAACTTTAGAAATATTTTTAGTACGCAGTGTTACTGACACCCATAAGGTCTCTGTGTCCACTGAAGTTTGCAAAAAAGATGATTCCAACCTTTTAGCGACAGCTATCAATACTCCCCCACCATCGGCCTTGGCACTGCCTCCCACGTCTCGATCCCTACGATATATCCAATAATTATTATTTAAGATTTCAGTATCATATACACTACCGTTAAGCCACGTTTCTGTAAATACAATGACATCATAGTCACAATCAAGACTTGCTAAATATAAGTCATGCAATTTCCCGCGAATGCTTCTGGCATTCTGATAATAAATACTTAGACTAATCATTTTTATAACTTTTTAGTATAGTAGAAACATAATTAATGAGCAATAGTTTAACTACCACTGTCGAGGTTTTTAAGAACTTCACTATTTTTCACCCAGATCGCGGAAGAACTGTCACTTTTTCTCAGTAGGATGCGGCCGTTGCGAACCCACAGATATTTATACTGATGCTTTTTCTTGAAAGCTCGAGCTTGAGCCTGAAGACTACGATTATTAGGGGACAAATGTTCGGATACATAGATTTGCTGTTTCGTGCCACCCATGCCAAGTAGTGCACTATTGAGTTTCTCGTCGGGGTGCTTCTTGTTGTAAGTTATGCATGATGTCAGCAAACAATCACGCAAACGAGAAGAGGCCAACTTTATAATAATGGCTCTTGGTCGTGTTGATGTAGGATTCGTTTTAGGGACACGTACGACTGATAGTACATCTTTTTCCACCAGAGGGCATTCCACTAATTCTACCAACTTCTGTACCATGTTTACTATATTTTCGTTGGAGTATTCTGGGACACATTGCAATTCGATATTGCTATCGCGGGCAGTTTGTTCTATCTGACCCACTCTAAGTAGCAGATCCTTAACATTCTCTTGCAATAACGAGTTATTGGCACGAAGTTCTGACGCCTCTGAACGTAGCTTATCGATTTCCAATTTCATGTCGTCGTGGGCCTTTGACATAAAATCAACTGATTTAATAAGTTCAGGTAATAGCTTAACCGCCTCACGTAATGGTTCAAGTTCAGCCTTGAGGTGTTTTTTAAAGGACGCTGCAACCGCTTCATCAATTTTTGAAATGATCGATTTTTCAAATTGATTAATGCGTTGATCTATTGAATCTATGGAGGGATTGAGCGGTTCCCTGCAGTCCTCTGCTTGTAGATCTTTTATTGGTGTATTGTCATTGTTTTCGGGCTTTTTACGGCTAACTTTACATTCAGGACATTTCCATGTGGACTTATACTTGACTGAAAACTTCATATAATTCTCCTTTAGTATATTGACGCATGCATAATGATACCATTTTGCGCATTGTGAGCAAACTATTTTCTCCGTCACACTGACGAGACTATTACAACCTGCACAGGAGCTCATTGTTTCAAGCCGTATAATGGGAATAGTTTCGATACGATGATAATGTTGTGTTTTTAATCGTTTCCAGTTAGATAGATTGCAATAGCCCCTCGCGTAGCTGTTGTCGCGAGAAAAAGGTATTAAGCGCCGTGGAAAACGCGGCGGTTACGCGTTTCGTTGGTATAACGTTGCGATAATTCTTAATACCCACTGTAACAGTAGTAAATGCTTGCTTACCAGTAGGAATTTGTTTTATTTTAAAGTATTTATCTTGAAAACTATCTATTTACTTTCACTATCACAACACAAACACCAGCCGAGCACTGATGCTGAACTTTTTATGGTAATATTTCAGCAGAATACTAATTATTTCCACCTTAAAATAATTTATTTTTTATGAGCCGATGTTAACCGTGTTCGTGTATATCCAACCACACACACAGGATTGTTGTGTTCCTGCGTGTGAGTGAGGTCGCCAGTAAGCTGCTACAAAGTTGCGAGCGTTAATAGGCTACGGTAACCGCTTTACATCAGCTGAGCCGTATGCTTGATCCGATGCTGTGTAAAAAAAATAACTAAATTACTAAGTACATATACGAAACTACGGGAAATTGCCTACGGTAACCTTTTAACATCAGGTGGGCCGTATGCTTGAATGCCTTCTGACGTTGTAAAAAAAAACACTTCGATTTTTCGAACAACTTGTCAAATTTCACTATCTTTCTCTTAATATTTTTCTCTTGCTTTTCCCCCTGTCTCATTAGTTGCATTTACTGTGTGTATATTTATTTAATGTATCAATTTGACGAATTGCGTGTACGTATATATTTAGTTATACATAACATATAAATTTATGTATGTTTGTGTATTTATTCATGTTCATATGATTACTAGGTTTTCGTTAACTTATGCTCTGCGCCGCCTTACCTTCTTTCTTTACTTCTCTGGTTGTCTGGAAGAGATCGCATCATCGCGATAAGACCGCCGCTGTACTGGCATTTTATTAATTTTGTTTATTTTAATTTATGTATCTTGTTAGGGTACAATAAAGTGTATTGTATTATGTGAATGAAATACATTAAATTGATAAGAAAGATGATGTCAATAGCATTACCAAATCTCATACAAATTTATCCTCCGAGAATTGGATAATGTGATAGTAGGTCGGTAGTAAATAGATTTGACTTTCAAGAGCACATTATTGCATGCATTATAATAAAGATAGCTGTATTACGGCGGTTTGAAGGTTCGCACAAGTAATCCTTACTCGCTCGTCACTACTCCTGCAATAATCCGGGTGTATAAGTCCTTGCAATGGACCAATTCTGAATTCCTTCTCTTCGAAAAAGCGAGGCAGCATTACTAACGACGAACGCGGATGAATGTTCATCTTTTTTTAAATTTGCATAAAGTCTCATAGTAATTCGTTTATTATTTTTGATGTGAAACATCTATTGGCGCGCCTTGGGTGTATAAATCGAACCGGATGATGAAGGCAAATGGCACGGCGCTCTCTCTTGCCGTCATGCACCCTCTACGCCACCACTGTCGACTCCCTTGCGTGTGTGCGTGCGCATAATAGATACTCCGATGCTTCTCTGCATGAGCTGTTTACTATATCTGTCCGATGGTTTTTGATTTTTATTCATTAATAATTTGAATATTCACTAAGATGTTTTACATCTGCCAGGAGTCTCGTGACGGTCGCCATTGTTTTTTTTTAATTTACAATTAATAACAAGCATAGGCTCATTCGTATCAACACCATAGTTGTAACGTCAGAGGTGTCACTCATTGACGAAGGTGTGAAAACTGTTTGATGCCGTTTTTGAAGAGACAAGGTGTAGTCTCGTAGAAAAAACCTAGACAGGAAATCCTTTCCACATCGATTGGAGTTCACGAAAGAGTTTTTTTCTCATTATACGATACATATTAATATCACTTTCAAAGCTATGTCATTATGTACATTGCAAAGGATCTCAAACCTGTAGGTTCTTCAGACAATTATAAATAGTTTTTTTTTTCACTAAAGCACTATACAGTAAATGATCCAGCAAATACTACATGGTGTTTACTAAGTCGTATCATAATTGAAATTGAGTCATTTATAATTATTGTGTTATGTAGTATCACAAATCAATGCCACAATTGTAGGTGAGTGAAAAATAAGAAGAGAAATAGAAGGATGAAGTAAGTTCCAGAAGTTACAATATGATTTTACAATATTTTAAGTTTAAAGATGAAGGCATACTCGGCTGGCTATAAAATAACAGTGATGACATCGATTTAACACGATGATGGAAGAAAAAGGGTAACTTCAAGCTTAATGATACAGGTTGAGGCAGGGTAAAGACTGTTGAATTGCTGACTGTAACCCTATCGAATATAGTGAGAATTGATAGAGTGGATAAAGAAATAACCTATTAACAGTCTAGTCCCTAGTTCGAATCTCGGTATGTACCACCAAATTCGTGATTTGAGTACATATTTGTATTTATCACTTGTTTGGCGGTGAAGGAAACATCGCGAGAAAATAGGCACGTTCAAGAAAACTTACGAAGCGTTTGGTTTTCCCTCAAGGTTGAGGAGATCTGATGATAGTCGCTCCACGTGAAAATAAGTATCATTGTTAAAGTAGCGAAAAATATACCTCTTCAATCATAACTTAAAATTTCACGGAATAACGCTAGCAAAAACTATTGAGTCTGATTATTCAGGAACACCGTTCCTATATGAAATCTATATGTTTGCTGTGTTTGTCTGTGTGTGCGTTTTTTTCTAATATTCGAATTTTGACTTCAGATTCGGATTCAGCATAAAAAAGTAGAATAGGAATGTTCAGGAACACCGTTCCTATCTCTTGAGTAACATGGTCAATATGGACGACAAATAAAAAAAAAAAATGAATTGTTATATAATTGACGATCCAGGTGTTCCTTTGGCAATGCAAGCTTGCGCATTCTCAACTGGTTTTTATAGTAATAAGTGATAAAGATAAATAAACAACAGAACCACACACTAATAGACAAGACAAGATGTCTGAAGACAATGTAATTATAATAATAAATGTGATGTGTAACGAAGCATAGTCAGTTTAAAGATGCAAGGTTATTCTGCGGGAAAACGATGGTAGCAAATGAAATTAAACCCTACGTCTCAACTCGAATATATACGATTATAATTTATTATGAATAAATGAAATATTATAAACGCATCGGCGCACCGCCCCGACAACGCCAGTGGCAATGGCGTTTGCTTTGTTGGACTAGGGATGGGCTGGCGCGTTTGTCGATGTTCAAACTATCGCTTTAACTTTGAGAGATATTACTTTTATCGTTGAAGTGAAGTAGTCACCGCAGCCTATTGACGCTAGCAACAGAACGGGGATTACTCGCGCGCTGCCAATACCCAGTAATTTCTCTGCCGTATAAAAAGAAAACAAATGTATGGTTGGATTTCATTTATTTTTCCAGCAGAGCATAACATTTTTTATGTTTATAAATTTTCACGCCAGTATATAAATTTGAACGCGGTCCTTACACATCACTGGCTTCTTCGCCACTCATAGCCTTTTCATGCACGCTCCGGTTCCTAGGACTCCTGACATCACCTTCTGATAAAATATGACCAATTGGTCATGGTAGGTAAGTTTTGATATTTCTACTAAATCCAAATTCCTGGTACTGGGCACAAAAAAACAGACCGCACTAATAGCTAATATAAGTCCTTCTGTTAAGATAATGGGCATGGATATAGAACACGTCAGCGAGACAAAAAAATTGGGTGTCATTTTTGATAGCCAGCTGCGTTTCGAAGCTCAAATCTTAGACCTATTCCGGAAGAGCTTTTATCGGTTAAAAGTGTTTTACAAAATACGGAACTACCTTAGTGAAATAGCGCGAATCACTTTATGTGAGTCGCTTATTTTATCTAAACTGAATTATAGAGACTTAATATATGGGCCCCTATTGCTGCATAAAACTAGGCGCTTGATTCAGCGCATACAAAATGCGTGTTGCCGGTTCTGTTTTAATATACCTCCACGTACACATGTTTCACCATATTTAGATAAAGCATCAATGCTAAATATGGTCTCGCGAAGACAGCTCCATCTTGCAACTCTCATGTTTGACCTTGTTAAATTTAAAAATCGCAAAGTTGAAATTCGTCACGCCAAAGTATGGATCCGGTGCTCTTCGACTTCGATTGACGCGTCCACCATTAGCGATACACAAGCACAAAACAGTTGCCTTTACTGGCAGTTTCCGTTACCAAGCAACCAAATGTTGGAACAATATTCCTCTACCGATTAGAACTCTAACCTCAAGACCAAATTTTAAAAACCATCTCAAAGTATTTCTTCTAGATAATCAAAGAAAAGGTTTGGTTCAATAGCTTAGGTGGCGGTAACTCAGAGTGTGGTGATGTTCAATGCATGTTGATGGTAGTATTGACGGTTTAGCTTGTATGATGTTGATATTGTGATCACAAATTTTATTCTCATTATTATTGTTATTGTAACCTCCAAATGTGATGATGGCTGACGCCTCTGTATCGTTCGAATGCGCCCAGCACCTATTTACAGGCAATAACTGAAAATCAGTGTTTTGCTCTCTGAGCAAACCCAACACTGAGCTATTGCCCATTTGTATGACTGCGACACACGCTCCAACAGACAAGGTGTTGACACATACATTGGAAAGTGTTATCTAATTGGTTATTTGTAAGTTGTGGTTGTCTCCCTTTGTTTGTTAGTATATATATCTACTGTAGTTTTATATTGTGTGTCTAAGTGTACAAATAATGCTTTTATCTATCTATCTAAAGATAGTGTCGGTGTTAAGACAAGAAATGGCATGCTCCGTTGGTTCGGACATGTGGAAATAATGCAGGATGAAAGAATGACGAAACAGATATACTATGCGAAAGTGGAAGAATGTAGGAGCCGAGAAAGACCAAGATTAACCTGTCATAACCAAATTGGTCGTGTTTTATCAGAAGGTGATGTGAGGATCCCTAGGAACCGGTGAGCGTGCATGAAAAGAGCTATGAATGTTAGAGAAACGAGTGAAGTGTGTAACCGTGTCTTATGGCGCTCGGTTCTCTCTGCCTACTCGGTTAGGGATCTGGCATGAATATATACATACATACATGTATACCGGACTCCCAGTTATTATTATTATCGTGCATTTCAAACCAGTATAATCCTAGATTCATCGATAAACAACTGGGCCCAGCACTGCGCCCCCTAGCAGCCGACTTCCTTCATACTCGCGAGCACTCGTTCGAGCCATGCCTTTGTCGAGAACAATTGTCGACAAATTAGAAACGAATTGAGTTATTTAATATCTACCAGTAATACACCAAGTTATTGTTTATTATGCGGTAATGAACAGACTTGTGCGGATAATGAGTTTGTCTGGCGGTAGTTGAATCTGCCTAAATCGAGTATTCCGTTTGTATGTATTCCTTCTGATAGAACACGATCAATTTGGTCATGGTAGGTAAGTCTTGGTCTTTCCTCGGCTCGTACATACTTCCACTTTCACATTGTATATTTGTTTCGTCATTCTTTCAGCCAGCTTTACGTGACGATATTATATTATATTATTTATACTATGTCAGTGGGTGGCAACATTAACATAACGTTCCGCCTAATGTGTAAGCTTTTGGTAGTTACCATAGCTTATAGAAGTTTGCAAGACGAGCTGGGTGTAGTAGTGGTTAGTAACGCTACTTTGACACCATGAAGGAAATAATCTATGGAGAGCCAATGAGACCGATATCACGTATTAACTCCATTTGCTACAAATGAACGCCCAGTTCTTATTGTCAAAGTCAAAATCTTTTTATTCCGTAAAAATGGCTACATTTGTTTGGAATCGTCACAATTTTTTTCCCTACCGTGCAGTTCATGACTAGGTGAGCACTGATAAAAATACTGCCAAAAAACTCTTTTGGTATCCAAACAAATTTACATAATTAATTATTTACATTATAATTGGATCGACTCAATCCCAGGCATTTTTATCATTAATATAGTCAGATACTTTATAATATGCCCTGCTACACAATTGGGCTTTAACAGTAGTTTTAAATTTGTTTATTGACAATTTTCTTATATTGCTGGGAAGATTGTTATAGAACCTTATACATTGCCCCATAAAAGAATTACTTATTTTGTGGAGACGGCTTGGATGTAACACAAGATTATGCTTATATCTAGTATTTATGTTATGAGTATCACTCTTTTTACAAAATGAGTCTATGTTTTTATGGACATACAAAAGATTTTCATAGATATATTGCGATGCAACTGTTAGAATATTTATTTCTTTGAATTTTTCTCTAAGGCTCTCCCGGGGACCAAGTTTGTAGATAGCTCTTATGGCTCTCTTTTGCAATAAAAATATGGTGTTAATGTCCGCGGAGTTACCCCAAAGAAGAATTCCGTATGACATAATACTATGAAAGTAGCTGAAATAAACTATTCTAGCCGTATCAACATCAGTGAGCCGTCTATAGTATATTACCTATCAGAAGCCAGAAGGCACAACTCGCTATACACAATGCAGTGTTGCTCCCAACGCTAACTTATGGAAGCGAGAGCTGGGTATAGCAGAAAGAGCATGAAAGTAGAATAAACGCGGTCGAAATGCGAGCGCTGCGCAAAATTTGTGGCGTAAGGCTTGTAGACCGTATTCGTCATGATGATGTTAGAAACAGAGTTGGTCTGAAAGAGCGTCGGTATTAAAATAAGAAGAGGCATGCTCCGTTGGTTCGGACATGTAGAAAGAATGCAAGATGAAAGAATGACGAAGCAGATATACAATACAAAAGTGGAAGGATGTAGGAGCCGGGGAAGGCCAAGACTTACCTACCATGACCAAATTGGTCGCGTTCTATCAGAAGGTGATGCCAGGAGCCCTAGAAACCGGCGAGCGTGCATGAGAAGAGCAATGAATGTTAAAGAAGCGAGTGAGATATGTAAGGATCGAGTCACGTGGCGCTCGGTTCTCTCTGCCTACCTCGCAAGGGATTTGGCGTGAAGTTATAGATAGATAGATAGACCTATTAGAATTCATTTTACTGAAGAAAGATCGATCTCAGTGTGAGATTAGCCAATCGACACTATTTTCACTTCCACATGCATTTTCGCTAGCTGCAACCTGCTATTTTGTCCGCGCGTATTCCGATATCCCTCGAGAACCGCTTTTCTTTCTATTCCTCGGCTTCTAAAGGATGTATCGTGATGTTGTGTAGCCTATAACCTTCCTCAAGAAATGGGCTATCAAATGTAAAAATGATTTTTCAAATTCGACTTGTAGTTCCAAAGATTAGAAAGAAAGAACATTTATTTTGCTGCGTAACATCAACACCATTTTTAGGAATACACTTAGATATCATAAAAATCTCTATTGAACAGTGTTATAGTAGCAAAAACGTCCCCGTCTCGGCAAGAACTCACAGCAGGACGGGACGCTGGTTTTCAGACAGAGCGGGATACCGTAGTTGCGCTTCAAAAAAGCAGAAAGAAGATTGGAAATTACTGCGTTGCATTATTGCATTGAAATTAATTATAAGAGCGTGATTTAAAACTTGTTTTATGTACATAGTACTATATAGTATCGGAATTAAATTAATATATATCTATCTATAACTTCACGCCAAATCCCTTACGGGGTAGGCAGAGAGAACCGATCGCCACGTGACTCGATCCTTACATACCTAACTCGCTTCTTTCATTGCTCTTTTCATGCACGCTCGCCGGTTTCTAGGGCTCCTGACATCACTTTCTGATAGAACACGACCAATTTGATCATGGTAGGTAACTCTTGGCCTTCCTCGGCTCCTACATCCTTCCACTTTTGCATTGTATATCTGCTTCGTCATTCTTTCATCCTGCATTCTTTCTACATGTCCGAACCAATGGAGCATGCCTCTTCTTATTTTAACACCGACGCTCTCTTTCAGACCAACTCTGCTTCTAACCTCATCATTGCGAATACGGTCTACAAGCGTTACGCCACAAATTTTGCGCAACGCTCGCATTTTAACCGCGTTTATCCTACTTTCATGCTCTCTCTGCCATACCCAGCTCTCGCTTCCATATGTTAGCGTTGGGACCAGCACTGCATTGTTTATAGCCAGCTGCGCCTTCTGGCTCAGCTTTTTACTGCCAAGAAGTTTTCCCAACATCTGCGGTGTACCTTCCATCCCTGCTGATAGCGCATCCAAGATATACAAACTCATCCACTTGTTCCAACACTTCATCATCTACCGTAATCCTTACATTGGTCTGGTATTCAATTAATAAATAATATATATACAATAAAAACAAAAATATGAATATAGAATTAAAAAAGTTTCAAGTAATACAAAGATTGACAATAGTGCTTATTGTGTATTGCAAGTATCAAGTTTCTAGTATTAAATAAATAAACAAAAGGTCATACGATATTTGTTACTCTTTATTAGCGCTTTGAAACAAACAAACAAAGTCTTCAGCTTTATATGTATATCTTCACGCCAGGTCCCCTGGGGGTAGGCAGAGAGAACCGAACGCCACAAGACGCGGTCCTTACACACCTCACTCGCTTATTTTCTTCGCTCGCCGGTTCCTGGGATCCTGACATCACCTTCTGATAAAACACGACCAATTTGGTAATGGTATCAGATATGCTTTCGCATTGTATATCTGTTTCGTCATTCTTTCGTCCCGCATTCTTTCTACATATTCGAACCAACGGAGCATGCCTTTTCTTATCTTAACAGTAACTTTGAATTAAACAATTTTTTTAACGGAAGTATCGCGTATTTTATTTATTTTGTTGAACCTGACGTTTCGAACGCTTTGCAGCGTCCGTGGTCGCAGGAAGACTAAGGTGGTATTTGTCTTACATTAGTTATTCACAGTGTCCGAACATTTTAGAACAACAACAAAAATGTTCGGACACTGTGAGCGATTTTTGTGTGAATCGGAACATATATAATTAATCCATCCATGTCGGTAGATGTAATAATTGAATAACTAATGTAAGACAAATACCACCTTAGTCTTCCTGCGACCACGGACGCTGCAAAGCGTTCGAAACGTCAGGTTCAACAAAATAAATAAAATACGCGATACTTCCGTTAAAAAAAAATTGTTTAATTCAATGTGTAACAATCGCGAAAACCTTAACAGTAACTTATTTTTTCTTTTCTTAGCTTTATTTAAAATATAAGAAATATATCCAATTGCTGGTCGCGTAGTCCCGGTAATATTGCCGCTAGGGATTTATCTAATACTGGCATTCAGAAGTAAACTTGTGGATACAGGAATATATTCGATTTTGAACCGTGTATGTCTATGGTACCGTACGAAAATGGTTTTGATGCTTTCGAAGATACGGTTTTGACGGCGAAAAAAATATTGATACTGGAAAAGGTGTTGGTAGGTAGGTTCCATATGTGTAGCTTCAAAAATATGTTTATATGATTCTTTTTTCACAGTATATTCATGATATTTGATCTATGGAAAGTAGAAAGATTTTAAGCAGTAAAGTAAGCAGCAATATTGCATTTAAACATTCTAAAAGAAATTTGAGCTTTTTTTGTTATTGCAGACATAATAATTAAACGCCTAATAATTGTGATTTCACAAACATTTTTTATAAATTTAAAATATAATTTAACTCTCATGTTTAAGCAATTTTAATATGTAAAACAAAAAAAATTTGTGTACCTATGTCCGTTATAGACTTTGAAACCATTCATCTGATTGTGATGAAACTTCTGGATTATATTCAACCCATTACCGAGAAGGTTTAGACATGAAAAAAGAGGGGGGAGGGGGGGGGGGACGCCCAGCGAAGCGATGCCGGGCACAGCTATTTACTATAACAATTGGTACATCTCCAATTCGATTCGATAAAACTGTTAAGCAAATTGCTTCTTATTTAAGATAAATATTTTATATATTTTGAATGCAAATCAAATAATTTGGGTAAACTAAAATCTTTATAAATTAATTCAATCAAGTATGTTTCGATTTGCGTAAATAGACATAGGTTTCTTAAATACAGTTTAAAAGTAATCTTAGGAAAAAACTCCGTTAAAATCTTGAATGTTCGAAAAAAATATATAGATTTCATCAAATGTAGAATTTGTAAATTGCATTTTGCCGACGTGAAGTATTGGTCAATGGTCAAGCATTTTCATCTCTACTCTTATCTGCTACCTTCATCAAGTAGTGCATTCAAACATGATTCATTATATTGGTAGATATTAGAGCTCAGTGGATAAAGAAGCAGCCTATTGTTCTACTGGTCGCCGGTTCGAATGCTGGCGAGCCATGTACCAGTATATTCGTGTTTTCGGATTTATGTACATATTTGTAATTATCACTTGCTCGGCGGTGAAGGAAAACATCGTGAGGAAACTAGCACATCTAAGAAATAATATTTCGATGGAAGTGTGATCTTACTTAAGAAAAGACTGCTATGTCTGCGTTATTGAGGTCTGACGGCAGTCGCTCCAGGTAAAAATCAGTATCTTCAAGAAATCTTATGCTAAGGTAACGGACCCCGCCAATCCTAATGGATTAGAAAACGGGATAACACTAATACACGGGAACAAGAAGCGTAAAACGGTTACTGCTGCCATGTTTGCTGTGATCGGCTTTTCCTCAACTGCTGTGATCATCTCTGCGCTTGCTATCCATACCATATAATTTGTAATAGAATATACATGCAACAGAAAAGGCGTGGGCAAGTGCCGGGACAGTACAATCCAGGTCAAATGTGATCACAGCAGCCATGACAGCGGCGAAGGTTGAGCACATAGACTACTATTGGTAGAAGAAGCTTAGAAACAACTAAAGATAGAGAGTCTTTCAAATTGACACTCACAAAATACCAATGTATATCAAATAACGATATAATATTTTTCAATATCTAAAAATCTACAATCCATTTTCTTCTGAAACTATGGCGAAAAACTCTGAATTTGGCTCAAGGGGCCACATTCGAACCTTTGTCGATGCGTAAACACGCCCGCGGGGGCCGTTCCTGCCGATTTATCTGCACTATATCATACACACTCATACAAGACGAAGCAAAAGCGAAAATATATCTATTATTATCCGATTGCAGAGTCCGCCCCTGGATAGGGTTGCCACCAAAAAAAATAGATATCTTTTTAATTTGATTTTATTTTAACGTTTATTGGTATGACAGAGAGTGTCGGCGTGAAGATAAGAAAAGGCTTGCTCCGTTGGTTCGGACATGTAGAAAGAATGCAGGATGAAAGAATGACGAAACAGATGTACAATGCAAAAGTGGAAGGATGTAGGGGCTGAGGAAGACAAAGACTCACCTATCGTGACCAAAATGATCGTTTTTATCAGAACGCGATGTCAGGAGCCTTAGAACAGGCGAATAAAGCGGGCTTGCAACCCGCGCTGATAACTCAGCAACTCCTTAGGAACTTACTTACTTGATGCGCTCTCCTAAAAATACTCGGACCAAAACAGATATGTTCATGCACAAAAACGTTTATGCAAATTGAACCCATGAGTCTTGGCGCCAAAGTCACCAACCAATCTGGCATCGAGCTAGTCTTTCTTTCGTGATAAAATCTTATTAGTTAGTTGGCCGGGTTCATCCCGTGCGGTTGCGGTTCTCTTTGGCTTAGGATATAATAATGGGCCAGTTATGCTCATTAGTTACCTGTCATACTGGATTACGGATGTCACATCAATTTTCTACAATCGATACAGGTGTCAACCCTACGTATACCCTTTCTTACAACGATTGACTGGGGAATTGTTTGATTTGTTTGCCTCTTGTTATGTCTCGTGTTTGTTTTTGGGGATTATATTGTGTGGATTTTGTTAAAAAGTTTTTTTTTGTGTAAATAATGAGTGTTATTGTAAGAGTTAGAGAAAACAGTGTTTTCGGTGATTCGATCGCCACCAAACTTCACAGGATCCTGCGCTAGGCTAATCTGAATATTTTCTGAAGATTTCATCAAAATTGATCCCGGCGTTTTCGAGTCTATAGAGGACATATAGACAAACATTCATTTATATATATATAGATTTGTAATTATCGCTAGCTCGGCGGTGATGGATGACATCGTGATGAAACCCGCACGTCTGAGATGTTTCGAAAGACGTGTAAAATAGGAAAGGTCTAGTTTTCCCTCGGGCTTGTGGATATCTGACGGCAGTTGCTCTGTGTTAAAATTAGTATCTTCGCCAAATCTAAGGAGTTGTTTAATTAGTCATAATATAATTTAATCAAGATAGTGTTAAACAATCACGGGATAAAGTGTGTAAAATAAATATTCCTCTTGGTTCTGGCTACAAGATGTGCTTAAATGGAGCGACTGCCATTAGACCTCCACAACCCAAAAGGAAAATCAGATCTGTCTTAACTTAGGGCACTTGTCTTTTGAAATGTCACTTCTTGGTTTTTTCGCGATGTTTTCCAATTCTGAAATACAAATATGTACAGAAATCCGAAAACCTACGCCAGGATTCGAAAGGTTTTTTATCCACTGGGTTATCAGGCTATACTCAAAATCAAGTGAGAGTGAGTGAATGACATTGTAAGGTGAGTTGTTCAATGTGAGTTTGTGAGTGTGTATGTTATACATGCTGATTTCAGTTGGTAAGAATGGACACTGGACCACTTTCTCGAACATTTTACATAGAAAACTAACAACTGTATGTAATAACATGTTACTACTTAGAACGATACAGCGTGTTGTTTTTTATAGAGCTTCAGTTTTTTTATTATCACAGAAAAATATTTATGTTAGTTAATTTTATTAAGGAAAAAATTTGCCTCTTAGCGTTATCCCGTTTTCTAATCCATTACTATTGGCGGGGTCCGTTACCTAAGCCTAAGGATCAGGCGAAGATACTGATTTTTCCATGGAGCGACTGCCGTCAGACCTACACAATAGGAAAAACCAAACCTTTAATAGATAGGTGTAGAAATATAATTTCTTGAACGTGTAGATTTCCTTACTAGATAATATATAAAAAGTGATAATTACAAATGTGTACATTAATCCGAGAACAGGAGTTTAGTGGTAAATGCTAGGATACGAACCGGGTACGGGTATGTAGACCAGTTCCTTATCAAGACAGTGCTATCTTTGAGTAAAAACTAGTAAGGCAAAAAAACCTTATCAACCTAAGCAACCTATGAACTTAATTAACTTAAAATTATCAAACAGGACGAGACCTCATAGCTCTTTTATTCCAGTTAAAATCATGAAACGGATATTTGCTCAGCGAAACGCGACTTTACCCTAACGTGGCAAGGTTTAATATATCGTTACGGCGGTGTCAAAGATATTTTTTTTATATAGTGCGATCGTATTAATTTATATTCTAATGTAATTTATGCGGGTTTTCCGTCTTTGGTATTTATAAAGCCTTTGCCTTAACTTAATAATAATGTTATATTCTTTGTTTTTGGCGGTCAGTGTTCGCGGTCCGGAAAATTATGAAAAATTACATTTGGGTCCCTATTTAGGGTTGTATATGGGTCCCTTTATTTTGATCCATTTTGCGGAGATGTTATATTTTATTGTTAGAATTGATTAACATAGAGATGGAAATATTTCAAAATATCTAGAGTTTTATTTTTATATGTCTCATCTTCTCATTTATTATTTATACGACGAGTCGACAGTGGTTAGTAAAGTTACTTTGACACCAACGCTCGTGTGTTCGATTCCCATACAGGACAAACATTTGTGTGCATGAACATGTCTGTTTGTCTTGGCCCAGTGTTTGTCGGCCCCATAACACAAGCTACTCTTTCTTTGGAAATAGATGGCACTGTGTAATTTGTCCGACAATATTTATCATTTATTCAGCGTCAGTGAACAAATAAGCATATGACTGATTAGTGGAGGTGGAGGGCAGCCTCCAACCGATTTCTATCGAATGTGAATACCCCCACTGATGTAAAGTCTTTGCCGTAGCATCCGAATGCTTGCAATACAAGAGATCTCACTCCCTGTTGCTAAACTCATCAGGAGGTTAATAATAACCTCACTTACTCGTAGAAATACAATATCTTCTAGGGAACCGTTATTGGGCTGCTGTCTGATGTGTTCTTTATAGCGAAGACCTTTTCATATACACGTAGTGCACCATGTCAACTAGCAACGCAGTTCAGGCTAAAGAGAGGTACGATACATCGACATTTAATAAGCTACCAAGAGTAGATTAAATAAGTCATCGAGACGAACATTTAAAAAAAATAAGCTGTAGAGATGATTTGTGTTTCAAAGCAAAAATATTCTATCGGTCCTCCATTATTTATTACCTTCATGATATCAAGTATCGCATTTAACAATTTGTTCTTTTCGTGCGTGAGGTTACTTGCAACCAGAGTTGCTGAATTGGCGGTGGGGTGACGAAAGATGAACAATACTTCTTGTTCTGCAAGCGTTTTTAGGGTAGGCTAGTAAGGGTTTCACTTATAACTATATTCCATTTTATCTCAACAATATAAACAAAGTTGTTTATCTACCAGTCATATCCTTCATAAGATTGGAAGCTGTGATTGTCCTGAATACGGAAGCGACGGCAAAGGTACGTATGAATTAAAAAATATATGAAATCAATACGACAGCAGTTTATAAATTTCCTTCCCTAATCAACTCCCCTAATGTTCTGAACCAATAACTTAATAAACCCAGCGAATGTTATAAACAAAACGCATAATTAATATATGCAGGAGTGAATTAACACGTGCACATAAATAAAAATTAAGGTCTAAGCAGGTAGAAGGTATTAGGCGGGGTTCCCTTTAAATATAATTAGGTATAACCCAATAACGACATAACAAAACAAAAACGGAAAAGCTGGGAATTTTATTATCATTATTTGCATATTAAAATAATTATATTAAACAGTGGGTTAAAGAAGGGTGCGAGGGATTTTTAGAAGCGGAGTCGAAACGCGGTAAAATCTTTCTTCATTTCCAGAATTATCGGTCCAGTGTTGCCACTCCAAATACAATTTCTAATATTTTTATGCCGCTATGACATTCAACAAGCGCAATGGTAGTTTGGTAGAAAGCAGCACTGACGTTTTATACTTATCGTGAAAAATATGTGGTAAGTTCAAAGTTTGTAGGCTTGCAACTCCAAAGGTAATCAAATTGTGGTATCGTTGTAAGTTGAATTTTATAGTTTTTCACTGGTTTTATAGTGACGCAAATGGCCCGCGTGAGTGCAAGTGTTTTTTAAACTGTTATTGTTAATGGTAAAATAAATACGCTATTCATTAATATGGTGTTAAGCGAATCGAAATAGTCGTAAGCATATATTGATGATGTTGTCTCTTATATATAGACAAAATACTACTAATATACAGATATGACTTCGTATTGCAGACTTGACAGCATACGATTTTACAATACAGTATAGTATATTTTAGTATGTCATGTACACATATAGTTTCGCAAATCATTTAGTCACAAGCAGCGCGAACCGTGTGCGTCGCTGTAAAACCACTCTCATAAATGGCAGACCTGTGTGCGTAAATTTGTTGTATCATTCGAATGAACGTTTGTGTGCATAAGCATGTATTCAAGTCACACATACACACACATGTAAAAATCAAAAATACCGCTTCTCATAAATTATATATTTTTAATTCGCCGTGACCTCAAAAAAGGATTTAAAATCATTGGGCCCTCTGCCCTAATAAAATAAGTCTTACATTTTTGAAAATATTTTTTTATCTACTAGCATTTCGAGAATGAGAATTGCCCAAATAAAGATACGACAGGAGATAGGAGATATGCCCAGATAGGACAATAAAATTATGTCATTAAAATATCACTGGTGGTGCAAGTGGTAAAAATAAAGATATATGAATGCAGAATTAATCAATTGCATGGGTGACACGGTGTCTGTACGGTGTCTGTTTACCATCAGGCAGGCCCTATGCTTGTTTCCCACCTTAGTGATATAAAAGTAAAAAAAAAAACTCCCCAATTCTTCGATTCGAATTACTTAGATTCCAGGAAAATCTACAAAATGACAATGTTATACTAAATCTCTCAATGTACTATACAAAAATATATTTTATGGTACATAAAATACTATACAATTATAATAGACTAAGCCCTTTTTGGTCAGAATAGTTTTCATGTGCCTTATGAATGTCCAAACTGTTTTAGGCATTTTATTATGGAATCGAAGTCAAATTATAACAAAATAATATCCTAGTTCAAGTGAGCCGTTGTACTGTATACGTTACAGGACAATTGTGAAAGTAGTTGAATCTGTTTATATGAATATGGCAGAGCGTAACTTAGTGGCAAGTTTATTTATACGAGTACGATGCCCGTTGTAATTGAAGGCTACTAAAATTACAATAAATAGAGAAGCGTTGACAAATACCAATTTATTATTCTTAATGAAAATTTCTTTCCTACATGGATTTACCTTTGGAAGACTAGATTTGATATATTCTAACGCTGTATTTAGCAAAGGATCGTTGCATGTTAACCCATTTACCTTGTTATTGGCTTCACACCGGCGAGTTGCATTAAAAATTAACGAGGTATCATCAGCAATTAGTACCACTATTATACGTGCCACTTTCTGCACCATATAAGGAACATCATTTACAGATTATAGAAATATAAATAAATTTAACATCTCTAATTATTTCAGGAGTTGTTAGTTTATTCTTTATATCCTCACCAACATTACATAGCTAAACTCACAGATAAATAATCACATAAAGAAATCTGATTTAGAAAAAATCCAAAATCCTGTGTTAATATTATCAAACACGCAAGTTAATCAATGTCAACCGCAGACAGTCTATAAATGGATATAATCATTTCGACATTCTCTGTGATTTGGAGGGTATGTTAAGGAGCCAGCTGTTTTCCATAGATAACAGTCGTTAAGTTAGCTAGGACTGAGCTAAGCTCTAAGTATCGTCACCTCACAGAAAGAGGAAGCAGAGGAATAAGAATTTTCTGGAAGGTTCTCCTGTGAATGACAGAGGATTCGTTGTACTCGTATTAGCAGCGAGCATGGCAACGTGCGAGCATTCATAGCCTACGGTAATTATAGAATATAAAAAGATATGTTCAATAATTACGGGTATTAATAGGTAATTCATTGACGCTGTTCACGCAAAATTTACCAAATTTGACTTCCAGAGAATAGCTAGATCAAACCAATAGACAAACAAACAAATTCAACTTTATATAAAGAATATCCTTTGTTACAAAAACTTATTATTTAAAGCAACCCTTTCTCAACCCCTGGGCTAATGAAATTATCGCCGGCTCGATTGCACGGACAGTCATTTTTCTGAGATAACATTTTTAATCGTTTCTCTTGCCTCACTTAATATTTTTGTGTGTTCGCTTGACTGAATAGATTATTTTTCAACCCTCTTCTGTTTGACTTGTCTTCCGGTCAGTTACGTTTTAAAACTTTGGTTATTTATTGAGATGTGGTGAGCACTCAGATAGGTTTGATTAATTAAAAAAATGTTATTTTTGAATTGTAATACCTTTGAGGGAGGGGGTTAGGGTTTCTGGTTGCTCGGCTTTTTTATTTCTCGAGACGAGAATTCCCGACCAAGATTTCTCGAGTAACTCGAGAAATGTAGTTTTTAATAAAAGACGATGTTAGTTTTAAATTTTTGTTTTATCACAATTTAAACTGATAGATGAGATCAATTAAATCAAATAGTAAATTTTAGTTACCATAATTAGCACTTATTAATTAACAAATCAACAACAAACAATAAATTAAACAAATTACAGTCGGCTGGTTAATATGTATAAAGTAAAGAGTAAAGCAAAGCTAAACTTTTTTATAACTATTGGGTCCCTGCCCCAAAATCTCCAAATGTACTATATATACTATGTTATGTACGTAACAGTCTTTATTTAAATAAAAAATATTTAGTAAAATTAAATCAACAAAATCTAGTACATATTTAGATAACTATAAAAACATGGTACACAAAACAACATTTTGCTACCAACTTCAACTGAAAATGTCTTTTATATTTGGAAACTATTTGAAAATACATTTTATGTTAATGACATCACTGTCTTTCGATTAAATAAATCATAATAAATTTCACTTTTTTTTTAAATTGGAGTATAGTATGCCAACTAAAATTATTTACAAAATAATCAAGAACGAAATCAAATTTCAATGCAACGCTTTTTCTTTATAAAATAGGATTTGAAAAATTATTAGTTACTCCATTAGTGACCCAGCGCACGGAATTTATTTCTCGAGTTCTCGAGACGTTGAGTTTTCTTTTCCCGTAGACCCGAGAATTCTCGCCTCGCGAATTCCACCTTACAGAAAACTGCAGCCAAATAACAACTCTCTGGAAGATTATTATGTTTCAGCGTGTGAGTGAGTTCATCAATAAGCTCGTAAGGAGCTGTTTTGTTAGCAGCAGAGGTGTCATCGCGCTAGTTTTTTAATATATTACAAACGTTCATGGTTCAGTAGTCACTGTATATCAAGTGAGTTGTAATGGTTTGTTGCCTCCTGTTGTATATAAAAAAAAATCGTAGTTCGTTTGACTCATATTAAGTTGGTCAAACATTTTTGTGCATAAATATATCTACTTGACTTGTTTTGGGTAATTTTAAGATTTTGAAGTTAATTTATACATCTCTATATATAGAGAGATCTCCTCATATATGTATGTAGGGTCTATAATGTTAAAAGTTAATCCGAAACATTCCATGTTTGTAACTTGTACGAAAATATAAGTAAATACGAAAAACTAATTTTCTTAGTAATCTCCTGTTTCCTAATTCATTAGGATTGATGGAATCCGCTGTCCGAGCCTAAGGATTAAGCAAATATTAATTTTGACATGGAGCGTCTACCGTCAGACCTTCACAATCCAGAGGGAAAGCCAGATTATTCTTTGGTTACGTCTTACGTCTTTCGAAATATAATTTGTGGGATGTGCGGGGGAACCCGCAACACAAACTTTTCCTACACCGTCGAACAAGAGACAATTTACAGGTACATACCAAATTAAAAAATTAGAATGTCGAGGAGTCGAGTAGGTATACAATGGGATTCGAAACCAGTCGGTTAACAGTCTGGCTTTTTATCCACTAGGCAACACACATTTTCTTACAAAATCAACTAAACGGTATACTGGGGTAATGTTTAAGTCGTACCCATTTCAAGAAACTACAAATGTCGGTAAATAAACATGTCACGAATGGTTAAAGTCCAGTGCGAAAAAGCAAAGTTTTTTTTATGGGTACGACTTATACATTACCCGTGCAAAATTTGTCTAGCTTTTTAAACAAACGTCGGGAGGCATACAAGTATGTAAATGATGTAAAGCAGTTATCGTAGTCTATGAACGCCTCTAATGTATTAAGTATCACTCGCACGATGCTATCTCTGGTGCTAACACAACTACTTCTTAGGAGTTTACTGGTAAACTTACTCACTCCCTGGAATACGACAACCATACTTGGAGTTATTCGGCTGGGGTTTTATGTGAGGCGGAGGTACTTCCCCAGACGATATGCTCTTTTACCCCTCTTAAAATCAAACCAAGACGAACAGATATGTTCACGCACACAAATGTTTGTGATGTGTGGAAATCGAATCCACGAGTGTTTGTGTCAAAGTAGCGTTATTAACCGCTACGCTATCAAGTAGGCCATAATTTATTTTCGCTGAAGTGAATTTTGTGAGGTCGTATATAAGTACATGTATCTATCCCCAAGTCTATCAGGAGCAAATTCAAAGTTGTCTGATAGAGCTGAAGGCAGGTGGCTGTTAATTAATAACGGCAATAATTGACCACCGCCGGCTGTTATTGGGAGCTATCACAACATTTGGGTCATGGCTCTGCATCATATAATATACCGCGATATACATATTTGATACTTGATATTGGTTACATTTAGTTGTAATTATAAAACAACAGAAAGTGGTATCAAATTCCATGTGAATTTCAATATTAGGCGAAATGTACTATGGATTCGAATTTGAATCGAAAAAAGTGAACTTATACATACACACACAAAATAATACAAAAATTATACCTTCAAATTCACAATTATAATTGAATAACAAAGGCTAATACTTTAGTGGTATGGATGTTTCGTATTAGACATTTTTCTCCGTGAAATAATCAGTGTCATATGATATTGCATTCGTGAAGTCCTCTTCGGTGAGTAATGAATAATTTGTATCTTCAACATAATTCTCTACTAACTAAGAGTCTCTGATCTCACAAACATTTATGGACATAAATGCAAAACCAAGTTAATACATTTTTTTTCGCCCATTTGTTTACTTTCAATGCAGAAAAGTGTATAAGAATCCAAACTGTTCGAATTATTGCTGTCGGAACTAAGTCCTAAGTCGACGCGGTCCCATAGTACGTGCATGGGTGGTTCGTTCGTACGTATTCGCATGATCCTAATTCATACGAAAACGTATCGAAAGTGTAGTTGGCCTTAGCGCTTAGTTTACAGCGTACTTTGTTATATTTATTATCGCGGTCCTGTAACATTATCATTTAATTTAAGCAAACAATGGTTCTGAAGCATCTAAAAGATGTAAATAGATTTTGTCGATTATAATGTAGTATTTTAAGCTGTTTGATTTTATGGCTAATTTAAACGCAGTAATGTTATGTTACATAATACTTTTCCCTCTACATGCAGGTTCTATTAAAGCGTAATATCACTGTAGCTCCTGAAAGTGGTATTAAAGGATTCTCGTTGTATTTAGTGTCTTAAATTGCTTATGAACACTATGTATGTCATACCTCAATGGTACAATAAATTTTTTCAATTTTATTTTACTAAGAATTTAGTCCAGCGACAAATCTAAATAACAAACATAATATCTTCTAGTTAATAAATTCAGGCGTTACTTTGCGTTATTTTGATCTAAACATTTCAGATGACGAACACTCGCAGAATCGAACTCAGCAGCCGAGGCAGAGACGATCGGAGCAGCTATGGCAGCGGCAGTATGCATCTACTAACGCTAGTGGGTGGGTGCCGGCCGGTAGTAGTTCGCATGAACTAATCGGGAGCGGAAGCACACAAAGTAGTTTAGATCAAATTGCCTATAGTATTTTCTTCCTCTTAGCGTTATCCCGTTTTCTATTCCATTAGAACGGGCGAAGTCCCCTACCTAAGCATAATGATTTGACGAAGATATTAATGATTTTAATATATAGTATCTTTTTATTATAAACCAACCAACTTAACATAAATACTCTACCAACCAACTGACTACTTTGTACTTTGATGTTAGATATTAAATGTCTCAAGGTATTGCCAAAATAAAGTGTACAATAATACTTGTATTGACAGCTGTCACAAACGTCTATACTATTTGTATTTGACATTTCTCTTGTCTGTGATTCATTCCATTAAATATCATGGCTGCACCTTGAATGACGCTTTTAATTTTAATCCAACAAAACTTCATCCATTCCCTCGAGCAATATAATCAACGCCCACATGTAAAAATGTATGTATTTGACTTTCCCATAATAACGTCTATTATCTAAATAATGAGTAGTTAGCTAGTTTGTCTATGAAGCAAGTATCAAAAAGTTTTTGTGTAGTACACCGTCGTACGAGATAGTCAGTAATAGCCTTTGGGTGCAATCAAACCGCTCTGTCGGACGCCTCCAGTTTTGCTACACGTTTGTTACCTATCATAGTTATAATGTATACAGTGGTACTAATATCTATTTGCCCAAGATGACTTGAAAATTGAAATCAGTTTAACCAAAGTTTAAACTTAGTTTTACTACTTTTGAACTATATTAAAATCTAAGATTCTATGTTACGTGTATCATATTTTGACGAGCTCGGTGGCTCAGTCGTGAAAGACGCGACTTTGACACCAACGCTCGGGGGTTCGATTCCCACACAAGACAAACATTTGTGTGCATGAACATGTCTGTTTGTCTTGGTCTGGATGTTTTAAGAGAGGTAGGGCGCATCAAATCAGCTCGCCTGGGAAGTACCTCCACCTCACAGAAAACCGCAGCCAAATAACTCCCTAGAGGGTTGTTGTGTTCGTGCGTGTGAGTGAGGTCACCACTAAGCTCCTAAGGAGTTGCTGTGTAAGAGGCATCGCGCGAGTTATATATGTTACAAGCGTTAATAGGCTACGGTAACCGCTTTACATCAGGTGGACTGTATGCTTGTATGCCTCCCGACGTCGTATATAAAAAATAAAAACACGAATTTAGTGGTATAGGATTTGAACCTGGGACCAGTTGGTCAATATGCCGGTTCCTTATCCACTAGACTATCACTGTTCTATTATATGTTATATTCACTGATAATTCAGCAGTTGAATGGATATAAATACATAGTTATACATACTGTATTCTATTAATGCAGATTAAAATTTGATATCGTGAGAATATATAGTGATAATATATAATATTTTAATTTTTAATCATTGGCCTGACAATTTTATAAGCTTAAGATATTACATAAATGGCTCTTCACAAAATGAGAATTGTGTACAATCCTAATCTTACACTCGGTATTGAACCCTTAAGTTTAAGGAGAGACTTTGCCTCCCTTTGTGTGCTCTACCGATTGCACAACGGGTTGTGTTCTGAAGAGTTATTCGAAATGATGCCGACAGCTACTTTTTATAACTGCACCGCTCGCCGACAGCGGGGAGTTCACCTTTACACACTGGAACCGCAATGGTCGCGTACTGTGCGGTTTCAGAGAAGTTTTATTCCGAGAACTCACAAGCTGTAGAATGAGCTCCCAGCCGAGGTTTTTCCAAGGGACTACAGCATGCAGTTCTTCAAGAAATGCGTGAAGATGTTTTTGACTGTTTACCATCAGGCAGGCCATATTGATTGCCACCTCATTGGTATAAAAAAATGTTAAAGAGTATTTCAGTGCCAAATTTGTTGAATTGTAATAAAATACCTTTTAGATTGTTTAGAACTGAGTTACTTAATAACTACCGAAGTATTTGCTCCGCCGAGGGCAGAATAAGTTGCATTATCTAATTGTAATGTAACATCTTTCATACTTTATTTTCATATATCTTGTCTTCCTAATTGGTTAAAAAATGCAATTTTCGGAATTTTGATTTTCCTGTCATGCCACGAATATATATACGAGTAGTCAGAATATATATATATATAGTCATAGTCTTAGCTGATTCTAAGGTCTTGTAGACTTAGAGGATTCGATGTTTGCCGTGTTGGTTTTTTGTGTATGTTTTTTTTTTATACCACTAAGGTGGCAATCAAGCATACGGCCTGCCTGATGTTAAACAGTCACCGTAGCCTATGGACATTTGCAACACCAGGGGCGTCACTCATGCGTTGCCGACCCTATAATATGTATGTCCACTGATTTCTGAGTTACATTAAATATAATTTAAGGATGTAAGAACCGAGGAAGGCCAAGACTTACCATGACCAAATCGGTCGTGTTCTATCAGAAGGTGATGTCAGGAGCCCTAGGGACCGCAAGAGAGAAGAAGAATGAAGAGCAATGAATGTTAAGAAGCGAGTGAGATATGTAAGGATCGAGTCACGTGGCGCTCGGTCCTCTCTGCCTACCCCGCAAGGGATTTGGCGTGAATAATAGATAGATAGAAATATAATTCAGAATTAGATTTAGGAAGAAATTGGGGTTTAAATGTATTCTATTAAATGTCACGTCTATACTCACATATAAATTTGAAGAAGATTCAATAATTAACTACAATAAACAAACAAAGTTCGGAGGCATTTTGCCTATTTGCAAATAATTCTTATTTAGCGCACGCAGAAATTACATATTTTTATTTCTAATTAAATACCATATTAAGGGTCTATAGTAGTAATATATAATAATATATTATAGGGTCGGTCAACGCATGAGTGACAGCCCTGGTGCTGCAAATGTCCATAGGCTACGGTGACGGTTTACCACCAGGCAGGCCGTATGCTTCATTGCCACCTTAGTGGTATAAAAAAAATCCTACCAGTACGATTGAAGTGTGTTTTGAATTTTCAGTAAATTTTTGTAACTTCTACTAAAATGAGAAGACAAAAAAAATTTTTGTTCATTCTATAATTAAATTTTTGAACATTAAAATAATAATGGCTAAGGAGTACTTAAAGTAATATTTGAACAATTTAAGGCGGACTTATCCCGATACGGATCTCTTAAAGTCAACCATAAAATTTATTACCTCTTTTATTTTTGCTCCTTTTAGGATTATTTCATCATGATTATATTTCCATATGATTTTAGTGAAGCTTTGATTATTAATGTTATTTAATACCTAATGACATTTAAATGACATAAAAATGAGAAACCAACTTCGTTCAGACCACCATCGTTTGATGAAGTAACGAGCTCGGTGGCGGAGTAGCTACTAATGCTCGTGAGTTCGATTCCCGCACAGGACAAACGCTTTGTATATATGAACACGTCTGTTTTTTTTTTTTTTTTTTTTTTTTTTTTTTATATTAGTTCAGCATAGTGGCCCCTCTTTGCCTGATGGTAAGCGAAAGAGGAGCCCAAATCGCAACTACAACTGACAGCATACTACATCCCGCATCCTGTCAGTTGACGCTGCCATGCTGACCCGCAAAATGCTTCTTCACGCTTCGTTTGAAGGATCCCATATTGTAGGAAGGAGGGAACACATGTGCAGGCAAGGCGTTCCACTTTTTGATGGTACGACAAAGATAGGAGTTGCCGAACTTTTTGGTACGCGAAGAGATATTCTCAACCGTGGAACTATGACATCGCAAGCCCGCACGTGTGGTTCTATGACGGAAGGGTGAGGGTGGGATAAGGGAAAACAGTTCTTCAGAGCACTCGCCATGGTAAAGGCGGTAAAATACACTTAGAGAGCCTATGTCCCTACGGAGTTGAAGAGGTTCTAGGCTTTTGGTGACCTCTTCGTCGTCAATTATGCGGATAGCCCGTCGCTGTAACCTATCGAGAGCCTCAAGAAGATAGTGTGCGGAGCCGTCCCAGAGATGCGAGCAATACTCCACGCAGGCCCGAACTTGTGTCTTATAAAGCAGACAAAGTTGGTCCGGCGTGAAGAACCGGCGCACCCTGTTCAGGACTCCGAGCTTTCTTGAGGCTGTTGAGATGAGGCTCTCGATGTAATAACGCTGGTTAAGGTCGCAATGAATACCCATACCCAGCATGTTCAGGCTATCACGCATACTGAGGGAAGCACCCTGAAGACTGGGAGTGGGAAGGAAGGGGGACATTTTTGTTGTAAACGCGCAAACCTGAGTTTTCTCGGCATTAAACTCAACCAGGTTATTGGAACCCCATTTACTAATGAGATCCAAAACCCGATTCAGTTCAACGACAAGACTCTCACGCCTCTCACCGATTTCTGTCCGACCAGCACCAGGCCGACCGAAATATCGCCCATGGACCGTACTGTCATCTGCATAGCAATGAATATTACCAAGTGGCAGCATGTCATTGATATGCAGAAGAAAGAGGGTGGGCGATAGAACGGAGCCCTGTGGGACACCGGCATTCACTGACATGAACCGCGAAGCGCATCCATCTGCAAGGACGCGGATTCTACGCTCATGCAGGAAGCCAGCAATCCAATTACAAAGCTGGAGGGGCAGACCGTATGCCGGAAGTTTGGAGAGAAGTGCTTTGTGCCAGACCCGATCAAACGCCTTGGCGATATCTAGGCTGACTGCCATGGATTCGCCATATTTATCGATTGCCTCCCCCCAGAGGTGCGTCACATACGCTAGAAGATCACCCGTTGATCGTTTCGGTCTAAAACCATACTGACGATCATTGATTATGGAGTGATCTTCTAGGTAACGGATCAATTGTTTGTTAAGGATCCGTTCCATGACTTTGCACAACACTGAAGTTACGGCAATGGGGCGGTAATTCGATGGGTCAGAACGGTCTCCCTTTTTAGGGACCGGCTGCACATTAGCCTCTCTCCAAGCATCCGGAACGGAACCGGTCGAGTACGAGAGGCGGAAGAGGCGCGTCAGCACCGGAGACAACTCCGCTGCACATTTTTTAAGAACAATCGCTGGGATACCGTCAGGACCACTGGCTTTTCGGACATCGAGTGACTGTAGTTCAAAACGCACATCGCGCTGCCTGATGTGGATATCAGGCATAGCGGATCCACTGGAGGGTATTGTTGGTGGTTGCGTGCTACAGTCATCGATCCGGGAGTTAGCCGCAAAGAGGCTGGCCATAAGATCGGCTTTCTCCTGCGGCTGATGAGCCAGTGAGCCATCAGGGCATCGCAGCGGTGGCAGCGAGGGCTGGCAGAAGTTGGCCTGCACGGCTTTGGCCAGTCGCCAGTAGCTACGCGATCCAGTAGGGTGCGCCACTAGTTCCGTGCCGACTCGTGTAACGCGCTGGGCGTCCGCTCTTATGTATGCTCTCTTGCAGATCTTGGTGGCAGTGTTGTAGGCTGATTTCAGTGAGTTAGTATTCAGATCATTAAGGGCGCGACCCCTGATCCAAGCGCGATACGCCGCCTGTTTGTTACTAACAGCTTCAGCGCATTCGCGATTAAACCAAGGGCGTCTCCGGCTTTTGATGACGACATCGGAGTGGGGAATATAGTATTCCATGCCAACGCCGATCTCATCAACAATGGCCGCAGCACTCGCCGTTAGATTCTTCTCACTGAAACAGCGCTGCCCCCATGGGACGGAAGCAAAGTAGTCGCGCATACCGTCCCAATCTGCTGACGAGTAGTGCCAGACACGCCGCCTAACCTCTGTGGGTTGTGGCGGAATCGCGCTTGGCACTGTGCTGGATACTAGGCAGTGGTCAGATGTGCCCAGGGGCGCCCCGACCTCAACCCGGTAGCCAGCAGGGTGGGTGGTCAGCAGTAGATCTAGCAGAGAGGGCTCCTGACCAGCAACATCAGGTATTCTGGTGGGTTGGTGCACCAGTTGCGTCAGGTTGTGCGAAAGAGCGAACGCGTGGGCGGTCCTTCCTGCATGGTTAGTTGTGGAGGATCCCAACCAGGAGTCGTGGTGAGAGTTAAAATCCCCCAAACATACCATCTCTGCAGTAGGATACCGCTCCTGCGCTACATCTGCCGCCCGACTCATGCACTCAAAGAGCCGAGTTGTCTCCGTGTCCCTAGTATGGGGTCGGTATAGGCACATGTAAATACGGCTCTGAAGGCCCAGGTTTACATGCACCCAGAGGACAGGAAAGGAGGAATCCTCTAGGCAGCGCAGACGGCGACAACATACATCCGAGCGGACAAACAAACAGACCCCGGCTTTCGCGAGGAAATTCTCCTCAAGCACATAACCGGGATACTGGAGGTAGGACGTGTCCGCTGGACGCTGAATCTGTGTCTCCGTCAGGAAGAGCATGGCGGGCCGTGCCGTCTCTAGGTGTTGGTGGACGGCATTAAGGTTAGAGTGGAGTCCGCGGATGTTAGCGAACTCTACCTTGAACAGGGTGGTGGGGGAGTGCACCGCTGTTAGACCATCTTTTCCTATTTGCGCTGTCATGAGTAATGTAAAGAACGGAAGCGTGAAGCGGGAGAGAATTGCCACGACATTGGGGAAGAAGCGCGGTGGACTGTTTCTCCATTAGTTTGTCGACAAAGGAGCTGTGCTGATCCGTCGGACGGAAGGGCCCCCGAACCCCCCCGGAAGTAGTCGCCGGGTCCCCACCATCCGGTCACCAATCGGCACGACGATCTACCCCGAGATTATGCGCGGTATGAAAGGGCAGCCTCTCAAGGTGGTTAGTCTTGATTGGGCCCCTGTACTATACCGCGGGCGGCCAGCGGAACAACCGTTTCAACGGGTCTCCCTGGCCGACGGGTCAGCTCAGTCCTTCTGACAATGGATAGACAGAATCCACCACTGCTCCCGCAATATCACGTCAACAATCCCCCGAGCACTGGTTATACACCAGCTGATCCCGAAACGCGACGTACTCATAGGTACGCCACTTCACGGGTGTTTCGCCGTGTGTACGGTGGTAGCCAACCAGGCGGGTATTTACCCTACCACCGGCTGAAATGTTGGAACGTTAGGAAATCCCATAGTCGCCTCTTACGACACCCAGGGGAAGAGAGGGGGCGGTGATTTTTAATATTCTTTCTCCGTCACCGCACGGATAAAAACACAACACGTCTGTTTGTCTTGCTCTGGGTGTTTTTAAGAGAGACAGGGCGTATCAAATTAGCCCGCATGGGGAAGTACCTCCGCCTTACAGAAAACCGCAGACAAGTAACAACTCCATGGAGGGTTATTGTGTTAGTGTGAGTGAGTTTACCACTAAGTTCCCAAGGAGTTGGTAGCCGAGGAGGCATTGCGCTAGCAAAACTTAATGCATTACTCTATAGATCCGGTGGGTCGTATGTTTGTTTGCCTCCAAACGTTATATAAAAAACAACTTATTGTTCTTTGCCTTTTTCAATCTTCTACACAGGTGCTATAAAATGCCTACTGGCGATCTACGAGACTTAGCCGTTTTGGCTACGTTCTTAGTAATTTAAATTCCATATGTTTTATTCTGCAAATAATGACGCATTTAATTAAACGACAAAATTAATTAATTTATTTATTCAATTATTGAACCAGATCTTGCTACATTATGAAGTGTACCTCAGAAGAAAACGACCACCTCACAATAATATTTTTTCTCAAGCATTTTAAAAACATTCCCGCGTCCACATTGCTAAATTTATACCAGCAATAAACCAGCGGAATACTCCTAAAGTATTACTAATTAATGTAAACAGAACGATTACCAGCACAAACAAACACTCGAAATGGCCTTCTACGGCAATAAATACCTCTAATATTTTTAATTACACAAAAAAAAGACATTAAACAGACAAAGATAAAAAATACGCGGCCATATTGCAAATGAGCATAAAATACAATACGTTTGGGTCTGTATAATATTTTTTAAATGTATTTTTATATATAGGGAGGAACAGGGCCGGACTCGGAAAGGTCATCAGAATAAATAAATTATGATATAGTGGGGTTTTTAACCGTTCTCTCATCTCTCCGGGATGCGTTATAGAGTTGGAAGATATAGAAATGGACAGCGTTTAAATTTTTTAAATTTTCTTTCTTGACTCTTGAATTTGTTGTTATGTTTAATAAGCCTACACAAAGTGAAATATATGTACTAAAAATAAACATTTCTCTCTGCTAATGCTCTCTTCTTTAGTCTATATAGCACGAATACGTCATTCGACAAATCTATTTTGGACACAAACATATGAAATACAAAAATCTAAAGAATCGAGTACCGGATAAGCTGTTTTGAAAGTTGTATTTATCATACGTACTTTATATTAATGCAATACTGTTCTCTATATCAACCTACTTCAATTTACAATTACTTTCAATTTGCGATATTTAACAATAATTATTTTTATGAAAGACATGTATCTAAAATTCAAGCATATCAACTTTTTACTATAGCAGTTGTAGCAATGAACTTACTCTAACCGTAAATACCATATACTAATACTGAGCACATTATATATTTCTTATGACTGACATTGACATCAACAACAGTAAGATATATTATTCTATGTATCTATTTATATTTTTACGCCAAATGAATTATTGTCTTTTTCTATTACCGAGCGTAATGATCCTTGTACATTTAATTTGGGAATTTAACTAGTATTTAAATCTAGTAATACCAAATTTACTGAAGATAAAGTCTCCTGTGACAATAAACCTTCTTCAATGTGTACTTTTGTTACAATATTTATTTTACACTTATCAGCTTCATTAATTTTTTGTATGAATGTATGCTATAAATAAATAAATTAGTAACAACATTTTTAGTATTTATATTTAAGAAAAGAAACAATATTTATAGGCAGCACTGGTTATACACACAATAAAAAACGGAAAAACAAGTAATAACATAAAAAAATTGAGTTTCTCACTGGCTGCCAACAACGTACCGTCTCAGCGTCATGTTGGATGCACAGGTATGACGGGTACACTCCAATGCCTTTGATTTATTTTCTCTGCCATATCTGCCCTTACTGTAGTCAACTCGGACGTGAGTTTAAAAAAATGTCGGCGATGTCTAATGAATTTATGGTCAGGAAGTTGTCCTCGCGGTCGCAATTTTTTCTCTCGAGACGCGATAACCGTAGATAGCGATGGAGCGTGACGAATAGTGCGCGTGCAATGAAAATTTTAAACCCTGGGTATTAATATTCATATTTTTTTTAAATAAAAGGCATCCCTTTTTGTGTTTTGGTATATTCTACCTTTTCTTTTATGTTGTTAGTTTGACTACTCACGTAAAAGAGTAATCATTGAAACTGTCTATACCGAAAAGAAACGGACAATATTAGTCGACAATTTTACCAAAAATAAAATAGAAACCCCATATACCGTCAGGAACAGTGATAGCTTATCAAGTTAATCGACCAAGTGATAACTTGCTCGGCAATGAAGGTAATCATCGTGAGAAAACCATGACGTCCACGAATATTATATATCTAAAGGCTTCTGAGCTAACCTAAGATAACTCTGGTTTTCCGTTCTGGGCTGTGGCAGTCTGACGGCATCCGCACTCTGTCGAAATCAGTATCTTCGCGAAGTCCTTAGTCGTCGGCTACGGACCTTGCCAATTTAAATAGATTACGAAATAGGGAAATGTTAGGAAGAAGAAGAATCGTACACGTATAAACTTAGTTGCCCTTATTGATAATTTTTTCTATTTCTGTATGTTTCGCAGTTTGATTTGATAGTGTAATATGAAAAAACATTATGATTACGTCGGGTTGCAATGATGCAGGATGTATCCTCACTTAAATTTTATTTCCTCCTTAAAGTTAACGCACATTTACGTCGTAACTTCTAAATTTTTTCTAAACTTCTAAATATATTAGGATATATGCATAAAAATTTTTAGGATTGAATTTAAAAGAGGAGATTGAGATAGGAAGATATCTCAAAGTATTATTTTTCTACGATAATTAGTTTGCGAGATAATGCTGTTTGAAAGTGGCATTTCATCACGTGACTTGAAAACGATTCATACTAAGAGACCGCGGTAGATGACGTCACTACTATGAAAACTATGAAGAAATGTATGGATTTCATCTAAATATTAGTTTTATTTCTGCAATTCAGGCATTCACATTGAAGCTGTCATAGTAAAACATGTTTAAAATATGACACTGATTTAAATTATGAAGTTTTTTTTGTTATAAAAACTGTTTGGTTTTTACGATTTTTAACACCAAAACTAAACCAAGAAACAAAAACTTCAGGAAAGTAAACTACAAAATAATGTTTTTGTTTTACTCTATATATGATAATTGTAAGATTTAAAACGAAAAATAAATTTCATGCATATTCCCTATTAAAATCTAATCCAATTCCGTTTCAATGGCAATGGTTGACTTGATGAGATTCCTTACTCCTCACTGATCCAAACCTACCTCTTACGCTTCTTACACGCTCATCAACCTCTTCACGCATGGTCTTCACGCAATTACTATTTCTTCATTATTTTGAATTTCATTCAGCAATAATATATTTTATTTGTTGTATGTATGTATGTATGTATATCTTCACGCCAGGTCCCTTGCGGGGTAGGCTGAGAGAACCGAGCGCCATAAGACGCGGTCCTTACATACTTCACTCGCTTCTTTCACATTCATAGCTCTTTTCATGCACGCTCTCCGGTTCCTAAGGCTCCTGACATCACCTTCTGATAAAACACGACCAATTTGGTCATGGTAGGTTAGTCTTGGTCTTCCTCGGCTCCTACATCCTTCCACTTTCGCATTGTATATCTGTTTCGTCATTCTTTCATCTTGCATTCTTTCTACATGTCCGAACCAACGGAGCATGCCCTTTCTTATCTTAACACCGACACTCTCTTTCAGTCCAACTCTCTTTCGTACGTCATCATTTCGAACGCGGTCAGCAAGCGTTATGCCACAAATTATTATTTTATTTGTTTTTCATTCCAAATCCGTCCCGTGCGTGCAATGTGGAGCATACCCCGCTGTTGGTTCGAGGAAGATGTTTGTGTCATAATTAAGCAGGAGGTGAGATAATTTGCGAGAGTACGCACCCATTTATATATTTATAATTACCAAATTGACGACACGGTTGTTTGTGAATTTTTTTTATTATTTTTTTGACTGTCTTTCTGTATGTTATCGATTGTACAATGAGTCGTATTTCGATGAGTCGTTAAATATAATGCCAACAACTTCGTTTTACAGCTGTATCGCGTCGACGGCTGGAAATTCCTTCTCGCACAGTGCAGTCGCAATGGTTACGTACTGTGCGGTACCAGAGTAGTTTCTACAGAGAACTCTTCGACGTGAGTTTTCAACGAGATTGATAATGCACGAGTGACACTCCTGGTGTTGCAAGTGTTAAAAAGCTACGTTAACTGCTTAGACATGTCGAATGATTAACCTTTCAATGTTATAAAAAAAAATGGTTTTATATAACATTGAGTCTAATCTCGAATCTTAATACATTATTTGATCATAGAGTCCATAATCATAGAACATAAAGTAAATGTAGGTTACACAATAAATATAAGTTCGTCACATATAAATAGCTATTTTGGGGATTTAAATAGCGATGGGTTCGATTCTCGCAATACAAATATTATGTGTTTAAACACATATATTTGTCTTGATCTAGCTGTATTCTATGTATAATAATAAAGTATTTGTATAAAAAAAGTATTTACAAAGTCAAAGTCAAAAATCTTTTATTCCGTAAAAATGGCTACATTTGTTTGGAATCGTCACAATTTTTTTCCCTACCGTGCAGTTTATGACTAGGTGAGCACTGATAAAAATACTGCCAAAAAACTCAGGCATCCCTCTTTTGGTATCTAAACAAATTTACATAATTTATTAATTACATTATAATTGGATCGACTCACTCCCAGGCATTTTTATCAATAATATAGTCAGATACTTTATAATATAGGCATCAGTTGTTCAGTACTATGACAGTACAGGCTTTGCTTACTTTAAATTAGTCTCAAAGCCGTAGTGATTTGTATATCTTCACGCCAAGTCCCTTGCGGGGTAGGCAGAGAGAATCGAGCGCCACAAGACGCGGTTCTTACATTCTTCACTCGATTCTGTGACATTCATAGCTCTTTTCATGCACGCTCGCTGGTTCCTGGGGCTCCTGATATCACCTTCTGATAAAACACGACCAATTTGGTCATGACAGGTTAGTCTCGGTCTTCCTCGACTCCTATATCCTTCCACTTTTGCATTGTATATCTGTTTCGTCATTATTTCGTCCCACATTCTTTCTACATGTCCGAACTAACAGAGCATGCCCTTTCTTATCTTAACACCGACACTCTCTTTCAGACCAACTTTTTCTTTCACGTCTTCATTACGGAAGCGGTCAGCAAGCGTTATGCCACCAATTTTGCGCAATGCTCTCATCTCGACCGCATTCTTCTACTTTCATGCTCTCTCTGCCATACCCAGCTCTCACTTCCATAAGTTAGCGTTGGGATTAGCACCACGTTTTGTACAGCGAGCTGTGCCTTCTGGCTTAGATTACGGCTGTCTAGAAGTTTACCCAACGCTCCATTCACTCTATACCCTGCACTCACTCGTCTCTCCACATCAGCGGTGTACCTTCCATTGCTGCTAAAAGCACTTCCAAGATATACAATCTCATTCACTTGCTCCAACACTACATCATCAACCGTAATCGTAACCTTAGTAATTTGTCTGAAAAATATGTGTTTAACATACAAACTTATATGCATGTATCATGTCTTTGAATCGAATTATATGGTCTAAGCGGGTATCCAGGTGCTCCCGCCCAAAGGATATTCAAGTGCAGCCTGACTTGAGACTTATATAACATAAGTCTTTGCCCCGCGCTGAAGTACTGCTTTTCTCTGTCGAGTACGCGAAGTTTTTTGGACGCTAGCCTGACCTTGTCCTGTAGGTATGTTTTTATATATTTATAAAAAACAGTAGCATATTAAAAACTTAATTTAAAAGGTATCGCATTCTTTCTTTATATTTCTCACGCCTCACATCATGTACGAACCCAATAACCCTGTGAAAGTAATAGACGTCCTCGTCGAAGTTCAATCTTCATTGATTGAGCTTTTTTGAGGATAATATCTTAATTCAGAATTCTGTAACGAAGTCCGATCGATGGTAGCAAATTGACCCCGTTATTACACGTATTATAAGAATTATTATTAATTATTATAATTATTATTTTATTTTATTTTTAATCACGGGCATTATCCCGGTCATTTAACAGGCGTGCGCGGGGATATGGATCCAACGCGTAGAGGCCCTTTTAAGAAGCTTCATGTTATGTTGTACACCCACCGAGACCTGCTCCTAAAAATATCGATAGAACCATATATCTATGAGCAGGTCACGGCAGGTATTGGGACTATTGCGAATGTGTAGGAAATGATTTGTCTATTGTAATGAGGTCTGGAGGGATTATTGGTACTGGGTTATTGCAGAAGAGGGACGGACACCTGCCATAACTATCATATCTGACTGTTATTTTTGGCAGGCGGTGGCTCGCCACTCACTAGATGGACCCCCGAAATGCCAGAGAAAGTCGGCCGGGGGCAACACCGGTGTGAGTGACTCAGGGGTGTTGAGAGGTGTGCTGCGCTTTCTCCGAAGTTACTCGCGGCGTTATGCCCTTTAACACTTCCACCCCTGGAGTATATCACCTGCTAGAGCAATATACTCTATCGACTCCTCTCTGGACGGCCAATGAAGGCAAGCCAGAGCTGAGAGTCCTGCGGGCCTTCTTGGATTTCCACTCCGACCGACGAAGACACGCCGGAGACGAAGGCCCTGATCGACTCTCTGGAGCACTCGGGTACCCGTGGTGTCGTTACGCACCAACAGCTCGCCACAAGCTGCCCTGCGGGGTTAATTATTATTAATTATTATTATTATTATATGACCGCGTCTTATGGCGCTCGGTTCTCTCTGCCTACCCCGCAAGGGACCTGGCGTGAAGATACATACATACATATAAGAATTATTCAAAAACCTTATTTAATCATACAGTTCTGATTACGAATGTCTAATTATGAAACATAACTATAAAATAAATATTTATACACCTATGCCGATATTTATAAGATTCTTTATTGCACATTTATATACAGATTATTGTTAAATAAGTAGTGTACAAAGGCGAGCTTATCTCTACCAGAGATCTCTTCCAGCCAACCTCATAGATAGTTACAGAAATCGTCAATCGAATCGATCGATCAATTTAATAATAATAATAAATAATAATAATAAATATACTTTATTGCACCAACATAAAATTACAATGTATATTAAACTTATGAACTAAAGCACAACAGGCTGATTTATCGCTAAGCGATCTCTTCCAGACAACCTTTAGCTGAGAAAGAACAATAAAATTTGATAAAAACAGGTAGGTGGCGCTGAGTAAATCTTATAGCATAAATATATAATAATATATATATACATTGCATTTACATAATATAGATACTGTAGCTGTATGCATAAGCAGTCATGATAGAAAAAGATAAATATTTTGGATGTTTTTTTTTTTCAAATTTCTAAGCTTTGTATCATTTACACTAAGTTAATTAGGACTGTAGATAAATAACTTCAACACAGTACATATAGAGAAGCCGTTAACATTACAAAATGGCTCCATCAAAATGGCGCGCCGATAAACTATCAAAACCCATTGTCCGATTCGACCTTTGAGAGGGGCCTTAAAATCAATTGCCCGTGAGATCGGCTAACCAACCGGAAAATATATCCGACCGGAACTTGGAGAGTGCCTTTTTCGCTAATACGGTGGGAAGGAGGTTTGGTGAAATGTTTGATGGGGCGAGTACGAAATATACTGACTTAGCAAAAGAACAGACGATCAAACAAAACAGATATACGGAATAGAGCTGACCGGGTACTCAGATAACTCCTAACACCTCTACTTACTAACGGATATGCCTTTTTTATTTCTGAAGACGGTCTTTCTCTATCTGTCTTTTATTGTACCACATCAATATAAAAGTATTATATAAATACATTTCAAAATAATAATTTTGAAATGTTAAAGTAACAAAATAACAATAACAAGCCATACTATCATTATCCGAAGAAACTGAAGTAATAATATTAAATAAATATTGTCGGAAAAATTACACAGCACCAGCTAGCCCCAAAGTAAGCGAAGCTTGTGTTATGGGTACTAGACAACTGATAATAATACGTAAATACATTTTTTTTGTACATACATACTTATTATACATAGAAAATACCCAGACCAAGACAAACAGACATGTTTATGCACACAAATGTTTGTACTGTGTGGGAATCGAACCCACGAGCGTTGGTGTCAAAGTAGCGTAACAACGCGTTTCACCACTGCGCCACCGAGTTCGTCGAATAATATAATGAATGTGTCAATAAATTGCTTTTAGTTTAGAAAAATACATAATTTACATAGACGTGCTCGTGCTACATAATGTTTACGTTAGCTCCATGGCCTTGCCACTAGAGAAACTTTTTGCTATCTTTAATGAAATTAAAAAATATATGCACTAAGGTTTTAAAACCAAGACGAATGTACTTTTGAAATTGTACCAAGTCTGTTATTTTCGTGATATTACCGAACACGGGTCAACATTGCTGTTTAGTGTTATTGGGGTCTGTCTCTGATGTCTGTGTATCTGTACATTGGTTTTGTCCTCTTTACCTTATATGTGCAAGACGTAACAATAAATATATATTATACAATTAAATTATACAGCATAAGAAGGCAAGAAAATTATCAATCTATTAATAATAGCTCCTGATAATATGGTATTTCTAGTCACACCCTTAGAGCGACACTGACGCATGAGGGCCATGTTGAATAAAGAGAACAAAGCATCATGTATTCTAATTTGTGTGGAAGTTTGAATAGGAATAGAAAAAAGCTATAACGCAGTCCTAAAACTTGTAACGATCTGCTGTGCATGTGCACATTATCTCTTCATGTACACTGGTATGCATTTATGATGCATTAATGTATGTAGTACCCGCTGAGGTATCACATTAACCTCAGATAGAGAGAGAGACACCTCAGAACAAAATAGATAGCGCTATTTAGTCCCAAATTAAACAAAGATTGCACTATTGGAACTAGGTAATCTCATTTCATTTTTTTAAAGATACTATGAACGTTTACAATAATATATAAGTGTCACTAGGCCCCCTCTGCTGCTAACACAGCAACTTCTTAGGAGTTTACTCGTGACTTTACTCACCCGCAGGAATACAATAAAAAGAAGTTGTTATTTGACTGCGGTTTTCTGTGAGGTGGAGTCTTTTCACTCCACGAGTAGCTCCCTAGACGGGTCACGTTAATATGATGCATTAACCTCTCTTAAAAACACCCAGACTGACGAAATATATGTAAATGCATTTTTTTTGTAAATATTATCCTCATGATACGTTGAAAACATCCATCTCATTACAAAATTAATGGCAAATAAATACGATAAAACTATTATATTTAGAAGATTTTCGACTGCAATAAAATACAATATATATGCAGATGTACGATCAATTTTTAATAAAATATATGGTTATTAAAATTTTCTAATATTACTTTGCATTAATTATTATTACTGTAATTATTGTTATTAATTATAATAATTATCAGCACTAATCAGTCCTTTCTCAAAATATAATTTTTGCATGAATTTTGATATCTTTGTAAATGTGTATTTTATTCGATGTTTAAAGTAACCTAGCTATACACTTATGGACTAGAACGTGCCTATCGGCAGAGATGGTGGGTCTGGAGTCAGGTGTGCAGGCGGAAAAACGCCTTATTGCAAAGGTCCTTTCGTTCGAGTGTATTCGTTTCGCCGTAAAGTTTGAGTACAAAATAAAACAGCCCTGACTGGTGTGATATTCTACAGCGTACCTAATGCTACGGTGTAGCAGTCATAGCCCCGTAGCAGTGCTACGATGTAGAGTACGGCGTAGCATTGCTACGTGAAGCTCGTAGCAATAGCTACGCACTCTTTATTAGTACTATAAAGATTTAAAGTTTTCAATATAGTTTCAAGTTGTGTAACAGACTAAGTATCAAGAACAATCCTGCATGTTTATGCATCATATCACTCAACTGTGAGATACCACACGGTGATATTTTGTCAAAGTAAGGAAAGTTGCAAGTTTTCCTTAGAACTAAGAGAAGGGAAGGACTAAGATATAACTTTCGAAAAGTAATACTATTAGCATGCATAATGCTTTTCATACAACTAAGGTGCCAACCATCGTTCTGTTTGACGGTAAAATGTCATTTCCGAATATATAGAATAATAAATAATAAATAAATAAATATTGTCGGACAATTTACACAGCGCCATCTAGCCCCAAAGTAAGCGAAGCTTGTGTTATGGGTACTAGACAACTGATAAACATACGCAAATACATTTTTTTTTTGTAAATACATACTTATTATACATAGAAAATACCCAGACCAATACAAACAGACATGTTCATGCACACAAATGTTTGTACTGTGTGGGAATCGAACCCACGAGCGTTGGTGTCAAAGTAGCGTAACAGCGCGTTTCACCACTGCGCCACCGAGCTATAGAATGTAATACAATATAATGTAATAATATATATATAAGTATGTTGTCGGACAAATTACACAGCGCCATATAGCCCCAAAGTAAGTGAAGCTTATGTTATGGCTAAATGATCAAGATAGACATGTTCAAGCGCACAAATGTTTTGTGTGTGGGAATCTGACTGCCGTCGGTCCTCCACAACCCAGAAGGAAAACCAGGTTAGGTTTCTTAGGTTAGGGCACACGTCTTTCGAAAAATAATTTCTTACACTTGCGGATTGTCACAATGTTTTCCTTCACCGCCGAGTTAGTAACAATTACAAATAACATCAATCCAAAAACACGAAATTAGTGGTATATGCTAGGATTCAAACCAGGAATCAGTTCTGTATCCACCGGATATCGCTGTACATATTTCTTATGCCAATTTTATTTCACTATTGGCTAAAACTAAGAATGATTATACTAATACTTAACCATTAATCCGTATGTACGATAATATTTTTACGTCCGTACAAGAGTCGTAAATACCACACTCGGCTGATATCTCATTAACAGTTTACGAGATATAAAAATAATGTTATTACCTACTCTAGTAATATTTATGGTATTAGCCCTTAAGATGTTATAGGCAGGTTTGGTTGTGATGAAATTGATGTTATACTGCTGATGGTCACACATTTAATGGACTGTAATTTGGCTTTAAATGGGATGAAGAGCTATAAGGTGTTTTGTATTATAAGTACTAATAATTTTACCAAAATTGTAGTATACAATATAGTACATAATTAGTTGTTACATGTTGTCCATATGAAAGGAAATTTATATTCGAATGTGCCATGTGGAATATGGACATCTGAAAGTTAACTTAATTTCCCTGTTAGTTGTGTCTGAAAGCGACTGTAATGAATAAATATTTGATTACATTCTCTTTATATAAGTTTTTGTGCATTACTTTGTCATACCTTTCTAATAGTTTTAGGTTAAATTAGGTGGCGCTCTTTCTTTCTCTTATCAATTGTCTTTGAAACAGACTAGATTATAAACTTTCTGGTTTTTGGCCTGCAAAACTACTCGAACACACGCCCTCTTGCTCTGCCGACACACGCATATGTGTTACATTTATGTAAGCAGCGATAGACCAGTGCATAAGAACGGATCTATTAACCAACTGGTCCCCGGTGCCAATCCTGGCATGTACGCCAGTCCAAGAAATTATATTTCTATGGTCGTGTGATTTAACCTAAGAAAAGTCTGATGCGCCCTACCTCTTAAATACCCAGACCAAGACAAACAGACATGTAGTGTTCACAAATGTTTATCCTGTGCGGGAATGGAACCCACGAGCTTTTGTATCAAAGTAGTGTTAGTAACCACTGTTCCGCCAAAATCTTCTAATTTCCATTTTCCACCTAAATGGTATAAATAATACCCACGTCGACATTGCAGTAAACAATTTAAAACGTATCTCATGTGCGATCAGGTGATGTTTTTGTGACATTTGTCAAATATTTTACTAACACTAATTTTATATCACATTCGGTAAATAAAACTTATCATTCATTCATGCATTGTATTATTCGTAATAGTAATATTTTACACTCGTAATAATACATATAAAAAAAATAATTTGATGTGTCTGGGCGGCTTATTAAAAATTAAATCGAGATGTATTATCAGGATTTAATTTATCATCAGAAATTAAAAACCACTAAATCCATTCAGCTTAACTTAATAAATGTTTAATTCTGACGTTTATATAGTACATGAAAAAGGTAATTCGTAGACTGATTAGATCCGGACAGACGGAAGACAAAACGGACAACAGTCAATCATTAAGTAAGTGGTATAAATAAAATGTTTTAGTCTAGACTCTAAATATGTTGATTAAGAGAGGTGGGGTGCATCAAAGCACCCCGTCTGGGGAAATACGTCCACCTCACAGAAAAAACGGGGAGTGGATGTGTTGCAGACACGGCAGTGAGTTTCACGTGAATACGTCTAAA
The DNA here is from genome assembly GCA_947507595.1 of Pyralis farinalis. NCBI lineage: Eukaryota > Metazoa > Arthropoda > Insecta > Lepidoptera > Pyralidae > Pyralis > Pyralis farinalis. The sequence goes on from OX382279.1 coordinate 25,882,663, forward strand.
GGAAATAAGTTAATGCTAAAATAAAATTATATGATGCAGAGAAATGATACGTCACAGTTATCACTCAATGTAACGATGTATGTGATTTTTAGCTATCAAGTGGTGTAATTAAATTTTGGATATAAACGATAGATAAGCAGCTAAACGTCACACTGTATCCCCCGATTATGTTATCACCATTTTTCGGAAATTGCCTCCCACTACGAAAGCAAATTTAAAGGCGTATTCACGTCAAAACCAGCCAGTCAAATATATAATATACTTCAAAAATTGGCAAATTAATAATGATATATGAATATAATGAAAAAGTAATAAAATACAATAACATTTTATTTAAAATAATGTAAGATTAATATACGATCTCAGACAGGCTGCGAGGCCGCGTGAGCCTAATGTCAAATATAAAATTTTTATCTTCTGGTATTGATAAACAGTAAAAAAAATATAAGCTTAAAATAATTTATTTCTTGTAAAATAAGTAAATTGGAATTACGATCGACGCAAAGATGGAAAGTTTTCTGCCATAAGGTATACTACATGTGGCAGAAAAGTAATGAGACTGGCAACACTGCAAGCGATCTGGCAACTTTACGTTGCTGTTCTATAGAGCACGTGTATCAGTGCCATCCCATAGCTCAGTGTTTCAACTGCTTCCGATACCTACGTGATTTTTGTGACTGCTATTGGTGAAGTTGTATTTTGGTTGTCCGTCACGTAAAATGGAACAGCGGAATTTGGAGCAACGTTGTGCCATTAAATTGTGTTAAGCTTGGAAAATAGGCAAGTGTGACGTTTGAAAAGTTAATACAGGCCTATGGGACATTCTTTATTCCGAGCTCAAGTGTTTCGCTGGCACACGTTGAAGATAAACACCGTTCAGGGAGGCCTTCAACTTCGAAAATCGACGAAAATATCGACCGTGTGAACACTCTTGTGAGATCGGGCCGTTGTTTAACATTAAGAATGTTGAGAGACAAATTTACCGTTCATCAAATGAACGGTAAATCTGTTCAAATTTAATTGTTTGACTGAACATTGGTACAAGCGAAACGTCTGTGCCAAAATGGTTCCGAAAAACCTCACCATTGAGCTGAAGGACATTCGAAAAAACAAGTATCTTGATCTTCTTGACAGAATCTCTAATGAAAAAGATTTCTTTAGTCGTGTGATCGCAGGTGATGAATCATGGATTTTTGAATACGAACCTGAGACAAAGAGGCAGAGTGAGCTGCAAACTCTCCTCGACCAAAGAAAGCTCGAATGAGCAAATCGAAAATCAAATCAATGGTGATTTGTTTCTTTTGACAGAAATGGAATCGTTCAAAGAAATTGTTCCTCCAGGACAAAGTGTTAATCTAGTTTTTTATAAAGACGTCCATGAAAGGCTCAGATGGTCATTCGTGTGAGACCTGACATTGCAGACAAAGGGATGCTCCATCATGACAACGCCCCATGTCACACTGCCCTCTCCATAACAGATATTTTTGACCTCAAAAGGTATTCCTGCGGTTGCCCAGCCCCCTATCGCTACTCGCATATCCTATCGCATATAATGTTAATTAATAGACAATGATAAAAGAATGAATTTTTTAGAAATAGTTTATGTAGGTGGAGGCCATTTTGTTGTTTGGGACAAGTTACTAATGGAAATACCGAAAAAGAATAAGTTTTCCTTGTAATTGTCAATACCTCTTTATAACTGTTATAACTTCGACTATACTGTACTGTATCAGTGCACGAAGACTCACAGCTTAGTTCTTCACGCCTCGAGCTCGCACGTATTTTGGTCACCCCATTGGGTTTGGATGAATAAAACTACATTCTACAAAAATCATCAGACAATATATATAAACATTCAGACTGACATGTTCATACACACAATTATTCAACAAAGAAACATGTTTATACTCATAATTATCTAATACAATCTAATGTAAAATATGAATATATAATAGGAATACAATCTATATTTGGTTATATCTTTGAAATTTTATTTATGATTTTAGAAGCCATCGCCATTCTATTCGTGAAGGATGTCAGTCGAATCGCTAGCAGTAACCATAAATAATGTCTCGCTTACGTATAATATTTTCTGTGTAGTTTCAAATGCAAAATTCCGAATTAACAAACATAAAGTAAATGACTCCGTGTTCCGAATATTTTTACACGCTGTCCTAACAATCCGCTGATAAGAAAAGTTGGAAGCCGCCGGGCAGTTAAGATGCTGCTTTTTGTATATTAGCAACAATTTTGTTAAATAAGTACTTGAGTCGTTGGTTTTGCAACTAATGTCCATCAATTTGTCTTCACCCCAAGGTAGAGAGACAAGTGAGCGTCACATGACTGGGTATGTAAGGATCAATTGCTTCCTTAACATTTATTACTCTTTTCACGCACGCTCGTTACATCGTCTTTGATAAAAAAGTCTTGACCTAATTCGGCTTCAACGTCATTCAAATTTCGTATTGTATGTCTATTCTGTCATTCTTTCATCTTGAATTCTTTCTACGTGCCCATAACAACTGAATATGACAGTGTTTATCTTAACACCGATGTGCTTGTCTACTCGGTCTACAAACATTATGCAGCTTTTAAAAACACAAGCCTAATTCAACCGACAATAATCCGTACAAGGCCACAAATAAAAATGTCTTTGCTTGCACTATTTTGGAATGCTTTTATATAAATTATTATTCAATTAAATTTACATAAAACAATAATAATTGATTAAATTGATATTAATATATTATATGAATACTCAATTTATAATTTTATGTAGTTCCTAAGTAATAAATCCCAAGTATTGTCTGTTACATGAATGCCGAGTATTCTACGTATAATTTTCATTAATGCTTTGTAAAGGAAAATTTTAACATACTAGCTTCTGCATGCGCCTATGTCCACCTGGGATCTTCATTATCACGATACACGCATGCCACTAGCCTATATTTTCTCTAGGTACCAGACTGTCTTTGCACTAAATTTCTTAATAAACTGTTCAGTGATTCAAATGTGAAAAAGTACTAAACAGGAGTAAGACAGATAAATAAATTAAAGTGGAGTCAAATCATCTCAAATTTTGAAAACAATATACATTAGTGATAAAATTTGTGGTGATTATTATCGTGAATGAAGGAAAATTAATATTATTATTGTTTCTTAATGACATGCCTGACAACCTAATGAAATATGATTTCTAATCTCCCAACGAGTAACATTTTAGGGCTCCTAACGGATGCAACACGGCGACCCTTTGACATCGACTAACGTATTTAAATTCATAGTCTTATGAAGTTAGCCCGGCGGGCGGGGAGGGGAGGGAGTCAGGCGTGACTGTACACTTTTTGGCTTCGGCTAAGCCGGATCGCCACTAAAGCGACGATGTGGGAAAGGGTGTAAGTCGTGAATGAAGGTTTATGAGCGTTTAGGAGTTTGTTCGCTCTTGATGAGCGCTGTAAAATTCGAATTGTAAGTACTACTTTGCTTTTCTTACAAGTTTTAAGTTGACGCCTTTTTTACGTCGAATGACAATCATGTATACGGCTCGCCTGATGAAAGATCGAAGAAGTTATTGCTCGCTCACTACAACATATAGATGAAGAGATGGTGTAGAAGGTTGGTTAACAACTATATTCCGTATGGTAAGCGGGCTTGCTTCGTAAATATATCTACTTTAAGTTAAGAGAGCTGTGTGCCTAGTGAATCGAATACATGGCACCATTAAAATCTTTTGTAATTTTTGTACTTTTTAATATTTGTTAAGTTCTCGTCGGTTAAGGAAATCATCATGGCGAAACCTGCACGTCCAAAAAATATTCATATTAAATCAGTATCTCCGTCAAATCCTTAGGGTTAGGTAGCGGACCTGCTAATTCTAATAGATTAGGAAACAGCGTAACGCTTAGAAGAAGAAGATTAAAGTAGGCTTGATTATCGATTCTAAGTTTAAGCATGGTACGGTTGGCTTTAAGTTTTTGCAAACGGTATTGTTCATTTCTACAAATGCAGGATGTACTAAGTATTAAATGTAAATATATGAAGAAATATATAAACCGATAAAATGTCGTGGTAAGAAAAGTTAAAAAGAACGAAATTAATGTTTTTCTTAAGCTTAACGATCTGACGAAAATATGGATTTTGATATGGTACGACTTATAGACCTCAACAAATCAGACCTCTCTTAAGTTAGGTCAACCTTCGTGCTTTCCTTCACCTTCGAGCAAGTGATGATTACCAATATGTACATACATTTTGTGATCATGCGTACACCAGGATTCGATCCAGGGACCAGTCTGTTGATTACCCCGATTCTTCATCCACTGGGTTATCACTAAATAATACAAAATAATAGAAAAAATATTTGTGTCCTATTAAAATGACCAAATATAACATTTCTATTAGATGCTTGGTTGCTTTGGAACTGCATTTGGAATTGTTATTTTAAAGCGTGTAGCATCTACTGTTGACGAAGTTACGAAATATATTTGTTTGAAAAACTATTAGACTTTAAATACTTGTACAATATATTTTCGGTTTACAATGTACAATTTTCACATTTCGACTTGCACCGTTTCACCACCCAGCGGCTTTCTCAGAAGGAGTTAAAATGCTATAGTTCGTGCCACAGCATAAATTAAAGGCGGTAACTTGGCGAGAAACCGCGGCGCATATTATCGCAATTTTGTTAAGATTAACGAAATATTCCTCCCATTAATATTCATGGCAAGCCGCAAAAATCGAGGAGAGTTTCGATTAGCCATTCATTATGAGCCTGAACGGACGATTATAGTTCTATGTCTAGATATGCAGCTTACGACTCATCGCAGTCCTCGAATGTATACAGCCTACAATTTGTATCAGTTCTAATGTATACAGCCTACAATTTATAGCAGTTCTAATGTATTGTATGTTCTAATGTAATGTATACAGCCTACAATTCATAGCAGTTCTAATGTATACAGCCTACAATATTCATTTTACCTATGTATTACGTACGCATACTATTGTGAGGAACGGTAGCTGAGACAATTTTTATCCTAAAAAAAGAGCCATTCGCTTTATTTAAAACATGGTCTCAGAAATAAATATCCTCACTGTCACTTCGCAATATATTTTTGAAAGCATAACGATAACAGAGTTTGGCTGCTGTCTTCTGTGAGGTGGAGATACATCTCCAGTTGGGTTGCTTTGATGCATCCTGCAGGTGGATGTTGACTTTAACTCTTTGGAGTAGCCATAGAGTTAAAGTGCCAACTGTGAAAGTATCTCATAGAGGTCAACAGCTAAACTGTCTCATTTTTATGACTTTCCTGTAGTAGGTGAGTTCCTAAGGAGCAGCTGTGTTAGCATCAGGATTGACAAGGCAAGAGCCATACTCCTTGTATTACGAGAGTCATGGGCTACGGTAACCACTTTGCATCAGACGGGCCGTAATGGTCCTTTGTCCCCGAAGTTGTGTAAAAAGTTGTGTAAGTACAATTTTATGACTTTGCTGCAACCGTGGTCGCAGGAAGACTAAGGTAATATTTATATATATATCAGGTTCAACAAAACATATAAAACACGCGATACTCCAATTAAAAATTGTTTAATTCAATGTGTAACAATCGCGAAAACCTAAGACAATACTAATTTTATGACTCATACCTATATGGCGAAAGATATAAGCGGTGATAGCCCAGTGGAGAAGGAACCGGCCTGTTGGTCATCTGATCGCCGGTTCGTATCCTGGCGGGGGCATGTACCACCACATTCGTGTTTTCGGATTTATGTAATTATGTACTTGCTCGACGGTAAAGGAAAACGTCGTGAACCCACACGTCCAAGAAATTATACTTCGAAATCCATGTGACCTAACCTAAGAAAGATCTGGTTTCCCCTCTGGGAAGCCAGATACTCAGGTTAGGTAGCGGACCCCGCCAATCCTAATGGATTAGGAAACGGGATAACACGAAGAAAAAGGAGATTCCTATATGGCGAAAGAAAAACATCCCGAAATTGATTCCCAAACCAATATCAGGCAGCAAACGGTGGCAGTATTATCGGACAGAGTCCGTTCAATAAACAGGGCTCGGATGCCTTTACGAGGCTACAACTAGTCCGCTCGCTATTAGGCGATCGCTATTAGCTCTGCCTACATAGATTTAAGAATGATTTAGGCTTCTGGATGTGGTATATTACGCGCTAGGTGGTATTAGGAAAAGAGCGATAGCCCAGCGGTTATAGAATATGCAATTTGATCTAACCTGTTTTGTGTGGTTCCACCATAAATCTATATATATAAAACAAAATCGTGTTAGTTACACCATTTATAACTCAAGAACGGCTAGACCGATTTTAATGATTTTTATGTTTTTGGATTTGTCTTCGTCCGGAATAGGATAATAAGTATTAAACATGGAAAAATAACAAAAAAATAAAAATAAAGTAAATTACATTTCTCATGCATTTTATATGAAATTCTTTTTTTATGGTATCTCAAGTACGAGTTGGCATATCTATATATATAAAACAAAGTCGTGTTAGTTACACCATTTATGACTCAAGAACGGCTGGACCGATTTTTATGATTTTTGTGTTTTTGGATTTGTCTTCGTCCGGAATAGTATAATAAGTATTAAAAGAATTTATACCATCTAATAAGTTAACACACCATTTATTGATCCTGAGGCGGTACGAAGTTCGCCGGGTCAGCTAGTAATAAATAAATACAATAATAATATACATAAAGTGAAGAATCCTGGTGTGGGCATGTATTATTAAATTCGTGTTTTCGGATTTATGTACATATTTGTAATTATTAATTACTTAGCGGTGAAGGAAAACGTCGTGAAACGTACATCCAAGAAATTATATTTTGAAACTTGTGTTTCCCTCTGCAGATTTTCTCTCTGCACTTATGCAGGTCTGACCGCTATGTCAAAATCAGAATGTTCGCCAAATCCTTAGACTTAGGTATTGAAACCCATTGCATCTAATGAATTAGGAAACGAGATAACGCTAAAGACGATTTTATAAAAATGTTGTTGTTGTTGTAATATCTTTATTGTACGTTACATTCAAAATAAATTAAAATAACAATAAAGCTAGTGTTACAAAGGCGGACTTATCCCTGAAAGAGATCTCTTCCAGCCAACCTAGAGTCTTTGATGGAACAATTTACATGGGCAAAAGAACACACGTACAACCTACTCACTACAACAATACTATAAATTACGAGTACTTAAAAGTAAAGTACAAGGTTATCTAATACGTATACCGAATTTACTAATAAACAAAACAATGTACGAGTTTATATCTATAACATTTACTCCAGAGAATCACTTAAGAAATTGTTCAAGGAAATAAGAATCCTCACGGTTATCTCTCAGTATGTTTATCAAAACGTAATGTGAAAATAAAGTCGTTTCAAGCTTTAGTCTTATATATCTTAGAAATAGATATAGTTGCATCTGCCGCTACATCGACTTGTTAACACTGGTAGATCTTTTCTTGTAAATTGTATTCGATTGTATAATAAATTGCCTGAAACAATTCCTTATAACTGGAGTCAGCGAGTACGTATCAGTCCGTTAAGGGCAGAAATATCTATCTAACCTCTTTCTGCGTCGCTTATTACTCGGCGTCTTACACACTACACTCACGGTGTCCTGTTGGAGATTGCTACTGTTTGCATAACTCAACCACTGGAATCCACGTTCCCGATAACTTGAATGAATTTAAAAACAAATCACGTAACAACCGTGAAAGTTTAAAATAGCCACATCTAGCTCATACTTATGTAACGTAGTAGTAATTCCGTTTTGGTAATGATGAATTCAAATATTTGTTGGATATTTTCCTAGCAGATGCCTCCTCCATAAATGATCAACATTTTACTGCTTGTACATGATCGCCCATATCTTTGTAGAGCACGTAAACACAGCGGTGGGTGATCGTAAAAGAAAATGCGTCCGACTGTACCACGAACAATTTGCGGACGCGTATTTATGTATCGATCAGTTGCGTGCAGACTGTACTAGGGCTGTTTAAGAGTGTTAAGGTATATTTCTTGATAAACCAAAACTAGGGGTGACATTTTATCTATTGAAAAGTTGAAAAGCTCACCTATCTATGTTTATGTCTTCAAGTTAGGGCTCTTGCGTAGGCAGAAAGAAACAAGCGCTAAGGAATACAAATATTTCGTAACTTACTCACTTCTTTAATATTCATAGCCCTTTAGATGCGCACTCGCCTGACATCACCTAATAAAACACATTCAATGGGCATTGTAGGTGAGTTTTGATCTTACGCGGCTCCTACATTATTTTACTTTCACATGGTACGTCTTTTTCGTCATTCTTTCATACTGCCTGAACCAACGGAGCATACCTTTCCTAACACCGACACCGATTTAGACAAAAAAGGCTTTGAAACTCTCTTACTAACTAGTACAGACACAGTACAGTATAGGAACTAAGTTGAATTGTAATATTTTTTTTTATCGGTAGGCAAGTAACTATTCAGCCACCTGATCTTAAGATACAAGGTACATACCTATAGTGCAAGGTACATATGAACCTGTGGCCACCTGATTTTAAATAAAAGGTACCTATCTACCTATAGTGTAAGGTACTCGTCCGGAAGCTGTTTTGTCTACGGTCTTCTATACGGTGGAGGTACTTCCACAATCGTAGTGCTTTGATGGGCTCTAACTCTCTTTCTTCATCATAATGGTGTGTTCATCATAATATAATGGTGCATATGTGATTACATTTGATCTTTTGATTTTTTTTTTGAGCTGTGGTATATTATTAAGGCGAGCTCGGTGGCGCAGTGGTGGAACGCGTTGTTACGCTACTTCGAAACCAACGCTCGTGGGTTCGATTCCCACACAGTACAAAGATTTGTGTGCATGAACATGTCTGTTTGTATTGGTCTGGGTATTTTCTATATATAGTAAGTATGTATTTGTAGTACAAAAAAAATGTATTTGCGTATGTTTATCAGTTGTCTAGTACCCATAACACAAGCTTCGCTTACTTTGGGGCTAGATGGCGATGTGTAATTTGTCCGAAAATATTTATTTATATTTATTTATTATATGTCATTATCATGTAATTAAATGCTAATTCCAACGGTAACTTATGGAAGTGAGAGCTGGGTATGGCAGAGAGAGCATGAAAGTAGAATAAATGCGGTCGAGATGCGAGCATTGCGCAAAATTTGTGGCATAACGCTTGCTGACCGCGTTCGTAATGAAGACGTGAGAGAAAGACTTGGTCTAAAAGAGAGTGTCGGTGTTAAGATAAGAAAGGGCATGCTCCGTTGGTTCGGACATGTAGAAAGAATGCGGGACGAAAGAATGACGAAACAGATATACAATGCAAAAGTGGAAGGATGTAGGAGCCGAGGAAGGCCGAGACTAATCTACCATGACCAAATTGGTCGTGTTTTATCAGAAGGTGATGTCAGAAGCCCCAGGAACCGGCGAGCGTGCATGAAAAGAGCTATGAATGTCACAGAAGCGAGTGAAGTATGCAAGGACCGCGTCTTATGGCGCTCGGTTCTCTCTGCCTACCCCGCAAGGGACTTGGCGTGAAGATATACATACATACATACATACATTATCATGTAATTATATATCTACACTTTATTGCATCGAATAAAATAACATCTATCCATAACTTCACGCCAAATCCCTTGCGAAGTAGATAGAGAGAACCGAGCTCCACGTGACTCGATCTTTACGCATATCTCACTTCTTTTAAATTCATAGCTCTTCTCATGGACCCTAGCTGGATTCTATGGTTTCTAACATCACCTTCTGATAAAACACGACCAACTTGGTCATGGTAGGCAAGTCTTGGTCTTCTTCTGCTCCTAGATCATTCTACTTTCGCGTTGTATATATGTTTCGTAATTCTTTATTCTGCATACTTCCTACATGTACTAAACTAACGGGTTCATCATCTTGGTTTTAACACTAACACTCTCTTTTAAACTAACTCTGTTTCCAACATCGTTATGAATGCAGTCGACAAGTGTTACGCAACGCTCGCATTTCGACCGCGTATCGTCGTATATATACAAATTTAAAAAGCAAAACCTCGTCAAAATACAAAATTGGATCGTTAGAACCGTTTCCGCGACATAAATATATGCTTTTGCATATGTAAAGAATTTCTCGTTTTTAAATGTAATTGGATTGAATAACAAATTAATATGTATGTATGTATGTATATCTTCACGCCAAGTCCCTTGCGGGGTAGGCAGAGAGAACCGAGCGCCATAAGACGCGGTCCTTGCATACTTCACTATGATTGTATATACTTCATACTTCACTTCACTTCACAAATTAATAAATATCACAATACTTTCTATCTATCATACATGTACGAAATACAGAAGCCAGTATCCTTAGCCATCATTGTTATTAGAGGCGGCAACACCAAGGGGATAGATCCATAATAATTATGAGATATGACATAAAGTCGCATTTTTATAACGCCATAAACTCCCTTCGTGCTATCTCCTGTCGAACCAGGGTAATCACGATATTGATGGCTCGTCTAATTTAGATTGAGGCCCGTCATGTTCAACAGGTTTATAGATATCATAAACCAATGAATCACTTGACAGCGCATGATCTTCGATAAGAATATACCTACTTATTTTTCCAGCCGGGGTAGCTTTTTATTAAGCTGCTCCACTGTTGCCACTGTTTCGCCATGATTTCGATAAGAATATACTTACCTACTTTTCCCGTCGGGGTGATTTTTATTAAGCTGCTCCACTGTTTCGCTGGAGCCTTGATTGCTACGGGCATGGTGTACCGTGTGCATGCAAAGTTGGCTCCGTCTCGACAATGGGAGAGTCTGTAAATTCTTGACAACAATCGATCGTTGTCAAAAATTGTGGCGATTTGCAAGCTCCGTGATAAGATAAAGATAAAAATTCTTTATTTGCCTTTAGACCGTCACGGGCACTTAGACACGTCTTACATTCTCAATATTATATCGTAATAATTTTTTAAAGTTTTGACTCCTCTTTTTTAATCTACCAGCATTTCAAATGACCATTGGCGAAGAAGAAATGCCAAAAGAAACTTGCCAATATAGGTCTTTTTTTTTTAATCATCTATACATATTGCAATAAATATAATTATATGAGTGTGCATATAAGTGATATCAAGTGGTACAATTAAAGTTATATTAATACACGTGCTGAATCATTTCCAAACATCTCTGTCAGTTGGATATTCGATCTATAATAACTTTTCTTGCACAGAGTATTTTTGATGTGTCTTTTGAACATATTGTCAGGCAAGGACAGAACTGTTTCAGGTAATTTATTATAGAATCGAATACAATTTACAACAAAAGATCTACTAGTCTTAGCAAGCCGATGTACAGGCATACGAAAGTACTGGGATAAGAGGGGGATTGACTCCTTTCCTTCCATTTTCTCATTGTACGAGTATATCTATAATATTAATAACATTTAAACTAATCAGAAAATGTTTCCAAAGTCCCAACGCTTACTTATGGAAGCGAGAGCTGGGTATGGCAGAGAGAGCATGAAAGTAGAATAAACGCGGTTGAAATGCGAGCGTTGCGCAAAATTTGTGGCGTAACGCTTGTAGACCGTATTCGCAATGAGGTTAGAAGCAGAGTTGGTCTGAAAAAGAGCGTCGGTGTTAAAATAAGAAGAGGCATGCTCCGTCGGTTCGGACATGCAGGATGAAAGAATGACGAAGCAGATATACAATGCAAAAGTGGAAGGATGTAGGAGCTGAGGAAGGCCAGACTTACCATGATCAAATTGGTTGTGTTGTATCAGAAGGTGATGTCAGGAGCCCTAGAAACCGGCGAGCGTGCATGAAAAGAGCAATAAATGTTAAAGAAGCGAGTGAGGTATGTAAGGATCGAGTCACGTGGCGCTCGGATCTCTCTGCCTACCCCGTATGGGATTTGGCGTGAAGTTATAGATATATAGATAGATAGAAAATGTTTAATAATATATAAGGAATTAAATTATATATGGAATAAAATTTGAGAGGGTTGCACGAGGCCTCTCCAACAACTTCGGAGCCCAAGTCAACCTATCCAGCAAGTCGGTGCACCTGCTGATCACTAGACGATGTGGGCAGGTTACGCGGGGAACAAATGTCTAGTCTACCACCTACGTGTGGCGGTAGAAGGGGTAGCAGATAGAAGTGCTGGCTTAACATCGTGAGGGATAACATGCCGATGGTCTCACTATAAGGGATGCCGAAGACCGCGCGAAATGGAGAAGTAAAAGCCGGAAAAAGGACCCTGGCCTCCGAAGCGAAAGCGACCGGAATTGGGATGCTGCAGCGGTTAATAACGCGCCATAGTCACCAAGGCTCGCGGGTTCCATAGGATAGGAATCCAGGAAAAACTTTTATGTGTACACAAACATGTCTGTTTCTGTCAGTTTAAGAGAGGTAGGGCGTATTGAAGCAGCCCATCTGGAGAAATACCTCCGCCTTACAGAAAACCGTAGCCAAATAACAATTCTTTGAGAGTTAAATAAATAAATATAAATATTGTCGGACAAATTACACAGCGCCACCTAGCCCCAAAGTAAGCGAAGCTTGTGTTATGGGTACTAGACAACTGATAAACATACGTAAATACATTTTTTTTTTTGTAAATACATACTTATTACACATAGAAAATACCCAGACCAATACAAACAGACATGTTCATGCACACAAATGTTTGTACTGTGTGGGAATCGAACCCACGAGCGTTGGTGTCAAAGTAGCGTAACAACGCGTTTCACCACTGCGCCACCGAGCTCGTCAAAGTTGTTGTGTTCCTGCGTGAGAGTGAGGTCATTAGTAAGCTAGCCCTTAGGTAGTTGCTGTGGTAGCAGCAGAGGTGGCATCGCTATACTTAATATATTACAAGCGTTCATATGCTACTGAAATCGCTTTACATTGGGTGGGCCGCAAGCTTGTATACCTCCCGACGTTATATCAATAAACTCTTGATAACCAGTTTCTACCAAGCTGGTTACGCTTGTTTGTCGCCTCAGTGGTATAAAAAAATATACGAGACCTGCGAGAGGAACTTTTGGTGTTGTCGATAATTTTGATTATAGTTTATTAAAACTCCTAGCAATGTAAGGGACAAAAAGCTACATATAAATACAAAATTATTTAGTACTTATATAATTATATTTTCACTCTCATAGCACAACATTACACAGCTCAAAAATTCGCAATCAATATTAAAAAAAAAGTCCCCGAGACGTCTCCCCTTAAAAAAGGCAGCAGAGGTGATCCCTTGGAAAATTAAAAAGCCCCCGGGCGATCGGGTAATACTCCCCTCATTACGGAACCCACGACTGCAGTTACAGGTGCGGGTATTCTGAAAAATGTGGGCGTGGTGCGTGCAGTGGACGGGAGGTCTGTGCGAGCGGGTTCGATTTCGAGAACATTTTTTTTTTATAAATACCAAATCCATCACCAAAATATGACGACTGTAAGTACTCTGGTACCACAATTAAAAAGTGGAAACTTTTTTCATATGGCATACTACCATAAATAAATATATCCGGATAAATTACACAGCGCCATCTACTCCCAACAAAGACAACTGATAAACGTACATAAATACAATTTTTAAAATAATATACTCATGAAAAAAAACAACTGTGATAGTGACATGTACCACTAAATTCATATTTTCGGATTTATGTACATATTTGTAATTATTACTTGTTAGACGGTGAAGGAAAACATCCTGAAGAAACCCGCACATCCAAGAAATTATATTTCGAAAGACCTACCTAACCTAACCTAAGAAAGGTCTGGTTTTCCCTGTTGGGTGTCGAGGTCTGACAACAGTCGTTCCATGTAAGAATCACTATCTTTGCCAAATCCTTAGCCTTTGGTAGCGAAGCCCGCCAATCCTAAGGAATTAGTAAATGGAATAACACTAAGAAGAAGATGAAGACTTGTGAAAGAAAACATCCAAACCAGACGAACACACATATTTATGACACATGTTTACCAGTTGTTTATGTTTGCCAGAGGGACTTTGTACAAAAGTCGTCTGCGTGGGTACATCTGTCTCACCTATTTCTATCGCCAAGCAGCTATATTTACATAGCCGTGTTCCGGTTTGAAGGTTGAGAGATGGCAGAGAAATTACTGGGTACTGTGACGAAATAGCCATAGATCACAAGATTGGCAGCGCGCGAGTAACATCCCCGTGGTGTTGCGAGCGTCAATAGGCTGCGGTGACCGCTTACCATCTAATGAGGGCCGCATGCTTGTTTGAAAATCTAGTTATAAAAAATAATGTTAGTTCAGTATGGGAATTAAAACCACAAAACTTGGTGTTAAAGTAGCCTATGCAAACCACTCGACCAAGATCCAAGGCTCCATCAATCTGATGCGAGATTTGGATGTTGGTCTCTAGTTATTTTGTGTATAGTGGACAATTCGCATCCTACATTTTTTTTAATCTAGTCTTTTATCAATAGTTAGTTATAGGTTTCTAGTTTATACTTATGCCTTCGTAGGCAAATTCTTCAACAGCTTTCAGTTGACCTTACTTACTCAAAGCATCTCAGCTGGCATCGAGAATCATTATAATCTACGGTACAATATGATTTAATTCTACGCGAGATGCCTCTTCCATTGCAAAGGACCTTTTCATCTAAATCTTGACCCCAAACTCCTTGCGGAGTTGGTAAAGGGTCACTCATCATCGTTTTAGCCAAACAACGTAAACTTGTAAACACAATATCCCCTTAGACTTCAACAACGATCGGTCGCGTTCGCCATTCGAGAACCATTTTACGCCTGCCTACTTCGGTTCCTAGAACTATGTGATCTGTCTATGCCCCTTATAGAGCTTTCCATACATGTTCGCTGATTTGCAAGCGTCCATAACCTTTAACACTGGAGCATCATGGACGACATACCGTAAATTTTTCTGCCAACTTTATCGTATAAAACATATATATAAATAGCCGTTTCGCCTAAGTGTACAGTGAAGCTACTCGGAGCTAATAAACCTTGGTCGGAGGTAACCTAGAATAAATTCAGGTTCACCATTTCGCTCCATAATGAATGCTAAGATTAAGATTTGTGCGCCGCAGGATTGTTCTTTTGTTTGCATTGTGGCCGCGGACGGTACCACCGTCGGGTACAGTCCGCCGCGTTAGTTTGCTAAATAAATTCCGAAGAGAGTAAAATTAAATAGTCTTGAAATATACAGCTTAAAAATTTTGTTTCAAAACTTAACATGCAGGATTTTTGCTTCTATCACACTACCAGACTAGTTTTTATAAGTCTTAAAATCCCATTTTTTCATCAATCCCATTTATTGTTAAGATTATACAGTGCTGCTTTGTATCTGTTTTATGTAAGCAAAACCATAGTTATATTTGTCTGATAAAAAAGGAAGTCTTATTATTGTTAACTGAGAATTTAAACTGCTGGTTTTATAAACTTTACATAGACTGTTTATTCTGAAATTGACCTATCAATACATTCGCTCCATTAAACTGTAAAGCATTACCGAGAAATATTGATTTAAAACATATTTTTACGACATTTTGACCACATATTGCATAAGTACAAATTTTGTATAATTATAGAATAAGCTAATGTCTTTGCCACCTCACAACCAAAAAAAAAACTATGGAATTATTGTAATATCGCCATTGACACAAAACTATTGGCGGGTTCTTCTTCACTGCATTTCGATACAACTGCGACGAAATAGAAGTTCTTGTTAACTCATAGAAATATTTAAATATATGTCCCAAATTAATATGTATTCGATATACAGTACGTTTCAACTCACTTAGCGTTTGTCATTTTTTTTATTAATATTTACTTTGCTCAATTTATGCATACAACTGTACATTGAACCGCTCGGGGCAATGTTGTAATGCACGTGGGAGACAGCGGTGATAGCCCTGAACACACAAGAGGTACTCCACCGATTTTAATTTAAAGAAAAAAATACTCTTACTTCTGTATGAAAATTAGTTACTTGGTGAATTTGTTGAAAATATTTGTTTTTGTATATCTCTCAACGCAAAAATATATCTCTCAATGCAAAACTATATCTCTCAATGCAAAAAAAAACCCTTAATCGATTAAGAAGAATCGAAAGAATTTTTTCGGTGATATACTGAAACATTTTATTGAATTATTTCATCAGGCGGAGCGTATGTTTGTTTACCTACCAACCTTCTTCCTCCTTGTGTTATCCTGTTTCTAAACGTGTTAGGATTGGCGAGGTCCGCTAACTAAGCCTAAGCATTTGACGAAAATACTACTTAGATAGATAGAGAGATTGACGAGCTCGGTGGCGCAGTGGTGAAACGCGTTGTTACACTACTTTGACACCAACGCTCGTGGGTTCGATTCCCACACAGTACAAACATTTGTGTGCATGAACATGTCTGTTTGTCTTGGTCTGGGTATTTTCTATGTATGATAAGTATGTATTTACAAAAAAAAAAAAATGTATTTACGTATGTTTATCAGTTGTCTAGTACCCATAACACAAGCTTCGCTTACTTTGGGGCTAGATGGCGCTGTGTAATTTGTCCGACAATATTTATTTATTTATTTATTATAGATAGATATTAATTATGACATGGGGCGACTGCCGTCAGACCTCTGCAACCCAGAGGGAAAACCAGACCTGTCTGAGGCTAAGTCCCACGACTTTCGAAATATAATTTTCTTGACGTGCAAGTTTCTCCTCACGATGTTTGGTCCGGGAACTGCGTGTCGGGAGGCATACAAGCATACAATCCAGGTGATGTAAAGCGGTTACCGTAGCCTATGAGCGCTTATAATAGGTATCACTCTCCCTATGCTACCTCCGTTACTAACAGAGCAACTCCTTAGGAGCTTATTGGTGACCGGATACGCACTCACACGCAGGAACACAACAACTCCCCGGAGAGTTGGTCCCCAGGTGGGTTACTTTGACGCGCCCTACCTCTCTTAAAAACACCCAGACCAAGACAAACAGACATGTTGATACATGTTTGTCCGGGGCGGGAATCGAACCCACGAGCATCGGTGATAAAGTCGCGTTATTAACCGCTGCGCCACCAAGCTCGTCATAAAATTTGTTAACGAAATAATTATATTTGTATAAATGTATTGATGAATAAAATATATATCACAGTGAGGTTATACTTGGTCAAATAATATATGGGATTTGTACACAGTGACCATATTACGACGAGCTCGGCGGCTCAGTCGTGAATGACGCTACTTTGGCACCAACGCTCGTGGGATCGATTCCCACACAATACAAACATTTGTGTGCATGAACATGCCTGTTTGTCTTAATCTGGATCTTTTAAGTGAGGTAGGAGGCGTCAAAGCAGCCCTGGGGAAGTACCTCCACCTCACAGAAAACCGCAGCCAAATAACAACTCCCTGGAGGGTTGTTGTGTTCGTGTGAGTGAGGTCACCAGTAAGCTCCTAAGGAGTTGCTGTGTAAACAGCAGTGGAGGCATCGTGCGAGTGATACTTAATATATTACAAGTATTAATATGCTACGGTAACTGCTTTACTTGAGGTAGGCCGTATGCTTGTATGCCTCCCGACTTTGTATAAATATATATATATATTAACTAGCTGACCCGGCAAACGTTGTTTTGCCATATAAATTATTCCTAGGATTATTTTAGTATTATAAAAATAGGGGTTGATAGTAGAAGGGTGAAAATTTAGGGTTGTACGTATTTTTTAATGCCACATCATAAAAAAAAAAATTTTTTTGTCCTTTATCACTTAGGGGTATGAAAAATAGATAGTAGTATTCTCAGACCTACTGAATATGCATATAAGATTTCATCAAAATCGGTCAAGCCGTTTCGGAGGAGTATAGTAACTAACATTGTGACACGAGAATTTTATATATAAGATTCTAATCGTAATCCGATATACGTCAACAATACATCGACGCAAAGCAATAAGGAAAACGTCCAAACCATCGGGGTTGGGGATGCTGGAATAATAAAAACTAATAGAAATGAACCCCATTAACAGTTGTGCAAGGCGATTTGTGTTAACTGTTACTACACACACGAGAACAAAATAGAACTACATACACATGTGGAAAATTGAGGATATCTGTTACCATTAAATTGGCTGCGATCCGCTCTCAACTGTTGTCCGTTGTCATATGGTTCACATCCTCTTTGACGTTTGCTATGGAATCACCTATTTCAGGAGCACGTTTAAAAGATTATAAAGAACGTAGGCTGTTTTTACTTGGTACGTATTTTTCCATGGGAGTGAGCCAGTTTACCGCGTTACCAGGACATGCCCATCACTCATTCCCACCACTGAGTCTCCTGTGTAGCCAGAATTAACAGCGGCGACCACCAGAAAGGCAATGAACAGTGAAGTTCATTGCTGTCCCGGGTGTTAAACTACAGCTGCCTTGGAATTCACAACGAATTTAATCAGAAGAAATTTGTAGGAGTTGAAAGTTTTGGAATTGACTTCCCCTCTTGGCAAAGTGAGAGACAGCAATATGACAAATAAGGTTTTAAAAAACCTTAAAGAGATGGTTAGTCAATTGAAGCTGAACTGCCGTGCACCAGGGTTTATCAGTAGAATTGTCTTATCATCAGAAGAAATTTGTCGGAGTAGGAAGTTTTGGAATTGACTTCCCCTCTTGGCAAAGTGAGAGGCTGCGTGTACCGCGTTAGTTAAAACCTAACCTATTATTGCAGACGACTAAGCAATGAACTGTACTTATTAAATTACAAGAAAGGGAATAATAGATGGAAAATAATACTAAATTATATGTAGCACTTCAATATGTAATACATTTTGACAAGGAAAACAAAAGACATAGAAAAAGAGCAAAGACAAATACAAAATTTAAATAACATTTATAAAAAGAATATAAAAGGAAAAGAGGTATGCAACACCTATCTTAGGTTGCGTCTTTCGAAATATAATTCATAGACTTTCGACTTTCCTCGTGATGTTTTCTTCACCGCAGAGCAAGTGATAATTACAAATACGTATATAAATCGGAAATCACGAATTTAGTGGTACATGCCAGAATTCGAACCGGGGACGAATTGGTCAATGGGCCGGTTCTTTATACACTGGACTCCACGCGTTTCTGAGAAAAATGTGCTATGGCAGACAGACAGATGTACAGCGAAGTCATCCTATGACGATTCCGTTTTTTGTATCGATTAATGTACTTAACCCTAAAAATATATACTTTTGTAAATGGAAATTAGGAAAAGGAATTCAAATTGTTCTGTCAGTTCCGGTCTTCAGGTCGAGCGGAAAGGGTGATAGAAGGAGATCACTGTACTCATGATGAACGGCATCGACGTGGTCGCGACTCAAACATGTGTTACTGGTGGGACTTTCGACGGACTCCCAATTTATGCATCAGCTTTACTGACTTAGCGAATGTATGGATATTTATGCAGTAGGAGATAGGAGTTGTCAGAGACGCCAATCTAAATAAGCGGCCCTCGTAAAGGATTCCGAAATCCAGAGGTTTCTACTTCTGCAATCTTTGACGACGTAGCTGGTGGAGTAGGTAGTAATGCTACTTTGAAACGAAGAATCGTGAGTTCGATCCCCACACAGGATAATCAACTGCGTGCATGAACATGTCTGTCTTGGTCTGGGTACTATTAAGGGAGGTATTGCGCATCAATAGTTCTTTTCTTATACAACTCCGGGAGCAATACAAGCAAACGGCCCACCTGATGTAAAGCGGTCACCGTAGCCTATAAACGCTCGCAATACATTAAGTATTTGTCGCGTGATGCCACCCCTACTGCTAACACAGCAACTCCATTGGAGGTTACTGGTAACCATACTCACATGCAGGAACACAACCACCGTCTAGGGAGTTGTTATTTGGCTGCGATTTTCTGTGAGGCGGAGGTGCTTCCCCAGACGGGCTGTTTTGATGCGCCCTACCTCTTCTAGTACCTCCATCTCACATCTCACATAAATCGCAGCCAAAATGATGACTGCCTCAGGGTTTCTGTATTCCTGAGTGAGGTTACCAGTAAGCTCTTAACAAGATGCCGTGGTATCAATAAAGGTGGTATCGCAAGAGTAATTCTTAATATATTACAAGCGTTCATTAACGTTAACTACTTAACATCAGGTGGGCATGTATGCCTCCCAAAATTGTATAAAAACTAAAAAAAAGGTTTTAAAAGGCAGTAAGGGCTTGAAAAGAGTTATGAATCTTAATGAAGTGGCTGAAGTGTGTAAGGACCGCGTCTTATAGCGCTCGGTTCTCTCTGCCTACTCCGCAAGAGATTTGGCGAAGAGTTATACGTAGATAGATAGTAAGGGCTTATATGCATGAATGTATTGTAGCCATGAGTTACTTTAGTAATCAGTCCCGGTTATTGTTTTGTATGACTTATGTACGACAGTCATTATGTTGAAATGCGAGCGTTGCGCAAAATTTGTAGTATAACGCTTGTAGACCGCATTCGCAATGATGATGGTAGAAACAGAGTTGGTCTGAAAGAGAGCGTCGGTGTTAAAATAAGAAGAGGCATGCTCCGTTGGTTCGGAAATGTAGAAAGAATGCAGTATGAAATAATGACGAAGCAGATATACAATGCAAAAGTGGAAGGATGTAGGAGCCGAGGAAGGCCAAGATTTACCTACCATGATCAAATTGGTCGTGTTCTATCAGAAGGTGATATCAGGAGCCCTCGAAACCGGCGAGCATGCATGAGAAAAGCAATTGAATGTTAAAGAAGCGAGTGAGGTGTATAAGGATCGAGTCACGCGACGCTCCGTTCTCTCTGCCTACCCCGCAAGGGATTTGGCGTGAAGTTATATTGGTAGTAGTATTAGTCATAATGTTTTTATTCAATTTTTGAAACAAAAAACGTCACCAAATAACGGCATGCGCCGTTGGTCCGTACATGTAGAAATAATTTAGGAGGAAATAGTTACGAAACCGCTATACAATGCGAAAGTACAAGTGTGTGGGAGGAAGGCCAAGACTCGCCTACCATGACCAAATTGTTCTTGTTTTACCAGAAGGTGATGTCAGAAGCCCTATAAAGTCCAGAAACCGAGCGTGTATGAGAAGAACTATGAATGTTAAAGCGAGTAAGGTGTGTGACCAAGTCATGTCGCGCCCTGTCCACTCTGTCTACCAAAAGATTCACCGTGGAACTAGCTATCTATGTTTAGCTATCTATAACGCCATAAAATTTTTGTCGAGCTTGGTATGATGGTCGTGGATATGCGACTTTGACACCAACGCTCGTGGGTTCTATTCCCACACAAAACAAACATTTGTGTGCATGAACATGTCAGTTTGTCTTGGTCTGGATGTTTTAAGAGAGGTAGGGCGCATCTAAGTAGCCCGTCTGGGGAAGTTGTGTTCCTGCGTGTGAGTGAGGTCACCAGTAAGCTCCTAAGGAGTTGCTGTGTAAGCAGCAGAGGAGGCATCGCGCGAGTGCTACTTAATATATCGCAAGCATTAATAGGCTACGGTACCCACTTTACATCAGGTGGACCATATGCTTGTATGCCTCCCGACGTTGTATAAAAAAAATATATAATTTTTTAATAACGGCTATCGGAAACTGTCCTTTATTTTATTTTCAATACGAAACTATGAAAAAAACTCAAAGATCGCAAGTATAAGTATTTGTGAGAGCCGATAAGCTTTATTTGTACATTTTTTCATGGTACAACAAATACACACATCAAAAGTGTCTAGGGATCAAGCATTTTTATGCGGATTTCTTGAGATTGAGATGTGGCTTTGTAATAAATTTATGATTTTATAAATTTATATGGATCCTTTTTGGTGCATTTCATAATTTGAAACAGGAACTGTCAATCAAATTCGAGTAAAAGATGAAAATCAGCTGTCAATGTTTTCCCTATAAAAACATACAACGCATTGAAGACATTATTAGTGCTACTGTTTCCCTACTACTGATTAAAACCAACGTTATTATGGAGCGGCGACGTCATTTAAGCAGGGAAGAAATGCTCAGAGCCGTGGGAATGATAGAAGCTGGTTCCCGGCAACGTACTGTGGCTTTAGCTCTGAATACAAGTCAGAGTGTTATCAGTCGACTTTGGACACGTTACCGAAGCACTGGTACCGTGGCTGAGCGCCATGGAGGACGGTATCGCTGCACCACACGGAGACAAGACCGATACATTCAAATCACAACTCGAAGAGCTCCAACAATAACCGCCATGATGTTAGCCGTGACGCTTCATCACTCTTCAGGGAACTTAATTAGCGACCAAACAGTCAGAAACCGCTTGCATGAAGTGAACCTTCATTGAATTAAACAATTTTTAACGGAAGTATCGCGTATTTTATTTATTTTGTTGAACCTGACGTTTCGAACGCTTTGCAGCGTCCGTGGTCGCAGGAAGACCTGAACCTTCATTCCCGAAGACCGCTAAGGGTACCACCTATAGCAATGCACAATCGTAGGATTCGATATCAATGGGCTCTTGAACACAGAAATTGGGCAGAAGAACAATGGCGTTTCGTGTGCTTTTCTGATGAGTCTCGTTTTGGTATGAGACCGGATACAAGACGTATACGACACTGGAGAACCCCTGGACGGCAACAGCCATTAAAATCCTGCCAGGAAGTCCATCCTTATAGTGGTGGAACCATCATGGTATGGGCGGGTATTTGGATCGGCGGAAGAACTGAGTTGATTTGGATCAGAGGCAACCTCAACGCTCAAATTTATGCTGAGACGATTGTATCAGACGTCATCGTTCCTCTACAAGTGCAAATCGGTCCCTTATTTCAGTTAATGCATGATAATGCACGACCGCACACCGCAAGAGTTGTAAGACAGACTCTCGCCGCAGCTAACATCAATGTCATGCCCTGGCCTGCTCAGTCGCCAGACTTGAACCCGATTGAGCATGCATGGGATATGCTACAGAGAAGAGCTCTGCCGAATATGGAGGGTATCCAGTCGCAAGAAGACCTTTTTTTGTTGTTGCAACGAACATGGGCGGCCATTCCACAGCGTGATTTGGATGAACTCATTTTGAGTATGCCAAACCGATGTTCTTGTGTTGTTAGTGTTCGCGGTAGAAACACGGATTATTAATTGTTTAAGTTACCCAATAAAATTTTAAAGAAAACTGTTATTTCAGTCTTTTTTTCGAACTTTAATGTTAGTGGTTCAAATGTCAAAAATCCCTTTATTATGAAAATGGCAAATTTCTTTATTAATGCAAAGGTGACTTGGTTTATCGTTACTGTAGACAAACGAAAACACTTTATTTGATGAATCCTTAAAGAAAATTTTAATTAATATCAATCAGGAGAAAAGTTATTGCAAAAATATATGTTGATCCCTAGACACTTTTGATGTGTGTATATTAATATACAACAAGATATCTGGAATCAGCAGCTAAGCCGTATGTAAGTATAAATTAATTTTATCTAGTTTAGTAATATGTTGTAAGAAAATGCAATCTTCAGGTAAATAATTATAAATTTGTTTCATTTGTGTATCCAGGCCATATGTTCACGAGAGATGGAAAATGTGAGGAAAGAGTTTAAAGATGAGTGAAAACAGGAAACCGTATCAATGGTGGGTTATACTGGAATATACTGTTTTGACGAGCGAAAATATATCGAGCGAAGCGTGCCTTGCTATTTATTATACAGGGTCTATTAAAGCCAACATTGACATATGGTAGTGAATTATGGGTATGGCAGAAGAAGCATGAAAGTAGGGTCAACGCTGAAAGGAGTATGTGTGGAGTTAGAATGATTGATAGAGTAAGAAATAGCACGGTACAGGATCAATGTGGAATTAACGATGATGTAGTGACAGAAATTTAAAAGGATATGTTAAGATAGTTCGGACAGAATGGATGACAAAACAGTTAAGAAAGAAGTGTATCAGGGAAGAGTGCGTGGAGATATCGGCAGGGGCCACCCTAGACGCACACATATCTAGATATAGATCTGTTATAATGTGCTGAAAAAGGGCCAAATCAAAAGTACTGGAAACCAAAGAGCATGCGAGAAGAGGTTGATGAGTGTGGAAGATGCGACAGAGCTATGTTTGGATCGGTACACTTGGCGTTGCGTAGTCTCTACCTACCCCAATGGGAGACGAGCGTGATGTTATGTATGTATGGTGTTTTATGTTCCCGCATCAGCTCATTCTCCCGACTGTCCTACAATCACCTCGTAAGTGATGCGTAGGTTTTCATCAATGAATCGCTTAACAGTAACCACTGTCATCCCAGTTGAAGGTCGACCTTCACGAGGATCAGGGTCGGCAAAGCATGAGTGACACTTCTGGTGTTGCAAATGCCATAGGCGGTCGCTGTTCACTATCAGGTAGGCCGTATGCTTGATTGCCACCATAGTTGTATAAAAAAAAAGAAAGAAAGGCATCGTCATTCAGAGAAACACGTCCACACTCAAATTTCACGTACCAAACTCTCACGGTACGCAGATGTAGTGCTTTCCTCCCTAAACAATTTTGTAGATGAGCAGGACAATAAAAAAAACATTTTTAAAATGATAATAAAGAAAGCAAATGAAATTCTATTATTCGTCAATTAAAAGAAAACAATCACCATTTTGTATATGATAAAACGTAATAATCCAATTTCAAACAGTACAGTTTCTAAGTAGCCAGGGCGGGAAAACATTCAGTGTCGCCAATTAAAAAAAAACAGCTGACCGAACAGCAAGAGTAGGTACTCTAGGTGTGTGTATAAACAAAAAAATAATAAGCCTTTACTTCTACTACTTACATACAATACATGGTATAGGTGTACATACCTCGTTATAATAATTGTCATAAACTCAATCCCTAGCATGAATCAAATAGTCATAATAAAAAAACAGTACAGCTTACTTTCAAAATCATGGCCATAATTCAATCAAAAATAAATAACTACCGGAATAATAATTGAAAATACAATGGCGGACATAAAAACCTTTCATGGCATTTCGCGAAACCGGTCCGTAATAAACTAGGATCAGATAAAATGAAATATTGCTATTGTTATAGAATGCTAAAATCAATTCAGGAGCCAAGTACATTAGTAAGGCCGCGGTGACCTTCCGTGGCACTAAGTGTACTAGTGCATGTTCATTGTATGGTAACTCAAAATTAATATACCAAACATTCTATAACTTCACGCCGAACCCCTTGCGGAGGGAACCGAGCGACACTTGACTCGATCTTTACACACCTCACTCGCTTCTTTAACATTGCTCTTCTCACGCACGCTCGCCGTTTTGCCGAGGCTTCTAACATAACCTTCTGATAAAACGCGATCAATTTGGTCATCGCAGGTAAGTCTTAGCCTTTCTCGGCTCCTACACCCTTCCACTTTTGCATTGTATATCTGTTTCGTCATTATTTTATCCTGCATTCTTTCTACATGTCCGAACCAACGGAGCATGCCTCTTCTTATTTTAACACCGATGCCACAAATTAAAATGCGAAAACATCTGTTTTTTCTAAAATCTTGAGCTATGCTTGTGTATTCCTACAGCTCTATAGTTTAACATATGAACATCTTATCTCAAAAATAATTCCTATCATATCTAGTTATGATCTACGCCTTACTTTACTTAACATGACAACAAAATATTGCAAAAAGCTATCTTCGATTCAACATCTATGACGTTCCGTATCACCCATTCCCACTCACGAATTTCGATGCAACTTTAACTTTTTTGTCATCCATTTTTTACAAATGTCCAAACCATCTCAGCATGCCCATTCCAGTTTTTGATACTACGTCATCTTTGATTACATATTGTTTTTTGTTTTCATTGTTGTTCATATGTATTAATAATTTAATAGTTCTATGCAAAAACACTGGTCAGTCCACACGTTCACGGAACCAATAAAAGTAGGGACAAGAAGGTTCTAGACGAACTATACAGTCACGGATCAAGATGCAGCGAGTATCGGCCTTACACTAGATGAACCTCGCTGCATGTTGGACGAAGCTCACAGTGACACGGATGGCAATGGCATAAAACAAGTTGTTGTAGAAGTTTGATGTCTGATTTTAGCACGTGAATACCTTAAATCTTTTTTATATATTGACTAAGTATTAATACTGAATATAATGTATTCATAAAAGTTTAGAAAACTTGTCCATTCATTATTAGTAACTTTTATCGAATTAGATTGCATTTCACATTAAATATTTATAATTACTTCAAGATTGCTTCTTAAATTGCCAATGGTTGGGTGGTTTAGCTACATTAAACATATTGAAGCGAATGGACTTTGTTGTTAGGGCCACTCTTTATCTTTAGCCGGTGAAAAAGCAATTAAGTATTACGTGCGGGACCAAGTTTTAATTTCTCAAGTTTTCTCTTTAGAGAAGAAAGACTTTTTAAATCATCAGTAACCATTGATTCGTCATAAATAGAAGACATTGTTCTTAGCAGGAGTTTGGGATGTAAAGATACCATTGGCACACAACGGAAAAATGTCATGGGTGGTTTTGATACTACGGGAATTATACAGGAATATATTTGATTACTTTATGAAAAGCATATTAGTAGGAAAGGCAGAAGGAACGGTAAGGAAATTAGGCCATGTTATTTAAGCCAAATTGAGGAGAAAATTGAATAAATAATCACACTAATAAATGCGAAGATAAATATGGACGAATAATTGGATAAACCCTTCAAATGTGTAAGTGTACGAGGTTAAAACAAAGAAAGGTATCGTTCTTCGATCGACACGCGGCCGTCACGCGCTCGTAAACTGGCATGCAATAAAATTGACTGCACTTGCTATTCCTGAACCCTGGTTGGAATTGATTTAGTGCATTCTTAGAAAGGGTATGGCTTGGAAATATGGAGACTGACTTTTGTTAGTTTAATGCTCCTTTTAAACTGGAAAAGATGGGTTTTTTTTTGATAGTTTTGCTCGTCTGAAATAATGGAATGTGATATTGCGAGACTCATAGGAAGCGATAGCTCCAGACTTGGCCTGACCCAATTTGACAGTGTTTATCGTGTGACTCTATGTCACATGGTTCAAAAGCATTCGCCCCGCGTTACATGAACGTGACACAGGCGTTGCTGTAGTTTTTTTTTATTCGAGAGGCATACAAGCATACGGCCCACCTGATGTAAAGCGGGTACCGTAGTCTATTAACGCTTGCGATATATTAAGTATCACTCGCGCGATGCCTCCTCTGGTGCTTACACAGCAACTCCTTGGGAGCTTACTGGTGACTTCACTCACACGCAGGAACACAACAACCCTCTAGGGAGTTGTTATTTGGCTGCGGTTTTCTGTGAGGTGGAGGTGCTTCCCCAGACGGGCTGCTTTGATGCGCCCTACCTCTATTAAAACATCCAGACCAAGACAAACAGACATGTTTATGCACACAAATGTTTGCCTTGTGTGGGAATCGAACCCACGAGTCTTGGTGTCAAAGTTGCGTCATTCACGACTGAACCACCGAGCTCGTCAAAAGTCTATTTACGTTCTGTTTAATATCCCTGTCCCTGTTTAATATTGTGGTAACTTCACTCGGTCGCAGGTTCACAATACTCTTGCAGTAAATTGTTGGCTGATTTTCATTAAATTAAGGTCTCTGGTAGAGCTTATTGGTAATATACATATTATATGTCTATGACTGATCATTCAGACCACCAGGCAGAATTGTTAGATGGAGGAGTCGGAAATGTCTACAGGTAATGTCTCAGGAGTCTTGGTGTGACACATCTATGTACCTTTGATATTCGCATTTGCATTGGCCTCCCAACAGTTACCATCATAGCTGTACATCGTATCCAAACCGGTGAAAAGTTGTTGCATTGCAAGGAATGTTGCATCGTTTCAAGGAGATGTTGAAAGGGGGGAAGGGACGGATAGTGAGAACCGTCAAATTGGAGCAATCCAATTAGACAATCCCATATATCGGAAA
This sequence comes from Pyralis farinalis, assembly GCA_947507595.1. Taxonomy (NCBI): domain Eukaryota; kingdom Metazoa; phylum Arthropoda; class Insecta; order Lepidoptera; family Pyralidae; genus Pyralis; species Pyralis farinalis. Next base: position 25,910,621 of record OX382279.1, read on the forward strand.
AGAGAAGACAAATATCGCTCTCTTACTGTTTTTGTGTTTATGCGAGTGAAAGCGAAAAAAAGTGCGTAGAGTCTTGCCCTTTTTAATGGCGAAAAGATGTCTTCATACGGCAGTCGGCAACGACAATGGCCCTTGGTTTTGCAAGTTTAAGTATTCGTAGACTATGGCAATTTCATAGACCTATTGAAAAAGTAACGAATAGTTTGCCATACAGTAAGAAATTGACATTTGCCTTATGGTAAGATTTACATAATGAACATGAGATCGCAATAAAGCCTCAGATCAGTAGGCCGATTCTACTAAAAAACTGCAACTGCACTGCAGCACGGTGTGTGTCAAAATGCGTACATTTTGATGTTTCGTTAAATGTCACTATTGTCAGATCGCTTAACCAAACGTCAAAATGTACGCAGTTTTACACACGCCGCGCTGCAGTGCAATTGCAGTTTTTTAGTAGAATCGGCCTACAGATAGGGTGGCAGCATAGAGCGTTATTTTCCCACATCCTTCTCCAAGAGTGTTCTTCATTAGCGGCAGTGGCACCCAAAGTTACAATATGGTAGTTCTTTCGTCAAAGATTTTTGCTAGTGTAAAAAAGCCATCTCCACACTTTCCATGCCATGTAATGCAACAATCCCAAGTATGTCACCGAAGAACTGCATTCATATCGCTATATCGCCTCATCTATCGTCGGGAAGTATATATTTTTACTGATAGTGAGTACGGGGACGCGACCTTTTCGTGTGGATTTATTGCGAGGGGTATAGTTTGCTTTACGTGTCTCGTGTTTCTAGATTCGCAGAAGGTCGAATATCATAGATAGCGGGTATTCTATTGTGAACTAGTTTCTTTATACTACACACTTTTTATATGACGTCGGAGGTTATAGAGGGGACATATGGCCCAACCGATGTAAAGTAGGTACCTATTAACGCTTACAATATATGAAGTATTGCAATGCTCTCGTGTTACCACCCCGGCTGTTAATGTAACAACTATATAGGAGCCTACTGATAACCTTACTCATTCCCAGGATCACTACTCTACAGAAAGTCATTTGGTTGCGGTTTCATATGAGGTGGAGGTACTTTCCTAGCCAAGCCGCTTTGATGCTCCCTACCTCTCTTAAGAACACACAAGACAAACAGACATGATCGTGGACATAAATATTTGTCCTGTGTGGGAACCGATTATGACTAAATTAGCTGTGATTCAGGTGATATCAGAAGTCCTAGAAACCGGCGAGCGTGCAAGAGAAGATCTATGAATGTTAAAGAAGCGAGTGAGGTGTGTAAGGACAGAGTCACGTGGCGCTCGGTACTGACTGCCACCCCGCAAGGGATTTGGCGTGAAGTTACAGATAAATCATGGGATTCGAATCTACGTTGGAACATTCAAGTCTAAATTTGATGAATCAGTAACGCTCTCATTCCGACCTTCTTCTACAGAGTAATAACTGGTTGTAGATTCCCCTTGAGGAAGCCGTGGAATATTTGTCCAAAGTACTACAATACCATTGTGTACTATGATATAGAGACCAACTCTATTTATGTGAGGCCCCACAGACTATTTGAAACAAACAAATACCAAAACCGAACTATCAAATTCCCTAAAGGACAACACACGCGACTATAACACGGTAACAAATGTACTACATAGTCTAAGGGCCCGCTGCAATATTTATTCGGTCGGGACAGTAGTCAGCTTTTATTGGGACAGTGGTTGGTCACTTCGGAATTTGTGCTATTTATTTATTGTACCGTGGGTCGAGTCGTGACATATGTTTGGGGTAGGTGGAGAGAAAAGTGTTATAAAGGAAATTACGTTTATTCTTAATTATCTTACTTGAACGATACTAGCGATTTTCTTTTTAATGTGTGTGTCTAGAACTATCTTTGAAGAAAAAGAAGTTAGTTGTTCAGTTTGCAAAAATACAAATTTGTTGTGCATAGGATTCATACAAGGTTATATATTGATAGAATCTGATTGAAATGGTAGTAATGAAATATTTTTTACTTATGAACATCATAATAATACATATTGTGTATATTAAAAGTCAACTAATTTACGTCAACTTAAATTTTTGTTTTTTTTCATACCTGTAATTTAAATATATATATACACACATCAAAAGTGTCTAGGGATCAACATATATTTTTGCAATAACTTTTCTCCTGATTGATATTAATTAAAATTTTCTTTAAGGATTCATCAAATAAAGTGTTTTCGTTTGTCTACAGTAACGATAAACCAAGTCACCTTTGCATTAATAAAGAAATTTGCCATTTTCATAATAAAGGGATTTTTGACATTTGAACCACTAACATTAAAGTTCGAAAAAAAGACTGAAATAACAGTTTTCTTTAAAATTTTATTGGGTAACTTAAACAATTAATAATCCGTGTTTCTACCGCGAACACTAACAACACAAGAACATCGGTTTGGCATACTCAAAATGAGTTCATCCAAATCACGCTGTGGAATGGCCGCCCATGTTCGTTGCAACAACAAAAAAAGGTCTTCTTGCGACTGGATACCCTCCATATTCGGCAGAGCTCTTCTCTGTAGCATATCCCATGCATGGACACGGAGACAAGACCGATACATTCAAATCACAACTCGAAGAGCTCCAACAATAACCGCCATGATGTTAGCCGTGACGCTTCATCACTCTTCAGGGAACTTAATTAGCGACCAAACAGTCAGAAACCGCTTGCATGAAGTGAACCTTCATTCCCGAAGACCGCTAAGGGTACCACCTATAGCAATGCACAATCGTAGGATTCGATATCAATGGGCTCTTGAACACAGAAATTGGGCAGAAGAACAATGGCGTTTCGTGTGCTTTTCTGATGAGTCTCGTTTTGGTATGAGACCGGATACAAGACGTATACGACACTGGAGAACCCCTGGACGCCAACAGCGATTAAAATCCTGCCAGGAAGTCCATCCTTATAGTGGTGGAACCATCATGGTATGGGCGGGTATTTGGATCGGCGGAAGAACTGAGTTGATTTGGATCAGAGGCAACCTCAACGCTCAAATTTATGCTGAGACGATTGTATCAGACGTCATCGTTCCTCTACAAGTGCAAATCGGTCCCTTATTTCAGTTAATGCATGATAATGCACGACCGCACACCGCAAGAGTTGTAAGACAGACTCTCGCCGCAGCTAACATCAATGTCATGCCCTGGCCTGCTCAGTCGCCAGACTTGAACCCGATTGAGCATGCATGGGATATGCTACAGAGAAGAGCTCTGCCGAATATGGAGGGTATCCAGTCGCAAGAAGACCTTTTTTTGTTGTTGCAACGAACATGGGCGGCCATTCCACAGCGTGATTTGGATGAACTCATTTTGAGTATGCCAAACCGATGTTCTTGTGTTGTTAGTGTTCGCGGTAGAAACACGGATTATTAATTGTTTAAGTTACCCAATAAAATTTTAAAGAAAACTGTTATTTCAGTCTTTTTTTCGAACTTTAATGTTAGTGGTTCAAATGTCAAAAATCCCTTTATTATGAAAATGGCAAATTTCTTTATTAATGCAAAGGTGACTTGGTTTATCGTTACTGTAGACAAACGAAAACACTTTATTTGATGAATCCTTAAAGAAAATTTTAATTAATATCAATCAGGAGAAAAGTTATTGCAAAAATATATGTTGATCCCTAGACACTTTTGATGTGTGTATGTCGCAGAGGTAGCAACACCATATTGAGAAGCCCGGAAGAAATCAATCGCCGTGTCGCTAGTTAATAATAACGGATCAAAATGTCAAGTCGGCGCTTGGGTGGAATCGACATCGTTGGGATGGCAACACCGGTCGTATTTGTTTTGGTTTGGTGAAGATGAGATACTGTCATTGGAAACGGCATTACGAATCGAGCAATGGAGCCAATCGCACATGTCGCGTCCACCGCATTTTGAATCCGTTGTAATCTACGATCTAAGCATAACTTTTGTTAAAAGTATTGTGGTAATTGGCTGATTAAATATTGAGAAGATTAACTACGCTGGTATTTCGCTTTATTCGCCATGAACAACGAGCCACCTGACGACGATTACATCCACGTTCCGACATATATATATATATATATATATATATGGTTTACTTTCATAGTAACTACATACTTTCAAATGTTTTTCTTACTTTGTTAGTACATTAGCGGCTGAGTGGCTTATTGGCTGAGAGACTTTGACACCAAGGATTATGGGTTCGATTACCGTGCAAGGCAAACAATTGTATATACGAGCATGTCTGTTTTTTCTTATACAACGGGAGGCATACAAGCATACAGCCCACCTGATGTAAAGCGGCTACCGTAGCCTATGAACGCTTTGCAATACATTAGGTATCATTGGCGCGATGCCACTCCTGCTGTTAACACAGCAACTCCTTAGGAACTAACTGGTGAGAGCGCTCACACCCAGAAACACAACAACCATCTCGGGAGTTGTTACTTGGCTGCGGTTTTCTATGAGAGGTACTTCCCTAGACGGACTGCTTTGATGAGCCCTACGGCCGACCACACTTTAAAAAACTCTTTGTTTACTTTGACCTGGATGTATGTATGAACTATATGTAAAACGTATGATTATCATTTGACTAGTATCAACAACTCAAGCTTTGCTTAGTTTAGAAGTAGATGGCGCTGTGTTATTTGTGTGGAAATGTTTATTATTTATTTATTTTATACGTCATCAATTATATGATTATTATTTTTGCATATAGAATATAGTAAGACACACACCAGAAAATGTTTCTTGTTATTTGACTGAGGTTTACTGACAGATGAAGTGTAACGGTAGTAATAATGGTTATTTATTTGTACCTCTTTTTTATTAATGAACATATATTAATATTTGCGCATTTGAACATAAATGCAAAGAGAACTTGCATTAAATAGTAAATAATATTTTTAATAACGCAGACTGTATTTTTCCATTCTCGGCTTCCACTTCTGGAATCGGCTGTACGTTGGAGTATATTAAACGTCGGAGAAGGCGAGTGCCGCCAACATTTGGTTTTTATACACCAATACTTTGTCGCATTCCTCCAGACTTTTGTATATTGGATAACGTAGACTTGCTAAAGTTATAGAAAGGGCTACACAAAAATTCACTGAAATTTTCAATGATTTTATTCGATTAATGTGGAAAAGAAGTACCTATATGGCCACGTGATGTTAAGTAGTTGTCACAGTTAATTATTACTGCATGAACAAGGGTATCATTCGCGACATGAAAATGCTGAGGTAATGAACAATATATTCCTCAATATTTTGGTTTACTTTATTTCGAAGTATGCTTGTATATTAAGCAATAATATATGAAAATAAAAGCAATAAAATTTTAATCTGTTTAACACCATTAAAAAAAATTCTCCACAATAGTTAGTCTCAGTTTAATGTAACATTACAAACTTAACGAAAATACGGCATTTTGTATACATAGAGCAAGGAAAACTTAGTGGATAAAGTAACAGCCTATCATCCGATTGGTCGCTAGTGTGGGCATGAAGCACTAAATTTGTGTTTTCAAAGTTGTGTACTTATTTCTTATTGTCACTTGCTAGGCGGTGACAGAAAAACATAATGAGAAAACCGGCACGTCCAAGAAATTATATTTCTAAAGACTTTACCTAAGAAAATTCTGGGTTGTGAAGGTCTGCCAGCAGTTGCTCCATGTAAAAATCAGTATCTTCACCAAATCTTAGCCTTAGACGGATAAGCATGACATAACCATTTCTTAGATGATTTCATTCAGCTGAGCATCGAAAACCGAACTTGTCAGTGAAGTCCAACTTTCACGGTGACATTTTATTCTGTAGCTCTTGTCTAACAGTTCCTAGCTCTACATTCCTAGCGCGTCTTGGTCTGGCAACTAATAAGCCAGCACGGAGCTAATAAATCTAGCATAATGTTGTCTACCGCGTTATTGATTCCTGTAATTTGGGGACGCATCTCGTTTTCCTGTTTACGCACTCGATGAAACCCATCGCATTGTTTACGTTTATTAGTTGGATGGTAATTTATAGTACCACCACATCAATCCTCACTCATGCCACTGATGGGATACGGGTCTCCCTTCAGCCTTCAGCAAGGTGTTTAGCGCATACTCCACCACGCTGCTCAAATGCGGATTGGCGGAGGCCAGTGCATTCAAGCCGCCCGAGGGCCTGTCATCGATCGAGAACAGCCAGGACCGAGAGCTTAACGTGCTCTCCGAAGCACGGAGAAACTCGAAATAGATAAACCCATCCATAGACAGGCACGTTTAGCTGTCGGTCCCGATTATTGTCGACAGATGACAGTTAAGCTAAGTCAGTGGCCTGCGGGAGGCTTAAAAATACTGTCCTCCGATCCGCAGTTGAGCAGCGTGGTGGAGTACAAAGTTAAAGGGAGACCAGTATCTGCTCTGGGATAAGATAGGGTGGTTTTTACAACCATAATGTTTCGTAAGTAGTAAGCGTCCAAAGGCTTATACAATCGTTTCTGTACCGACACTAACTACGGAAGCCGCCCGAGCGGAGGGAGGCAACTTGTGGTTGTTTGCCATCCGGTGTAGCATAAAAAACCGCATGGTGGGGTATGGTTTTTTTATTATTATTAATTTAAGATTAACCGGCGAGCGTGCAAAAGAAGAGCATTTAATGTTAAAGACGAGCTCGATGGCTCAGTCGTGAATTACGCGACTGTGACACCGACGCTCGTGGGTTCGATTCCCACACAAGACAAACACATGTGTGCATGAACATGTCTGTTTGTCTTAGTCTGGTGATTTTAAGTGAGGTAGGGCGCTTTAAAGCAGCCCGTCTAGAGAAGTACCTCTCAGAAAACCGCAGCCAAATAACAACTCCCTAGAGGGTTGTTGTGTTCCTGTGTGTGAGTGGGGCACCAGTAAGCTCCTAAGGAGTTGCTGTGTAAGCAGAGGAGGCACCGTGCGAGTGATACTTAATATAATACCAGCATTAATAGACGGTAACTGCTTTACATCAGGTAGGCCGTATGCTTGTTGACTCTCGACGTTGTATATAAAAAAGAAATGAGTAAAGTTGGTAAGGATCGAGTAATGTGGCGCTCGGTTGTCTTTGCCTACCCTGCAAGGGATTTGGTATGAATTTGTAGATAGATTAATTTAACTCTATAAGCTTTGCTCGCCCGTACCTTTTGTTATGTTTACAATTCCTAATAACACACAAGTGCTTTGTCTTAAAACTATAGAACCAGCAGTTCTTTTGATATATTATGTAGATGGTATTCGAGAGCACCTCTTGGTGCAGTTGGTTAATAGATTCAGGTGTTATTTTGCAAAAGTTACACCTTCGTATGTGTATTTTGATCTAATCTGCTTTGTGTGCTTCCACCACTAATAAGTTAATGCGAATTAACGGCGGCCGGAACCCACTGCCGTTAGTAGATGCAACATACCATCGCTGCTCTGGTGCAGTCATCCTAGCGATTGCCCGCCTTCAGGAACAGGAAGCGCATGCACCTGCCACCGTTCCTGCATGACTGTCCTGGTCGTCTCTGCGACATGTGTTTCGCCTCTCCACGAGGCAGTGGTTAGAATAATACTGCTAATGGTTGTGGGTGGGGGCCGGCCGGCGCTAGTACGTATGAACTGGTGGCGGAAGCATACAAAGCAGGTTAAATTTAATTGCACGTTGGTGTAGTTTTTACATAATAAATCGATTATCTGAACGTTTGCCCAAACACTCGATTTAATCGACTGAATGTCACAAATAGTCGATTAATGCGCTTTCCGCCGCTCTGTATACAGGTTGTTCAATGACGAGAGGCCCATTACCTACGTCGGTGGCACGAATTAATGATGATTTTATTCCGCACCCTGTATATGGCGCCCGTTTTGAAAGTTTATTGTTTATTGGTGATGATGTTTCTCTTTAGTGTTGTTTTTGTTTTGTTTACGCGCTGTCTGTTTGTCTTTGGAGACAATCTATATTTTAATATATATCTTATACAATGCCGGGAGGAATATTAGCGCATAGCACACCTGATGTGAAGTGCTTACCTTAGTATGTTTACTTCTCGGATTGCAAGCGTTCATACGCTACTGTAACTTTTTTTATACAACGTCAGAAGGCATACCAGCTCACGGCCCATCTGATGTAAAGTGGTTACCGTAGCTTATGAACACTAGGTAACACTCGCGCGATGTAACTCTGCTGCTAACGCAGCAACTCCATTGGAGCTTACCGGTGACCACACTCACATGCAGGCACAATAACCGTCTAGGGAGTTGTTATTTGGCTGCGTTGTCTGTGAGGTGGAGGTACTTCCCCAGATGGGGTGCATTGATGCGCCCTACCTCTCTTAAAAAAAATCTATGGCTAGTTTACATTAAGTCGGCCATATTATACGCTTCCGGAAGTTGTATAAAAAAACTGCAACCAACGAACCTCATTATCATCAAAACCTACAGAAGTAAATGCCGTGCGAGTGAGTAGTTATAAAGCGAGACCAAGTTGTCCACGTTGCATGTTCGGGCCATATATGTGCCAAGGTTGAGACACCAGTCTTAGTAAAAACTACATTGGCACTGCTTTCACAAGGGATTTAAAGCTGCTGGATGTGGCTTGGCTGAAATGCTACGTCGAAAAAAGAACATATCTGGTCTTTTTTCCTAGCGTTATCCCGTATCCTGAGACGAATTGGCGGGGCGTGCTGCCTAATACTAAGGATACAGATTTTATATGGTATAATATAGACCTATTGAGCAAATAGTACCCGGTTTGAATCCAGAGGGGGTAGTACATATACCACTGACTTATGATGACAGTATTATGTACTAGAGGAGCTGTCATAAGTAAAAGTCTTGCTCCGTTTTAGTAATAATTAAAACTAATACCCAAAGATTCGAAGATATAAATAATAAATAAATATTGTCGGACAAATTACATAGCGCCATCTAGCCCCAAAGTAAGCGAAGCTTGTGTTATGGGTACTAGACAACTGATAAACATACGTAAATACATTTTTTTTTTTTGTAAATACATACTTATCATACATAGAAAATACAATACTATATCGCTTCTAAGGGGTATTTTTCCCGCAACCAAAAGCGCCGGGATTTTCATGGCGCTTATGCGTTTCGTTCAACGTACTTAAGCTGCAAGAGTCGCGAGGAAGCGTTTAAAAAACTAAATTTTTAAATTCAAATCGAACTTTAATGATCGAGAGCAGAATACAGACTGACTTAATATTAAATTAATTCTATTCTATTAAGAGTACAAAATGCTTTGTTAGCAAAACACGGCGGACAGACATGCGTGGGCCGTACGGATAATATGCACTATGCATTGGTAAGGACTGTGCCTCTGGGCAATGCATCGTACATAACTACGTAGTACAGCTATGAGTTGTTGCCGATCGGCAACAAATCATGGCGCAAACATTTAGTTCGCTGTGTCGGTTCTAATACACTAGTACATAATAATTCTCTGGTCAACGGTTCGAATCCTGGCATGTACCACTAAATTCGTGTTTTCGGATTTATGTACATATTTATCACTTGCTCGGCGGTGAAGGAAAACATCGAGAGGAAACACACACGTCCAAGAAAATATATTTCGAAAGACCTTCAGGCAGTTGCCAGATGTAAAAATCAGTGTATTCGCCAATTCCTTAGGCTTAGATAGCGGATTCCGCCAATCCTATTGGATTAGGAAAGGTCATAACGACGAGAAGTAGTATTATTGTGATTTTGGGGCTGGCTTGAGAGCTCGATGGCGTCGTTGCGCGTGTCTTTCTAACCAAACCACCCAGGTTAAGCAACGTCAATCGCAGCCTGTCTATGGATGGGTTTATCTATCTCGAGTTTCTCCGTGTTCTGAGGGCACGCTAAGCCGTCGGTCGCGGCTGTTTCGATATATGACAGTTGAACTAAGACAGTAGCCCTCGGGCGGCTTGAAAACACTGGCCTACGCCGATCCGCATATGAGCAGCGTGGTGGAGTATGCTCTAAATCCCTTCGGTTGAAGGGAGAGCCTTATCCCTGCAGTGGGATGAGTAAGGGTTGATGTGGTGTGGCTAGCTTAAAACTTTCATTAGATCTATACGGTGTTGCCAATTCTAGTATCGCGTTATGTTCGTGTAGAGTAGACAGTTGAAGGTAATGTAGCGTTAATCGCTATGCTGGCCGTGTCATACTCGGTTTAAACACGCTGTTACTGCGAAGAGTGTGCTATACAATGTGATATATATATATATATATATATATATATATATATATATATATATATATATATATATGTACACTGGAACTGAAGTTTTTTTACATGTTTTCACTAACTACCTATTTCTTTTATATATGTTTGGAAGGCATAGAGACATACAATCATTCCATAAGTTGGAACGCAGCGGGATGTCGTCCGGATTGCAAAGTCTTTTTTTATATACAACGTCGGGAGACATACAAGCATACGGCGCACCTGATGTAAAGCAGTTACCGTAGCCAATGAACGCTCGTAATACATTAGAATCCCTCGCGCGATGCCTCTTCTATGGCTAACACGGCAATTGCTTAGGAGCTTACTGATGATCTCACTCACACGCTGGAACACAACAACCCCCCAGGGTGTTGTACTTTGACAGTGGTTTTCTGTGAGGTGGAGGTACTTCCACAGACGAGCTGCTTCAATGCGCCCTACCTCTTTTAAGAACACCCAGACAAAGACAAGCAGACATGTTCATATGCACAGAATTGTTTGCCCTGTGTGGGAATCGAATCCACGTTGGTGTCCAAGTTTCACGTTGGTTGATGCGGTGGAATTTAGTGGCACATTCTCACACCAGGGTTTAACCAGACCATCATTTTGACGAGCTCGTTGGTGTCGTTGCGCGCGTCATTCTAACCGAACACGCAGATTAAGCATCGTCTACTGCAGCCTGTTTATGGATGGGTTTATGTATCGCGAGTTTCTCCGTGCTTCGGAGGGCACCGTCGGTCCTGGTTGTTGTCGATAGATGACAGTCGTTAGGCTAAGTCAGTGGTCCTCGGACGGCTTGAAAACCCTGGCCTCCGCCAATCCGCATTTGAGCAGCGTGGTGGAGTATGCTCTAAACCCCTTCGGTTTCGAGCATCAGTACGCAGGTCCTCTCGGGGCATGGTGGGTTCTCCGCGTACTTGCACAGATTCAAGTGCGCGGAGGACCCATCGTGCTTCTGCGAGCCCGGCGTGGACCAGACAGTGCAGCACATATTGCTTCGGTGTCCCGCATTCTCCAAACAGAGGTACGATTTGGAGCAGGAGTTGGGAATGCGGGCCACCGAAACTATAGTCTCCGAAATAGTTTTGGGTAGGAATAGATCGAAATTTATGAAATACTGCGTCAGTCTAGCTACGGCTGTCATTGATCGCAACAAGCAGAGCAGCTCCACCTAGGACTAATGCTGTATACCTCGGCTATACTCAGTATAGCCGATGGGGTCGCGGTGGCTAGGTGGAGCTGTGAAGCTCGCTGTCGCCCGTGGATGGACTGACGCAGTATGGGGAGGGAAGTTTGGAAATAGATAAAATAATTTCACCGGCGTTCAAAAACGGGCAAATATTAGAATTTTAGAGAATAACACTGAAAGATGATGAATGAAAGAAGGAATTGTGGAAAGGAAGAGAGTATGATGTATGAATGTGATAATATTTACTGGAATAATTTAAAACAAAAATGTTGTAAATAGATATTGTTATAAAAAGAGCCTTGACCATGGCAGGGGTGCACGAATATAGAAAAAAAAACCCCCCTTCGGTTGAAGGGAGACCCGTAACCCTGCAGTGGGATGAGTAAGGGTTAATATAGTGGTAGATATTGTATTTATCACTTGGTCGGCAGTAAAGAAAAATATCGCGAGGAAACTGGCATGTCCTAGAAATTATATTCGAGACGGGCTCGGTGGCTCAGTGGTGGAACGCGCTGTTACGCTACTTTGACACCAACGCTCGTGGGTTCGATTCCCACACAGTACAAACATTTGTGTGCATGAACATGTCTGTTTGTATTGGTCTGGGTATTTTCTATGTATAATAAGTATGTATTTACAAAAAAAATGTATAATATATCTGTTTATCAGTTGTCTAGTATCCATAACACAAGCTTCGCTTACTTTGGGTCTAGGTGGCGTTGTGTAATTTGTCCGACAATATTTATTATTATTATTTATATTTTAAAAATCTTTGCCTAAGAAAGATATGATTTTCCCTCTAGGTTGTAGAGGTCTGACGGCAGTCGCTCCATGTAAAATCAATATCTTCGCTAAATCCTTAGACTTAAGTAGCGGACCCCGCCAATTATAATGGATGAGGAGACGGAATAACACTAAGAAGAAGAAGAATGAGAGGGAAGAAAGAGGATTTTATTTATTTATTGTATATCTGTTTCGTCATTCTCTCGTCCTACATTCTATCCGCATGTCCGAACTAACGGAGCGTGCCTTTTCTTATCTAAACACTGACACTCTCTGATATGTATTTATGATTTATTTATTTAGGATATATTTATTTTTATATTAAATTATAATCTTATATAAGTTTTTAGATAGGTTGGGAGTATCTTAGCATTTTTTGGGGAAGTAGGTACCTTACAGTAAACCTCAGCCAAATAACAATTACCTAGAGGGTTCTTGTGTTCCTGCGTGTGAGGTCACCAGTACGCTCCTAAGGAGTTACTGTGTTAGCAGCAGAAGTAACATCGCGGCGAGTGATACTTAATGCATTACAAGTATTCATTAGCTACGGTAACCTCTTCACATCAGGTGGGCCGTATGCTTGTATGTCTCCCGACGTTGTATATAAAAACCAGTTGAGATTGCGCAAGCTTGCTTTGCCAGAGGAACACCTGGCTCGTCAATTGTATAACAATTCAATATTTTTTTTTAATTTGTAGGCCATTTTGATCATAATAAATAATAATAAATAATAAATATTGTCGGACAAATTACACAGCGCCATCCAGCCCCAAAGTAAGCGAAGCTTGTGTTATGGGTACGAGACAACTGATAAGTAAATACATTTTTTTTGTAAATACATACTTATTATACATAGAAACTACCCAGACCAAGACAAACAGACATGTTCATGCACACAAATGTTTGTACTGTGTGGGAATCGAACCCACGAGCATTGGTGTCAAAGTAGCGTAACAACGCGTTTCACCACTGCGCCACCGAGCTCGTCAAGTTCCTGAGATAGGAACAAAATTTGAATATTCGAAAAAATGCGACAGACAAACATATAGATTTCATATAGGAACAGTGTTTTTGAAAAGACGTTAACAATCCGGGCGACATCCCGCTGCGTTCCAACTTATGGAATGATATCGTTCGAAATTCAAAATACATTCGGTGCTCGTTCGCAAGTGATGCGTGATCACGTTGCGAGTCGAGTGTATCTTGACTTGAATACGTACGCGAAGTAATATATACTCTAATGCGTAGATGGTAAAGTTGCATTTTATCTGGTGGGGTTCGAGGAGTCTGAGAAATGACAGCAGCGGTTGTATGCGAGTTTGTATGGCTCTACTTAGATACAGGATGATCATTTTGCGGATTTGGCGAAGATTGATTTTTACACGGACACGCACACCTTAACAACCCAGAGGGGAAATCATTTCATATAATTTTTTTATCATTTCATTTATTGCATGTCACATGTACAGCCATGCAATTCTCTAAGCGACTCGTAATGGCTGTGTGCGTCGCTGTGATCACAGATGTCACAGCTTTGACATCGTCTACTGCGATCACGGCTAAATTATTTGGTATTCTATAAGGATGTAAGCGTACGCGAGGCTGTTTGCCTTGTAGAATTCCAATTCCAAACGCAGCCTTGCGGCGCTAGTGTCGCACAACCATGAAAAGTGACACCAAAGAATTGCAATTTTGTGTTCAAGGCTGTAACAGCCGCTGTTTCCGAGGATGTAAGTATGTTTACTCTTACAGAATTGCATAGCTGGTTTAAATTCTTAAACTAAAGCAGGCACTTACAGTCACATGACACCCTGTAAGGGTGTAGCAAAAAAATATGAGTATGTGGAGACATTCGTACATACATTAATTATCAGATAGTTTTAATTAATTTTATCCTCAAAAAATTCCGATAGACTGTAATAGCTTTTTTTAATAAGGAATTCCTTTAATCGACTTTCGAAATCCATATTATTTTCCAATTCTTTGACAGATGTGGGGATATGATTATATATTTTTATGAGATGTTTCTTGGGTTAAGTCACGCGTCTTTCGTGATATTATTTCTTGGACGTGTGGGTTTCCTCATGATGATTTCCTTCACCGCCGAGCAAGTGATAAATAGAAATCTATACATCTATACAGATAAATAAAATTGGAGTGTCTGTTTGTAATATTAAAATAACTGCTTTTTACTAAATGCATATGGATGTATACACGTTACATCCAAAATGAATATTATTACAATTTTTGTCTGTGTGTCTATTTGTTCCAACTAATCTCTGAAACGGCTGGACCGACTTTGACGGGACTTTCACTGGCAGATAGCTGGTGTAATGAGGAGTAACTTATGGTACTTTTATTTTACAAATGTTATTTAATATATATATTTAACATAAATAAATAATACAATAATAACTAATGCGCGCGGACGAAGTCGCGGGCACAGCTAGTATGTACATAAATTAGAAAACACAAATTCAGTGTCACCAGTCAGGATTAGAAACGGTGACCACTGCACTTGTTAAACTTATCTATACTTATATATAAGTACAAAGAAGCTCCTAAGGAGATGCTGTGTTAGCAGCAGACGTGGGATCCCGTGAGTGATACTTTATGTGTTGCAAGCGTTTATAGGCTACTGTAACCGCATGTCATCATATGCTTGTATACCTCCCGACGTTGTATAAAAAACATTCTTAGGTACGAGTATGTTAGGATCAGAGTTGGCATCGCGCGTGTGATACTTAATGTGTTGCAAGCATTCATAGGCTACGATAACCGCTTTACATCAGGCGGGCTGTATGCTTGTATGCCTCCCGATGCTGTATTAAAACCTTCGGTAAACTTACAATTATTTACCGAAGCAATGAGCTCTATTTATATACTCACGCATAATTATGTCTGTTTGTCTATGTCTGTTTGTCTGTGTCTTTGCATGAACACTGTTACTTTTTTTAGGGTTCCGTACCCAAAGGGTAAAACGGAACCCAATTACTGAGGCTCCGCTGTCCGTCCGTCCGTCCGTCTGTCACTAGGCTGTATCTCATGAACCGTGATAGTTAGACAGTTAAAATTTTCACAGATGATGTATTTCTGTTGCCGTTATAACAACAAATACTAAAAAATAGAATAAAATAAATATTTAAGGGGGCTCCCATACAACAAACGATTTTGCTCATTTTTGCTCGATATTGATAACGGCAACAGGTAGGCTTAAAATATTCACAGAATATATAGTTATATATTCACTTTAAGAATAAATAATAAAATTAAAATAAAACAAATATTTAAGGGGGGCTCCCATACAACAAACGTGATTTTTTTGCCGTTTTTATAGATAATGGTACGGAACCCTTCGTGCGCGAGTCCGACTAGAACTTGGCCGATGTTTTTACAATTATTTGCTAATGATAAGACATATCTTATATTATAATACTTCATATAATGTGTTTATTCACTTTCAGTTATTTAAATAGTGCCATGTTTAAATTAATGACGGGACGCATAGAACTAGAGTGGCAAACAATCATGCGGCCCGCATTAGATGGTAAGCGGTCGTCGCAGCCTACTGACGCTCGCAACACAACGGACATGTTACTCGCGCGCTGCCAATCTTGTGACCTAACGCTGTTTCGTCACAGTACCCAGTAATTTCTCAGCCATATCTCACCCTTCAAACCGGAACACAGCTACATAAATGCTAGCTAGTTGCTTGCCGGTAGAAATAGGTGAGACAGAGGTACCCACGCAGACGACTTTTCTACAAAGTATCCCTCTGGTCAAATGTATCATACACTCGTGCGTGCCATTTTTATTGTTACTCTTTTTTATTTATTTATTTATTTATTTATCAGGAACAATTTACATTGTGTTTGATATATTACTAAATTTACATACAATTATATTTAATATAGATTCCTAAATGAACATGCAGCATATACAATAAAGAAACACAAGTACTAGAAAAATCGGGATATGAAATTACAGTTCGTCTATTGAGTATAGGTTTCTATCCAGCAGAAATTCTCTGAGCTTAGCCTTAAAAGAACCAGTGTTTAACAGAACTTTTAAATCCGCTGGCAGTCTATTAAATATTTGTACAGCTTGGTAATGAGGGCTATGCTTTACAATGTTAAAATTAGGAACAACTTTATTTTTGATGTCCTTTCTACGAGTGTTTTCTCTAACTTTTCTTTCTTCTTCAGACTCATATTCATGGATATATTTTTCAAAATTAACTAACAACACAAATATGTATAAGCTGGGCAATGTTAAAATATTTAAACGCTTAAAATGAGAATTTTAAGACGTTTAGAAGACCTCACTCACTCGCAGAAATATAACACTCTTCCAGGGAGTTGTTATTTTATGTTTAGGTGCACCCTCTATATCTTTACAAAACACCCAGACCAAGGCAAATATACATGTTCATGCACACAAATGTTTATCCTGTGTGGGAATCAAACCCATGAGCGTTGCTCCACGGGACTCGTCGTAAATGCTTGCATTACAAAGAGTATTACTCTCGCGTTGTTATTCCCGTTGCTAACACAGATACTCCTCAAGAGCTTTCTGGTGATTACATTCACTCGCAGGAATAGAATGGAGTTATAATAAGCACTGCGAAAAATTTGTGGCATAACGCTTGCTGACCGCGTTCAAAATGATGACGTACGAAAGAGAGTTGGACTGAAAGAGAGTGTCGGTGTTAAGATAAGAAAGGGCATGCTCCGTTGGTTCGGACATGTAGAAAGAATGCAAGATGAAAGAATGACGAAACAGATATACAATGCGAAAGTGGAAGGATGTAGGAGCCGGGGAAGACCAAGACTAACCTACCATGACCAAATTGGTCGTGTTTTATCAGAAGGTGATATCAGGAGCCTTAGGAACCGGCGAGCGTGCATGAAAAGAGCTATGAATGTGAAAGAAGCGAGTGAAGTGTGTAAGGACCGCGTCTTATGGCGCTCGGTTCTCTCTGCCTACCCCGCATGGGACCTGGCGTGAAGATATACATATATATACATACATACATATAATAACCCACATGGGAGTTATTTGTTTGCGGGTTTCTTTTTGAAACAAGTTCAATTGTAAACCTCATCATTATTGAAATGTTTAAAAAAGATGTTAAAATAACATGCAATTTGACCGAACCTGCTTCATGCGAACTAGCGCCGGCCGGCAACCATCCACTACATGTAAATGCAATGCGCGCAGTCTCTGCCACGGCTGCTCCAGGGAGTAATTGGTGGCGGAAGCACACAAATCAGGTTAGATCAAATTGCATGTTTTGATTTTCGCAAAATAACACCTGAATCTATTAACGATGTAAAAATTGTAATCACCCTGTAGGTACAACCAATAGGTATCAGTGCCAGCCGAGTAGATAGTGCGCCTTTTCTTCTTGCCACTTCCACTAACGATGTCATTCGCGTACCGCTGACGAGTTATTGAGACTTTTTCAAGAGACCACCATCGTTTCTCCCGGCCTCCACCCGGGGGGAGATACACGGATGTTTGGGAACTAGAAATGTCAGTAATAACTCGTGATGAGCTTGAAAGTAGGATAAACGTGGTTGAAATTTGTGGCATAACGCTTGTAGACCGTATTCACAATGATGAGGTTAGAAGCAGAATTGGTCTGAAAGAGAGCATTGGTGTTAAAATAAGAAGAGGCATGCTCCGTTGGTTCGGACATGTAGAAATAATGCACTATGAAAGAATGACGAAGTAGATATACAATGCAAAAGTGGAAGGATGTAGGAGCCGAGGAAGGCCAAGATTTACCTACCATGATCAAATTGGTTGTGTTTTATCAGAAGGTGATGTCAGGAGCCCTAGAAACGAGCGTGCATGAAAAGAGCAATTAATGTTAAAGAAGCGAGTGAGGTATGTTAGGATCGAGTCACGTGACGCTCGGTATTCTCTGCCTACCCCGTAAGGGATTTGGCGTGAAGTTATAGACAGATGAGCTCGGTAGTTCGTTGGCGCACACTGATTAGTAAATGACAATACTTTGATGGCAGAGAGAATATGAAAGTAAAATAAATCCGGTTGTGTTTTTTTTTTTTTTTTTTTATACCACTAAGGTGGCAAACAAGCGTACGGCCTGCCTGATGGTAAGCAGTTACCGTAGCCTATGGGCATTTGCAACACCAGGGGTGTCACTCTTGCGTTGCCGACCCTGTAAGAACCTCTTCACGCCTTTCTTGAAGAACCCCATACTGTAGTCCCTTGGGAAAATTTCGGCAGGGAGCTCATTCCACAACATAATAGTTCTCGGTAGAAAACTTCTCGTGAAGCGCACAGTGCGCGACCATTGAGGTTCCAGTGTGTGCGGATGAACTCCCAGCCGCCGGCGAGCTGTGCGATTGTAAAACGAGGCTGTTGGTATAATGTCGAACAACTCCTCAGAACACAATCCATTATACACCCGGTAGAACACGCAAAGGGAAGCAAAATCTCTTCTCAAACTCAAGGGCTCAATGCCGTGTGTGAGTCCAGGATCATCGATAATCCTCACAGCTCGTCTCTGTATCGAGTCACAAGGTCCTAGCTGGTATCCAGGTGCTCCCGCCCAAAGGTGGCTACAGTACTCCATATGCGGTCTGACTTGGGACTTATATAACATAAGCCTTTGCCCCGCGCTGAAGTACTGTTTAACTCTGTTGAGCACACCGAGTTTCTTGGACGCCAGCTTAACCTTCTCCTCCAGGTGACCTCGATACTGAACATCGCTGGAGATCTCGATACCGAGAATCCCAATGCTCTTAGAAATTGTGAGCGGCGTGTTCTGGAATTGGGGAACCACAGCAAATGGGGTTTTCTTAGCGGTGAACGCGCAAACTTGTGTCTTGGTAGGGTTGAATTGGACTAGGTTCAATCGCCCCCAGTCAGATACTTTAGACAATGTACCCTCCATTTCAGACACAAGTTTATCGCGGCTTTCCTCCACAAGGGAACGAGGGATGTTAGCACGGCCTGTATAATAAGTGTCCCCGGTGCTGTCGTCCGCATAACAATGAATGCTGTCGATTGACAACATGTCATTAATGTGCAGCAGAAACAGCGTCGGGGACAATACAGAGCCCTGTGGGACGCCAGCATGAATATCCATGCTATCGGAGCAACTACCGTCTATCACGGCTTTTATACGTCTGCTGGATAAGAAGCTGGCAATCCATTTGCATAAACCCTCGGGCAGCCCGTACGATGGTAACTTCGATAGAAGACTCCGATGCCAGACCCGATCGAACGCCTTTGCCATATCTAGGCTAACAGCCAATGCTTCACCTTGACTCTCAATCGCCGAAGCCCAGCGGTGTGTAAGATACACTAGAAGATCACCAGTCGAACGACCGTGGCGAAAGCCGTATTGACGGTCGCTGATTAGGTCGTGATCTTCTAGGTATGCTAGGAGTCGTGTGTTTATCACACGCTCCATCACCTTGGAGAGAAGGGAGGTTATGGCAATAGGCCTGTAATTCGACGGATCTGATCTATCGCCCTTTTTGGGCACCGGGTGCACATTGGCGGTCTTCCACGAAGACGGGACTTGCCGAGTGGAGTAGGAAAGCACGAAAAGGCGCGTTAGCACAGAACACAACTCAGGAGCACACTGCTTTAGCACCACTGCTGGTATGCCATCTGGCCCACTCGACTTATGAATGTCGAGGGAGAGCAACGCCCGCCGGACATCTCGCTGGGTAATTGAGATTTCCGGCATTGAGCTACTGCACCTCGGGATGGTAGGTGGCACAGCTCCCCCGTCATTCAAAGTCGAGTTAGAGGCAAAGAGATTACCCAGTAAGTCGGCTTTCTCTTTAGCACTGTAGGCCAGACTGCCATCCGGTTTTTGCAGTGGTGGCATAGACGCTTGACAAAAGTTTCCCTCGGCAGCTTTAGCCAGCGACCAGAAAGCACGGCTGCCAGACGGAAGGCTTGCAAGCCGCTCGCCAACTCTACCGACGAAATCAAACTTTGCTCTGGCAATTACCCTCTTACTGGACCTCGAGGCAGCGTTGAGTTTACGTTTCAAAACAGAGACATCAGGATTTCCATTAGCATGCGCCGTGGTCCAAGCCTCGAAAGCAGCCTGTTTGAGAAGTCTGGCTTCTCTACAAGGCCGATTAAACCACGGTCGCTTTTTAGCTCCCGCAGCAGCCACTAAGCGACTGGGAATGTAGCATTCCATGCCATTCAATATCGCCGTAGCTACCGCAGTCGCGCAGGATTCGATATCGTCTGTTTTGAAACAAAGCTGCCTCCACGGGTACGACGCGTAGAACTCACGCAGTCCGCCCCAGTCTGCCGACTTATAGTGCCAAACACGCCGCTATCCGGTAGGCCGAGTTGGGTCACGCCTGGCACAAGGCGCTTGGGTTCGGATGAGACAGTGGTCCGATGAGCCAAGCGGCGCATCCACTGAGATGTTGTACTCATCCGGACGTGTTGTCAGCAGAAGGTCCAGTAAGGAGCTTGTATGGTCCTCTACATCCGGTATTCTCGTGGGAGAATGCACCAGTTGGGAGAAACCATAGGCAAAGTCATGAGCAGATCTCCCCGCGGAATCAGTGCACCGAGAGCCAAGCCATTCGGTGTGATGGGCATTAAAGTCTCCCAAAATCACTAATTCCGCGGAGGGATACTGCTCGATAACTCTGTCAGTCGTCATTTGCAGGTGCTCAAATAAACGAGCTGTGTCTGCATCACCGCTATAGGACCTGTAAAGGCAGGCGTAGATTCGGGTGTGGCCGCCATGATCCACGCGCACCCATAGTAATGACAGGTCCTTGTCTTCCAGGCTACGAAGACGGCGACAACAAATATCCTCTCGAACGAACATACACACCCCGGCACGACGTACAAATAAGTGTTCAAGTTTGTACCCGGGGTAATGTAAGTAAGAGGTGTCGGCCGGTGAGGATATTTGTGTCTCCGTGAGGAAAAGAAGGGTCGGCCGAGTAGTCTCGAGGTGGTAGTGAACCGCGTTAATGTTGGAGTGTAGTCCCCTGATGTTGCAAAAATCCACATTTATTGTGGAAGGGGTAGCCGCTGTAATTTTCCATTTTCCTTTCTTTCTCGTAGGCATGTTTTATGAGGTTGTTGAAATAATGAGAAGTCGCTGAGCCGACAGAGTGGAAGACAAATGCGCGGTATCTTCCACCACTGGACAGTGCAGGTTATGCGGTTTGCTGGCACGGCGGGCGGAAGGGCCCCCGGTCCCCCCCTGCTGCAGCAGCCGGGTCCACTCCGGTCTCCTTCTCCGGCACGACCACTACAACAGGGATTTTTCGCGGGTTGGCGGTTCAGCCTCCCGGGGCGGAGATTAAGTAATCCCCGGGTTCGGGAACCCTACTGACCCGCGGGCGGCCAGCGGTCAGCCGTTTCACCGGGTCTCCCTGACCGCCGCGCCAGCCTTCCGCGCCCCCGCTGTTCGTGGCGGTTCGATATCCGCCGGTCCTCCCGCTGCCTGCACAACGACTTCTCAAATGACTGGCAACCTTACTCACACACAGGAACACAACAATCCTCCCGGAGTTGTCATTTAGCTGCGGTCTTCTGTAAGGTGGAGGTGCTTCCCCAGACGGATACTTAGAGCAAGAGGTCTTGCCATGCCCCGCCATTACAGCATGCTTGACAGGGCGGAGCACAGCACGACCCCTTGCTGGGTCCTACCTCGCTTAAACCTACCTCGCTTGTGTTGCGAGTATTACGCAAAATGTACGGCGTAATAGGCGTTAGCGACACTTTCTTTCAGACCAACACTCTTACAAGAGAGTTGGTGAAAGTGTTGTCATAAAATAAAATACTGAATGTGTTTTGAATTTGTAATGATGCGATCAGTCTATAAGTTGAAACGCAGTGGGACGTCGTCCAAATTGTAATTGTAATATGTATTATGTACTAGTTATTTTTTTATTATTTATTTATATTAATAAAAAAATATAAAATAAAAGTAGCCTAAGTTACTCCTAATATATCATACATACATACATCAGCTATCTGCCAGTGAAAGTCCCGTCAAAATCGGTCCAGCCATTTCAGAGATTAGACGGAACAAACAGACAGACAGACCGACAGACAGACAAAAATTGTAAAAATATTCATTTTGGTATATGTACTGTGTATACATCCATATGCATTTAGTAAAAGCGATTATTTTAATATTATAAAGAGTCACTGCAATTTTATTTATCTGTATAGATTAGTCATCATACATATTCTTAGCTATACAACTTAGCACATCTCTGGTTAATAAGCAAAACTAGAATACTGAATTTCTGCCTCGTATGATCTATATAGTATATAGGCCATATATTGCAGAAAAGCTTGACAGATCGCTGAAGTATCTTGTGGCTGAACTAACTGCGCGTTCAAGATCGCTGCACGACACAGTTTGGAGCATTGAGCGTCATTATAAACACATGCCACATCTAGTTCTTGGACATCGTCAATACAGCGGTATCCGACGATAATTATGTCGGTTGAAAGATTGAATGCTCTCAAGTTGCGCATTTTTTTTGTAAAGGATGATTGGTGATACAATGTCGGACATTTTGTTTGCTGTAATAACATACCTTTTTATTTGTTTTCCTTATTACTTTTGCGTTATTTTCCTCGTGTTATGCTCAAATTAAAATACCTTTGTAGTTCAAGCTACTAATAACTGTTACTTTTTATCAATGTTAACGTTGAATTCTTAGAAAATTATCTTTATTTTCATTTTTCTGGTATATTGTATATATATGTGTAGAAATTATAGTTGTGATACGAATATTTTTTTTCCTCTTTATGACTAAATGTTAGTTTGCCAACGTGAAGTAAATAATATTTACAAAAATAAGCATAATAATTTAAAATAATAGAAAGGAAACAAAGAGAAAAGGAACAATTTACATCTACCTGCATGTAATTTATTTATTTATTTTTCAATTTGTTAACATTGTCACATTGAAGATTTTCATGTCTAAATCGACTGTCACAACGGTTTTATTTGATATTTTCTGTTAGTTCTTATTTCTTTTTTAATATTGTTTTCTATCTATCTATAACTTTACGCCAAATCCCTTGCGGGGTAGGCAGAGAGAACCGAGCGCCACGCGACTCACAGATTTTCAATGCTCCTGACATCCTTGTGACAAAATTGTTTATTTGTTGTGTAATACTTTTTTCCTGCATTCTTTCTACATGTCCGTACCAACGGAGCATGTCTCTTCTGTACTTTCACGCTGTGTCTCCCATATCCAGCTCTCGCTTCCTTAAGTAAGCGTTGGGACCAGCACTGCTTGTGTATAGCGAGTTGTGCCTTCTGGCTAAAGCTTTTCCTGCCAAGAAGTTTTCCCAACGCTCCATTCCCAGCACTCACTTGTCTTTTCACACATACATACACATATATGTATAATATATACGTATATATAATAATGTACGTATATATACGTACCTACTTAGGATACTTTCTAAAATTCTGTTACTTCGCCACACCTGTCACATATTAAAAAAAATTTCAAATGCTTCTCCCTGAAGTTGACAATTACTACGTCTTACTCCAAGTTGTAGGTGTGGAGATAAGGTAAATACAGAAAGATGGCTCCAATGTGAAATAAGCAAATTCATAATAGGTCCCCGCAACAAATGGTGATGCCGCCGCGACCCGGTTGTACCTCATTTGTCGGTAATGTTGTTCGCGATAATCATATTTTTGCTCAGAGATCGGCCTCGATAATACCCTGCCTTTGTACGAGATACAAAAAAAGTGGAAGAAAATTGGCAATTTTGAAGTGAAAACTTTTTTAGTGTCAAATTGCCTGTTTGTGCATAGTGAAGTTGAAGTTGATTGAAGAAGATGAAGTTTTCACTTACCCCTTCCACTCCCACCCTCAATTCAATATAAGGGACGGCACTACGATGGATATGTTTTGCGTCGCCCCGCATCTCCAGGGGCAAACGCCTCCGATGAAGTCTTTAAAGCCTTCCCGGCTAAAGGCAGTCCCTAGGCAGTATTTAGTCAGTATAACTCGTTCGGCTGTCTGAAAGGGTACTCATGAGAGTTCTCCACCTCGGTCCCATCGGGTCCCGGAGGGTGCCCCTCACGGAAGATAATTAACGCACACCCGGGTGTGGGTTAGTCCTTCTTTTATGGGTCTACATTTTCATGGGCGAAAAAAAAATGGTTTTGTCACTTGTAGCATGTTACTCTAACGACTAACATGCCTCGTAGAGAGGCGAAACGCGTGTCCCAGCTACAACCAGGACAGTCGTGGCAGCGACGGTGGCGCGTGCATGCGGTTTCTATTCCAGATGGCGAACAACCACAGTAGCCGAGGTAGGGACTACCGGACTAGCCATGGCAGCGATGGCATGTTGCATCTACGAACGGTATTGGGTGGGTACCGGCCGGCGCTAGTCCGCATGAACTACTTGTTGGCGGAAGCACACAAAGCAGGTTAGATCAAATCGCATGTGATAGAAGTATTAAAAAGACACAACCACATATATCTATAGGATTTAACGTGCGAGAGAATGAGATAGAAGGCGTCGTACAATTAAAAAGTGGAACGCCTTGCCGTCACATGTGTTTTCTTCTTCCTACAATATGGGATCCTTCAAATGAAGCATGAAGAAGCACCTCGCGAACCAACATGGCAGCATCAACTGACAGGACACTGTAGTTTTTCGTCAGTTGCTGTTGTGATTTGAGCTCCTCTTTCGCATACCATCAGGCGAAGTAGAGCCACTATGCTGATCAAGTATAAAAAAAGAGTATGAAGGTGGGACTTATCTCTTTAAGAGATTTCTTCAGCTTGGAGTCAAATGTTATGTGAAAGTAATTATACCATAATTATAGATACTAACCACTAACATATATGCGAAAATATATACTTATATATAATCTATTTATATAAATTCACACTTAAGTATCAATCAACCGGTTAGAAAACCTCGTTTTAGGTTTAAGAGAATTCATAGATGGAGCCTGAGAGACGTGGTGGGTGAAGCTAGTTCCAATGTTTATGCGATTACATTATGCGTATAATTTATTTATTTCTATTTTCATTTCTCTCTGCCTACCCGCGAGGAACTTGGCGTGATGTTGTAGACAGATAGATATATAGGTATATATATAATTCATTCCAAGCCTAGAATTAAATGAAATATTTTTTGGAAACATATCATTTTTTGCAAACCGTACAGCCATAGTAGGTATATATTACATTTAAATAATTATTCTTCGTTGTTGATGTGTCGTGTTTGTCTGTGTATTCATTCAAACGTATATACACATAACTACGTATCTAGCTACACACGTATGCACCTTATGTCGTTACAGTAAAGGTGAGTTTAAAACGGTTCGTATAGCTTGGCCTATCGCTGTGTATACAGTGTATATATACACCAGGTATGGATATATATAGATATGAATACTTCTACATATATGTACCTATGTAGCTAATACCTGGTGCATATGTAGATATATAATTTTTTGATTGGACAACTATTTAGTGATGAGATTAAGAAAGAGTAAGTCTTGAAGAGTTTGATGGCGCAATGCTTAGTAACGCTTCTGCAACACCAATGCTCGCAGGTTCAATTTCCAAACAGGACAAACATTTTATTTATACAACGTCGAGAGACATACAAGTATACGGCCCACTTGATGTAAAGCGGTTACACTTACACATTATGTATCACTCGAGTAATGCCACCTCTGCTGCAAACACAGCTACCTTATGAGCTTACTGGTGAACTCGCTCACATGGAGGAACACAAAAACCCTCCAGGGAATTGTTATTTGGCTGCTGTTTTCTGTAAGGTAGTGGTACTTCCCCAAACAGACTGCTTTGATACAACCTACCTCTCTTAAAACACCCATACCAAGATAAACTTGATGACTTGGTCATGAACCCACGTGTCAAAGTAGCGTTCCTAACCACTGCGCCACCGAGCTCGTCAAATTGTTTCATACTTCTCATGTTAGGGAAATTGTTTTAAGAATAGGCAAGGGACATAATTACAAGTTATAAGTGGAATAAACCAAACATCTGTAAACATAACAATCGAACACAAACAGTAGTATCGACTCGCAACATCTAATTGCGCCGCGCTATAAACTCGCCCCCCGTAGGGCGTTCCGGTCGATTACACCGGCGCGTAGTGGAATAAGTTGCTACCGATTAGTTCGTAAGGGGCCTAAGTAATGACTTAGGTCTGCGACAAACGTAACATTTGTATAGATACTTGTCCCTAACTATTGATTTACTATATGCATGTACGTATGTATATCTTTACGCGAGGTCCATTGAATTATTATGTACTAGTGTACTAAAACCGACACCGCGAATCAAATGTTTGCGCCATGATTTGTTGCCGATCGGCAGCAACTCGTAGCTGTACTACTTTGAACGAAACGCGTAAGCGCCATGAAACTTACGGCGCTTTTGACCTTTTCGTCGTAAGGGAGATAACCCTTAGGTGCGATTTAGCGCTGTATCTTCGAATCTTTGGGATATACATCTAAATGATTTCAGCGCTGCAGCGGACACTAGTTTTAATTATTACCAAAATGGAGCAAGACTTTTACTTAGGATAGTACATAATAATTCAATGGCCAGGTCCCTTACGGAGTAGACAGAGAGAACCGAGCGCCATAAGATGCGGTCCTTAAACACCTCACTCGCTTCTTTAACATTCACAGCTCTTTTCATGCACGCTCGCCTATTCCTAGTGCTCCTGATATCGCCGTCTGATAAAACACAATCAAGCCAGGTAAGTCTTGGTCTTCCTACGCTCCTACATCCTTCCACTTTTGCGTTGTATATCTGATTCGTAATTATTTCTTGCTACATTCTTTCTACATGTCTATACCAACGGAGCGTGCCTCTTCTTATTTTAACACCGACGCTCCCTTTTAGACCAAAATTGTTTCTAACAACAACATTGCGAATACGGTTTACAAGCGTTACGCCACAAATGTTGCCCAACGCTCGTATGTCGGCCGCGTTTATCCTACTTTTATGCTCTCTCTGCCATACAAAGTTCTCGCTTCCATAAATAAGCGTTGGGACCAGCACAGCATTGTGTATAGCGAGCTGTACACAAATTACCAAATTGATCTAGTTCTATCAGAAGGATAATTTATATTATTGATATTTATTATTCCGTTTTCTTTCGAGAACTCTCAAGCCGTGGAATGAGCCCCCAGCCGAGGTTTTTCCAAGGGACTACAGCATGGAATTCTTCAAGAAATGCGTGAAGAGGTTTTCAGAGGGTCGGCAAGGCATGGGTGACACCCCTGATTTTGTAAATGTCCATAGGCTACGGTGACTGTTTACCATCAGGCAGGCCTTATGCTTGATTGCCACCTTAGTTGTATATAAAAAAGAAGGTGATGTCAGGAGCCTCAGACAACGGCGAGTGTGCAGGAGAAGAGCAATTAATGTTTTTTTTTTATACAACGACGGAAGGCATACAAGCGTACGGCCCACCTAATGAAAAGCAGTTGCAATTGAGTGAGGTCACCAGTAAGCTCCTAAGGAGTTGCTGTGTTAGCAGCAGTGAAGACTCGCGATATTTACGACGAGCTCGGTGGCGCAGTGGTGAAACGCGCTGTTACGCTACTTTGACACCAACGCTCGTGGGTTCGATTCCCACACAGTACAAACATTTGTGTGCATGAACATGTCTGTTTGTATTGGTCTGGGTATTTTCTATGTATAATAAGTATGTATTTACAAAAAAAAAATGTATTTACGTATGTTTATCAGTTGTCTAGTACCCATAACACAAGCTTCGCTTACTTTGGGGCTAGGTGGCGCTGTGTAATTTGTCCGGCAATATTTATTTATTATTTTATTTATTTTATTTAATGTTTTACAAGCGTCCATAGGGGTATTTTAAGAGAAGTAGGGCACAACAAAGCAGCTGATTGGGAAAGTATCTCCACCTCACAGAAAACCGCAGCCACATAACAATCTCTGGATAGGTAACCAGTAAACTCTTTAAGAGTAGCTCTGTTAAGAGCAGGGGTGGCAACGCACGAGCAATACTTTTTGTACTGCAAGCGTTCATAAGTTCATACAGTAGGCACGACGTGAGGCGGACCGTATGCTTGTACGCCTCTCGAGGTTGTATAAAAAAAATAAAAAAATGATTGCATAAAGGTGCTTTCTCTAACAACCCTAATTTCCCCATACGGAACCCGAAGACGTCCCAAATGAAGCCACTAACTCCGGCCAATGATTGATCTATTCAGATTATACTGATTCGAAGTTGGCGTGTCCAGGTGCTATACGGAACAGCATTAGGGTTCGATATTGAATTCAGGGTTCGAAGGGGCGTACCGTAATTGACAATTTACTGGTTTTTCTAATTGTCTTATAGGGTTGTTTACCAGTCAAAAACACCGGGCCAAGACAAACAGACATGTTCATCACACAAATGTTTATCCAGTGTGGGAATGGATCCTACGAGCGTCGATGTCAAAATTGCGTTATTAACCGCGGGCCACCGAGGTCATCAGAATTTTAATAATA
This sequence comes from Pyralis farinalis, assembly GCA_947507595.1. Taxonomy (NCBI): domain Eukaryota; kingdom Metazoa; phylum Arthropoda; class Insecta; order Lepidoptera; family Pyralidae; genus Pyralis; species Pyralis farinalis. The sequence continues at coordinate 25,939,362 of OX382279.1, forward strand.
CGTAGGTCACACTATAAGTTTTGCGTAACTTAAAAAAACAACATGTTATAACCAAAATATTATGTTTATTGCTTTTCAAAATACTCTCCTTTACATTTTAAACATTTTTTCATGCGATCGAACCATTTTTTAAAACAGGAGGACCACAGATCTGAAGGCATGTTTTCAACGTGCTGATTGAACGCTATCACTGCCTCTTCGGAGTTGGTAAAAGTGAAACCTCTCATCAAATCTTTGATTTTGGGGAAAATACAGAAATCACAGGGTGCTAAGTCGGGGCTATGCGCAGGATGGGTAACGAGTTGTACTTTTTCGGAAGTTAAAAATGACTTTGTTTTCTTGGCCGTGTGTGAAGAAGCGTTGTCATGATGTAGGAGAACGCGGCTTTTTGGTCGTCTTTCGCGAACTTTTTCTAACACCCCAGGGTGTTAGAAAAAGTAAACAAATGGTAGTATACCACTCGGCATTAACACTCTTTTGATCTTCAAGTGGAATTGTGCAGATGGGACCCGTAGCTGAGAAAAAAAACGCGATCATTTTTTTACCAACGTTTCTCGCCTGCCTCACTTTTGTTGGCCTGTTCTCATTTTCAAACACCCATTCACAAGATTGCTGTTTTTTTTTCGGGTTCAAAACAATAAATCCACGTTTCGTCTCCTGTGACAATGTCATAAACAGCATTAGAATGTCCGTGGTCGTACTTCAGTAGGATGCTACACAGATGTGTGAGCACCATTCCACGCGAGCCCGCTTCTGCTCCGCTGTCAGTTCATGAGGGATCAAAACGACAACAAAGTTTCCGAACTTTCAATTCTTTGTATGTATGTATGTATGTATGTATGTATGTATGTATATCTTCACGCCAAGTCCCTTGCGGGGTAGGCAGAGAGAACCGAGCGCCATAAGACACGGTCCTTGCATACTTCACTCGCTTCTGTGACATTCATAGCTCTTTTCATGCACGCTCGCCGGTTCCTGGGGCTTCTGACATCACCTTCTGATAAAACACGACCAATTTGGTCATGGTAGGTTAGTCTCGGCCTTCCTCGGCTCCTACATCCTTCCACTTTTGCATTGTATATCTGTTTCGTCATTCTTTCGTCCCGCATTCTTTCTACATGTCCGAACCAACGGAGCATGCCCTTTCTTATCTTAACACCGACACTCTCTTTTAGACCAACTCTTTCTCTCACGTCTTCATTACGAACGCGGTCAGCAAGCGTTATGCCACAAATTTTGCGCAATGCTCGCATCTCGACCGCATTTATTCTACTTTCATGCTCTCTCTGCCATACCCAGCTCTCACTTCCATAAGTTAGCGTTGGAATTAGCACCGCGTTGTGTACAGCGAGCTGTGCCTTCTGGCTTAGATTTCGGCTGCCTAGAAGTTTACCCAACGCTCCATTCACCCTATTCCCGGCACTCACTCGTCTCTCCACATCAGCGGTGTACCTTCCATTGCTGCTAAAAGCACTTCCAAGATATACAATCTCATTCACTTGCTCCAACACTACATCATCAACCATAATCCTAGCGTTTGTTCTGGTTGTCTCTCTTTCAAATACCATTATCTTGGTTTTCTTCGCATTCAATTGTAAGCCTTTCTTCATACAATCATCTTTCATTGTTGTAACTAGTGTTTGCAGTTCGGATGGTGATTCTGCTATTAATGCCGCATCGTCTGCATAAAGCAGGCAGTTGACCACTGAGTCACCCATTCGCATTCCCACATTCATATTTCTTATTCTCTGAAGACAACTGTCCAGATACAGGATGAACAGCCGAGCCGACAGCACGCATCCCTGTCTGACACCAATATTGACATCAAACCAGGGCGACAAGCTGCCGTCCACCCGCACACATGCTGTACAATCCTCATAAGTGGATTGCACAGCACGGAGTAGGTCACCGTCAACCCCATATCCGGGCAAAATGTTCCAGAGATTCTTTCGCACGACTCTATCAAATGCTTTCTCAAAGTCCACAAAACCGCAGAAAACCTTCTGATCCAAAGCCAGATGCTTCTCTACGATGTTGCGGAGTGAAACAACTTGATCCGTACATCCTCTGCCGCTTCGAAACCCACCCTGTGCTTCCCAAAGCATTCCATCGGATTTCACCCTCATTCTCCTTTCAATGATTTTTCCATACACTTTAGCTGCTAAGCTGATCAAACTGATGGCCCTATAGTTGGCGCAGTCCATACGTGAGCCCTTGCCTTTATACAAGGGCACGATGACTGCGCGTCTCCAATCGCTCGGGACCCTTCCGGTTCTCCAGCATAATTTGCTCAAAAACCAGAAGGCGTCCCTAACGCAGGTACCACCTAGCTTGATCATCTCAGCTGTTACCATATCGATTCCCGCTGACTTTCCATCTTTCAAACTTCGTATCGACCATTCAATCTCATCCATAGTAATGTCTTCATGGTACGCTGGCACTGCCGAGTCTATCACAGACTCATTCACAATGCCAGCGTCATGGACATAATCATACATTTCTCTAAAATATTCACTCCACCGTTCTAACACTTCCTGAGTGTTAGCAAGAATGCCACCAGCTTTACATCTTATCTTGTCCATTCTGGATGCTGACGAACCACTTCGAGACTTCTTTACCTCTCTCCAGAAGAGTTTGGTATTTGCCTCGAAGTTCTTCGTCAGCTTCTCTTCCTCAATCATATGTAGTCTTTCACGCTTCTCTTTCACTAAAGCTTTGGAGTCATTCTTGCATCGACGGTATATTTCTTTCTTCATTTCTTTCATACCATCACTCTGGTGCAAAGATGATACGTAATCCAGCCACGCTTTCCTCTTTTTTTCCACGGAGGATTGAACCTCCGCATCCCACCAGGCATCTCCTCTTAGTGTTCTACGTCTCTTTGCGCATCCACATGCTTCTTTCGCACTGTCCACCATACTTTCTTTCAGAACTTTCCAACATTCGTCTACATCTGAGTCGGAAAGACTCGCGTTCGCAAGTCTTTCACTGACTAGACGTACATACGTACTCCTCACACTTTCATCTTCCAATTTTTCACTTCTTATTCTTTCATGGTCTCCGAAAGGAATACGCACTCGCCAGTGCCTCCACTTCTTGAAAAGCCCCACAAATCGGCTTATCACCAGATAGTGGTCCGTTTCAAGAGTGGGACCTCTGAAGGCTCTTGTATCCATTAACGACTTTCGGAGACGTCCATCTATCAAAATCAAATCAATCACACTTTTCTGTTCATTCCGTCTCCATGTGTAAGTGTGAATATCCTTGTGATGGAAGAGCGTGTTCGACACAAGGAGGTTTCGTTCCATACATACGTCTAAAAGTAACTTACCAGCATCGTTCACTCTCTTATCTCCGTATGGACCAAGCACAGCCTCATAACTGCTTCGCTTGGTCCCAACCCATCCATTCAGATCACCACACATAATTATCCGTTCATTCGCTTCGGCCAAATCCAGAATACCCCTTACAGTCTCCCAAAACTTCTCGAGCTCCTGGGGATCAGCAGAGCTCACAGGAGCATATGCTGCAACTAAAAACACTCGCGTAATCCCCAGTTTTATCTTAACCCAGAGAAGTCTTGGACCTACTAAATCGTAATCTTTCACACCCGCGGCCAAGCGAGATGAAAGCACGACACCTACGCCAGCGCTGGCATGAACGTCCTGGTCCACCCCGGACCACAGGGCCATCATGCCACCGGGCAGATCTTCGGTGTCGCTTCCCTTTCGCTTGGTCTCTGACACACACAAAGCATCTAGGCATCTCACGTTCATTATATCTATCAACTCATTCATCTTATCTTTTAGACCACCTCTCACATTCCATGTGCCTATACGACACTCAGCTCCCCTCGACCCGCCGGGATGGGCGTTGCGTGGTGGGTGGCGGCCCCCACCGCCGCATGCCCTAGATTTCGCACCGACGGGGGCGGATCGGTGCGCGTCGCCTCCGGGGGACGCCCTAATCCGCGCGTCTGTGCGGTTTGGGTCCAGAATTGCAGTCCAAGTGTTGGACTGGCAGGGTCGCGACGTGCACGCTTCTGGTACCGACCCCAAGTTTTAACCCCCAAGTTTTGACCCCAAGACCCCAACTTTCAATTCTTCGTGTAAAATTTTCTGAATTTAGCTCATACCAATCCCCAATAGTTCTCGAATTGTCTCATAGGTAATCCGCGGGTTTTCTTCAATTAGCCTGGCTGGACCGATTTTGACGGGACTTTCACTGGTAGGTAGACGACTGTTCAGAGCACAATATAGGGTACTTTTTATCCCGTAAATATTTACGGTTCCTGCGTAAAATATGAAAAACTGTTAAAATTAGGGGGAAATATCTTCCCCTTCGGGGGACTTTGCACTTTTATTTTTATTATTTTCACAGAATACGTATTTTTTGTGACGTAAAATAACTACGCATTTTTATGTAATAAAAATAAAATAAATATACGTTGCCACCCGTAAAGGTTAATAGATGGCGCTATATGAAAATTGAATCGCTCTATGGTTGCATCTAATACTCTGAACTATGTTTTTTTTTTTAAACAGAAAGAATTTGATGTCTATAGAGAAATAAAGGCTACTAAAAGCCAAATCTCATGCGTGCGAAGCCGCGGGCTTCAGCTAGTTTAACATAAATATCTCGAGTGCATGCTCTAACTGGCAAAACGATTCCAATATTCAAGTACTAATCAATAATTGTCATATAGATACAAAGATAAATTGAGATAGATGATAGTCTTTTCAGGAACACCGTTCCTATATGAAATCTATATATTTGTCTGTGAGTTTGTCTGTGTGTTTGTCTGTCGCTTTTTTTCGAATATTCGAATTTTGACTTCAGATTCGGATTCAACATAAAAAAGTAGAATAGGAATGTTCAGGAACACCGTTCCTATCTCTTAAGGAACATGGACAAAATGGCCGACAAATTAAAAAAAAAATTGAATTGTTATATAATTGACGAGCCAGGTATTCCTCTGGCAATGCATGCTTGCGCATTCTCAACTGGTTTTTTTTTGAGATTTCGATGGCGTCGTTGGGCGTGTCATTCTAACCGAATACGCAGGTTAAGCAACGTCTACCGCAGCCTGTCTATGGATGAGTTTATCTATCTTGAGTTTCTCCGTGTCTCGGAGGGCACGTTAAGCCGTCGGTCCCGGCTGTTGTCGATAGATGACAGTCGTTAAGCTAAGTCAGTGGCCCTCGGGCGGCTTGAAAACACTGGCCTCCGCCAATCCACATTTGAGCAGCGTGGTGGAGTATACTCTAAACCTTCAACCGAAGGGTTGAAGGGAGGCCCGTATCCCAGCAGTGGGATGACTAAGGATTGATGTAATGGTGGTGGTGTGGTATTGATTTTTATTACCTAGTAATAAATAAAAAACAAAACATGTGCATTATGATTTCAGAACAGTAAGTATCCCGGTATCTCGGAGACGAGCTCGGTGGCGCAGTGGTGAAACGCGCTGTTACGCTACTTTGACACCAACGCTTGTGGGTTCGATTCCCACACAGTACAAACATTTGTGTGCATGAACATATCTGTTTGTATTGGTCTGGGTATATCTATGTATAATAAGTATGTATTTACAAAAAAAAAATGTATTTACGTATGTTTATCAGTTGTCTAGTACCCATAACACAAGCTTCGCTTACTTTGGGGCTAGATGGCGCTGTGTAATTTGTCCGACAATATTTATTTATTTATCTCGTGGAATAGCTTTTTCTTAATTACTTTTTTCCTTAGATCCTGAGGGTCGTGTCGTGATGTTGAATGGCCTTCCTCCCGAATTGGGCTATCAAATGCAAAAAGAATTTCTCAATTCTGAGATCAGCTCGTTCGAACAAACGATCAAACAAACTCTTTCGCTTTATATTTGCTTGACACCAACGCCCGTGGGTTCGATTCCCACACAGTACAAACATTTGTGTGCATGAACATGTCTGTTTGTCTTGGTCTGGGTATTTTCTATGTACAATAAGTATGTATTTACAAAAAAAATGTATTTACGTATGTTTATCAGTTGTCTAGTACCCGTAACACAAGCTTCGCTTACTTTGGGGCTAGATGGCGCTGTGTAATTTGTCCGACTATATTTATTTATTTATATATTAGTACAGATTCACGTCATGGGTGTAGATAAAGTGTACTCAATAGTATATAGATAGGTATTAAAACACTCATGTGATATCACCACATACATACATACTATAAATTATCAACTCATCGTAAACCCACTTTGGTGTTTTAATAACCCTCATTATACGGGAATTGTTAAATAACTATTAGTAGCATAATTAATGTTAGCGCAATAGAGTAAACAACTATGAAACAACGGTTTGTGGTTTGGTATAGGGTAAAAATAAGTAAGTTATACTATCTATCTATATATAACTTCACGCCAAATCCCTTGCGGACAGAGAAAACCGAGCGCTTTAAGACGTGGTCCTTACACACTACTCGTTATATTCATAACTCTTTTCTTGCCCGCTCGCCGGTTTCTAGTTCCAGTTTCTAGCTACTGATAAAACAGGACCAATTTGGTCATGGTAGGTTAGTCTCGGTCTTCCTCGGCTCCTACATTGACGAGCTCGGTGGTTCAGTCGTGAATGACGCTACTTTGACACCAACGCTCGTGGGTTCGATTCCCACACAAGGCAAACATTTGTGCGCATGAACATGTCTGTTTGTCTTGGCCTGGATGTTTTAAGATGTTTACGCATCAAAGCACCTCACAGAAAACCGCAGCCAAATAACAACTCCTTAGAGGATTGTTGTGTTCCTGCGTGTGAGTGAGGTCACCAGTAAGCTCCCAAGGAGTTGCTGTGTAAGCAGCAGAGGAGGCATCGCCCGAGTGATACTAATAATATATATTAATATATTACAAGCGTTAATAGGCTACGATACCCGCTTTACATCAGGTGGGTCGTATGGTCGTATGCCTGCCGACGTAGTATAAAAAAAAACATCCTTCCATTTCTGCATTGTATATATCTTTCGTCCTGCATTATTTCCACATGTTCGACGGACCAACGGAGCATGCATAGATAACAGAAACAAGTTATCTATGGGAGCATGCCTTTTCTTATCTTAACACCGACACTCTCTTCAATCAAGCGGTGTAATTATATTTTATATGTAAACGATGGATACGGAACCACAACACCAAACTATATCCCCCGATTTTGTCATCATCAGTTTTCCGAATTGCTTCCCACTACGGAAGCAAATTTAAATTCGTGTTCACGTCAAAAATGAAATTTAACATGAAGCAATTGCAGTGTATAAAAGTGTTGCAGAATTGGTTGTGTTCAGAGGAGTTCTTCGATATGATGCTTACAGACTCGTTTTACAATCCCAACGCTCGCCGATGATTAGAAATCCATCCTCACACAGTGGAACTGCACTGTGCCATTCCATTGAAGTTTTCCGAGAACTCATAATATGTGAAATAAATGGTTTAAGCTGGGTTTCGATCTTCTTCATTCACGTAACAGCCCGTTATGGAATCCAGCCTTAAGCCTGCCTTAAGCCAGCCTGTGCCATTCCAGATGTGTTTTCTTCTGAAAATCGCTATGTTTTTTGAAATGGACTCCATGCGATTATTCTTAAGAGACTGATAGCATGTGCTTCTTCAAAAAGGGCGAAAAGGTCGGCTATAACATGAATGGCAGCCCTGAAGTTTCAAGCGTTAAATGTTTACCATCAGGCAGGTTGTTATAATATTGTTGTTATTTACCTTATAAATAAGTCTTGGGCCTACATAGTGAAAATACTTAAACAGAATCAAATTCGTATCTTAATTGTTCAAACCTTTGAGTATAAAGTTTTGTTGTATATATTAGAACGCTAAAGGTCAAAGTCCCAAACTTCACACGCCCTTAACTGTACCAAATACAACCTATGTAAGCTGTCATACCATCAACGACACTCATAAAATTCAATCAAATGCCATTGCGAAACCGAATGGGACCCAACGCGCATAAATCACTTACCATCAATTAATTTTTGAATCGAAAAATGACAATGGTTGACCAAAAACGCCCTGTCAAAAAGCAAAACAGGGCCGCAAAATGTATATCCGTATTTCACTTAGCCCGATTTCTAATTGAGAGATATATATTGGCTCATTTTTCCTCGTGAATGATACCATACGTCAAAATACAAAAACAATGCGCTCGTTCTTGTGGCGGCGAAAACGGAAACTGCCATTTTTATAACCTTCATAATTATATAGTCCTCTATGTTTCTTCTTCTTATACCTAAAAATTGATGTGTGAATGTATATTACCTGTGAAAAACAGGTCAGGGTCCAGCTGTTTTGGAAAATTTTGATGAAATGTTCGGGCAATTTTCACATCAGCTCCGCGTACGATCTGTGAAGTTTGGTAGCGATTGAATCACTACATATAATGTAAATAAGCATATTTTTGTAATGCTTGTAATTTTTGAATGAAAAGAAAATTTCAAATCGGCCGCCTTGTTGCTTAAGTTAAACGCGTTTCAAATCGGATCTTTTATGCCATAAATCAAATTGCGATTCCAACTTAGTAGTCATTTTAACCGTTCGGGGTCAGCCTTATACTGCATTTAAATAATAAAATAGTAGGCTGACTTTAACTTTCGTAGTTATATACAGACAAACTACGAGTGTGTTACCATACTTTTGAACTCGTATTTGTATATCTACTAAAAATATTTCATCGGTTTGCTGATTATTAAAAGGGGGTAATTATTAAATTTCCTTGAAATAAAAATCTACCTGAGCCGGTAACTGTTTTGTTAATTAAATGATATCTACTTATTTCTAGTATTTTACTCTTCAAAATAAAACAATAGCAAAAGGTATTTTATTCTGCAAATCAATTTGATGTTATTTAGATTTTCTGATCTACTTTAAATTAGTAGATTTTTGAAAAAAGTCATATGCAAAGCCGCGGTGAGTCAGTGAATTATTTCTATAAAATATATAAGTTTGAATAAGATGTATGTCGTAATAATAGACTGGTAGAGTAAGAGAAAGAAAAGGAAATTAGGAGTAATTAATACGACACTTCAAGATTTCATTTATAAAGGGCTCGCGAGGATTAGTCAAATAAAAACTTTTATCCTTAAATATTATTATCGTAATGTAATTTGTCAAGTATGTATCTAATTTCGTCTTTCTGTCATTCATATTACATAGTTTTTCAGAGACAACAGTCAAAGATTTAAATGTAAAATTTGGTAGATACCACGTTGTACATGCTTGTGACAGATAGCCATTAGCGATCGGCCATCGGAAAATGCGTGCGATAGGTGAAAATGTTACCCTCTACTAACGGCTCATCGGGCTAATGCCGCTGTTCACACCGGGAGACCAGCATATTTTTAATACTTATTATTCATAGAATTATCCCGTTTCCTAGTCTAGAGAATTGGCGGGGTCCGCTACCTACGAGTATGAATAAGGATTGAGCGAAGATACTGATATGGAGCTATCAGTCCTGGTAGAGTTGAAAATGATAAGTTGCCCATGTACGAACTTAGGAATAAGTCAATTCTAAGATAGGGCGTAACAAAGTGGTATTTCTTAGGAAATGTTTCTTATTTAGCGTTATTCCGTTTTCTAATACATTAGGATCGGCAGGGTCCACTATCTAAGCGTGAAGATTTTGCGAAGGTACTGATTAACATGGAGCGAGGGAAAATCAGTTCATCTTAGATTAGGTCATACGTCTTTCGAAATATAAATTCTTGGACGTGTTGGTTTCCTCACGATGTTTTCCATCACCGCCAAGCTAGTGATAATTACACACATTGTTAAAAGTCAATTGTCAAAAGTCAATTACACCATGTTAAAAATCAACCCAATACTCAACATAATTTCTTCTTCTAAGGCCAAAGATTTTGCAAATAATACTAATTTCAACATGGAGCGATTGCCGCCAGAGACCTAGAGGAAAAACCATTCCTTTCTTAGGTTAGGTCACTCATACATACATATCATCACGCCCGTCTCCCATTGGAGTAGGCAGAGACTATGGAAGGCCAGGTGCAACGATCCAAACATACCCCTTTCGCCTCTTCAACAACTTCCTCTAGTATGCTCTTCGGCACTATTTTCCACACTCATCAACCTCTTCTCGCATGGTCTTCGGTGCTTTTTCAGCACATCAGCTGTTTGATACATATGTGTGCATCTAGGGCGTTCCTGTCGTTACATCCACTAACTCTAGCTCGATATTCTTCATTCGTATCTCTCTTGTTATCCATTGTTTCCAAAACCGAACTATCTCAGCATGCCCTTATCAATTTTTGTCACTGCATCATTATTCATTCCAGTCTAAGTCGTGCTATTTCTTATTATATCAATCATTCTCACTCCACGCATAGGCATACATGTACTCATTTGTCACACGTCTTGCGAAATTTAATTGTCTGTACATGCGGTCTTCATCTCACGATGTTTTTCTTCACCGCCGAGTGATAATTACAAATATGTATATAAATCCGAAAACATAAACTTATTTGTACATAAACAAGGATTCGAACCAGTCGATAAGTTGATTACTTATCCACTAGGTTGTCATTGCTCTGTATCAATACTAAATATATCTGACGTTAGAAAAAGTCTCCCAACGAGTACACTCCCCACCGCACTCCCCATAAATCCCCATTAGTCAAGTGTTTGGGCGTAGCAAGAATGCCTTTACATGATATACTGCCGCCATCAATTCTGGCGAGGACTCTTGGGGGCGCTGGTTCGATTTTAGAGGAGATATTTTGATTCATCTGCTGGTGCTCTTTTACGCGCTAAGTGCATATCACTTTTTCAAATGCGATTGTAACTCTTATTACAATTGTCGCGGCGGCTGACATTGAGACAATTTTTAATCTTACTAAAAAGAGCAATTCGCTCTATTTATAACTCGGGCTCCAGATAATCACTCAGGGAACTGTTTAAAGAAATAAATATACTCACTGTTACTTCTCAATATATTTATGAAAACATAATGTATGGCGGTAAAAAATATTAAAATCGTTTTCAAACTTCAGCTAAAAATGCAGAAGTAGAAATAACTTGTGAAAGCTGGTAGTACATCGGCTTGCTAGGACTGGTAGATCTTTTCTCGTAAATTTCCTTCCGCGCATCTTCTTCGCCAATGGTCATTTCAGAAATGCTAGTAGATTAAAAAGAAAAAACAGCAACATATGAGAATTGAATAAGATACAATAAGATTGAATTTAAAAAAAAATTAAGACGTTAGACAAATATTTGTGTGCATCCGTTTGTCTTGGTCTGATCGTTTTTAAGAGAGGTAGAGGGCATCAAAGCAGCCTGTATGGGAAGTACCACCACCTTACAAAAAATGCAGTTAATTAACAATACCCTCGAGAATTCTTACGTTCCTGCGAGTGGTTACCAACAAACCCTTAAGGAAAAAATAATTAAGGTATGGCAAAGCTCGAGCGATACCGCTTGTGCAATATATAGGCTACGGTAACGCTTGTTTGCTACCCAAAATTGTATAAAAACATACTTACGTATTTGCCATTTGAACTAGAAATTATATAAAGATAAATAATACACTAACAAATAAAGTAGATTGACACAGAGTACCTCCAGGAACTGTTAGCGAAAGTAATAAAACTTCAAAGTAATTTTAAAATCCCCTGAACTTAGCGTGCCGGGTATCAGACAATCAGACAGTTATTAAAAATTCTTAATAGTAAGCCTGGGACGGAGCGATGTCGTCTGGGGACCTAGTTACGATAGACGAGGATATAGAGTCTTATGAAGTGCCCTTACTTTGAATAAATTACAGGAATGTATCTGTACCAAGCTACCTTCCCTTGCCTGAAGACTAAAGTCTTTGAATAGTGTGTTGCCAGCTTAGAGTATACATAAGGTCGGTTGTGCTGATCGTATGCAAATGTTTTATACAGATTTATCTATGGTCATGGTATGGTAATGACGAAACAGATATACAATGCGAAAGTGAAAGGATGTAGGAGCCGAGGAAGACCGAGACTAACCTACCGTGACCAAGCTGGTCGTGTTTTATCAGAAGGTGATGTCGGGCGCCCTAGGAACCGCCGAGCGTGCATGAAAAGAGCTATAAATGTTAGAGAAGCGTGTGAAATGTATAAGGACCGCGTCTTCTGGCGCTCGGTTCTCTTTTACCCCGCATGGCGTGAAGATATACATACATATATCTATGGTATAGAGCTATTATAATGAAGTTGGATGCGTGAGGAAACTTCTAGTCTATCGATATTTCGATACAGACATTCTTACATGAGACATTGACTGTCATAAAGAGATGAGACGCGTTAAAGCAACCTAACAGAGGAAAACTTTGCAGAAGACTGCAGTCAAATGACAACTGTAGACATACAACGTATATACGAGTATAACGAAGGGAATTTATTTATATTTTTATATTATGAACCGCGTGATTTACGATTTGATAAATCTTCACCTTACAGAATACTGAATTCAAGCAGAACTCCTCAGATGTTTGTTGTGCTCCTGCGAGTGGGTGAGATTTAAGCTCCTAAGAAGTTACGGGTAGGGTGTATCAAAGCGGTTCGCCTGGGTAAGTATATCTAATCAGAAAATTGCAGCCAAATAACATCTTCCTAAAGGTTTGTTGTATTCCCGCGACTGAGTGTTTGCAGGAAACGCTGTGTTAGCCATAGGGGTGGCAAAACTTTCGCAAGTACAGGCTACAGTAATCATTTTACATTGGGTGCGTCGTACTTATATTCATAACGTCGTTGTATCAAGAGTCGTTGTAATATCTCTCTTTGTACTGTTGCTAATTATTGTGAATGCCACTTCTTGTGCCTTTCCCTACATCTTTGTTCTATATAAGTTAACAGTAACATTTGAATGTTTACCAGAACGGCCACAAACCGACTCTATTGACATATGGAAGTAACGGGAACCACAAATATTGGTCGGTATGTTCGTCTGTTTGCCGCATTGTTATAGTTTCTGTTAGGGAATTGACCGCGCGCTATACAAACATATTTTATTATAAATTGCTGGGTTGTTTGTTTATTTACACGCTCCGAGTTATATATTTATATTAGTACAGTTTGTATGTGTGTTCATACTTACCAGGTGAAGTACTATACAACATCGGGAGGCACACAAGCATACGGCCCACCTGATGTAAAGCGGTTACCGTAGTCTATAAACGCTTGCAATACGTTAACTGTGACTCGCGCGATGCCAACTGTGCTGCTGACACAGCAACTCCTTAGGAGCTTACTGGTGACCTCACTCACACGCAGGAAAACAATAACCCTCTAGGGAGTTGTATTTGGGTGCAGTTTTCTGGAAGGTGGCGGTAGTTCTCCAGACAGGCAGCTTTGATGCGCCATACCTTTTTTTTTAAAACATCCAGACCAAGACAGACATGTTCATGCACACAAATGTTTGCGCTGTGTGGGAATCGAACCCAAGAGCATTGGTGTCAAAGTAGTGTAACAGCGCGTTTTACCACTGCGCCACCGAACTCGTCGTCTATTATTGTCAGGACCTGTATACCAGCACAAGGATCACCTTGTTGAAGAATATCTATAAGCTTTAAAGTCTAGAGAGATTTTTCCTGACTACTGACCGCACAATGTATTTTAGGGTTCCGTCCTTCAAAAGAAAAAACGAAACCTTACAGGATCACTTTGTTGTCCGTCTGTCTGTTTGTCTTTTCCTTTTTTTCAGGGACGGGTAAGAGCTATCAAGCTTTTGACGAGAGCGCCATAAGACGCGGTCCTTACACACTTCACTCGCTTCTTTAACATTCATAACTCTTTACTTGCACGCTCGCCGGCTTCTAGGACTCTTGACATCACCTTCTAATAAAACAAGACCAATTTGATCATGGTAAGTTGGTCTTGGTCTTCCTCGGTTCCTACACCCTTCCACTTTTGCTTTGTATACCTGTTTCGTCCTTTTTTCATCGTGCATTCTTTCTACATGTCCGAACCAACGGAGCATGCCTTTTTTAATCTTAACACTATCAATGTTAAAAAAGTGATTGGGACGTATAAGATATGAGTCATGTGGTGCTTGCGGAGTAGGCAGAATATGCCTACTCCGCAAGGAGCGTGGGGTGAAGTTATAGATATATGAAGTAGATTCCTATTACTAAAAGACTGCTCGGAATTGGATCAGCAGTTACAGAGATTTTCCACAACATCCAAACAAACATAACCAAACCTTACCTCTATATAATACTAGTGTAGCCAGCCGTTTGACGAGCTCAGTGGCGCAGTGATGATACGCTTCTTTAACACCAACGCTCGTGGGTTCGATTCCCACACAAGACAAATATTTGTGTGCATGGACGTGTCTGTTTATCTTGGTTTGGGTGTTTTTAAGAGAGGTAGGGTGCATCAAAGCAGCCCGTCTGGAGAAATACCTCCTAGAATACCTCACAGAAAACCGCAGCTAAGTGACAACTCCCTAGAGGGTTGTTGTGTTTCGGCGTGTGAGTGAGGTCTACTCACTCTAACCGCTTTACATCAGGTGAGCCGTATGCTTATATGCCTCCCGACGTTGTATAAAAAAAAGCTGTACCATACCGACAGGTTGCATCATGTGCAGGTTAACTCAGCTTTGTCAGAAAATGCGTAGTGAATTTTAAATGTTCTTTTAACCACGACAATTATTTACAAAATAATTAACATTCTATAAATGCATCGCAATCTAAAATATTTAATCAATCGTTAACAAAGTTGGAATGGAAACCGATCGCGTGCGTAAACCGTGGGTTAACTCGACCCATTAACGGTCGACTATAGATAATTGCTTCATAGTAGGCAAGGGTTAAACGCTGATAATGCACCATGATTGGAAACGCCCGCTTTATTAACTGAATGAGGGGTGGAACAGGTAACTGTGAGAATATTTTTAGTATAAATGTAACTATGACGGAATGAATGTGGATCATGGCAATGTGTTACGCCCCTAAAATGGAAAATATGCTTTTTAAGCACACTTGCGATACATGAAGTTTTCCTCGCGTGTTGCCACACCTGCTCCACACAGCAACTCCTTATGGGCTTACTGGTAATCGAACACAATACAACAAGCCTAAAGGGAGTTGCTATTTGGCTGCAATTTTCTATAAGGTACTTCCCCAGTCAGTTTCCTTCTATGTACCTCTCTTCCTCCTACCTCTCTTGAAAACATCCAGACCTAGACAAACATTCATATTCAAGCACGCATATGTTTGTTCTTTATGGGAATTTAACCCAAGAGCGTTGGTGGTGCACTAGCTTTGCTATCTTACCTTAAGGATTTGGCGAAGATACGACTTTTACATGCAGCGACTGCCGTCTGACCTCCCCAACCCAGATGGAAAACCAGATCATTCTTAGGTGAGATCACAAGTCTTTCGAAATATAATTTCTTAGACGTGCGGGTTTATCATGATGTTTCCTTCACCTCCGAGTAAGTGATGATTACAAATACTCGTTATCAAGCATATAATATAAACTTGTACTACATAGCACTTCATATACCTAGTAAAAAATATCGCGAAATTTTATTTTCGGATGAAAAAGTTTTTACCATCGAAGAAAGTTACAACAAACAAAATGATAAGGTGTATGCCCACCGTTGTGAAGAAGCGAGCGCGCGTATTCCGAAGATCCAACGAGGGCATTATCCCTCAGGCTTAACTGAGGTGATTTTCTGTGAAAAAAGTGTGAAAATCAGTGCCGTGGTTTACCAAGATACCATCCTAACAAACATAGTAGAACCTCTTTCCCAAATAATGTTCAAAAACAGACACTGGATATTGCAACAGGACTCTGCACCAGCTCATAAGGCATAAAGTACTCAAAGCTGGTTAACCGCCCGTGGAATTTACTTCATCGGGCATGAAGACTGGCCCTCTTCTAGTCCAAATTTAAACCCACTAGACTACAAGATATGGCAACATTTGGAGGAGAAAGTCTGCGCTAAACCTCATCAGAGTCTCTCGGAGCATCTCTGGTTAAAGCAGCGGCAGAAATAGATATAAATGTGGTCCGCGTCCGCGAGGTGGGCATTTCGAATAATGTAAATAAAATTTTATTGTACATTTAATTACCTTTCATTTCATATATAACTTTTACATAATTATCAAAAAGTGTATTATTAATTACATCAAAAGTTTTTGTCCGAACTTATGACCTGACTAGGTATATACCTAGTCCGGCCATAAATTCAAATACAAACAACAAACGAATATACATTTATTTTTTTATGAAGTAATGGTATCTTATAAACTTATTTTGATGAGCTCGGTGGCTCTGTCACGAATGACGCGACTTCGACACCAACGCTCGTGGGTTCGATTCCCACATAATGAACATGTCTGTTATGCACACAAATTTTGTGTTGTGTTTCCTAGTATGTAATGTCCTATTTCTTTAACACCCCAATCCATATTATAATTTGATAATAAACACAAAAAAATATGTAAAACGGCGGGAAATCGAAAGAAGTTATTATTCATGCATGGTCGCCGTTTCCTAGAGCTCCTGACATCACCTTCGGATAAAACAGGACCAATTTGGTAACGGAATGTGAGTCATGGTCTTACTCGGCTCTTACATCCCTCCTTTCGCATTGTATATCTGTTTCGTCATTCTTTCATCCTGTATTCTTTCTACATGTCCGAACCACAAAGCATGCCTTTTCTTATCTTGACACCGACACTCTGTTTCAGCTCAATTCTCTTTTCTACATCATCATTGCTAACGCAGTCAGCAAACGTTACGCCACAAATTTTACACAATGCTCGCATCTCGACCGCATTTATTCTACTTTAATGCTCTCCCTGCCATACCCAGCTTTCACTTCCATACAGCGAGCTGTGCCTTCTGTATGTCTTGCTTTCTACTTAATAGTTCTTGAGGTTGTTGGTAAAAGAAGTAAGCAACATTATTATGACATTTAATTAGAGGCACAAAAATAAGGAAATTTCGCATAATTATATTTCATATGTATTAATTAACATGTAATTCAAGCATACGGCCTAATAGCCTCTAGTAACAGGGTACGATAAAAACCAATAAACCTCTTGACTGCGCATAACGGCTCACTAAATAGTAGTGTCTCAGCAATACGACTTACACACGGTATTGAATCCTTAAGTTTAAGGCGAGATTTTGCATTCCTTTGTGTATTCTACCGATTGTACAACGGGGTGTGTTCTGAAAAGTTGTTCAACGGCGGGGAGTTCACCCTTACACACTGGAACCGCAATGGTCGCGTACTGTGTAGTTCCAGAGAAGTTTTCTTCCGAGAACTCTCAAGCTGTGGAATGAGCTGCCAGCCGCGGTTTTTCCAAAGGACTACATTTTTACGTTTTTCCAACATGGAGTTCTTCAAGAAATGCGTGAAGAGGTTTTTAGAGGGTGGACAACGCATGAGTGACACCCCTGGTGTTGCAAATGTCCATAGGCAACGGTGACTGTTTACCATCAGGCAGGCCATATGCTTGATTGCCACCTTAGTGGTATAAAAAAGAAATACGAGCCTGCTGTCCAATGGGAGGGTATTTTAACCAATAAGCCAATAAGTGTCGCGATATTGATACAGGAACTAGCCAATAAGAGCAGTGCGTTCTACTTTACTCTCGTCCCGTAGCGGTGATTTTATTAACCATGCAAAATCATTGGGTCTTCATAGGTTATTTCATTCATATTTGTAGTCTACAAGGACAAGGATGTATATCTATGACATTTGTGCGTGCTTATGAATTTAAATTCTACCGATTGTACAACGGGGGTCATGTGCCAGAAGCGTGCTCGTTCGCGACCCCTGCCAATCAGTCGATTGCAATTCTGGACCAAGAGCGCACCGACGTGCGGATTAGGGCGTCCCCCGTAGGCGACGCGCACCGATCCGCCCCCGTCGGTGCGAATACAGCTGCATGCGGCGGTGGGGGCCGCCACCCACCACGCAGCGCCAATTCCGGCGGGACGAGGGGAGCCGAGTGCCGCATAGGCACGTGGAATGTGAGAGGTGGATTGAAAGATAAGACGAATGAACTGATAGACGTAATGAATGATAGACGTTTGGATGCTTTATGTGTGACAGAGACTAAGCGCAAGGGGAGCGACACCGATGATCTGCCCGGTGGTATGATGGCCCTATGGTCTGGGGTAGACCGTGACGATCATGCCAGTGCTGGTGTAGGTGTCGTACTCTCCTCTCGCTTAGCCACTGGTGTAAGAGATTACTGTTTGGTAGGGCCTAGACTTCTCTGGGTTCGTATTAAACTGGGCATCACGCGAGTATTTTTGGTTGCAGCATACGCTCCCGTAAGCTCAGCGTGTGCTCAAGAACTGGAGAAGTTTTGGGAGTCTGTGAGGGATGTTCTGGACTTAGTTGAAGGGAACGAAAGAGTGATTATGTGTGGAGACTTGAATGGATGGGTTGGGACCAAGCGATACAGCTATGAAGCTGTTCTTGGTCCGTATGGAGATAAGAGAGTGAACGAAGCAGGTAAGTCTATACTAGATTTATGTATGGAACGAGGCCTCCTCGTGTCGAATACTTTATTTCATCATAAGGATATTCACACGTATACATGGAGAAGGAATGATCAAAAAAGTGTGATTGATTTGATTTTAATAGATAGACGTCTCCGAAATGTTTTAATGGATACAAGAGCCTTTAGAGGCCCCACTCTTGAGACGGACCACTACCTGGTGGTAAGCCGGTTTGTGGGCCTTTTTAGGAAGTGGAGGCACTGGCGAGTGCGTATCCCTTTCGGAGATCATGAAAGGATAATGAGCGAAAAATTGCAAGATGAAAGTGTAAGGAGAATGTATGTGCATCTGGTAAGTGAGAGACTTGCAAATGCAAGCCTCTCCGACTCAGATGTGGATGATTGTTGGAAAGTTTTGAAAGAAAGTATGGTGGATAGTGCAAAAGAAGCTTGTGGATGCGCAAAGAGACGTAAAACAGCGAAAGGAGATGCCTGGTGGGATGCGGAGGTTGAATCCTCCGTAGCAAGAAAGAGGAAAGCGTGGCTGGATTACGTATCATCTTTGCCTTTAAATGAAAATATGAGAGAAAAGAAGAAAGAAATGTACCGTCTATGCAAGAATGAAACCAAGGCTTTAGTGAAAGAGAAGCGTGAAAGACAAATTATGAATGAGGAAGAGAGGCTGACGAAAAACTTCGAGGCAAATACCAAACTCTTTTGGAGAGAGGTAAAGAAGTCTCGGAGTGGTTCGTCGGCATCCAGAATGGATAAGATAAAGTCTAAAGCTGGTGTCATTCTTGCCAACACTCAGGAAGTGTTAGAACGGTGGAGTGAATATTTTGAGGAAATGTATGAGTATGCCTCGGACGCTGGCAATGAGAGTGAGTCGGATGCTTACTCCACGTTGACGGCGTCCGACGAAGGCATAACTATGGATGAGATCGAATGGTCGATACGAAGCTTGAAAAATGGAAAATCAGCGGGAATTGATCTGATCACAGCTGAGATGATCAAATTAGGTGGCACTTACGTCCGGGACGCCTTCTGGTACCTATGCAACCTATGCTGGAGAACTGGAAGGGTCCCAATGGACTAGAGACGCGCAGTCATCGTGCCCTTGTATAAAGGCAAGGGATCACGCATGGACTGCGCCAACTATAGGGCCATCAGTTTGATCAGCTTAGCAGCAAAAGTATATGGAAAGGTGATTGAAAGGAGAATGAGGGTGAAATCCGATGAAATGCTGTGGGACGCACAAGGAGGTTTCCGAAATGGAAGGGGATGTACGGATCAAGTTTTCTCGCTCCGCAATATCGTAGAGAAGCATCTGGCCATAGACCAGAAGGTTTTCTGCGGTTTTGTGGATCTTGAGAAAGCCTTTGATAGGGTTGTGCGAAAGGAACTGTGGGACATATTGCCGAGATATGGGATTGACGGTTCACTGCTCCGTGCTGTGCAGTCCACTTACAAGGATTGCTCAGCATGTGTGCGGATAGACGGTGGCATGTCACCCTGGTTTGATGTCAAAATTGGTGTCAAACAGGGTTGCATGCTATCTGCTAGGCTGTTTATCCTGTATCTCGATAGTTGTCTGCAGAGAATAAGGTCAACGAATGTGGGATTGCGCATGGGTGACCAAGTGGTGAACTGTCTGCTGTATGCAGACGATGCCGTGCTATTAGCAGATACACCATCTAAACTGCAAACACTGGTCACAGCGATGAAAGACGACTGTATGGAGAAAGGCTTACTACTGAATGCGAAGAAAACAAAGATAATGGTATTTGAAAGAGAAGAATCCAGAACTAATGTAAGGATTACGATTGATGATGAAGTGTTGGAACAAGTGGATGAGTTTGTATATCTTGGATGCGCTTTCAGCAGGGATGGAAGGTACACCGCAGATGTGGAAAGACGAGTGAGTGCTGGGAATAGTGTGAATGGAGCGTTGGGAAAACTTCTTGGCAGTAAAATCCTGAGCCAGAAGGCACAACTCGCTATACACAATGCAGTGTTGGTCCCAACGCTAACTTATGGAAGCGAGAGTTGGGTATGGCAGAAAGAGCATGAAAGTAGAATAAACGCGGTTGAAATGCGAGCGCTGCGCAAAATTTGTGGCGTAAGGCTCGTAGACCGTATTCGCAATGATGATGTTAGAAATAGAGTTGGTCTGAAAGAGAGCGTCGGTGTTAAAATAAGAAGAGGCATGCTCCGATGGTTCGGGCATGTAGAAAGAATGCAAGATGAAAGAATGACGAAGCAGATATACAATGCAAAAGTGGAAGGATGTAGGAGCCGGGGAAGGCCAAGACTTACCTACCATGACCAAATTGGTCATGTTCTATCAGAAGGTGATGTCAGGAGCCCTAGAAACCGGCGTGCGTGCATGAGAAGAGCAATGAATGTTAAAGAAGCGAGTGAGATATGTAAGGATCGAGTCACGTGGCGCTCGGTTCTCTCTGCCTACCCCGCAAGGGATCTGGCGTGAAGTTATAGATAGATAGATATGAATTTAAAAAGATTACGAAATTTGGCACAGACAGTAGATACTCCTACTATTCTTACAACCGCCGGAGAAAGCACGAGAAATTATCTTAAAAATCGAAACGTTAAATGTATAATAACAAAAACACACACAGCGTGTAGCTAAACTAAACGAATCAATTCGAACCGTTAACCCTTCACCGCAGGTGCGCCAGCTGTCAATTTTAATAAACGATAGTTAGTGTGTTTACTTCCTGGTTTAATTTGTTGGCGCAACCCTTCCCGGCGTTGACTTTTTATTCATTTAACATTCTGGATTTTGTAGTATGTGATGAAGTTTATATTAACAGGGAAACATTATAAATGGTTAATATTGTTCATAATAATCTTACCACTATGTATTCTTCTATTATTTTTTTGTACAACATTGGGAGGCTTACGAGCATACGGCCCACCTGATGTAAAGCGGTTACCGTAGCCTGTGAACGCTTGTAATACATTATGTATCACCCGCGCTATGCCACCTCTTCTGCAAACACAGCAACTCGTTAGGAGCTTACTGGTGCCATCACTCACACGCAGGGACACTACAGGGACACGGGGCTACGGTTTTCTGTGAGGTGGAGGTGATTCCCCAGATACTTTGATGCGCCCTACCTCTCTTAAAAATACGCAGACCAAAACAAACAGACATATTCATGCACACATATGTTTACTCGGTCGCGTTATTAACCGCTGCGCCACCGAACTCGTCAAGTTGTTCTGAGGAGTTGCTGTGTTAGTGGCAACGTGCGAGCGATTCCGCGACTTGCTGTATTGCAAAGCTTTTATAAGCTACGGTAACCAGTATAATTTTAAACTTTCACGGTTGTTTACATTATTATTATACGTACGTTAGTTTAATAAAATAAGTATTAAACTCGTCACCAATTTCATTCGGGTTTTCTATTATTTATTTTTGAAATAATAGATATTTCATTATTTTATTGTTCGTTTAAAGTGATTATTTATTTTGCAGTTGATTTATTTTTTGCTGTCCTAATAAGCTTATAATTGTTAATTATTTGAGCCATGTTCAGATATGTTTTCAATAAGCCGTTTTAGTTTCTACGTAATGTTTTATTTTGTACAGTTTTCTTTTCAGGAACACCGTTCCTATATGAAATCTATATGTTTGTCTGTGTGTGTGTTTTTTTCGAATATTCGAATTTTGACTTCAGATTCGGATTCAGCATAAAAAAGTAGAATAGGACTGTTCAGGAACACCATTCTTATCTCTTAAGGAATATAATCAAAATGGCCGACATATTAAAAAAAAATTGTATTGTTATATAATTGACGAGCCAGGTGTTCCTCTGGCAATGCAAGCTTGCGCATTCTCAACTGATTGTAATATGACATACGTAATATTCTTTTCTGCTGCACATGATTGCCTAAATACTTTTGACAGACATCGCAGTTTATCAGCATTAGTTCTACATTTTATTTTATATTTAGGAAAGCACAAGTTGAATAGTAACTGTAGTTCCTTATGAAAAGCTGTAAATGCATTTCAAGTTCTGTCGGTAACTATGACTTCTATCCACGGGTAATTGTTATTGCAATATTTGAATATTGTAATAATTTCCCTACTGAAATCTCTTCTTGTCTCAAACCTATGGCTGTTATTTAGTTAGTAATTGTGCGGTGTTACGGTCAGACAATTGAAGGGGTAATGTTATACCCATCGCGTTTTTTATATTGCTGGCAAAATTATCAATACAGGATTTTTCAGATTGCCGTATGAATATGTAAATTAAGGTTGTGGCTATGTAAAATTGCCCGCAGCTGTTTGTTAGTTTGATTGATTTCCTATCTTAGCCTAAGTATTTATATTCCAATCTCCTGTTAGTATTATGTTTCTGCTGGTTCTACTTCGCATTTTACTTAATAAAGACTTTTTTAAAAAATATGTTTAGGTCAGCATCTGGAGTCCTGTATAACCAAACTAAAATTATTTTATAGCTGACGATATCAGCGGCATATAATATGTGGAAACTCTCTTATTTCCAACAATGTACTATTCAATATGCATACGTCGCCACTCTTAGTCCTTTTGGAAACTCTACTGAATCCGGCACCTAGATTATCTATATATCCATTCAATCGTATATTAGACATGAGTCCACACGGTATGTAAGTTATGCAGACGATATCTACAGGATCTCTATAATTAATTGATATTTCAAAAATGGCAATATATAGGAGATATCTCTTGTTTAATAATCCACCCATATTTTGATGCAACTGTCTTGCTACTTTGGTACTGCGATTTATTAAAAAGGTTGATCAGTCTGATCGCACTCTATATGAAACTGCTGGTCATTTATACGAGTATTTGCATTACTTATTGAAGGAATAGGTAGCCGTGGTTCATGTGACAATGAAATTTTATGGCCCAAGTAAAAGGATTGAGATGTACTATGGGAAATATGATAAATTTCTCTAGCAATAGCAAAGCACAAATTAGAAATAATAAATTTAAATTCAAATCTACATTTCCAATAATACATGTTCAAAAACCGGCAAAGGGGAAATCCCGACATATCAGACTTATATCATGATTAGGACCTACGTTTAAATATGAATTCTAGGCAGGCCAGAGACGACAATATTAGTATTGGTAGTTTTGTGGCAGATTTTAATTTTTTTTAAATTCAGGGGATTTTGTCATTCATGATAATCTTGAATAGTTAGATTGAATACGTCTTCTTTACAGGGGTTAATAATTTCACCCTTTGATCTGATATCTCTTCCCAATTTCAAAGATTGAGTCTTCTTAAGTAATTTTTTACCAGTTTCTGAAGCTGAACATCTAGAATTAAGATTTTGAAATGGTTTTGAGCTGAAAACTTGACTGTATTGACTGTATGTAGATTACTTTGCCTTTCCCTTCGGAGATAAAAAGAATATATATATAATTTTCCTTTAATTTTCAGTAATGATTGTGGTCAAATGTCGACCATTGCGATGAACGAAATATATATCAATCAGCTATTAAACTCTGCAAATAACGAAACGCCCTTTGTTTAAAACTGGAGTTGACAAGTCATTAAAGCGACTTACTAAAATATGAATTACAATGGTTTTTAAACGTTGAGAACCCCTTGGCACACGTGAGCGAACTACGCAATGTATTAAATATTAGAACGGAATATGACAGACTGGGCTTTCCTCAGGGGCTTCATATTTCAACGGCGTTTGGTCAACTATGATGCGATGGATTTAGAAAACGTATGGAGAAGGTATCTTGGTACTTTAGTGAGCACGTTAAGGCATCGGTCATAACCATATATATCTATATATACTTAATATATATGTATTAAGTATGTTTGTTTGCGTTAATCTCTGGAACTGCTACTTGGATCACGATACGACTCTAGAAGCCAAGGAAAAGAATGAAAGTACACTGAGTGGTTTCTACGAGATGCAGGGCATACGCACGGTCGTGCAACTGATATATACATATTCATTTACATATATGTGTGTATATATGTAGGCAGATAGAAGTTAGTGCTACATATATATATATATATATATATATTTCCATGAGCTTACTGTTGACACCGTCCGGTGTTATACAATCATCTATGCAATGAAAACGATTATGGAGTTTGAGTTGAAAGCTTTCGGGGTTATGGATCAGGGCATGAGATGGATGGAGCGTAGACGCACCAGGCAAAACCTTTCCAGCTTTATGTTAAGATTCCAGATGACCATCCGGTGATGGCTTCCGGTTTTCACCCTGTTGCTCACAAAGACATCATTGAACAAACGTCGGTAAGCCATCAAATTCAAGTTTGTCTCGTTTTTAGTCCAACTAGCCAGGCTAGTCCAGGCCCATTTGCGCTGCGGCTGCTTCTTGAAGAAGAAATTCATCATAAAGAGTTCCTCCATCTCCATGAAGTCGACCAGCAGTTGACCTCTTTGGTGTCACTCTCAACTCATTGCTCTATTTCGTACCCAGCTTTGCATTGAAGTTCCACACCAGTACTAGGTAGTGAATTTTGGAGGTATGTATGGCCTTGGAGATGTCTTCATACATAGTCTCCACCTCGTCATCGGGGTGTGTCGAAGTTGGTGCGTAGACCTGTGTGACCTTCAACGAATACCCTTTGGTAATTCTGAGTATAAGGCATGCAACCCTTGCCGACACAGCTTCGATCTTCAGTCCATTGATGACGAGAGCCTTACCGACGATAAACCCGGCACCACCTTGGGACAGACGGTCGCCCTTCCGGTAGTAAAGCAAATTGTTGAATTTAAGGGTCACCGTGTCCTCCCAACTTGCTTAGTTCCTCTTCCAGCTCCACTATCTTCACGTCGGTCTTCATTGTACGCGTGTTATATGACAGATGAAGTGTCGGGTTATTTTATTTTTACAATAGTCAGAAAATGCATACTCTGTGATTATTTCAAGTGTCTATCTATTACAGCTCAAAAGATACAGATCCTTATAGATGAATATGGTTTTAAGATCAACACGACTAGGGAAATACCTGTACATCACAGAAAACCGCTACGAAATAACAACTTCCAGGAAGGTAGTTGTATTTCTGCGGGTTAGGTTATCAGTAAACAATTTAGGAGTTGCTACTTATAGTAGTATTACTTTACTCTATGCTTGAACATCTCTTGACGTTGTTTGAAAAAAGTTTAGTTATAGCACACCATTGGTACCGGTTAGTTGGTACGAAATAACCTAAAATTAGGCGAATATGGCAAAATGAACCGCTTCGGTTTTCATTTTGTATTTAGAATGTCTGACGTCAATCGCTCCATGTCATATATCTTCGCCAAATCCTTACTCTAAGATAGCGGACTACGCCAATCTTAATCGATTAGAAAACGGGATAATGCTAGAAAGAAAAAAAAGAAATAGAAATATGCCGCATCGCGCAAAGGTCAACCATTCGTAGATCTGCGGCGTGACCCAATAGTGGACACTTCCAGGGCCTCTAATAAATATTTATTTGCCCGTATTGTTCGAGCCCGCCGGCAAATTATAACGTACCCTACTAATTTGCTTTTAATTATATTATTTATATGTTTACTTAGGATGTGTGCGCAAAAATTGAATAGCATGTTTATTTAGTTCTCATATGGCGTTATGTCTTGATATGGCTATAATGTGGCATTTTATATGGTTTGTCTTATTTACACAACGTCAACGCCACGAAGGTCTCTCAAAGCAACTCCTTAGTCGCTTGCTGGTAATTCCACTTAATAGCAGGAATACAGCAACCTTCTAAGGAGTTGTTATTTTATGTGTTGGGCATTCAATGCGGTTTTCTGTCAGGTGGAGGTACTTCCCCAGTCTTTGATGCTTCCTAACTGTCTTACAAATAAAAGCTAGCTTTGATGCATAGCATAGTAAAGGCGCTATCCATTACTTCTTATGTTATAAGTATAATTCGAATGCCCAATATCAATGGATGGTATCACACATTGTTTCATACAAATCGAAGCGAAGTCAACGTACGTTGCGTGACCGTGCGCACCAATGGAGAAGCGCATTGACATAATCTCTACGAACATTATGTAGATCCCAATCTTCTTCCTCTTCCTACGTTATCCTATACTCCTATACAATCCTATACATTCCAATACATGGTACGACTGCCGTCAGATTGCCATAACCCAGAGACTAAACCAGACCTTTCTCAGATCAGGTCGCACGTTTGTAAGCCTCCCGTCAGAACCCGTTATATACCTTTTCCCATACATTTCGCGGTCATATATGACCACACGGGTTTCGAAGGGTTAATATAATTTTCCTTCACTGCCGAGTGATTGTTATAAATAAGTACATAAATCCGAAAACTTGAATTTATTTATACATACCCATGCTAGGATTCGAAAAGAGGACCAATCAATTAATAAGCCGGCTCTTTATCAACAGGGTTGTCCCTGCCTAATAAGATCGCATTTCAATCAATAGGTAGATAATTCATACTGAGAGGCAACGTCCAAAGAAATAATCCGATTTATACCGGTTTGCAACAAAAAATGATAAATATCAAAAACGGATAAATGTAGTAAGACAAAAGAATTGAAAACGAAAACTAATGATACGTTATTAAATGGAAAAAATAGTGATATAAGGGCGACCACTAACGACAGTTGCCAACAACCGTTTATCATCCCGACTGTACCTATGTTATGGTTGAGTAGATGGATTTGTACAGTCGGCAGAAAAAAAATAGATTCAGGCGTTATTTACTGTAATTTGATTTTAACTTTGTATGCTTTCGCCACCAATTGGTTCATGCGAACTATGATGACGTAGTGACAAAAATCGACGAGGTGATGCGGACATTTGGATGACTAATGAGTTACGATAGAAGTATATCGAGCATGAGTGAGTGGAGATATAGGTAGGGGCCGCCCTGGACGCACACACACAAATAGCTGCAGTGCTAAAAAAGCGCCAAATCAAAAGCATCCGAAACCAAAGAGCATGCCAGAAGAGGTTGATGAGTGTGAAAGAGGTGATAGAGGTATGTTTGGATCGGTGCACCTGGCGTTCTATAGTCTCTGCCTACCGCAACGGCAGACAGGCGTGATAATATGTATGTATGTAGGTACAAGGTTATACAATTGTAAGATCGTAGAGACTTGCGAATATTCCAGTAGTCGCTTAAATATGTTTATTATATTTACATAACCTTTTAAAAAAGATGAGGATAAAAAATCAGTATCTGCTATTCGGCCCTCGCGGGCAATATAATCTTATTGTATCTTATTCAATTCTCTCATATTGTTACTATTTTTCTTTTTTAATCTGCTAGCGTTTCGGAAATGACCATAGGCGAAGAAGAAATGCCTATTGAAACTTGCGTATATAGGTGTCTTTCCAAATTGTCAATTAGATATTACACTAAATTCACGTCACCATACTGGTACAATAATTTATAATATAAATAAAGCACGACAAGATACGTTTGTGTCTCTACCTGTAATTGTTTTTCCACAATAGAAGCAGCTGTCAGACTGTGTGGTAATTGAGCCCTTGTACTTCGGAGTTAAAGTAGACATTACTCAACCGCCGGGCTAGTCGAACATTTATTCGACTTTTTTTACTGACGCTCCATAAGGAAAGTAAGGGGTGTCCAACACGTGAAAGTTACATCATTATCGAAAGCTCAAGTCGTGTGTTAGTGTCTTAATCGACGAAAAAACATTGCTGTACAACTATTAGCCCCTACTACGTGTACCATGTTTTAGTATTTTTTTTTTATATTCAATGTCGGAAGGCATACATACGACCTACCTGATGTAAAGCGATTACCGTGGCCTATTAACGCTTATTAAGTATCACTCGCGCGATGCCTCCTCTGCTGCTAACACGGCAACTCCTTAGGAGCTTACTGTAGACCTCACTCACACGCAGGAACACAACAACCCTCTAGGCAGTTGTTATTTGGCTGCGGCTTTCTGTGAGGTGGAGGTACTTCCCCAGACGGGGACTGCTTTGATGCGCCCTACCTTCCTTAAAAACATCCTATATGTATGTACTCGATCTTTTTTCACTCTATGATTTTTACTCAAGCAAACAAGATTGAAACATTAATGTTACGTCAACATTAAAAATGATATTGGAAACAGAGTTGGACTGAAAGAGAGCGTCGGTGTTAAAATAATAAGAGACATGCTCCGTTGGCTCGGACATGTGGAAAGAATGCAGGATGAAAGAGTTACGAAACAGATATACAACGTAAAAGTGGACGGATGTAGGAGTCGAGGAAGGTCAAAACTTACCTACCATACAATACCAAATTGAACGTGTTCTATGAGAAGGTGATGTCAGGAGCCTTAGAAACCGGCGAGCATGTGTAAGGATCGAGTTATGTGGCGTTCGGTTCTCTCTGCCTACCCGGCAAGGGATTTGGCGTGAAGTTAAACATTCATATACAACAATAAAAATCGTTTTCTAGCTTAGACTATCCGGAATGAGCGGTCTACGTCAGTAATGTCGCAAGTATCCATAGGATGCGGTAACTGTTAGCGACTTAACAATTCATGTACTTATTTGGAAATTTTATAGTATAATAAACAATGATATTGTATTTATAGATGCCGTATATTCATACTGCGCGTCGTTTTGTTATTGTTCCACTACGATATAGTACTTACTTACTAAGGCGTATATAGATTACAACAATGAAGGGGATAGATAATACGGAACGCATGATATAGAGAGAGATAGCTATCTGTCAAGAGTTGCGCTTGAAATACGTCAGCGCATCAAAGAATAGCGCATATTAGACCAATTGGGTTAATTTCATTGCCTCAGTTTTTGCGCGCTAGTGCGACATCTACCTCTTTTTATTAATATCATTGATAAAAAATATATGCCGGCTGCCACGATAACCGCTCGTCTACTCTCTGGAGTACATAGAAGCTCTCATCACTTCCAATCCATTCCATCAGTTTGACGGATTTGCTTACCGTGTTGATTATGAATTCCACTTCAATTTTCCTAGTTTCTCTAACAAAAACCATAAGTTATTTTGGTAAAGTAATAAAACACAACTAGGCATGGTGGCATTTCCTAATGGATGGTATTATACTCGTAGTTTTTTTAAATGATTAAAAAACAGCTATTCTGCTTAAGTTGAAAATTTAATTAAAGATCAAAGTATATTTTCTATAACAAATATCTATGAGAAAATGAGAATAAAATTTTGTTTACGTTCCCACGGCCATAAATACACAAACAGCTATTCTCTCGAAAACAGTAGTGTCCATTCCTCGGGTGTATGACAAATAGGTCAGTATTTTCAAGTCATCTGAAGGTCACCAACTTACCTTTAACAACTGTCGTCAAGTTACTACCGAGACTGACGGCTTAACTTCCTATTAGGAAGAGAATCTCGAATTAACCCATCCATAGACAAGATACTGATAAAGCCGCTCGACTTGCGGGTATGAACAGACTTAAACAGACTGACATGTGCGACGACCCTAGCTCTTTTAGAATGCATGCACACTATTGAGTTATGATGTACTAGATGAGCTATCCTAAGTAAAAGTCTTACTCCATTTTGGTAATAATTAAAACTAATGTCCGCTGCAGCGCTGAAACAATTTCGATGCATATCCCAAAGATTCGAAGATACGGCACTAAATAGCTTCTAAAGGGTATTTTTCTCGCGACCAAAAGGTCAAAAGCGCCGTGATTTTTATGGCGCTTACGCCTTTCGTTCAATGTAGTACAGCTATGAGTTGTTGCCGAAACATTTGGTTCGCGGTTTTGGTTCTAGTACACTAGTACATAATAATTCAATGATGCACACACGTAATCTATACATCTATACAGATAAATAAAATTGCAGTGTCTGTTTGTAATATTAAAATAACCGCTTTTTACTAAATGCATATGGATGTATACACGGTACCTATACCAAAATGAATATTTTTACAATTTTTGTCTGTCTGTCTGTTTGTTCCGGCTAATTTCTAAAACGGCTGGACTGGATTTTGACGGGATTTCACTGACTGTAACTTAGGCTACTTTCATTTGAAAATGTTTATTTATTTTTATTAATATAAATAAATAATTAAAAAGTAACCATTCCGCGCGGTCGAAGTACATAATACATATGTATTATTATTTTGCTGTTCGCTATTTTACTCTGCTTATTTAGGTACTTATAATCGAATCAAATAAATAAAATTGTAACTGAACAATAACTTTTTTGTTAAATTCCGCGCGGACGAAGTCGCGGGCACAGCTAGTTGTAAATATGAGGTTTCATGAGTTTTTGTTATATTTGATGAGTGGAGTAAATAATGCATTTCATTTCGACTTGTAAAAGACAATAGTAGGGGATATCTATAAAGTTCATAATCTCTAGTACATTATTTATAGGATCAAGTTTCTCATTGTTTTTCGTGGTAAGTGGTATAATATTTCGTGTTTATGGCAGAATCGGTCGAACTTCGGGATAAGAACTTATGTTTCAATGTGATTTATTGATGGAAGTATTTAATGATATTTATAGGTTACAATATATAATAACATAAAAGCTATATTATCAGCTGTTGTTATTTACAAATATGTTTGTTTAAGTTTAGTAGAGTTAGGAACTTAGTAGAGTCAGGTCTTATTATGCGGAAGTCAAATTTATATGTAATTTGATCGAAACAAATTGCATTAATTCCAATGATAAACATATGAAAAACATCTATATCTTCATAGGCTCTTAGAACTCGACTCGCATGTTTTAACATTTATATATACTCTTTATTGTACATAAGTGTTAACATAATAATACTTGAGCAACAGTTTTCAAAGACGAGCTTATAAGAGATCTTTTCCAGCCAACCTGTGATGTGGGACATTTTGTAAAGCAGCGGATAGAATAAGTTCATGAATCATATTAAATCACAAAAAAAATATATTTAGAAAGAATTAATGACAAAACAATTATGAAAGAAGTGTATCAGGTAAGAGTGAATGGAGATATCGGTAGGGGGCGCCCGAGACGCACGCATATAGATCAAATTGGTGATGTGTTGAAAAAGGGTCAAATCAAAAGCATTCAAAACCGAAGAGCATGCAAGAAAAGGTTAATAGTGGAAGAAGCGAAAGAGGTATGTTTAGATCGATGCACCTGGCGTTCCATAGTCTCTGCCTGCCCCAATATGAGAACGGTGTGATGATATATATGTATGTGATAGACTGATACCAACCTATTAGCAATTGGTCATTGGTTCGAATCCTGATATGAAAATCTATAACTAATTTCGTGTTTTCGGGTTTATGCATATTTTTGTAATTATAACTTGCGCAGCGGTGAAGGAAAACATCGCGAGGAAACCCGCACGTATCCGTAGGTACTTCAAAAGATCCTCACGTTTGAACAGTAGACTTTGCCAATCCTAATGGAATAGGAAAC
Organism: Pyralis farinalis; assembly: GCA_947507595.1. Lineage (NCBI taxonomy): Eukaryota > Metazoa > Arthropoda > Insecta > Lepidoptera > Pyralidae > Pyralis > Pyralis farinalis. The sequence continues at coordinate 25,971,271 of OX382279.1, forward strand.
GTAATAACGCTAGAAAGAAAAGAAAGAGTGCAGTGTATACTGTATTTAAATGTATTTTAAAATATAGCTATCGTAGGATGAGAGGTCACTGCAGAGGACTATAATCATAACAATGATGTGATGTACTTCTGCGAGTGAGTTTCATAACTAGAATGTTGTTATATCATACTATGATATGCAGCACCCAAGAGCTTTTTAGTAAAATGATCCATATTATATATGAAATTATATTATATTATATATTACATATGAAAACAAATTAATTATACTTCATGATTATTATTATTACCTGCAATAAAATAAATCTTAATTAAATTATAATTCATATTTACACTTAGTTGCTTATTGTATGTGTATGTATTATTTATGTTACTCACTTATATCCTAATATATGTCTTCGCACGTACTTGCCCGGTCGCCGATGAATCTCATTGTTGTAGTTAAGTACGCACTATTCTATACTATTCTTATTTTACATTGTAGGTAATTATTACATGACTGTGTCTTGATGTAGTGATATCATTGCATTTGCTCAAACCTCAGTGGTTTATAAAATGCATTAATATTGTTTTTATAAAATGTTTATGTAAACTGGTGTAATAAATAAATAAATATGATACAGCGTTTAGACTACGGTAGTCGTTTTGCATCAGGCAGATGTCGTCTTGGTTTCCTTCCCGAATGAAATAAAAAATACTGTTTCTTCGTAGCTGACATTGTCTCTGGCAATTATAGAGTAACTTAGAAAATTAACGACCCATACCTAATAATATTTTTGCATATTAATAATTCAACATTAAATGGGTCTTATCACCAAACCATTCGTAATTTCCCGTCGATTATGTCCACGAATATTTTACGCATGCGAATCATAAATTCTTTTCGGTGAAAAAAAAAAACAGCGCCTATCTCCTTGATGAGGCTAATTTTTTTCCTTACTGATATTAAGTCATGTTTAAGACGGGCTATCATTACGCTTAATAGTAATAGATATTTTATTTTGTCGCTTCGCTTTGGGGTGTTTACACAGAGGGTGCGTATTTCGGTGTCGCGTCGTAATGCGGTGCGGTGAAAAATGATGTTCGACAGGCGAGTGGGGAAAATACTTGGAAAATTAAATGAAGATTAGATCTGTTTCTGTACATTGATGAAAGTAGGGTTTTATGCTCCGTATGACGCATAATTCAATACCTACTCTCACATTAACAAGCAGTCCAACATAAATAAATATGCTCACACATACATAGCAAATAAGTTAGTTACCTAAAATAAACTCAGAATATTAACGGAAAGTCTAAGTTTAAAGTTAGAATAACAGCTAGGGAAGAGCGGGCCTCTTACTACACGTACGTAAGAAGGTAGGTAAATACTTAATTACTGTTTTCGAGCTGTTTTAGAGGCGCAATGGTTAGTAACGTTACTTTGACAGTAATTCTTGTGAATTCGATTCCCACACAGGGCAAACATTTCTGTGCATGAATATGTCTGTTTGTTTTGGTCTGGGTATTTTTAAGAGAAATAGGGCGCATCAAAGCAACCCGCCTGGGGAAGTATCTTGACCTCACAGAAAACCGTAAAAAAGCCGCCAAAGCCTGCAGGGCTGTCGTGTTCTTGCGTGTGAATGAGGTCACCAGTAAGCTCCTAAAATGAGTTGCTGTGCTAGCAGCAGAAAAGGCATCGCGCGAGTGATACTTAATGTATTTCGAGCGTTTATAGGCTACATTAACCGCTTTCATCAGGTGAGTCGCGTGTTTATATGCCTCCCGACGTAGTATTAAAAAAAATGTCTGTTCTTCTTGGTCTGGGTGTTTAAAAAAAAGTAAGGGTGCATCAAAGCAGCTCGTCTAGGCAAGTACCTCCACTACACAGACCGCAACCAAATACCAACTCCTCGGAGGATTGATATGTCAGCAGTGAGAGTCGCATTACAAGCGTTCCTAGGATAAGGTAAAATACTTTAAGTAAGCCGTATGATTGTTTGTCTCCCGTTGCATATAAAATAGTGATATATAAGACATATGAGCATTACAATAACTGCAAGAAAACGTTACGCACAAATGCGCTCCGCTATCCGATTTGACGCGGAGTTTACAGTCAAATCAGTCGCGGCTGGATTTTCGAAACGGTTGGTCATATTTTAATAGTTATTTTTTTTTTATTAAAATTAAAAATATAGTCTTTCCTACCGCTAAAATAATCAAAGAAAGCTAGTTGTCTCGCATACGCTAATTCGTAGTAGACCTATATATATATATATATATATCACAAACATCAACGCTGCTAACAAACTGAATACAAGTAAGATGCTATAAATTAAAAAAAAGCCGTCAAGTGCGAGTCCTATTCGCGCAACGAGGGTTAAAAAAATATTTTTGCAATTTTAATTTGTGATGAACTACAAATTTACGGAATTCGGATTTTTTCCTTTACGTGTGCTACATGACATTGCTTCATGATTCTAAGTCAACGGGAAGAATCCTATAGGTTTTGATTCCCTTGCGAGTGTCAAAATATGCGCATAAACGAGGCATATACAGTCGTATCTTTTGATTGCGTTGACTTAGAAACTTGATTTTTCACTACTCGAAGGGATTGCAGATCTGAGTATTTGATATTAATTTCAGCTTGATAGCTCGGTCCCTGAGAAAAAGGATCTTGACCGACGGACAGACAGACAGATAGACGGACAACAAAGTGATCCTATAATTGAGACGATGTAATTGAGATATTATTAATGTAATTGAGACGATGATAAATTATCATGTCTCACAAAGTCGCATGCGTTCCCTAAATGTCACTCGTCACCGCAATACGCCCCCTGATACATTTGCCGTTCGTTAATAGGTTTTTCCTTCATAAAGCGAATGCTAACCTATTTATTATGTTGGCAATATTAAAAACGGGGACCAAAGCGCTATCCGCGATATTACAGCGGTTAGGAGGCTGTGTTGTAAGAAACAGTTTTTTGTATGTCACGGTTTGTTTGACGACGTTAATGATGAATTTCATGTATTTTTTATTCACATTTTGGACGCTTTTAGCGGTTTTAGGCGTCGCTCGTTTCGTATTGAAGGTATTATACTAAATTGCCTCATCCTGGAGGGGTTCTGTGATGGAAGTTCACTATTATCGTCAGAGTCAAAGCCTATACGCGGTGCATCCTGCCAATTAGGCTTAGATGGAAGAGACATAGGGTAAATCGAAGCAAACCGACTGGAAAAGCATCCTTATTAGGAAATCGCAGGCAAATAACAACTATCTCGGGACTTGTACTATTCTTGCAAGTGAGGTGCCACAAATCAATAAACCGCTTGACACAGCAAGATGGCACTCCGCGTTCACAAAAGCGTTGTGATTTAGTCATCGTTTTTGTCCACTGCTGAACAAAAGCGGTTCTACGAACTATATGGCCGGCCCATTGCCACTTCAGCTTGCCTATCCTGTGGGCTATGACGGTTATCTTAGTTCTACTGCGGATATCCTCATTTCTGATTCTATCGCGCAGAGAAACCCCGAGCATAGCTCTTTCCATAGCATGCTGACAACCGCTGGGGAAGAAAGGTTCTCGAATGTCGTCCCTGTACTGGTACACGCAGTGTGGGACGACCCCCCACTAGCTGGAGCGACGACCTCAAGAGGTTTGCAGGGAGTCGATGGATGCAGGTGGCACAGGATCGAGACGAGTGGCTCTCTAAAGGGGAGGCATATGTTCAGCAGTGGACGAATACAGGTTGAAATGATGAACATAAGCGTCGCCTCTAGAGTGCCATTCACTTCAATCCTGTGGTAACTGTATCCTTCGACTCACTGCAAACCTCAGGAGTTCGTCGCTCCATCTAGTGGAAAGTCATCCCACGCTGCGTATACTACTACGGGGACATCGTTCGAGAACATATTTTCCCAGCGGTAGTCGGTTCTACGCTGGTTAACTCTTCTTCCCTGTCACTTCACCTCGCGTTTCCTTTGGACAATACCAATTACCTTTGTTCTACTGCGGATCACTTAATTTTTGTAGCACGCTGAGCAATTTTGAGCTTCCCCATGTGGTCCACAGTGAAGGGCCACGTCTCAGTTCCGTACGTCATCACTGGCAACACACAGTATTCGAAGACTTTGTTCTTCAGGCGGTGAGGTATTTTGGATGAGAAGATGTGCCGAAGTTTCCCGAACGCTACCCAGCCGAGTTGGATCCGTCTATTGATCTTTCGGTCGAAGTTGGACTTACCTAACTGGATAACCTGCCCTAGGTAAACATATTCGTCAACAACCTCGAGCCTTCCAACCGTGGCCGGCATAGGTGTAACATAGACATTCGACATGATCTTAGTCTTGTAGAAGTTTCCTGAATGCAGCCGAGTTGGGTTCGTCTATTTTAAATTTCGTCTAAATTATATTGAAAGAAGTGATGTACTTCCAGTGTGTCAATCTGGATTCCGTAAAAACCGCGGGACAATGACAGCTCTTTTAGATGTCACGGACAATATTCTTGCAGCACAAGATAGCGGACATGGCACCATTTTAACACTTTTAGACTTTTCCCGTGCATTTGACTGTCTGAATATTCCACTTCTACTTGCTAAACTGTCTTATTATGGATTGGATTCTCACTCTGTGTCATGGTTTAGAGCCTATCTCACTGGAAGGACGCAGGCTGTGAGACTTTCACAGGATAATGGTCTTAGCCTTGTATCCCAGTCTCAACCAGTGAAGCGTGGGGTGCCTCAGGGATCAATTCTTGGACCGCTTCTGTTCATCATCTACAGCTCTGACATTGTAAAAGCAATAAAACATTGTAAATATCACTTGTATGCTGATGATGTTCAGATATATATTTCTGAGACCCCAAGCAGGATATCTGAAGCAGTAGAAAAAATTAATGAGGATTTAGCCGCTATTTCTCGCTGGTCTGCCAGGAACTCATTGGTTCTGAATCCGAAAAAGTCAAAATTTATGGTTCTTGGTTCGAAAAAACAGGTCGATATTGTAAGATATAATAACCCTATTTTGAAAATTTTGGACAACACCGTTGAACAGGTACAGGAGGCAAGAAATCTGGGTGTAAGTTTGGATGGTCAACTGCGTTTCGAAAATCACGTAGCAACCGTAGTCAAAAATCGTTTCTACCGACTAAAGGTTCTATACAAAATTCGAAATTTAGCAACCGAAAAAGTGCGTCTCAGGCTCTGTGATTCTTTGATTTTGTCAAAACTTAACTATGGTGATGTAGTATATGGACCGCGTCTGCTTTGTAGAACTCAGAGACTGATACAACGTGTGCAGAATGCTTGTTGTCGATACTGTTTTGACGTTCCTGCTCGAAGTCATATCTCTCCCTATTTGAACGATGCCTCTATTCTGAATATGGACTCCCGTAGGCAACTCCACTTAGCTTGCCTCTTGTTCGGGGTAGTCAAATTTCAGAAGCCGAAATATCTTTATTCTAAATTTAACATCTCCCCTTTTCATGACAGATATGGCACCAGATATAACAGGACTCACCTATCTGTTCAACCACATAAAACTGTGGCATTCACAGGCAGCTTCCGCTACCAGGCGACGAAATGCTGGAACAATATTCCACCTCCGATCCGTCATCTCACCTCTCGTATCACATTCAAAAAACATTTCAAGTCTTTCCTTTTAGAAAGCCAAAAGTTAGCGATTCCAAAGCGTTTCCTGTAGCGATGGTTGTCGTGAAAAAAAATAGTACTGGCGTATAAACAGTTATGTTTAACCCGTTTTTCCTAGGGTTATTATTTTTATTATTTTATATCAAAATACCTGTTGTATTTAATGTTAATTTATCTTAATTTATTATCTCAATACATTTGCAAATTTAATTTCACTTACACTACTTATCTAATTACATGAGTATCATTATGTTGATACCTGAGTTTTCCACTTAGTGTAATACCCCTGACTCACACCACAACACACACATTTGTGTCTATATAATGACTTTGAGCGTGCCCGCCCGGCGCCCCTCAGGCAGTAGCTGAAAATCGGTGTTTTTTGCGCATCGTGCAAAAGTCACACTGAGCTATGGCCTATTCGCTTGCTGCAGCACACACATGCACCTATTACTGGATATGTTTTGAGCAATGCCTGTTTACTCCTTCTTGTACTGTTATATTATGTTTGTATGTGTGTGACCGTAGCAGCTAATAAACGATTATCTATCTATCTATCTATCTATTGACCTATCGTCTCTATCAAGTTGGACTTACCTAACTGAATAACCTGCCCTAAGTAGACATATTCGTCAGTGGCATTCATCAACTGCAGATCAGAGTGATACACTGCATAAATATAGGATAAAAATAAGGTTTGGTTGAAAACTAAAACATATGATGAGACTTGCACTTCTGCAAGGAAAATACGTCAGGTGAAGACTCTAATTTAAACTAACAAGTTTATCATCTTCCACTTCTTTTACATTAATATTGCCATTATCTGACAAATGATATAATTAAATGGCTATGAGAAATGTTTACCATTAGTAGGTAAATGTTTGTACCTATGTCCGTTATACACTTTGTAACCATTCATCCGATTGTGGTGAAACTTCTGGTTTATATTCCACACATTACCTAGAAGGTTTAGAGTTAAAAAAAAGGGGCAAAACGCCGAGCGAAGCGTCGCCGAGCACAGCTAGTTTAAAAAAAAAATTGTGACTACGGGGAAAAGAAGGCAAGTTTGACATGCCATGTTTGGGAAATAACGCCATCTAGTAACAGTTTTATGCATTTTAAAAGTCGTGTTCAATGAATGTATGGAGGAAAAGCGTGGAAAGTTTTTTGTGATTGAATTTATTTGAGCTTGTTTTGAATTAACTTTCCTATTTTCCTCCCTATAGTTTCATGTTTTTTTTATACAATAATGGTAGATAAACTAGTTGAGCAGTGATAGCCCAGTGAATAAAGAAGCGGCCTATTAAGCCAAAGGACCCCGGTTCGCATCCTGGCATGTACAACTAAATAGTTAATAGATTCAGGCGTTATTTTGCGAAAGTCAAATTTACATGCAATTTGATCTAAACTGCTTTGTATGGTTCCGCCATCAATTTATAGAGACTAAGATAATTTCTTAAAACACTCCATAGCCCCAGAATTTAAATGTTTTCCAAATAAAAAAACGAACGAACGAAAACAAAAAAAAAGGTGGCGGAAGCACACAAGCGTGTTAAAATACGTTTGATTCTCAAATAAATGAAATAACGTTCTTTGAGCATTTCTAAAAGGTTGAGGTCGTCATTGTGCGTGTCATTCTAATCGAACATGTTAAGCAACATCGATTGCAGTATTCATGTACACTGGTCCGTATGTTCGTGTGCCTTTGCCTTGACGCTGTTTATTGAAGACATATCAAATATACCAACCATACAAGTGTACATGTACAGATCGTTATCTATGTTCCAAATATCACACTTTTTAAATGTTTATATTACTTATCATAGCTTAAACAAAACCATACAAATATATACTTAAACTGATGATCAAACTGGCTTGCTGCAGTCCACCTTACCTAAGCGAGCAAGGCATTGTGGCGACGTTTCTAATTTATTAATTCTTAGATTATAAATTGATTCAAGTATTATTTGGCACAGTGCGGGATAAGTGAATAGCTGTAATATTTATAAAGCGAAGCGAGTACTGGATCATACTCCGGTGATGTGTTATCAGTTATCATGATTTATTTATTTATGTGGCGGTATACCACAATTATTTAGATTTTTTATACAATATCGGGTGACTATTCAAGCACGTGTCCCATGGTAATGTGGTTACTGTAGCCTATAAATGCTTAAAGTACGAGAAGGATCGCTCGCATATCGTCATCGATCGGCGTTTTTTTAAGAGAGGTAGAGCGCAACAGAACAGTCCGTCTGGGGAAGTACCTCCTCCTCACAGAAAACCGCAGTTAAATAACAACTTCCTAGAGGGTTGTTGTGTTTCTGTGTCTCTTTAGTAGTTGTTATGTTTAACAGCACAGGTCGCATCGCGCGAGTGATACTTAATGTATTTTTTTTTTTTTTTTTTTTTTTTTTTTTTTTTTTTTTTTGTTAATACTTGCACCCCTGCCATGGGCAAGGCTCTTTTAAAACATTATCCTTTTTTATTACGACACAAAATTTTTCCACGTATAAAGAACACATTCATACATCACTCTTTCTTTCATTCCGCAATTCATCTTCCATTCATCATCTTACAGTATTATTTTCATGCATACTTTTTGGCCCATTTTAGAACGCCGGTGAAGCTATCATGACTTCACATTTCCAATTGCCCTCCCTATACTGCATCAGTCCAGACACGGGCGACAGCGAGCTTCACAGCTCCACCTAGCCACCGCGATCCCATCGGCTATACAAAATATAGCCGAGGTATACAGCATTAGTCCTAGGCGGAGCTGTTCTGCTTGTTACGATCTATAGTAGCCGTGGCTAGACCGACGCAGTATTTTAAAAATTTTGTTCTACGTTTCCCCACCACTATTTCGGAGACGGTTGATTCGGTGACCCGCAATCCCAACTCCTGCTCCAAATCATACCTCTGTTTGGAGAATGCGGGACACCGAAACAATATGTGCTGCACTGTCTGGTCCACGCCGGGCTCGCAGAAGCAGGATGGGTCATCCGCGCACTTGAACCTGTGCAAGTACGCGGAGAACCCACCATGCCCCGAGAGGACCTGCGTGGTGATGCTCGACGGCACCATTTTGCCCACGATACCGTACGCCTCCGCCGCACTCGGGAAGAACAGCTTCGTCGTCGAAGCTGTTGTTCCCGATTTGTATCTCCTGTCCCATTCGTCAATGGTCCCCTTACGGATCATACCTTTGACGAATGAGACAGGGCAGCGGTCGTAGTCTGGCCGCCTCCGCAACCCCAGTGCGGCGCTCCTGGCGAGTTCATCGGCACGTTCGTTCCCCTCCAACCCCGCGTGTGCTTTGATCCAGAACAGCGAGACGCTCTTACCCTGGCTTTTGCACAGTTTAAGAGCGTCCCGTGTTTGCACCGCCAGGGGATGGGGGGACTCGACGTTCGCCACCGCCTGGAGCGCCGCCATGGAGTCGCTGAAGATGCCAATACTGGGTCCATCGCAGCTCAAAGCGTACTCGGCCGCCGTGCAGATAGCCAGGAGTTCCGCCTGGTAGACGGTACAATAGGACGACAAAGCAAGCTTGAGGGCCTTGGTTTCGGCGTCGCCGTTCCATACGGACACAGCGGCGCCAACCCGGCCCTCAATCTTGCTGCCGTCCGTAAACATTCGCAGGGCAAAGTTGGAGTGTGCCCTGCATTGTTCCTCATCCACCAGGCTGCCGAACTCCAAGCTATCTAGCTCCGCGGGATGCGGGGCCTCGATCTTCGAGGCCATCCGCTCGATCTCCCTGTCTCCGAGCAACGGATGGGGTAGCCCCCTCTTGGCCTCGTATAAAGAGGCGACTTCGCGCACTCTGAGGTCAAGAGGCAGCACCCCAGCCAGCAGCAGTGCAGAGTTCAGGGAGACCGTGCGGTAGGCTCTGCAGATCTTCTGAGCGAAGCCCCGCTGTACGCTGTTGAGCTGTTTCTGGATGCCCAGCTTATTGACCGCTGGAGCCCATGCGGCGGCAGCGTACAATATCGTAGGCTCCACTACGGCTGAATATATGATCTTCACTACTTCAGGGTTGAGACCCCAACTGACGCGGGCCGTACGCGCAAGGCCATATACGTATATGGCCACTGCCCTTTTACAGACAGTAGCCACGTGCGCGTTGAACGTCAGATACTTAATGTATTAGATACGGTAACTGCTTACCATCAGGTGGGCCGCATGCCTGCCGACGTTGTATAAAAAAAAAATGAGACTGTCTTCTATGGGGTACTACCAATAGCCAGACTGTTTCGGGAACCAACTGGGAAGTAGAGCGCCAGCAAAAAGAAATCCTAAGTAAGACAATAATGCAGTAAGTACATTGAATAAAACATGGGTCGTTTAACAAGCTGCAAGTGCCGTGAACTTCAGCATTATAATATACACCCGAAGTCATGAATGAATAATAATGATATTTATCTATGCAGGTACTGCTGTCTACTGCAAGCGTATTCCACAGAAGTTGAAACATCAAGTCACCCTAGGAGCAGAAGAATTTGCAGACGAGCGCTGATAAATAAAGCCAATAAGGAACTGCGTGCTATCAACATTACCAAACGTACAGTGAAGCGAGCTCATATTTCTACTTAATTTAAAACGTAACATATCGCGATAAAATGTTTAGTTCTTACTATAAAATGCATATTGCCAATGCTTATCCTCAAAAACGCATATGGGTGCTCATACATCATAATATATATGATGAGATGCTTACTTCAGGAACCAGCTTGGTCAGTTTACAATCGGGCGTCGAAGGTTTATTTAAAACAGATTTGCAATGTGGGGTGATCCAAGAAATGTTTTCTATTCCGTATGGCGAGACCCACGTCAGCCAAGGTTACCCAGACACATTTGTCACTATTTTTTGGAATGACAATACCACAATAAAAGTCATTTGCCAAAATTTTATGGTCAGAGGCGATAGATCAATCATTGTGACTCATAGAGGACAAATAAAGTTACAAAAGTATGGCGCCAATCTTTGGACGGATGAGTCTATTACAAATCATGAACCAAATGTTAGAGCCATACAATTTCGCTAGTTCTGTGGAACTTAAAGACAAATTTATGTGCTGAATAAGAAAACATATCACCACGACAATCATAATTCAACACAATACAATGTATGTCGAATAAATATGTAGGTACGTTTTAAAAAGTTTGTATTTTTTTTTTGTAAATACATACTTATTATACATAGAAAATACCCAAACCGATACAAACAGACATGTTCATGCACACAAATGTTTGTACTGTATCGAACCCACGAGCGTTGGTGTCAAAGTAGCGTAACAGCGCGTTTCACCACTGCGCCACCGAGCTCGTCACGGCAATATATTTTTGTAGTTTACTAATTTTTACTATAATTTTGTTTGCACTACCTCTTCGAATTAAGATTTTTAAGTCATTAACTGTTATACCGTCTCACATTCAAATCAATGTAGTATAAAAATATATAATTTGTATTTAAAGCAATGTTTATTAATTCATAAATAATATTTTTATGCACGTGATTCTATTCTGTTAGTTCATAGCCATGAAAGGTTTCTTCTCTGTACATTTCGTAATCTCCCGTAGTTTGCGTTCGAGGTTCAAAATTTTTTGATCTAGTTTTCTTTTACTGCTGTTTATAAAAGTCATGTATCTTCCAGACATGTTGATGTCATTTGGGGCCGAACCTAAAAGAAAAAACAGCCTTTTAAATAAATATGTATAATGACGAAAAAATACCTAAGAAATATAAATGGTCTTAAAAAATGGTACACATTCCTTTATGCGAAAAGATGACAAATATACTCGTATGTACCGGATGTTATAGCCTTATTTTATGTGTTCTTAAGTACCTCTGTGTCTTTGAATTAATCTTGTTACATATTTACATTGTTAATTAATACTTGATAAATCACATGTATAACGCGCAGATCGTCCGCGCACTTCGCGGAGCCGTACCTCGTCCCGCACCCTACTCGCGCCCGCGCAGCGCATGCGCGCTGCGCTCCTTTAGGCTCTACCGACATGAGAGACCGCGTTCCGCCAGTCAGTCGGCGGCCCGCTTTCGTTACTTATACTTCATGTTTGTTTTGTCGACTTGTGTTTGTGCTCGTAATAGTACATAAACTGTATGTAAACTGTTTGTTGTTTAATAAAAGTGCTCATCAATAAATAGCCTTTTATACTGGCGCACCAACTAGAGGCCGAGCCACACAGTACAGTGTTAGTGTTATCGTTTCCCGCTAACAATGCCGCCAAAACGAACGACGCGCACTGCCTGCTCTGCGGAAGAGCTAGCTTCAGGGGCAGACGACATAAACGAGGAAGGCAGTGGCTCAGAGGATTTTCAGGCCGCGGAACCGCACAACTACGGCGGCGCCGCTGCTGCTAATCGCCTCAACGCTGTCACTGCCGCCGCCGCCGACCAAGACAGAAGCCGCACTTACGCCAGCCCTTTCGTGTGTGATCCGGAAAGGCTGATGTCCTCGATGATGGAGACTTTCGTCCGCGCACAGGCGGAGACGAATCGGACTCTCATGGAGACGTTGCGTGGAATGCAGCAACCATGGAACCCAGCCGCTTCGACGCCGACTGCGGCGTCGGTGCCGCTAACGTCGCCGGGACTTGCGACGACGGTGACGACTGCTTACGCCGGCGCGTCAGGAGGAAACTTCGCCCGATGCACCGCGCGCTACAGTGGTGACTCGCAGGACCCGGAGGTGCTGGAAGCGTTTGTAGACGCTGTGGAGGTGTACAAGGAGTGCGCCGACGTGTCCGACGCCCACGCGCTACGTGGCCTCCCCATGCTGCTGGAAGGTGCCGCCGCCGTGTGGTGGCGCGGCGCCCGCGCTAGTGTCGCGACGTGGCAGGACGCCGTGGCGCGTCTACGTGCAGTGTACGGCGCCCCTCGACCAGGTTTTAAACTGTTTCGTGATATGTTCGCGTCCGAGCAAAGTGATGGTGAGCGTGCAGAAGTCTTCGCGTGCAGGGTGCGCGCGTGCATCGCTCGGCTCCCATACAAGCTCCCAGATGCTGCTCAGGTAGACATTATATACGGTTTGATGAACAGACGTGTACGAAAACGCGTATTACGTGACTCAATATGTAGTGTCGATGATTTAGTGGAGAAGTGTCGAGTTGCGGAAGACGCCATATCGGAATCAGTGTGCAAAAGCTCTAATATTAATAGTAGCAATAGTGATGTAAAGAAACGAATAGGTATTACTGTTGTAAGTAACTCGAGCGAACGAAACGAAAGCGCAACCGCCGCGACAAACTCGCGCGAACTCGGGCGAGGTACGAACGCGGCCCGTACTAGTGGTTCGTCCACTACTACCGACGCTAAACTCGATGTTAACTCGAATGATACGAAAGTTCCCCGCGGTCGCCGTAGGAACGATACTTCGATACGTTGCTATGGTTGTGGCCAGCCAGGGGTGATTAGATCGAAATGTGATAAATGTAAAAACGTAAAATCGGCGGATTTTAATACTTTAGTGAGCGAAAGTGTCACGCACCCGATGGTAGAAATAGGGATCGTAGGTAGGGTAGGTGTAGCCATTCTCGACACTGGGGCTAGTCACTGCGTGGCAAGCCCATCTCTTTATTCGATTTTAATTCAGAATGGAGTGTCATTTAGAGAAATAGACCGTACCATCGGACTCGCCGACGGGTCGCGACAATCTAGAACGGTGCTCGCCGCATCGGTACCAGTCATTATCGGTGACAAGGAGGTCACCATCGATTTTATGGTGTTTCCTGGAGACGAGACCAGGACCCTGCTAGGCCGCGATTTTATTGCGAGTGCGGGGATTGTGTTAGACATAGCAAAGGATACCTGGCACTTCTCGTCAGACCCTGTAGCGAAGTTCCCTTTTGTCCATTCCTATGTGTTGAACAGTGCAGAGTTGATGCAAGCGGAGGCTTCCAACGTCTGCCTGCGCGAAGGGGAAGGCGCTGGGCTGGCACCAGAGTACAGGGTAGCCCTTAATAAGTTCTTAACTAGCAGAGAGGGACAGTTTGCTTCGGCGGAGCCTGCCACAGACTTCGCCACTCACAAAATAAAGGTAAGTGTAGACTCCGGAAAGGCCTCTGCAATAGCAGAGATGCCGGTCCCCGAAAATGTCAAGCATTTGAGGTGCTTCCTGCAGACCTCGAGCTGGTTAAGGCGGTTTGTCTCCAATTACGCCGAGGTTGCTCGGCCTTTGACGACGTTGCTGAAGAAGGCAAGTATCTGGCATTGGAACTCTGATCAACAGAAGGCTTTTGAGCACATTAAGTATTTGTTGACGTCAGCGCCGATCCTGCGACAGGCAGACGAGAGTATGCCGTTTGCCCTCAGAACCGACAGCAGCGCTTACGCTCTTGGGACAGCTCTCCTCCAGGGGGAGGGGGATGATGAGCGCCCGGTTGAGTACGCCAGCCGTCTACTCACCGCCGCTGAGAGGAACTACAATACGACAGAAAGGGAGGTCTTAGCTGTCGTATGGGCCGTCTCAAGGTTTCGCGGCTACATAGATGGAGCAGAGGTGGTTATTAAGTCCGACCATCAGCCTCTTAGATGGCTGATGAGCGTCAAGTCACCCAGCGGTCGCCTGGCCAGGTGGGCGCTGAGCCTGCAAAAATACAACCTTAGGATCGAGTATACACCGGGTAAGTCAAACGTCCTAGCAGATACACTCTCCCGCCCGCAGTGTGTGGACGACGTGGGGTGCGACCTGTGCACGGCAGTAGTTGACGTTCCGGCACGCAGTACCCAGGAGATCCGAGAGGGGCAGCTGCTGGACCCGGAGGTACGTAAGATCGTTGACGCCCTCGAGTCCGACGATCCGTTTAGGGGGAGGGCCTGGGCAGGCAATGGTTACCTCCTCGATGATGGCATTCTGTACAGGCACAGGCCTGAGAATGAAGATGATGACAACGCTAGTCTCGTAGTTCCGGAGGAGGAACGTGGTAAAATTCACGCGAATGCAGGACGCAGACCTGCACCGGAATACCAGGTAGGTGACCTCGTACTACGAAAAACGCAGGGTCTGAATGATACGGGGAAGGGGCAAACTCCTAAATTCATTCCTCGCCGCGACGGTCCGTATAGGGTACAAAACGTATCCAGCGCGTCAACTTATATTCTGGAGCGCGTTCCCGATGGTACGATCTTAGGCAAGTATCACGTTTCGTGTCTGACACCTTTCGTTGGCCACGCGACAGCTCCCGTACAGGAGAAGAGGAGAAGGGGAAGACCACGTAAGAAGGCTAACCCCAACGCGGGGACGCATTGTTAGGGTTAGAGGGGGAGAACTATAACGCGCAGATCGTCCGCGCACTTCGCGGAGCCGTACCTCGTCCCGCACCCTACTCGCGCCCGCGCAGCGCATGCGCGCTGCGCTCCTTTAGGCTCTACCGACATGAGAGACCGCGTTCCGCCAGTCAGTCGGCGGCCCGCTTTCGTTACTTATACTTCATGTTTGTTTTGTCGACTTGTGTTTGTGCTCGTAATAGTACATAAACTGTATGTAAACTGTTTGTTGTTTAATAAAAGTGCTCATCAATAAATAGCCTTTTATACATGTTAAATATTATAGTCGTGATAGTGGCCAGTAGACCGGCTTACTTCGGCCGGGCAGGTTGTGTAGACGTTGTCGATAAAAAATACTACATTCAACAGCGCGGAGTAAGTAATGCATAACTTTTCCATTCTAATCGTTTTGCATAGAAGCACATAGCCGCCTCATGTGAAGTGATTACCGTAGCCTAAGAATGTAAGTAATATAAGGAATATCAGCGCTGAAGTGACGAAAGAATGACGAAACAGATATATAATGCGAAAGAGGAAGCATGTAGCAGTCGAAGTAGACTAAAATACGCCTACTATGATCAAATAAGTCGTGCTTGGAAGGTGATGTCAGGAGCCCTAGACATCCGTGAACGTGCACGAAAAGAGCTATAAATGTTAAAGAAGCGAGTAAGGCGTGCAGGGACCGCGTCGTATGACGCTCGGTTCTAATGTGCTACACCTTCATTTTATTGCTAAAATGGCAAACAAGCGTTGGTCTGTCATGTAGTATCACTCGCGCGTTGCCACCTCCATGCGAATGCCTCAGGAGCTTACTGCTTACCTCACACGGCACCAACAACAGTCAAGGGAATTTTTCGACTGGGATTTTATGTAAAAAGGACAAACTTCCCCAATAGGACTGTCCCCGATTAGGCAAATATATTTTCAAGCCTCTTTTAGTAATGATGATGATGATCATAATCTTCAGAGATCAATAAAAATGTAATAAACGAAATTATTATTGCAGGAACTACTGTGAGCAAATCCAATAAAACTCGAAGTATCAAGTCATCCTGGGTAGCAGAAGAATCGACAAACAGGCACTGATAAAGCCAAGAAGCTTGTCAACATTTACATTTAACTAAAAAACTTTACAATTTGCGACAAAATGTCAAATAGTTTTAATGTAAATAACGGCAATATACATGTAAAACATTTTTACAATGTACAACATAATGTACCTGGCGAAATTAAAAATATGGTAGCCAGCTGCAGCAGTTTACAAATTGATGATGGCGATTCAATTACAAGAGAACTGGACTCGTCCCAAGAGATACGTGCTATTGAAAATACTGTTAAGAAACCAAAACAAAGAAAAGAAGAAAAGAGTGTCATTCTAGCAAAGCTCATTGATTAAATATGCCTGTCTTTAAGGGTATTTGTTGCGTATTTTATTTATATACAGTTGATTTTTACGGTTCCGTACCCAAAGGGTAAAACTGAGGCTATTACTGAGGCTCCGCTGTCCGTCCGTCCGTCTGTCACCAGGCTGTATCTCATGAACCGTGATAGTTAGATAGTTGAAATTTTCACAGATGATGTATTTCTGTTGCCGCTATAACAACAATTACTAAAAAATAGAATAAAATAAATATTTAAGGGGGCTCCCATACAACAAACGTGATTTTTTTTGCTCATTTTTGCTGGATATTGATAACGGCAACAGGTAGACGCTTGAAATATTCACAGAATATTTAGTTATATATTCACTTTAAGAATAAATAAATTAAAATAAAACAAATATTTAAGGGGGGCTCCCATACAACAAACGTGGTTTTTTTGCCGTTTTTATAGATAATGGTACGGAACCCTTCGTGCGCGAGTCCGACTCGCACTTGGCCGATTTTTATACTTTGTTCCGTCATTGCACGATCGCGGTTAAATTTGTTTACCGTAACGTAACTATTACTCTTTGTACAGACGTTTTCAGTTATGTTATTTTGTATTTCACTTCCAAATAATTTGTTTGGTCATGAACTAATATGTTGTTCACGGTTCAGTGGTACGAATAGTAATTCTGAAAACGGCGATTGAATACTAAAAAATAGAATTGTTGGAAAAAAGGCCCATGTACCTATTCGACATACCATGCATGTAAGATGTGATTCGAAATTGTAATAACTATATGAAAGCCGATGATACTGATGCCGAAATTGATCATATCGTGGATGTAATTGTCGTCAGGTGGCTCGTTGTTCATGGCGAATAAAGCGAAATACCAGCGTAGTTAATATTCTCAATATTTATTCAGCCAATTACGAAAATAATTGTAACAAAAGTTATGCTCAGATCGCCACGACACGTGCGGTTGGCTCCATTGCTCGTTTCGTAATGCCGTTTCCAATGACGGTATCTCATCTTCACCAAACCAAAACAAATACAATCGGTGTTGCCATCCCAACGATGTCGATTCCACCCAAGCGCCGACTTGACATTTTGATCCGTTATTATTAACTAGCGACACGGCGATTGATTTCTTCCGGGCTTCTCAATATGGTGTTGCTACCTCTGCGACACGGCCATTCTGACGCATCACACGTCCTCGTGTGTGCAATCTGCAACCAAAAAATCTGAGCAGAAACAGATCTTACTCCAGCTCGGCCAACCCTGACTAAGACTGGCTATAGTCAACGTTTATTTCAAGTAAAACAAATTTCAATTAACCAGTAACATAGTACAATTTGCACTTAACTCTAAGTTATAATTCACAATCGAAACGATTGTGCAATTATCTGCCAACATTTAGTTTAAAGTTAATTCAACATTTTTACTGGATTCTGCTATCATGAAATCATCGCCTCCATCCGGCGGATACTCTCTAAATCATCGCCTCCATCCGGCGGATACTCTCAAAATCATCGCCTCCATCCGGCGGATACTCTCAAAAAAGCCATCGCCTCCATCCGGCGGATACTTTCAAAAAACCATCGCCTCCATCCGGCGGATACTCTCAAAAAAGCCATCGCCTCCATCCGGCGGATACTCTCAAGAAAGCCATCGCCTCCATCCGGCGGATACTCTCACAATTTGCATGAAAACAGATATTGCTCAATAGTCTTCGATTAATTATCATCCTCATCTAATTGAGGGCAATCATTAGGCATTTTTCACAAGCGATTATGAGCGTGCTTTTAGGTACGGTCACCACTCAAAGCCTCTAAACGTAACGGTCTCCTTTAAGCACCTCAATGACGCTATAGGGGCCTATGTACTTAGGACCGAGTTTCGTTTGGTTTCGCTATTCATTTTTCATAATAATAAAGTCTCCAACTTTAAAGTTAACAAATTTAGCTTTTGTACCGTCAAAACGTGTTTTGTCATAGTCAGCGTTTTTGTCAATATTTTTAACCACATCAGCTCTAACCTGTTCGATATCGACAGTCTGTTCTTGGATATGAACATCATCATCATAAAATAAAATATCAAGAAGTCGTGCAACCCTACCTATTAGCTGTATACAGGCTTACTAGGATTCTTGAGACGTATCTGCATAGGTGTTACGTCAGCTCGAGTCGTAGGTAAGTGATTTCTCGAAAGATTTTAGAATTTCAACTAACTTGACTCTATATTCCAGGGGTGCATCTGTATCGAGTGTATGGAAGTCGATATTCGGGGAATTTGAAACATCACATGCGCATACAACAGTCGTCCTAGTAAACTGTAACTTATCAGGAGTCACATGAACTGCTAGACCTTGTTTCAATAGTTCGCGGCCTACTAGAATGTCATATCGTAAGTAAGCGTCAGGCAGTACGTGAAAGAGGATTTCTAACTGAATGTCATCTATTTCAATAGTAGTCAAAATTTGAATAGTGCTATTAACTGACGTCTGTCCAATAACAGTCAAAGTTACGGTGTCATTACATTTCCTTACAGCGAGCATTCGGCTCCAGAATCATAATAGAATAGGTACTGCTCACCAGAGTGTCGCATTATCCCAGCAGGGGCGCTGATGCTGCACATATCCACTCATTTCTCCGCCGTAGCTCGGGTGCCGTTGGTACCGCTGGCTCCACCCTTGTCACGTCGATTGGGGCCGCTGGATGCATAGTGGCCTGTTCCAACGGTAGTGGAAGCAGGTAACTGCTGGATTCACAGGAGCGCTTCTATGTTGACTGGTCCCGCGTTGAGGTTCGTTTGTTCATTACTTTAGTGTTTTGTCTCAAAAAACGACGGTGACGACATTGTGGCGCTTTATCTCCAAGCTTGCCACAATTGTAGCATTTGATAATGGTATCGCGACTTCGTTTCACTTCAGCAACTTGATCATTCGCTGTGGTAGGTGCTTTGCGAAATGATATCGCTTTCAGTTCCTGTTGTAAACGGTTCCAATTGCCGATATCATGGGTAAACGCCATTCTCTGTATACGTGGTTCAAATTGCGCGATATGTGCCATAACTGTTGAAACTGCAATTTGTTCCACAGTAAGGTCTTTCCATTTTGACATATGGGACGTCATTAACGTGGCGGCATATGAAGCAAGACATTCACCTTCTTTTGGTTCGCTACTATTTAAATTTATCAAAAAAGCACATGTAGTTTCAGGACAATCGTACCTTGATATGAAAAGGTCTTCGAAGTCACTCCAACACATGCCATGGAAAGATACTTGAGATAGCCAAGCAGCAGCTTGTCCCTTCAGCGCACGGCTCAAAGCCAACATCAGCGGAACACCACTCAGTTGCTGATCCGGTACACACATATCCGCGGTATTGATCCATGCACGCGCGTCCACATTTCCTTTGTCAAGCTCGAATTCAGACAGCTTTTAAGGCTAATTTAAATGCAGTCATATTTTTTTTATTAAAGCATCTTTTTGTAGACTTTAGTAACTTATTTTGTGAGTTTGTATTTAATATGAGTTTGTAAACTAGACCTTTATGGTCTGATATACCCAGATCTTCAACAGTGATATTATATGTATTGTTGTTTGTGAATATGAAGTCTATGCATAATGAACTTTTATTTGTGACTCTAGTAGGGATGTTGACAATTTGTTTTAGGTCATGCTCTAGCATGGTATTTATTAGTTTAGAATGGTTGTTTGGATTTTTTTCCCTATCAATTTTGAAGTCTCCTGTTATAATAATTTGTATGTTATTTTTTGTCTTGATTTTATCTAACAATTTATCAAGAACTACAAAGAAGGTGTCTATATCACGGTCAGGTCTGTATATATTGATGATGAGAACTTCATTCTTAAGTTCCACTGCACAACACTCCACTACGTGTGCTATCGAAAGTTCACATAAGTCCGTTCTTTCTGTGAATTTTAAGTTTTTTTTTCAATAGAATTGCTACTACTCCTCCCCGTCGCTCGCTTCGATAGTAGCCTGCTCCAAAAGTGTACTCCTCGATCTGAGCCATCTCTTTTTGATCTGCTGTTATCCAGGTTTCTGTTATGCAAGCCACGTGGATGTTCAATTCCTGTAAAATATTTTCTTATTTTACAGGAATTGAACATCCATATTTTCTTAGGCATCTTATTCTTTATACTTTGTGTGTTTTGTAGCAGTATATTGAATTCATTCTCGAAAGTACGGTTTATTTATTACGCTTGTTTGTTCCTCGTGTGTTTTATTTCCTTTCTTTTCAATATTACAATGTTGTTCTTTTCTCTCTATGGTTTGTGGGTTATTTATTTCTGTTCTCCTAGATGTGTTGAGATATTATTGTCTTAGGTTTTCGCGATTGTTACACATTGAAATTAAACTATTTTTAACGGAAGTATCTCGTGTTTTATTTATTTTGTTGAAACCTGACGTTTCGAACGCTTTGCAGCGTCCGTGGTCGCAGGAAAGACTTCAGAAGAAAAACGTCAGGTTTCAACAAAATAAATAAAACACGCGATACTTCCGTTAAAAATAGTTTAATTTCAATGTGTTGAGATATTCTTTGTCATTTATGTATAGCCTGTTATTTTGGATTATTGCATGTTTACCATCATTTCTCGCCTCTTTCAAAATGTTACGTAATTCTCTTAGTTTAATAAGTTCACTTCTGTCAAGATATTCTGTTATTGCATAACCAGTATTTCTGAAGTATTTGCTGTGTTGGAGCATATGATATGATATGAGCATATATCCTTCCAAGTTGACTCCTGATATCTCATAGATTGTTTGAATGGCTCGGTGTTGTGTTTCTTCTTCATATTCTCTGTTGAATTCTTCTAGCCCGTGGAGTACAAGTTTGTAGCTGGATTTGGTGTAATTGTTGCAATTCGTTTTGGTAATAGTATTGTTGCTACTATGCTCATATGTTCGTTTATTTTGCAGAGTTTTCAGTTCAGTTTCTAGTTTATTTATTTTGGTATCAATCATCTTTACTTTTATTTCTAATTCTTCTTGTTTCGTAGGTAAGGCTTCCGTTCGTTGGTTTAGTTCGGTCCTTAAATTATCTATGGCGTTAGCAATTTCCGACTGTATAACCATTTTTATTTCGTTAATAATTGATTGTTTGTTATTTTCAAGTTTTTCACTTATATTTTCAAGAAGTTTATCAAAGCTCATACTAGCATTCATATTTTGGATCAAGTTTTGAGTCTCTCCTATTATTTCGGAGTCGTTGAGTGTATGGTCTTCCATTGCTAAGTTTAGGAAGTTTGAATCTATTGGATACTTTTGTCGTTTTCTTGTGGTGACATTCATATTTAGGAGGTCGTTTTCTTCGAAGTTGTTGTTAGAATTTAGATCCATGGGCTTAATCGGTGTGTTGGTATTGTCTTGCTTAGGCGTTTTGCATCGACAAGCTGGGTACTTCCATGATCTTCTACGAGTTGGGGTCATGATGTTTACAAAGCGTTTCCATGGAACATTTGCACATTTTATATGTAAGGTATTGTTTGTTTGCATCCTGCGCATTCCATTATTGTTTCCTTTCAAATTCCAATACTCTCTGATTGAACCTCTCTGTTAAGTCGCTCTGTTTTATTGCTTATTGTTAATACAGTTTCGGAACTAAAATGTAGATGGCGCTACGTGTATACGCGCATAGGTGTTTCAGCACAGTTATGGTGGTAACTTACAAGTTGTATTACTGTGTTTATTTAATATTTTTATGTAACTTTTATATTTGGCTGTATTTGTTATTGATAAATTAACTAATTTACACTCCACTTATATAGTTTTATTCACATTCGTAAATTTTTTTGACACTTAAATAATGATATCGCGAAACAATGTTTATTGTACGGTGGCAGTGTTCATTATCAATTGATATAATGCGACTGGCTTTTCGGAAATTAATTTTCGCTTTTTAGTTCCTGGGTGTTTTTCAAGGCTGTTTTTTATTTAAAAATATATTATTTTTTGCTTTTTAGTGGTACAAATAAAAAAAGAGATTGAATAGAGTCCTCATACAAAACTGTTGCTGAAGGTAACCACAAACCAAAACATTATCTGTGTATATATATGTTTGTTTTTGTTGTAATTTTCTCATAAAGCGCTAAAATAAATAAATATTTATATGGGAACACCTCTGTAGTATGACCTACCAAACAGAAAAAGAATAATCAAAATCAATTCATAATTGGCGAAATGATCGCGTAATAAACATACAAAAATACAGTCGAATAGAGAACCTCCTCCTCTTTTGAAGACGGTAAAAAATTAATAATAAATAGGATCATATATTCGCCAACAAATTGCTCTGCATATATTTATAGATCTAAACTATTTACGTGAACATTTTAACAAATTAAATAAGGAAATATACACAAGATCAATGGAATGTGAAATTTATTAACATGTATTTGCGGCTATTTTAAAGAGAGGTAGCTACCCGTCTGGGGAAATACCACCTAAAAGAAAACCGCAGCCAAAATAACAACTCCCTAGAGGGTTGTTGCGTTCCTGCGTGTGAGTGAGGTCACTGGTGGGCTCCTAAGGAGTGCGTAAGCAGCAGAAGAGGCGCGCGAGTGATAATTATTATACTTCAAGGCTTCGGTAACTACCTCCGGACGTTGTATAAAAAAAAGTTACAGGATTAATTAAATGGTCCCAGTACTGAGCCCTGAGTGTAACCAATTCTAACTTAATGCCGTGTATTGTACATCACATTCACCGGCTTGTGTGTTTGGCAAAATTTAAGATATAAATTACAATAAATGCATTATTTTTCTGTCTGATATTGTACAATATCTTACCACAAAGTAACCCTACCAGCGCCGCGCTTTTAAAATTCTCGATGCGGGGTCGGTAATACTGTCACATTCGCGGCATATTTATCACTGGATCAGAGCGGATACGCGACGCCCAACCAATATTTCATCCATTCGCGTCTCAATAAGCACTGAAGCCGCTGAGCACTGTATATCATCCGTAACCACGCGAACGGGGTTGAGAATGTGCGATGGGATGGATAAGACATATTTTACGTTTATAACATGGACTCTACAAACTAGCTGACAATTATGTTGGGATGGCAAATAAGCATACCTAATGTAGTATTGTCTTAGGTTTTCGCGATTGTTATACATTGAATTAAACAATTATTTTTTTAACGGAAGTATCACGTATTTTATTTATTTTGTTGAACCTGACGTTTCGAACGCTTTGCAGCATCCATGGTCGTAGTCTTCCAGCTACAAAATAAATAAAACACGCGATACTTCCGTTAAAAAATGTTTAATTCAACATACCTAATGTAAATGAGTTATCATACCAGAAAACCGAATGAGGTTGATGGTATGGTAACTGATTTACTGGGGTCGGCAACGCATGGGCGACACCCCTGGTGTTGCAAATGTCCATAGGCTACGGTGACTATTTACCATCCGGCAGGCTGTATGCTTGTTTTCCACTTTAGTGGTATATAAAAAAATTAGGCAGTATGATTATTTGCCATTGCCTTATCTAGTTTCTCAAACACAACACATGGACACACAAACACTCATGAGCTACTTGCTTCACATATTTATAAATAGTTCTAGAACGAAGTTAAAGGTTTCATCATCATCATCATCATCAAATCAGTCAGAAGACGTCCACTGCTGATCATAGGCCTCCCTCTTTGGTTTGGTTTGGTCTGGTGACCTCACTCATACGCAGGAACACAGCAACCTTCAAAGGAGTTGTTATTTGATTGCAATTTTCTGTAAGTTCGAGGTATTTCCCCAGATGATCTGCTTTGATGCACCCTCTCTCTTTAAAAACAAGCAGATCTAGACCAAACATGTTCGTGCACACAGATGTTTGTATTATGTGAGAATCGAATACACGAGCGTTGGTGTCAAAATAGCATTACTAACTACCCCGCCATCGAGCTCATCCAAAATAAAAAACGATGCATTGTAGTTGTTGTTGAAAAAGTTAACAAGAAAAGAAGAAGATTACCAATCTAGTGTAAAAGTGCATAGCTAGGATATCAGGATAGGGTGTCTACAATATTGCCTCTACACTACCAACATAAGTGGCTAAGTAATAATAAAATTGTGGTCTTTTTTAAAGCTGTATCACCTCACTTTAACATTCATTATCATACAAGCTCGCCGATTTCTAAGGCTTCCGACATCACATTCTGATAGAACACGATCAATTTGGTCATGGTAGGTCTTGGCCTTTCTCAGCTCCTACATCCTTCCACTTTTGCGTTGTATATCTGCTTCGTCATTCTTTCATCCTGCATTCCTTTCTTATTTTAACTCCGACGCTCTATTTCAGACCAACTCTGTTTCTAACGTTATCATTGCGAAGACGCTCTACCAGCGTTACGCCAACACAAATTTTGCGCAACGGTCGCATTTCGACCGCGTTTATTCTACTTTCATGCTCTCTCTGGCATACCCAGCTCTCGCTTCCATAACTAAGCGTTGTACCCAGGCACTGTATTGTGCATGCTGGTGAGCTGTGCTTTTTGGTTCAAAATTTTTTATACTACGTCGGGAGGCATACAAGCATACGGCCCACCTTATGTAAAGCGGGTACCGTAGCCTATTAGGTAACGCTTGCGATACATTAAGTATAACTCGCGCGATGCCTCCTCTGCTGCTTTATATAAAAGACAGAGATATATTATTTGGCTGCGGTTTTCTTCGAGGTGGAGGTACTTCCCCAGACGGGCTGCTTTGATGCGTCCTACCTCTCTTAAAACTTCCAAAAAGTTTTCCTAACGCTCCATTCACACTATTCCATTCTCTAAAAGATGGTGTTGTACAGGAGCACCACAATTTTATGCTTCCTTGTTCACATTCGGAATACATTAAAAAAAAGAAATTCACACTTCGATATGAGGAAGAGACTATGTGTGGTACAAGTCATCAGCAGAATATCCTAGTAGAGGAACTAGGAAGAGGTCGGATGGAGCATCCAACAAATACTTATTTTTTATAAAACCCCTATCACAGTTGTTATAGTCATCGTGTAGGAGGGGGCTGATGTGGCTTGCCCTACGGTATTTCAGCATCTTTCTATCAAGTCACAAATAACAGACATTAACTCTAAGTTTACTAAAAGATGGGGAGTAATATATTATTTTTGCTGTAGGTTTCTGATAAGTGTTTTAAAAGATAGTGACAATTTATTATATTAAAACTGATAAAATATGAACGAACATTTGAATTAATCCTTTGTCTAATTAAAGAAAAATCACAGCTTACATGAACTAAATATCTCAAGAGTGACTTTAGGTCACAGGTAATAAATTTAAGAGAGAGAGATGTACCTCCACGCGCTCGTAATATATCTCATAAGCTAACCGCTTTCCATCACGTGGGTCGTATGCTTGTATGCTTCCCGACGTTGTATAAAAAAGGTAGCCATAGCTGATCTCCTCAATAGCTGACAGCCTATCTAGTGGGATCTCGTTTGCCTTGTTAGCTGTGCCTGTGAGTCCAATAGCAATCTTCTTCTTACTGGTGTAGTCTTTAACCCAATAGGATGTGCGAGATCCGCTTATTTGGCGAAGATAATTGTTAATCTAATCAGCTTTATCAGAATAATGGTTCAGTTTAAAATATATTTTTCTACAATAAAGCCAGATATTTGATTCTAATATGTGTTTTCTTGGCTAATGCCGACCTTCAAATATCAATCTAGTGTTTAGTGCTAAGAAATATTTGTAATCTAAACAAAATCTACGAAAATAATCGTAGTCGTAATATACAGTGGCCGGACTACGAATATTTCCGTAGTTGGCATGGGAAGGGTTAAAAATGAATCGCTCCGCTGTAATATTTGTACCACACAAGTATTAACGCGACGATAAAACAATGTCAGTGAGAGAGTATCGAATTTGTCACGGGGTATTAGCGACCCGATCGGTCGCGACGTATCGGTGTTTGAGGGTTGAAGGAATCGATACTTACAACTTCAGTGAACGAGGATTGGAATATTCGAATTGACTGATTATGATGTCGCTGTTCATTTATTCCAGAATGGTGTGGTGATTACGTGATACTCCGATCGAACGATTGGTAAATCGGCATTGTTTGAACTATCTATCTATAACTTCACGCCAAATCCCTTGCGGGGTACCTACGCAGAGAGTAGAAGCTTGAGCCAGAAGGCACAGCTCGCTATACACAATGCAGTGCTAGTCCCAACGCTTACTTAAGGAAGCGAAAGCTGGGTGCGGCAGAGAGAGCATGAACGTAGAATAAATGCTGTCGAGATGCGAGCGTTGCGCAAAATTTGTGGCGTAACGCTTGTAGACTGTATTTGCAATGATGATGCAGAAACAGAGCTGGTCTGAAAGAAAGTGTCGGTGTTAAAATAAGAAGAGGCACGCTCCGTTGGTTTGGACATGTAGAAAGAATGCAGGAACAAAGAATTATGAAACAGATATACAACGCGAAAGTAAAATAATGTAGGAGCCGAGCAAGGCTAAGACTTACCTACCATGACCAAATTGATCGTGTTTTTTAGAAGAGCAATGAATGTTAAAGATGATTGTTTGAACTACGTAGTTTATATTTTTCTTTTAACAAATGTACATTTTTTCGTATTTTTGATTCATATTCATATTTATTTGAACTCATTGTTTATTCCCCCATTTTTTGTTGCTTTCGGGTGCACACAAGCAGCCATGTGATCTAAAGTAGATACAGTAGCCTATGAATATGGAAAGTATCGCTCGCGCTTTGCTCGCTCTACTGCTAACACAGCAACTGGTTAGAAGATTATTGGCAACTTCACCAACTTGTAGGAACAATTCTCCAGCATGATAATTTCCCTGCGGTTTTCTATGGTGGTAATTCTCCAATCCACATCAACCTCAACCCACTGCAGGGATACGGGTCTCCCTTCAACCGAACGGGTTTAGAGCATACTCCACCACGCTGCTCAAATGCGGATTAGCGTAGGCCATAGGCTCTTTTCCTGAAGTCACCCATGTCGTATTTGTTTGGGAACACCGCTGAGGGTAGTTGATTACACAATTTCTCATTTATTGTATTTAAACTTTTGTTATGCTAATTAACCAAGAATGCTGTAATTATACAACTAGATTGGTAAACAAGTATGCGGCCCACATCAGATGGTAAGCGGTCTCCACAGCCTGTTGACGCTAGCAACACCACGGGGATGTTACTCACGCGCTGTCCATGCTTAAGTCGCAAGATTTGTGACCTATGGATATTTCGTCACAGTACCCAGTAATTTCTTTGCCGTATCTCACCCTTCAAAGCGGAGCACAGTTATATAAATATAGCTGTTTAGCGGTAGAAATAGGTGAGACAGAGGTACTCACGCAGACGACTTTTGTATAAAGTCTCCCTCTGGTAAAATACTCTATCTCCTGGTATATCTTACATAATCTGATTATTAAAAAATGCCTAATAGTTATCATGGTTTTACGAGTAAATGGAGTTACCAAGGAGCTGGTGGTGAGTTAGTAACAAAGACTGCTTGCATTCTAGCACGCATTGGATACCTCGTCATCCTAAAACTAGTCCGACGGTATGAATGATTTCAACTCATTGTATATAAAAAGATAAGCCCTATTATTCTCTGTCTAGCATACAATTGCCGTTTGTTCTGAACACAGATTTATGTCAGAAATAATTTTCCAATTTTCGAACGTAATGTCTCGTTCTGAAAGGCGTGTGTGTACGAAAGCGACGCCATGCATTGTCTGCATTTTCATTGCGGTCATGTCATTCGATTCTTCTCAAAGCAATTCAAAACTTAACCAGTACCTGTATAACAAAAGTTGTGTTTGCTTGAACTGCGTCCTAACTAACATATGTTTATACAATGCAAGTGGCTTTAACAAAATCTTTAGAACTTAAGCAACCTAAAGTATACCCTCCTGAATGGCAAACCAGGTTCTGGAAAAATAGCAACAGGACTGATAAATATTTAGTAAGCAACCTGACTCAGAATATTTCCTACGATTTAGAAGATCACTACTAGACTCCACTGAGGGTTATAGTGTACCTGTGCTAGACTGAGGCTTTCAGTAAGTTGCTGATCAGTTGCCGCGTTAGT
The DNA here is from genome assembly GCA_947507595.1 of Pyralis farinalis. NCBI lineage: Eukaryota > Metazoa > Arthropoda > Insecta > Lepidoptera > Pyralidae > Pyralis > Pyralis farinalis. Next base: position 25,999,657 of record OX382279.1, read on the forward strand.
GAAGATAGCAACATTAAATATTACTGAGCCCTGTCTTTCATTTTTAAGAGACTTTTTTTAATCACAGTGTGTACCATTTACAGACTCATATACATACTCCAGAAGGCAAATAGTGCAATATTTTTTTTCTTTTACCATTATTACGATGTGTGGATCAAACGCGATCACATTAACGACATTTTCTTATTTAAATACGGCAGTAGGAAATATCATATCGCGGGAGGAATCAAACGCCGGAAGCGGGAAGGAGCGCATTTTTCGAATTTGAATCTCAAAACTCTTACTATTTCCGCCGGAAGCTGGGATATTTGAGATAAAAGATAAATGTCGGAATTGTTTGCAAGATATTTTTGTAGTTTTATTTGAAATTTAGCCAATTACTCAAGTCATTTCTTATGTAAAATAATTTTAGATCATGTTTTGAGTTTCAATTTAGGTGTATTAAATGTCCAGGTGCATCTGAAGAGTTCTTAACAAGATATCTGTTTTTGCTTCGTGACGTGAATTATAACCATGTCAATGTAGAGTTCTCTATTTTTCTCAACCAAGCACTCTTCGTAAGGTTGTTGTGACTCATGGGGACCCACGAGTGGCGGCGGTAAGAGCTCTACATTCGATTCTACAGGAGGCATTGTTGCAGGAGTCGGCTGCAGCGGACTTAGTAAGAGATATCGCGTATCAGCATATCTAGTCAGAAAGTGGTTACGTGATCTCTTAATTCTGTTCTCCGCTATCAATCCATCTAGACACCATCGAGCTCTCTTTTGAGGTTTGTCAAAAAAACTTAAGCACGTTAACGCTTAAGCAAGAACTAAAGCTATTTGCACAGACGATAATATTTCCTATAAGAAAATCCTTTTTGGATAGATGCATTGGTAAAATGATCATTCAATCGAATCTTCAGTAGATGTTTACAGTACTACATGTATGACGTATTGATTTGTTCTTTCCTTCGGGTTCAACTTCTCTTCTCAGTTACGAAAGAAAATTTGGGAAACAAACCTTTGTATCAGTTGCTACTAATTAGTTTTCATTATGCTATTGTCATTCCTATTTCTAGCGAGTGTCTTAACAGCAGATGGCAATTGTTACAAGTCATAATCATCCGAGCGTTAATCCCAATCGCGATCTACGCCTTCGCTTCGGAGCCCAGGGTTCGCTAAAAGTTCTCTACTTCTTCTTCTTGGCGTTATCCCGTTTTGTTGGGATTGGCGAAATCCGCTACCTAAGCCTAAGGATTTGATGAAAATACTGGTGTTTACGTGGAGCGACTACCGTCAGACCTCCGCAACCTAGCGGGTAAATCACATCATTGGGTAAGCTCACACGCCATTCCAAATATAATTTCTGGGGCGTGCGAGTTACCTCACGATGTTTTTCTTCATCGCCGAGTGAGTGATAATTACTTATAAATACATAAATTCAAAACACGAATTTAGTGGAATGGCGTTTATTACGAGCATTATATAGAAACATTTTCCATAAGGGTGTAGCTTAGAGGATGAAAGGTTGTCAAAGATAATAATTGAAATATTTGAAACAGAAGAATCCGGAATTAAACCAAGGTTACGGTCGATCATGTAGTGTTGGAACGAGTGGATGATATTGTATATCTTGGATAAGCTTTCAGCAAAGATGGAAGATGCGCTGCTGGTGTAGAAACACGCGTGTGTGCCGGGAATTGTATGAATGCAGTATTTCAAAACTTATAGCTGGTAAAACTTGAGTCAAAAGGCACAGCTCAATGAAAAAATGAGAGCATTTGCTCAAAAAAAAAGGACATATAGAAAGAATGCAGGGGGAAAGGATAAATAAACCGATATGCAATGTAAATGTTGAAGAATGTATAATAATGTAGCGTAACCTCACTCGTAGGAACACGACAACTCTAACGGAGTTGTTATTTGGCTGCAGTTTTCTGTGAGGTGGAAGTACATCCCGGGCCGGGCTGCTTTGATGCCTCCTATCTCTCTTAAAACACCCAGACCAAAACAAAGAGACATGTTCACTAATGTTCAGATCTGTTCATACACACAAATGTTCATCTTACAATTTACAATTTCATATTTCTTTATTTTCTTCACACAAATTATAATTTGTCTTACATGAATTTTCTATATTATGCTAAATGAGTAATCAATTATACTTAAATACATGTGTATGCGCATATGCGAGCTTGGATATGCGAGTGAATAAGTATGATGTGCGAGAGAGAAATAGAGTATGTATGAATATGTGTATCTCTGTGTGTTTATTGTTTTATATTTGTATGTTGGAGAGAAATGTGTCTAGAAGGTAGTACGAATGTATGTAAGGCGCGCGTATCTATGTCCAGTCTTCCCACGTAGGCTCCTAGGAGCCTTGGAACTAGAGTAGCTTTGTTAACTCCGTCATTTAACTCATCATACTTTTGCACTTTTGGTTTTTCCTTTTTCCACCAACCATTTTTCCTATTCTTCTTTAGCACGAACCGAAATAATTGTTGACATCACGTCACCAGGACCTGAACCAAACAATACTCGATACATACATGTCGCTCACCTCCCGTCACTGGCCGTGTTGCAGTGACAGGGCCGCCGCAAACTTCATTACACGTCACGCGTAGGGCTGGCAACGATTAGTTTCAGGATGATGTGAGCTCGTTGGCCTACGGGGTGTGCTACTCAATCGCGAAACATATTACCTTGAATATGGTAAAATAAGGCCGATGGCGCCCCGCAACGTAAGCTCCTATTTCTTCGTGTGCAAGACTAAATATACTGTATTCGTGGTTGCAGTGGTTTTATGGTTGCATATGTCATCAGTTCATTTTGCTAGATTTTTTTATATAAATCCAAAGAAAACACAAACGCTACTCCATTGCGCATTGAGCGAGTTCAAATTTTATAAACCACACTTAAGTCACTGCATACCTTAACGAATTTTATCAATCTATAATAGTTAGTTGGATCTAACAGCCACGCCTTTTACTCGTTGCCGTCCGAAACAAGAACCAAGAAAGTAAGTTTTTAGAGGACGTAGAGTACATCAAAGCAGCTCGACTAGGAAAATACCTCATCTCTCAGAAACTACTACTAAATATTGCTGCTAAATATCCCTGGAGTGTAGACCTATGACCTATGAGAAGGAGTTGCTGTGTCAACAGCAGGAATGGCAACGCACGAGTAATACTTCTTATATTGCCAGTGCTCATAATGTATGTAATATAGCCAAAACTTACCTACCATGATCAAGTTGATCGTGTTCTATCAGAAGGTGATGTCAGGAGCCCTAGAAACCGGCGAGCGTGCATGAAAAGAGCAATGAATGTTAAAGAAGCGAAAGGATCGAGTCACGTGACGCTCGGTTCTCTCTGCCTACCCCGTAAGGGATTTGGCGTGAAGGTATAGATAGATTATTATAGTTTATATTGTCGTTGCCAGATCATGCAATGGGCCATTTCGGGGGCATTTTCGTCATGTCCGGGCTGTATAAAAAATAGAAAGTTATGTTACCAAGTAAGTGTCTTGTGACAGCCCTGCGTGTCAATGTCGTATGTCGCGCTGTCGACCGGCGCGCGTCACCGCCCTGTGCTGTCCGGCTAATTGCGCGATAATACGCTAAACGCGAATGCTGCGCGATCTGTGATAGATGCGAATCGAATTTGGGCTCCCGTTCATTATTATTGGGTTTAGTGACCACGTATACATACAGTAACAGGGATAGAGTGATAGGGAGCAGCGATAGGCCAGGCCCACCACTCATACCCACCACTGTGTCTCCTGTGTAGCCAGAATTAACAGCGGCGACCACCAAAAAGGCAATGAATAGTGAAGTTCATTGCTGTCCCGGGGGTTAAACTACAGCTGCCTTGGAACTCACAATGAATTTAATCAGAAGAAATTTGTAGGAGTAGGAAGTTTTGGAAGTGACTTCCCCTCTTGGCAAAGTGAGAGACAGCAATATGACAGATAAGGCATTTAAAAAACCGCGATAGCCCAATGGTTAGGAATTGGCCTATTGATCGACTGGGTCACGTCCACAGATTTGATCCTGGCAGTGGCATGTACCACTGAATTCGTGTCTTCGGATTAATGTACATATTTGTCCACGAAAATATACATCCGGTTCTCCCTCTGGGTTGTGGAGGTCTGACTGCAGTCGCTCCATGTTAAAATCAGTATCTTCGCCAAATTCTTTGGCTTATGTAGCGGACCCCATCGATCGGAATCAGGATAACGCGAAAAAGAAGAAACAAACACATTATTAAACATAGGCGATCGAGCTTCGCGTTTTTTATGTTTATTTTTCGGTAAAATCCTGTTATTTTTTTTCAAAAGAAAAATAGAAAGAGTAAAACTGCCGGTATTCTCTGCCTCAGCTGCTGCGGTCGTCCGCCATCTGGAACAGAATCCGCATGCCCCCACCACCACTGTCGCTGCCACGACTGACCTGGTCGTCGCTGCGACACGTGTTTCGCCTCTCCACGAGGCATCATCAGGCGTTGTAGACGTTAATCGTAAAAATAACATGCTACTAGTGACAAATCCATCACAGTGCCGTCCCTTATATTGAATTGAGGGTGGGGGTGAATGGTGTGAGCGAAAAGATATTTAATAGTGGTAGAGGTAGTAATAACGCAGCCTAAAAGTCACTTTAAAGTTTAAAAAATCAACATGTCTACTTTTTTTTTCTGACATACTTCTTAACGTGTTGCGAGCGTTCATAGGCTACGGTAACCGCTTTCCTAATCTTCCACGCTAATCAGGTGGACTGTATGCTTGTATGCCTCCCGACATTGTATAAAAAAAATCGATAGCCAAATACGATTTTCAATATTCAAAAAAAGCAATTTCTCCCCTCATCTTGGCAGAATTATTAAATGTTGCATGTATTCAAATTTATACCCCGCCATCCCCCATTGATGTCTCAATTTTATTGGCAGAATCGTTTTGTATCCATTTTTCTCGCATAATGGCGTCTGCCTTATGGCTTGTGAAGTTTTTTTTATTAAGTATTGTGGTGGATACAACATTGTGTGATGCAGGTTTGATGAGATTAGGCACTTGAGGGGGTATTTTTAGATATATTTTTTATACAAAAAGCATAAGATCTATCTATATCTATAAAAATCTCGTGTCACGCTGTTTGTAGTCACACTCCTCCGGAACTGTTCGACCGATTTTTATGAAACTTTTTATGTATATTTGATAGGTATGAGAATAGGTCGTAAAGTATATTTCATTAAAAAAAATTAGTAAAAAATAATAAGAAATAATTCATATGGCAGAACAACGTTTGCCGTGTCATCTAGTATAGTAATAATAATCTAGTATAATACGAGTAATATAGTAATCGTTACCACAGCCGAATATTTTCAATGAAGATGCTACCTCTGTTAACACAGCAACTCCATCAGAGCTTACTGGTGACCTCACTAACACGCAGGGATACGACAACCCTTTAGATAGTTGTTATTTGGCTGTGATTTTCTGTAAGGTGGAGGTACTTCCATTTTATGCGCCCTACCTCTATTAAAAACACCCAGACCAACACAAACAGACATGTGCATGCATACGATACGTATGATGTCTTCTGTAGGTTATGTCTTACCTCTTTTGAGCAGGCTTTAGGCTATTACTAGCGGATAAGGTATCAATTGATTAAGCGACTGGTCCGTGTTTCGAAGGGGCATATACCACTAAATTCGAATTTTTGGTTTTATATACATATTTGTAATTACTTGTTTGGCAGTGAAGAAAAACATCGTGAGGAAACCCACACCATTACAAAATCAGTGGCTTCGCCAAATCCCTAGACTTAGGTAGCACACAATCGTAATTAGGAAAGAAACGGGAGAACATTTGAAAGAAAATGTCCTCCACTCTTAATAACTCTTTACCGTCAGAGTCGACACGGCAAAACATTGCCAATAAATACTTCTATTAGAATAGGAAAAAAAATACAAAAGACATAAAAACATGGTGATATGATCAAACGCTCTGTATTGGTGAATGTAAGATAGCACTTAACATGTTTTTTATTGCATAATATCCTTTCTTTTTGTGCAGACTTTGATAGGGTTGGTACTAAATTGAAAACAAGAAAATAACTAAGTATCTAATGCCCATGAGTTACCAAATTACTTTGCGCCCGTTGGAATATCAAATTAGCGACCTGGTTTTGTGAGGTTGGCTAGCAATATGAATGGTTTTTTTTTTTATTTAATTTATTTTGAGGCTACGTAGTCAACTTTACATGAATTGAATAAAAATAAAGTTATTTGTTAAATATTTACTTTAAACTAGCAATTCTTGTGTATATAACTATATATTACGCGTATCTCGGAAGCGGCTCTAGCGATTAATATGAAATTTTGTATTTAGGCAAGGTTTTATGTTGTGTTTCCTAAAAAAACGCGATTTTACACTAAAAATTATAAAATTGATCAGCGCGATATTTCTTTGGGATATAAAACGAGGAATTTTTTTCAGTGAATAAATTTATCTTTACTTATATAAATTATCATTATTGTCATTGTCAAAAGCGTAGCTTTTTATTTTATGTATTTCTTATTAGCGTTTTCCTGCAGCTTCGCCATAATAAGTATCATTTCTTCTTTAGTGTCCAGACTAGTTCTTTGTCAAATATTATTATATTTTGTACAGGGGTTTAGACGTTAAAAGCAGAGTTACATTAGCATTTATTATATTAGTGTATGTGTATATAAAAATATATATTTTTTTGCCATTTGGACTTGGCGGGCTCTTAGACACTACTTAATTCTTTTAAAGGAATTTCCTTTAAAAAAACCGTTTAATTTCGGAAATGACACTGACGAAGAAGTAATGCCAAATTAAGTTGCCAACATAGGTGTTTTTTTAATTGATATTACCCTAAATTTATATTAGATTACACCAGTGCAGTAATAATGATGTAAATTACTAAAATACAAAAGAAGATTATTGTATGTGCTGAATTATTCACCATTCTAGAATAAGCCCTCTTACAAAAGACCCTACTTATTAACTTTCTGTTTATCATATTTTATTAGCATGTTCCTGCACCTTCGCTATATTATGTGCCATTTCTTTCTTGTGCGGTTCCCAAATTAGCCCTTCAGCAAATTTCATTACGATTTGTGGAGGGGTTTAGCCGTCAAAAACAAACAGAGTTACTTTAGCATATGTAGTTTATGTATTTATTTAATTCGCCGTAATGATAAATGACCTTGACAGCTGCCCAATTTGCTCACTTAGGCATATAATACACATTTTAACAATTATCAACATACCTATATACCACATAATAAAACGAACACAAGGAATATAACATTACAAATAACAAACAATTCAATTCAATACAATTAAAATTAATGGCTTAATTCTAACCATTTTATTGGCGTTCTGCAAATTTTTTTTTTATATTAAATGGAACTGGATACTGGCGATTGAGAGCGTTTAGTAAACTTAATGCCAGCCAATAATATTAGTGTATGTACAACCCTATAAGTATCGGCGTTTGAGTGTAATCGAGGCAATTTGGTAGCTGAGCAATTGCGAGGTCGTTTTTTACTCGATACATATCTATGGGGTTCGATGTGGGGGGCGCGATTGGGGAACTTTCAATTGTAATTGGATTGTAATGCTGGATTGTTACTTTGGGAAAAACGATTTTTTTTTATTAAAAATAAAACCTTTTGCATTGGAATGACAGACTATATTTATTTCTATGTATGCTTATAAAAAACGTCCCATCTCGTATAGCACGTCCCAAAATGAGAAAAATTCATCTCCTCCACACAAAGTCATTTTTTAATCATGAGGATTGGATTAATTGTTTTTGACAAGCTCGGTGGCGCAGTGGTTCATAACGCTACTTTAACACCAACGCTTGTGGATTCGATTCCCACACATGATAAATATTTATGTCTGGGGAAGTATCTCCACCTCACAAAAAACCGCAGCCAAATAACTTCTCCCAGGTTGTTGTATCCCTGCGAGTAAATGAGGTCACGAGTAAGCGCCTAAGGAGTTGCTTTGTTAGCGCCAGAGGTAGCATCGCGCGAGTGATACTTATTGTAGGTATTGCAAGAATGCATAGGCTACGGTAACCGCTCTACATTAGGCGGGCCGTATGCTTGCATGCCTCCAGATGTTATTAAAAAAAAAAACAAGCTTAGCAGGGTATTGTATGTGAACATGTCGTAAAGACCTAAGAACGGCTTTCTTTATCCTAAAACAGGTTTCAATATACTTAATAGGATACCTACAATTCTATGAAAGCACTGGTAGGTTTCCGTTAAGTAAAACTCGATGGCGTCGTTGCGCGTGTTTCTTTAAATCGAGCAGGTACACAAACAACAAACAAACAGGTTAATCAACATCGACTCCTGTCTGTTTATGGATGGTTTTATCTACCACGAGCTTCTGCGGAAGTCACGTAAAGCCTTCGGCCCCGGTTGTTGTCACAGACACCAACGCTTGTGGGTTCGATTCCCACACAAGACAAACATTTGTGTGCATGAACTTGTCTGTTGGTCTTGGTCTGGATGTTTTAAGACAGATAGGGCGCAGCAAAGTAGCCCGTCTGGGAAGTACCTCCACCTCACAGAAAACCGCAGCCAAATAACTCCCTAGAGGGTTGTAACCAGTAAACTCCTAAGGAGTTGCTGTGTAAGCAGCAGAGGAGGCATCGTGCGAGTATGCCTTGCAGGCAGGAGGTTGTATGCCTCCTGTGGGTGTATAAAAATAGGGAGTTGTTATTTAGCTGTGGTTTTATGTGAGGTGGAGGGTACTTCCCCAGACGGGCAGCGTTGATGCGCCCTACCTCTCTTAAAAAAATGCTATGTATTACCAGTTGAGAATGCGCAAGCTTGCATTGCCAGAGGATCACCTGGCTCGTCAATTACATAACAATGCAATTTTTTTTGTAATTTGTGGGCCATTTTGACCATGTTCCTTAAGAGATAGGAACTGTGTTCCTGAACATTCCTATTCTACTTTTTATGCTGAATCCGAATCTGAGGTCAAATTCGAATATTCGAAAAAAAGCGACAGACAAACGCCCAGACAAACCTATAGAATTCATATAGAAACGGTGTTCCTGAAAAGCATAAAAAAATTGTATTACTGTATATTATATTACATCATAATAAATAATCCTACAGATAAAGAAAACCTTCAACGGTAAAACATCTTCACTTAAATATGCAAAAGCAGAAAATACAATCCGTCAAGTCCTCAAGGCAATCCCGTCCCGTCAATATCCGCAGGTAAGACCATCAAACCTAAATTTGGGTCCTATTGTGAGCCGCATAGCAATGACGTATGATATATGTCCCTTGATGTACGCAGGCCCGACTCTCATACGTGACATTGATTTGCCTCTTTTAAATTGTATGTGGTTATACAATAAGTAGCCAAGACTTTTTTATATATCCCCCTCTTTACCTCTCAGTACAGGGTCCGTCACTCGAAGTGTTACCAATTTTAAATGATGTTATTTAGTTATTCAAAGTAAGATTTATTAAAAATTGAAAGAAAATTGTAAAAAAAACATTAAATTTTATGAAAATCATCATTATTGTTCGATATGACCTCCTTTGGCACGGATTACGGCCTCGAGTCTTCCAACGAATGCATCGCAGGCCGCACGAAGATGGGTTTGCGGTATTCTTTTCCATTCCCGACGAAGCGCTGCCTTGAGCGTGTCCACACTTTCATACCTTTTTGTTGACACAGCAGCCTCCAAAATAGACCACACCGAGAAGTCCATTGGATTCAAGTCTGGCGAGTAAGGAGGCCACTGTTGTGAGGAAATGAACCGAGGAACGTGGTTCTCTAAAAAAATTTGTGTCATGCGAGCTTTGTGGGACGGTGCTGAGTCTTGTTGAAATGTCCAGCTGTTTGTACCGAATTGCTTACGTGTCCACGGTATGAGAGCATCATTTAGCACTTTTTGCTGGTACACTTGCTGGTTGACTTTGACTTTTTTTAAGGCTTTCAGTGCTCGAGCTCTTTGTAGCCGGACTATCTTCTAAGTTGAAGTAAGATGTTGTACTTTTTGGATCTTGTAGGGCTTCAGTTGGAGTTCTTTTTTTAGTATACGGCGAATGCTTGAGTCGGATACTTTCAGACTTTTCGCCAATTCACTCTGACGAGGATTTCTTTGAATTCGAGCCTTCACCTTTCGAATCATATTACGTGATGTTGCGGTTTTCGGATGACCACCTCCATGTCGTTTAGCAATGCTCCCAGTTTCGTTATAACGCTTAATGGTCCGATACACAAACATTTTGTTCACACGTAGTTGTCGGAGCTCTCTAACAATAGCTGGTTGTGATTTTCCAGCCAAGTTCAAAGCGATCACATAGCTACGTTTAATATCCATTGCGAAAATTTATTTTAAAATTCAACTTAGTTCCCGCTATTTTTGCCCACTTTAAAACAATGAAACAAACTGACGTTTCACCAATATTGGGCGCGCTGTCATTATTATTTTGAAAATAGAAGCAGCATGAAGTTGGTAACACTTCGAGTGACGGACCCTGTATATTTATGAGAACATTATGTATGCTCGTGAAAATATAGAGTCATTTTCAAAATTTTGTGAAAGAAGCAAGAATAGATTGCCGGTACATCGGCTTTCTAAGACTAATAGATCTTTTATTGTAAATTGTATTCTAGTCTATAATAAATTACCTTAAACAGTTCTGTCCTTTAATTGTACCACTTGATTTCACTATATGTACACTCACATATATTTATTATAATATATATTAACGATGAAAAAAAGACCCATATTGGCAAGTTTCTTTTGGCATTTCTTCTTCGCCAATGGTCGTTTTCGAAACGCTGGTAGATTAAAAAAGAGAGATTAAAAGAAAAAAAATATTATGGAAAATTATTAAGATACAATATGATTTAATTTCAAGAATGTAAGACGTGTCTAAGTGCCGTAGGGGCCTAATGGCAAATAAATGATTTATATCTTTATATAGATTTCAAAAAGATTTTTTTATACAACGTCAGGAGAGAACATAACTGAATAGAAGTGGTTACCGTGCCGTAGCCTAAGAACGTTGACAATGGACGGCGATATGGGGAACTTAAATGTATGTAAATATATGAAGACGCTTTTAAATTTTCGGCGATGGTAAAGTTTGCCTTGGACGTCCACGGCATCTCCTCTTACGCCGTGAAAATATCTTAAGTGTAAATCCACGAGCTCGCGCTCTCCTGTCTCCCTCCCGACTATTGGTACGCTTTTATCGTATTCTTTTTGTGTAGTAACTATTATTGAAAATAGCGTTTAACTATGATGTTATTATTTTAAATAGTTAATAGATTCAGGCGCTATTTTGCGAAAGTCTAATTTACTTGCAATTTGATCTAAACTGCTTTGAGTGATTCATGCGAATTACGAATTGGTGGCGGAAGCACACAAAGCAGGTTAGATCAACTTGCATGTTCTTACTTTAATGGAATTAGTTACCTTGTCTGTGGGATAAGACGATCAAAGAGTTTAAATGCAAAGTCCAGAAACAAAACGCATAAATTGAAATTTGTAAGTTTCTCGATGAAAAACTCAAATGCAGTAAACATAGGAGACGTAGTCAAAGTCAGCATACAAATTATAAAAGCGCCTTTACGCGGTTACGATTTATCGTGGACGTCGATGGCTACGATAACGTGGTGTAAATATTGGAAAAGCGCACATAGCTTTTACACAAATGCGTAAAAAATTCTTGGCGCATTACAGCATAAGTCCTACCAACCGTAATACAGATAAATGTAGTCGCAAAGAGGGATTTTTGATGCGGGGGCCGCGCAACTATTTATATTGAATTTGTTATGTTTGCTGGAATTTATTATTCCACATTTGCTACCCGATTTCCTGCATTCATCTCGCGCTGTTGTGTTTTGCAAGATTGAAAAGAAAAGATTACAATGTTGAGGATTGGGAAGAGAGAATTCTATTTGATATTTGTGAAATGTTAACTTAACCTTTTATGTAACGTAAGTTACACGTTGCCATTCATCCGCAAAGAAGTATGAAGTTAGAAAGATTTTGCGTGTATTGCTTACTAATAAGTGATAAGACACTAGATACTTAAGAATGAAACTATTATTTTATTTAGAAAAATCAAACTATATGTAACAAGCGATCCACTCCGGATTCGCACGGGTAGTAGAGCATATTATGCCTACTAACGTGTTAAAGTTGATAATGATTAATACTATATATCCGTATAATATCCAATGAAAGCTCCCAGGCGGCTTGACTGACATTTTCAACAGTTATTGTCATATTTCAACGCATGTACACATAACCTTAATAAATTATACATCTACACCTTGCTCAAGAATCCCTCTGTTTATGGGTGAAAACATAAAAATCCGTTCAGTAGTTTTTGAGTTTATATAATATGTAGTGATTATTTAATTAAATGTATACTACATTTAATTAAATTAGTTATTATTGTCGTCGAAGTTTTGTTATTGTTAAGATAGTTAATGCCTCTGATATAGAAATGCCAGGGACAGGAATGTACTCGTACTATTTAAAGGCATTTTTCTCTCTGCCTACTTGGCAAGGGATTTGGCGTGAAGTTATAGATAGATTTTTCTCTGCTCTCTCTATGGCTTCCAACTCAACGTCATCGATTTCGACTCGACTTTGTGGTAGGTACTTCCCCTGATGGGCTGTTTTTTTTATACAACTAGATTGGCAAAGAAGCATGCGGCCCGCATTAGATAGTAAGCGGTCACCGCAACATATTGACGCTCGCAACACCAAGGGGATGCTACTCGCGCGCTGCCAATCTTGTGACCTAAGGATGTTTCGTCACGGTACCCAGTAATTTCTCTGCCACATCTCACCCTTCAAACCGGAACACAGCTTCAGTTCACCTTCAAAAATAGAAGGTAAATGCAACGGCTGTTTTCTTGACTTTTGTCCTTCGTCTCGCTTCTTCACGAGACATCAAACGGTGTGGATGTTAATCTTTAAAATAACAAGCTATGAGCTGCGTGGTTCCAGTTTGCACGAACTAGCTAGTACCAAAGTCAAATAGTCAAATTATGAATGTATTTAAATTTTCATTGTATCACTTATTACCGTCGCAAATATAAGTGCCGACAGTAACTCCCACGTTTCGGCTCATAGACCGAGAAGGTGGTAAAGTTTCTTATTTTTTTTATACAACGTCGGAAGGCATACAAGCATACGCCTCACCTGATCTAAAGCGTTTACCGTCGCTTATGAACGCTTGCAATATATTATCACTCGCGCGATGCCACCTCTGCTGCTAACACAGCAACTCCCTAGGAGCTTACTAGTGACTTCACTCACATACAGGAACACAACAACCCTCTTGAGAGTTGTTATTTGGCCGGAGTTTTCTGTGATAAAGATAAAAAAGATAAAAAAAAATTATTTGCCATTGGGCCCTCGCGGGCACTTAGACACGTCTTACAGTTTTTGAAATATAATCTTATTGTATCTTATTTATTCTCTTTTTACTTTTTTTCATTTTTTTTATCTACTAGCATTTCGGAAATGACCATTGGCTAAGAAGAAATGCCGAAAGAAACTTGCCAATATTATAAAAACAAAAAATACATAACGTCGGTGAAGAATCAATATCTCCTATCTCAGAAATTGAGACGGGAGATATTGATTATTAAGGATTCCTTAACGGTTAAAATCAATATCGCCTGTCTCAACTTTTGAGGTAGGAGATATTGATTCTTCACCGACGATAAGCATATTGGTACAATAATGATATCAAATGGTAAAATTAAAGATTATTAAGGACAGATAGTCTGTGCTGAATTATTTCCACTAATCTTTGTCTGTTAAATATTCATCAATTCTATAATAAGTCTATCTACAGAGAGTATTTTTAATGTGCTTTTTGAATACATTGTCAGGAAAGGACAGATGTTCAGGCAACAGGCAACTTATTATAAAATCGAATACAATTTACAAGAGTGTGACTGTGAGATGGAGGTGCTTCCCCTGACGGGCTTCTTTGATACTACCTCTCTTGCAACGAGAAGGTACTGGGACAGTACTACGTCATTTTACTATTTACCCTGTAACTTGGCTACACAAACAAACGATACAGAGTCTGATATATTTTACCCTCTTCCAATTTTAGATAAAAAATTATATTCTATAACTTCACGCCAAATCCCTTGCGGGGTAGGCAGAGAGAACCGAGCGCCACGTGACTCGATCCTTACATATCTCACTCGCTTCTTTAACATTCATTGCTCTTCTCATGCACGCTCGCCGGTTTCCAGGGCTCCTGATAGAACACCTTCTGATAGAACACGACCAATTTGTACATGGTAGGTAAGTCTTGGCCTTCCCAGGCTCCTACATCCTTCCACTTTTGCATTGTATATCTGCTTCGTCATTCATCTTGCATTCTTTCTACATGTCCGAACCATCGGAGCATGCCTCTTCTTATTTTAACACCGACGCTCTCTTTCAGACCAACTCTGTTTCTAACATAGATAAAAAATATCCGCTCACGCTAAAACTCACTACAATTTGAACAAGAAAAATTGACAAAAAGAAATATTTACATTCAATCGCTTTTCGTTTTTACGATAATATTCCTCAGAAGATGTTACAGGAAAAGATATCAATTCAATCTCACTTAAGGGTAAGCTTGTATAAGACACCAATTTCCATTCACATGACGCCCGGGGCGATCGGCGATGTTCGTGTATCGTCAAGTAATTGGCGGGAAACCAAATATCTTGATTCTATTTTACAATTTCTTTTCGATGTCTCTTGCAAACGAGAAGATACCGTACGCTTATGGCTATTAGGATGGATTTCGGGTGTGGCTGTTATGTTTGACATTTTTATGGAAAAATCAAATATATAAAAATCAATGAGAGCCAATTTGGAAAAATCTGCGTTTGAAAAATGATTATTAATATGATTCTTTTTCAAAGCATTATATTCCGTTGAATTTGAGTAGTCATAGCCCAATGGGTAAAGAAACAGTCTACAACTGGTCCTGGCTTCGAATATGTACCACAAAATTTTTTTTTTTTTTAGGATTTACATATTTGTAATTATCACTTGCTCGGCGGTGAAGGTAAACATCGTGAGGAAACCAGCACGTCCAAGAAAATATATTCCTAAAGGCCACATGACCTTAGAAGAAAGATCTGATTTTTCCCTCTGGGTTGTGGAGGTCTGACAGTAGTCGTGCCATGTAAAAATCGGTATCTTGGCCAAATCCTTAAGCTTAGGTAGCGGACCCCGGGCTAGGGAACAGGATAACGTTAGGAAGAAGATATATTCCATTAAAAATTATATATCCATCTATATATTTATGAATAAGTGAGATTTAAGTGAATCACTATCATCTTTAGAGCAACTGCATGTGGTACACTCTATTTAATTAACTAACTATAGTCCATTCCAATTACGAAGTGATATAACGACTCTCTACACGAACGTACCCCGCACGTTTTACATATAAATAAAGTCTACGTTGTAGCATATTTTTTTAAAGTTTTACATGGTCTGATAGCATTCATTATGTCTATGGTACTGTAAATGACCATAGGCTACGGTAACTTTGACAAGCCCGGTGGTGGAGGAGTTAGCAATGCTACGCAGTCAGAACCCGTTATATACGTTTTCCCATACATTTCGCGGTCATATATGACCACACGGGTTTCGAAGGGTTAATATTAACCCTAAGTATAACCCTAAGGAAAAGGTATATAACGGGTTCTGAAGGCTTAAGGCTTGTAGGTTCGATTCCCAGAAAAGACAAATATTTATGTGTGTGAATGTGTCTGTTTGTCTTGATCTGGGTGTTTTAAGAGAGGTAAGGCACATCATAGCTGCTCGGCAGGAGAATTATGTTTATGCTGTGTTCCTGTCAATAATTGGGGTTACCTGTATGCCCCTAAAGAGGTACTTCCTTATCAGCGGGGGTAGCAATGAGTAGCGACACTGCATGTATGCTAGCGTTCATAGGCCTTTTATAGACAGGTATAGCACATCAAAGCAGCGCGTCTGGTCATGTACCTTACAGAAAAAACCGTGCCAAAGTCCAGCTAAATAACAACTCCCCGGAGGTTTGTTGTATCACTGCATATAAATGAGGTCACCAGTAAGCTCATGGAGTTGTCGTTAGCAGCAGAGGTAGTATCCCGCGAGTGATACTAAATGTCTTACAAGAGTTAATTGACCACGGTGACCACTTGGCATCAAATCAGCCGTATACTTCCATGTCTTTTTTATTTACAATGTTGGGAGGCATACAAGCATACGGCCCACCTGATGTGATGTGGTTACCGTAGCCAATGAAAGCATGCAATACATTAAGTTTCCCTGGTACGATGTCATGTCTGCATTTACAGGCCCAACACTCATTCCCACCACTGTGTCTCCTGTGTAGCCAGAATTAACAGCGGCGACCACCAAAAAGGCAATGAACAGTGAAGTTCATTGTTGTTCCGGTGGTTAAACTACAGCTGCCTTGGAACTCACAACGAATTTAATCAGAAGAAATTTGTGGGCGAAGGAGGTTTTGGAAATGACTTCCCATCTTGGCAAAGTGAGAGACAGCATTATGACAAATAGACCTCAAAGAGATGGCTGGTCAAGTGAAGCTCAACTGTCGTGCACCACGGTTTATCAGATATCTAACACTATCGGGACCTAAATTGTGAGTTGTTATATCTGCTATTAACAGAGCTACTTTTTAGGAGCTTACTGGTGACTTCACTCACTCGCAGGAACACATCAACCCTCCAGAGAGTTGTTATTTGACTGTGGTTTTCTCTATAATGGCGGTACTTCTTCTTCTGACTGTGGTTTTCTCTATAATGGAGGTGCTTTGATGCGCCTACCTCATGACACCCAGATCAGTACAAAAATACATATTGAATTAAACCATTTTTAACGGAAGTTAAACTTTTCATACAAAATTAGTCGATTAGAAGTGGTTTAAATTTGTTTCCTTGTATTAGAACCTTGAAGAAAGGATAGCGACACAGAGCAGAAAGGAGGCGTATAACTGCTTGCACATACGTACCTAAAAAATATGTAATAATAATGTATTGAATTAAACAATTTTTAACGGAAGTATCGCGTGTTTTATTTATTTTGTTGAACCCGACATTTCGAACGCTTTGCAGCGTCCGTGGTCGCAGGAAAACTAAAGGTCGTACGGACGCTGCAAAGCGTTCGAAACGTCAGGTTCAACAAAATAAATAAAACACGCGATACTTCCGTTAAAAATTGTTTAATTCAATGTGTAACAATCGCGAAAACCTAAGACAATACTACAAAAATACATGTTCATGCACACATATGTCCTGTGTGGGAATCAAACCTACGAGCCTCGGTGACAAAGTCGCGTTATTAACGGCTGCGCCACCGACCTCGTCAATATGCCTCCTGAATTTCTTTGAAAACGGCATTTTTTGTGCTTTAGCCAGCTTGCTCGTATCAAAAAAGTGTGACCACATTGCGTGGGTACACAAAAACAATTTTCGCATTTTCCCACAAGTCTGCAATACAGTTCCGTATGTTTACAAACCCCTCGGGCTAATGTTCGATTGTTGATGTTGTACGTCGAATTTGATCTTTTACATGGTAATGGGAGACGCGTTTAGGCTCGTGGGGTTGTGTTATTGATGTCCCCTGATCCAGATCACCATGTCAGATCTGTGCGTAATGGCGTTGATTCAACAAACGTCGTGTACCGCATATGGTAATGATAGGGGAATAGGTTTTTTGTGTTGGTACAAGATTGCTTGGTAACTTACGTATTGAGTTGAGTTTAAGTAGAGATTGCCTCTTTTCGTGTGCGCTATAAAATGTAATACAAATAATTTATTTTGCAAACACACACGGTACAAAGTAGAGGTTTAAGAGAGGTAGGGCGCATCAAAGCAGCCTGCCTGGGGAAGTACCTCTCCATCACAGAAAGCCGCAGCCGAATAACAACTCCCTAGAGGGTTGTTGTGATTCTACGTGTGAGTGAGGTCACCAGTAAGCTCCCAAGGACTTGCTGTGTAAGCAGCAGAGGAGGCATCGCGTGAGTGATACTTAATACATTACAAGCGTTAATAGGCTACGGTACCCGCTTTACACCGGACAATATACTCGTACAAACAGACGGCCCACCGTCTGTTTGTATGCCTCCCGACGTAGTGTAAAAAAAATCGGCCAAGTGCGAGTCGGACACGCGCACGAAGGGTTCCGGACCATTATCTATAAAAGCGCCAAAAAATACACTTTTGTTGTATGGGAGCCCCCCTTAAATATTTGTTATATTTTAATTTAATTATTTATTCTTAAAGCGAATATATAACTAAATATTCTGTGAATATTTCAAGCGTCTACCTGTTGCCGTTATCAATATCGAGCAAAAATGGGCAAAAAAATCACGTTTGTTGTATAGGAGCCCCCTTAAATATTTACTATATTCTATTTTTTAGTATTTCTTGAGATAGCGGCAACAGAAATACATCATCTGTGAAAATTTCACTATCTAACTATCACGGCTCATGAGATACAGCCTGGTGACAGACGAACAGAGGGACGGACAGCGGAGCCTCAGTAATAGGGTTCCGTTTTACACTTTGGGTACGGAACCCTAAAAAAAGATGCGTCGAGTACCTACACAATTTATCGAGTAACCGAGTACCGAGTATTACTCGGTTTTTCTTTATCGAACCGAGTGTTCCTTCCTCATAACTTAACTCTGTTAACTTCCAATATTAATTTGTAGAATTCTCACTATTTTCCATTTCAATGATTCAAATAATTAAATGTTAATTAGGTACCTAAATTAAATATGCTTACTTATTTCTATTGTCTTCATAATGAGAAAAGAATATGTATGTATGTATATCTTCAGGCCAGGTCCCTTGCGAGGTAGGCAGAGGGAACGGAACATCATAATACGCAGTACTTACATACCTTACAACAATTCGGAAAATAATATTTTAACTATAATTTCCATTAATAAATATAGAAAGGCAAGCAAGTAGCTTCACATAGGATATATTCCTTCACAGTACAATAAAATCCATGCCGTATTAATACTACAAGCCCATCGTTTTGGTTGCAATTTTTCTGTGAAAAATAAATATCATATCCATCTAATGAGGCACTGATGTTTTGGTGTTCCATATTTCTGTTAAGACATAGATTTCACAGTTAAAATCCAGTCTCGCCAGTAAGGTTTGGAATTGCGACATATTTTGACAGATACTTCGTATATTTTATGTCATAATTTTTATACTATCATTGATTGCACTTTAAGAATTTATGTATTAATACAGTTTTTAGGTTCACTTAAAGACGCTGGATGAAACTGAATGGTCGATACGAAGTTTGAAAGATGGAAAGTCAGCGGGAATCGATATGGTAACAGCTGAGATGATCAAGCTAGGTGGTACCTACGTTAGGGACGCCTTCTGGTTTTTAAGCAAATTATGCTGGAGAACCGGAAGGGTCCCGAGCGATTGGAGACGCACAGTAATCGTACCCTTGTATAAAGGCAAGGGCTCACGTATGGACTGCGCTAACTATAGAGCCATCAGTTTGATCAGCTTAGCAGCTAAAGTGTATGGAAAAATCATTGAAAGGAGAATGAGGGTGAAATCCGATGGAATGCTTTGGATGTGTGGTGGATTTCACAGGGTGGATTTCGAAGTGGCAGAGGATGTACCGATCAAGTTGTTTCACTCCGCAACCAGAGGGTTTTCTGCGGTTTTGTGGACCTTGAGAAAGCACTTGATAGGGTCGTGCGAAAGAATCTTTGGAACATTTTGCCCAGATATGGGGTTGACGGTGACTTGCTCCGTGCTGTGCAATCCACGTATGAGGATTGTACAGCATGGGTGAACGGCAGCTTGTCGCCCTGGTTTGATGTCAACATTGGTGTCAGATATGTCTTTTTCGTCAATATTTACATTTAGCACCTTGCAAGTTTGTTCAATAATGGATGACAGACATTTTTGAGTTTTAGTTTTACTATCAATTACTACTAATATTTCGCATATCAATAATCGAAATTTTAGACATTCTTTGCAGCCTAAAATTTCTTTCGTTTCCTTTCTTCCTTCAACTTTTGTTTCCAGAGAAGCTATTTGCAGCAGTGATCTTTGCGTTCTTTTCCTAATAGATCTATTTTTATACGCATGTTATCATGTATGTTCGCGGTGTCCATAAGATCCGATTTAAACAATTCTATTATATCTATCTACCTACAACTTCACGCCAAATCCCTTGCGAGGTCGGCAGATAGAAGCGAAAACCGCATGACTCGCCCCTTAATAAATAAATAATAATAAATATTGTCGGACAAATTACACAGCGCCCTCTAGCCCCAAAGTAAGCGAAGCTTGTGTTATGGGTACTAGACAACTGATAAACATACGTAAATACATTTTTCTTTGTATATACATACATTTTTTTTTATTATACATAGAAAATACCCAGACTAAGACAAACAGACATGTTTATGCACACAAATGTTTGTACTGTGTGGGAATCGAACCCACGAGCGTTGGTGTCAAAGTAGCGTAACAACGCGTTTCACCACTGCGCCACCGAGCTCGTCAAACACCTTACACACCTCACTCGCTTCCTTAACATTCATAGTTCAAAGTCAAAGTCAAAATCTTTTTATTCCGTAAAAATGGCTACATTTGTTTGGAATCGTCACAATTTTTTTCCCTACCGTGCAGTTCATGACTAGGTGAGCACTGATAAAAATACTGCCAAAACACTCAGGCATCCCTCTTTTGGTATCCAAACAAATGTACATATTTTATTAATTACATTACAATTGGATCGACTCACTCCCAGGCATTATGTTCTTTATAGTGTTTCTCATGCACAATTATTTTCTATTTATTCTATTATATAATGACAGATATGCCATTCGAGCACTTTTTCTATAAATTTTCTTGGACACGCTGGTTTCCTTACGATGTTTTCCATCGCCGCCGAGCAAGTGTTAATTACAAATATGTATATAAATTCGAATGCTTAATCCAATAAATGATCTTTGCGTTCTTAGATTTCAGCACTCGTCTTATATTATTTGAAATATAATTTTATTGTATCTTATTCATTCCCATTTTTCTTTTACTTTGGCGAAGAAGAAATGCCGAAAGAAACTTGCCAATAAAGGTCTCTTTTCAAATTGTCAATTAGATATTACAATCAATTTATGTCAGCATATTGGTACAATAACAATGGAAAAATTACTAAGGAAAGGTAATTTTACCGAATTACTGCCATCTGTATCGGTTATAATAAGTTTACAGAGATGGTTTTTGATATGCTTTATGAATATATATACTATATCCCTTAATATACAATGGTCTCCATGTCTCCATATCTTGCCCCTATGGAAAACTGGATCCTAAAAATGTATATGATTGTGATGATGTATATGATGAGTGATAAAAAGTAAGACCTAATAACCCCGATATAATATAGTTCATCAAGGCACACCTCGCGGCGCGTGATATGGCCGCGTGCCGCGGATTTGCCCGTAAAAATCCGTCACGATCTCCACAAAAGCATGCCGTCCTGCCGAGAATGACACCTACGTGATACTGTTTGCACTTATTGTACAATGGAATAAGAAATGTTTAGACATGGCTATGTTTTTTTTTTCTATCGAATATGTTACCCTAATTAATCAAACACGCCGGTTACGCACCGTCAACTGTAGCCTGTGTTATATATACATGTTGCATGGTTTCCTTTAATATTTAACTTTATTTTATTGCTTTGTTAATATAGCGGAAATTGTAATATACAGATTGACGTGCTGGTTGGTTAGTTGCGCTACTTTGACACCAATACTCGTGGTTCAATTCCCACACAGGGCAGACATTTGTATGCATGAATATGTCTGTTTGTCTTGGTTTAGGTATTTTTTGAGAAGTAGGCAACATCAAAACACGTCGACAAGCGAAATAACACCACGGAAAAGAACACGTCTATGACAGTTTTCGTTAGTTAGCTATTACTATATCTTCACGCGAAATACTTTGCAGGACGTGCAAAGTATATCGAACGCCACATGACTCTGCATCAGTCAAGTCTTTATTTTACTTGCAAAATCTATTCTACACGCTCGTAGCTCTACGTATCGGCTTTTATAGGGTTAGGTAAATATAAAAGTGACGAATGTGCGGGTGAGGTTTGAAGTACCAATCTCCCATATGATGAGATCTGGACTGTACGTGTGAAGAATATGCCAGAGTATTTGTTCACCGGGAAAATACGGTTCATTTTGTATTTGGTAGTACTCGGGCTGTATTGGAAATGTTTTGCATACAAGGTCCTGATGAAATACAACGTTAACAGAAGGCACCTTGTTGGCAACCATTGCGATACATATATCTTTGTATATTTTCACCGATTTTTCTTTGTTTTCTATTTATTGTGTGTGTGTGCGTGTTGTCAATGGTCTATGCCAATAAATATTTATTTCTTCCTTCTTAATAACTAAGGTAATAAACAAGCATACGGGTTGCGTTTTGTTAAACAGCTCTCAAAGTGATGTCAAGTTGGGCAGCGTTCTTGAAACTTCGATACATTTGACAAGCTCGGTGGCACAGTGTTTAGTAATGCTAATTTGACACGGACACTCGTGGGTTCGATACCCACACAGGGCAAATATTTGCGGGCATGCCTGTTTATCTTGTGGTGGGTGTTTTCTACGTATGTATTTACAAAACAAAAGTATTTACGTATGTTTATCAGTTACCTAGTACCTATAACACAAGCTTTGCTTACTTTGAGTATAGCATTTCATCATCATCATTTCAGTCTGCACTCATCCACTGCTGAACATAGGCCTCCCCTTTAGAGTGTCACTCGTCTCGATCCTGTGCCACCTGCATCCATCGACGCCCTGCAAACCTCTTGAGGTCGCCGCTCCATCTAGGGGGTGGTCGTCCCACGCTGCGTGTACCAGTACGGGGACGCCATTCGAGAATTCCTGCCCTGTGTAATTTGTCCGACGATATTTATTATTATTTATTTATCTTCTTATCCAAAATACCTCAAAGTCCGTGGACTAACAACATCTTCAGACAGCGTTGAGGATATGGCCCTTCACGTGCGTACTGCGGGCAAAAGCTGTGCTCGGAGGATCGCTGCATGATAGAATCTGACCTAAGAATATTCACAGTAGAACTGATGTAACTGACATAGCCCAAAGGATAAGGATCCACTGGTACACGGAGTTTGGGACGACTAGATGAAGCGACGATCAGTCATGCAATTCTGTAAGAGCAAACATTCTTACATCCTCGGAAACATCGGCTGTTACAGCCTTGAACACAAAATTGCAATTCTTTGGTGTCGCTTTTTATGGTTGTGCGACACTAGCGCCGCAAGGCTGCGTTTGGAATTGGAATTCTACAAGGCCAACAGCCTAGCGTACGCTTACAGACTTATAGAATACCAAATAATTTAGCCGTGATCGCAGTAGACGATGTCAAAGCTGTGACATCTGCGATCACAGCGACGCACACAGCCATTACGAGTCGCTTAGAGAATTGCAATGCAGAAAGGATTTATGGGGAGTTGATGGATGCATGTCGAGTGGCTATATGGAGGGGAGGATTATGTTCAGCAGTGGACGAATACGGGCTGAAATGGTGACGATGACGATTAATCAGCTCTTTTTATCCACAAACATAGTTGGTTCATTATCATCATTAGCACGCAGCACTAATAGCACTTCGACGGGCCCGGTGGCGCAGTGGTTAGTGACGTTCCTTGACACCAATGCTCGTGGCTCTGTTTGTTTTGGTCTAGGTTTTTTAAATAAGGTAGGATGCATCAAAACAGTCCGTCTGCGGAAGTAACCTCCACTGCCTGGAGCGTGGTTGTGTTGCTGCGTGTGAGTGAGGTTACCAATGAGCTCCTAAGGAGTTGCTGTGTTTGCAGCACAGGTGGCATCGCACGAGTGAGTATTGTATTACAAGCGTTATACGCTACGGTAACCGCTTTACATCAGGTGAACCGTATGCTTGCACGAATCCCATCGTAGTATAAAAAAATAAGCATAATTCACACAAACGTCTTCAGACCCGATTATAGCTAGAAGATATTCCCACTTATACCGTATGTTTTCTAGCTATAATCTATAAACCAGGGTTGAAAACCATTTTGAAATAGAGAAGCATATGATTATCTCAGTCAGGTACAATATTTAATATACTGGCAATAGTGAAGCCATGAGAGCCATCTTAACCAACTCTCCTGAACGCAACTCTGAAAAATAGATAGCATACGAAAAGATTCAAAGTATCTCCTAATCATGAAGGAAATAACCTGTGGAGGACCGATGAGAACGATGTTACGTAGTAACTCAATTCACCGCTACGGTCGGTGGGGGAAAGCAGAACGCGCAGCTCTTATTGGCTAGTTCGCGGATCAAGATCACGGCATTTATCTTATACCAATGTTCCAACAGGAACATTCCACGTATCTGGTGGTACATACCTTATGGCTCTACTAAAAGGAACCTTGAAATTGTCATGGACCAGACCATGAGGACATTAGTGCAATAAGCAGCAAAATTTTGCCGTCTTCGTTTGTTGAGAAGCCGTTTTTAGGGTTCCGTACCCAAAGGGTAAAACGGAACCCTATTACTGAGGCTCCGCTGTCCGTCCGTCCGTCCGTCCGTCCGTCCGTCCGTCCGCCCGTCCGTCCGCCCGTCCGTCTGTCACCAGGCTGTATCTCATAAACCGTGATAGTTAGACAGTTGAAATTTTCACAGATGATGTATTTCTGTTGCCGCTATAACAACAAATACTAAAAAATAGAATAAAATAAATATTTAAGGGGGCTCCCATACAACAAACGTGATTTTTTTGCTCATTTTTGCTGGATATTGATAACGGCAACAGGTAGACGCTTGAAATACTCACAGAATATTTAGTTATATATTTACTTTAAGAATAAATAATTAAATTAAAGTAAAACAAATATTTAAGGGGGGCTCCCATACAACAAACGTGTTTTTTTTGTCGTTTTTATAGATAATGGTACGGAACCCTTCGTGCGCGAGTCCGACTCGCACTTGGCCGATTTTTTGTTTTACGCCCAACATAAAACGTCGACCACCAGAAATAGGACTAACCTACCGCGAGCATGCGTTAGTGAATCTTCTGAGGGGGCATCCTCCGGTACCCAAATTGGGAGGGAGGCCTTATGAGTTATGTCAGATTCTAACTAAGTACCACCTAGGGACTGCCTTTAGCCGGGAAGGTTTTTAAAGCTTCATCGGATGCGATCGCCCCAGGGGAAGGCGACGTAACGTGAAGCCTTCGAACCTTCCTCCCTTTGGGGACCAAAGTAATGCTGGCTGGTTCCCTTTCTCTACAGTTTCTCCGTTTCAATTACCGTTCACGAAAATCACTGAACAAATTGGGCGGGTTTCAGGTTTCAAGAACGCGGAATGAACGAACAACTGAACGAATGAAACATATATATAATGAGGATGTGTAAGGACCATACTTTAGTCGTTTTTCAAAAGGTGGTTCTAGACTGCGATACCCTAATTTCCAGGAAAAGCGTATCCACATGCATGCACCTTGCTTATGTATGATTGCCAGAATGTAAGAGAAGTATTTGTAAGAGAGACCGAAGCCAGCACAGGATTTCAGTTATGGTGTAGAGGTTCGTCCGTTTTTTTGAAACCACTTTTTTTTATACAATTGAGGCATCCAAACATACGGGCTACATTACGTAATAAGGTTACTGTAGCAATACATTAAGTTTCACTGGTGCGATGCCATATCTGCAGTTAAAACAGCTACTCCTTAGGAGCTTGTTTGTGTCATCACTCACTCGCAGGAACACAACAACTCTCCACGGAGTTGCAATTTGGCTGTAGTTTTCTGTGCGGTGGACATAGTTCCCCATATGGGGCTACTATGTTGCGCCCTACCTCTCTTAAAAATATTCAGGACGAAACAAACCCTGGTTAAAAGCTTACTGGTGACCTCGCTCAAAAGCAGAAACACAACAACCCTCTAGCGAGTTGCTATTTGGCCGCGGTTTTCTGTGAGGTGATGGTACTTCCCCAGACGGGCTGCTTCGATTCGCTCTACGTCTCATAAAAACACCCAGAGCAAGACAAACAGACATGTTCATGCACACAAAAATATTTGTCCTGTGTGGGAATAGAACTGTGACGGTGGCAAAGTAATGAAGCAGCGCGTTTCACCACGACGCCACCGAGACCCCATTTTAAAACCAGTTGAGAATGCGCAAGCTTGCATTGCCAGAGGAACACCTGGCTCATCAATTATATAACAATTCAATTTTTTTTTAATTTGTCGGTCATTTTGAATAGGAACGGTGTTCCTGAACATTCCTATTCCACTTTTTTATGCTGAATCCGAATCTGAAGTCAAAGTTCGAATATTCGAAAAAAAACGCACACACAGACAAACATAGAGATTTCATATAGGAACGGTGTTCCTGAAAAATCTCCCACATTATTCAACATTGAATTATTCATAGAAATAATTTTCCTTTTCATTTAACAACCGCGCACCGAACGTTATCAAATTTAGACGGTGGCTACATAAAAATTTTACTATCCCCATTTTCTGGCAGTAAAATGTGGTCAATCCCTGTGTATGTAGGGGTGTCCTGCTTTTATGGGGCTCATAACTGGCCACCCCAGTTCCTGAAGGTACACATCGTCCACAAATTGAGACATTGTTTTACTGATATTAAGAAATACGGAGATTTATATATAGTGACTAATTCCTGGCGGTTTGTCTGCATGTGGAAGAATTTGTAGCGAGATTTTTAAACATTTCGTTATCAATTTAGAAAATCTTGTCACGATTTTAGTCAACACAAGAATTTAGTCGAGAAAGGGTAATGAACACCCAGATAAAAGGTAGTTTGAGGTATTAAAGAAGATGCATGACCTATGAATGTTAAATAATCACATTTGACAAGCAATTTGAACTGAACTATGTACTTTGTGTTGACAGCAACGGTGGCGGATGCATGCGGTTCACATTTCAGATGGCGAACACTCGCAGAGACGACCGGAGCAGCCAGGGCAGCAACGGTGGCGGGTGCATGCGGTTCACATTTCAGATGGCGAACACTCGCAGAGACGACCGGAGCAGCCAGGGCAGCAACGGTGGCGGGTGCATGCGGTTCACATTTCAGATGGCGAACACTCGCAGAGACGACCGGAGCAGCCATGGCAACAGCGGCGGCATACATCTACTAACGGTAGTGGGTGGGTGCCGGCCGGCAGTAGTTCGCACGAACTAATGGGGAGCGGAAGCACACAAAGTTAGTTTAGATCAAATTGCCTGTAATTTTGACTTTCGCAAAGTAACGCCTGAATCTATTAACTATAATCGATTGAGGTATTATTGATCATGAAGTAAATAGACGATGAGACCAATTTTCACCAGGGGTAAGAACGCGCAGCTGTTGGTGGCTAATTCACGGATCAACATCGCGACATTTATCGGTTTATTGGTTAAGATATTCTTACGTTGGGCAGAAACCCATTTAAATTATGTATACCTAAACAAAGACTTAACATTAGATAGTGACAATATCAATACATACATACAAATCATCACGCCTGTCTCCCATTGGGGTAGGCAGAGACTGGAACGCCAGATACACCAATCCAAACATACCTTCTCTCGCTTCTTCTATACTCATCAAACCTGCTCATGCATGCTCTACTAAGATTATATAATAAATTAACAAAGGACATCAAAGAAATTTCTCTTAGTAACAAATGTAAATGGTTTAATTAGGTTTTAATAACATGTTTTTACTTAGTCTAGGAATATATCGAAGAGACGTCATAACGAACTGTACGCCAATTGTACTAAAAACCAGCTGCATGTTTACGCTTGTCACTCGAGTCGTGCAGAAGCAGTGCAGTGCCAATACGTGTATTTCCTGCACTGCAACGGCACTGCAACGGCACTGCAACTGTGCGTATCTACAAATGGACTGCTTGCTGCTACCGCTTTGATGCGATCAACCTTTCGTAAAAACACCCAGACCAAGGCAAATAGACATGTTTATGCACATAAATGTTTGTCCTGTGTGGGAATCGAACCGACGAGCTTTAGTATCTAAGTCTCGTCATTCATCACTGCGCCACCGAGGTGGCCATCAATTTTTGTCATATATACAAGGCAGCCATTTAGAAGTTCCGAAACATTTTCATCGTAAACAGCGCGCCGGCCCCCCAAAGGGTATCAGAGGGAACCCCGAATCAATCTCATTACGTACTTTTTCTTCCATCATTACGAAGTATGTAAATTTTGTTCAAGTTGTCGATGATCAAACAAATTGTTTTATCGGACCTACTTTCTGAGTTCAGCACCCACCTTATACTGTTTTAGGGATCTGTTATTATTTCGACGAGCTCCGTGGCACAGTCGTGAATGACGCGACTTTGACACCAACGCTCGTGTGCTCGATACCCACACAAGGCAAACATTTGTGTGCATGAACGTGTCTGTTTGTCATGGTCTGGATGTTTTAAGAAAGGTAGGGCGCATCAAAGCAACCCATCTGGGGAAGTATCTCCGCCTCACAGAAAACCGCAGCCAAATAACAACTCCCTAGAGGGTTGTTGCGTTCCTGTGTGTGAGTGAGGTCACCAGTAAGCTCCCAAGGAGTTGCTGTGTAAGCAGCAGAGGATACTTAATATATCGCAAACGTTAATAGGCTACGGTACCTTCTTTACATTAGGTGGGCCGTATATTTGTATGCCTCCCGACGAAGCACAAAAAAAAATATTTGAAGAGCTCTGTGGTGGAGTGGTTACTGGAATTATAACACTAACGCTCATGGATTCGATTCTCTGTTTTTCTTGGTCTGGGTGTTATAAGAGCGGTAAGGCGCATTGAAACAGCCTGAGGAAGTAACACTGGCTCATAGAAAACCGCAGCCAAATTTTTTATTTTTTATACAACGCCGGGAGGCATACAAGCATACGGCCTACCTGATGGGAAGCGGTTACCGTTGCCTATGAACGCTTGTAACACATTAAGATTCGCTCTCTATTCATGCACACATACAAATGTTTGCTCAGTAAGCAAATCGAACCCGCGAGTTATCAAAGTTACGTCACTGAGTCCGCCACCGAGCTCGTCATATATCCTTCCATTAATACGTATCTTCGAATTCTCCGTAGTCACTTAGTTCCGTATAATTTTGCCATTAATATAATCGAAAACACTAAAAAAGATGTTCACGGAACCCCTGCCATCGAAGCGAGTGATCCATCCAAGGTGTTGATTGAAAAAATAACAAGTAAAGTAAACGGACAAGCACCAAGTAGATTAGAAGTCCCCCGGCGCCGCCAATTTGCAGCTCGTACCTGCCGCCGAAGCTCCGATGAATTTTATGCAAAATTTTCACTTTGCAACTTTGTTGAAAGCGAAAATATTTGAAGGAGCCGTTTGATTATTGGTGGAAATTTGAATATTTGTCGAAAGAAATCATATATTCATTCTGGAACTCACTATGATCTTTTACCTCATAGAAAACTGCAGCCGAATACAGCTCCCTAAAGGATTTTTGTGTTGTAGTGAGAGAAGTTGCCAGGAAGCTGCTAGGGAGTAGCTGTGTTAGCAGGGGAGGCAACGCGCCAGCTTGTATTCCAAGCGTTTATAAGCTAAAGCAAGCACTTTATTTGGCGATGTTACCACTTCACTGAAGTCTTTTTGACGAGTTCGATCGGCGGTTAATAACGCGACTTAGTCACCGACGGCAGTGTGTTCGATTCCCACACAGGACAAACATTTGTGTGTCTGAACATGTAGCTTGTTTTGGTCTGGGTGTTTTTAAAAGAGGTAGGGTGCATTGAAGCATGCCGTCTGGGGAAGTACCTCCACCTCATAGAAAACCGTAGAGAAATAACAACTCCCTAGAGGGTCGTTGTGTTCCTGCGCGT
The DNA here is from genome assembly GCA_947507595.1 of Pyralis farinalis. Taxonomy (NCBI): domain Eukaryota; kingdom Metazoa; phylum Arthropoda; class Insecta; order Lepidoptera; family Pyralidae; genus Pyralis; species Pyralis farinalis. The sequence continues at coordinate 26,029,646 of OX382279.1, forward strand.
GAGTGAGGTGAGACCAATAAGCTCTTAAGGAGTTGCTGTATTAGCAACAGAGGAGGCATCGCGCGAATGATATTTAATGTATTACAAGCGTTCATTCGGCTGCGGTAACCGCTTTACATCAGGTATGATTCCCGACGTTGTATAAAAAGAAATACATCTGTGCCCTCATTGAGAATAATTATGATTGAAAATGGGCTACTCATTCAATTTCCGCGCGAGTTGAGACGCATAAAATATGTTAAAACGTGTATGACAATGATTATAGTATAGAAAGAGCAAATAGCACAGGGTAGCAATAATATAATTGAGGGTAGTGCATCGGCCCATCAGGTGCGGAGGTGTGGACTATAAAAATGCCACAAACAGACAAACTGCGAATTGACAGCGTTGTAAACTTGAAGGCGTTTCACACGACGCGCAACTGTCGCGATGTTTTCAATGCAAAAAGTTATGTAAATAATTATTAAATAAATATTTTTGGATAAGTTATATCACCATCTAGTCTCAAACTAAGTATTTATTCCTATGGTCTACCTACTAGATAATATTTTTGAATTTATACCATTCCAGAATAAGACGAATGCTATGGCAAGATGATAATTCTTTTTCGTTATTATTATAATTCCTTAAAATTAGTAAATTAGTGAATGTATTTTAGGGCCGCACCAATTTTCACACATTTTCGCACATTTTCAAAGCAATACATCACTTGCACGCTATACCACCAGGCATCAAATGAGATATTGTTCTTTCTGTGTTCACCACACTTATTTATAAAAGATAGACTACAAACAGCTGTCGAACGATCTCCAAAGTATTGTTTTCCTACCCGTAATAGGCCACTTTAAAGGAGTTGTTGCTTCGGCATTGAAATTGCATTACCAATCACGAATACCTACTCCTAAAGTAACGAATGCGTCGTTCATTCATTCTAACCGAACACGCAGGTTAAGTAACATCGACCGCAGCCTATCGTATGCATGTACCTATCTCGAGTTTCTCCGTGCTTCGGAGCGCACGTTAAACCGTGGGTCCCGGCTGTTGTCGATAGATGGCAGTCGTTAAGCTAAGTCAGTGGGCCCTCGGGCGGCTCGAAAACATTGGCCTCCACCAATCCGCATTGTACTTAAAAAAAACCTACTGTCACTTTGCCAGCCGTGTATGGACCCACAGCACAAACCAATTAACCGCCTGATAGCGCAAGGAGACTCCCTTCGCTCACCAAAACATAGTGTTATTACGCCTAAATGTTTCAGGCATTCAAACCTACTAACCAATGTTCTCTTCGCCAATCTGCATTTGAGCAGCGTGGTGGAGTATGCTCTAAACCCCTTCGGTTGAATGGAGACCGTATCCCTGCAGTGGGATGAGTAAGGGTTGATGTGGCAAGCAACCAACGGACCCGGCAATCGTTACCTTGTCCAAAAATAAAAGTAATAAGTCCTGCAATTCCTATAGTAGCGCTACCTACCGGGTCCAATTGTGAATCTGAACCATTCTCGAAAAACATACACAAAAAATTTCATCAAAATCGGTCTAACCGTTTATGAGGAGTTCTCATATACTACTCTGTGTAAAAAGTATCGGGAATATGTCAATAAAAAGACCCGTGTAAAAGAGGTCGTTCTAATTTTTTTACTGCATGTTGGTAGCACTGTACTGATTTAGCGCGTAAAATTTGAGCGGGATCTGTCATTTAATTTGTTTTAAACTACACTTTTTGTTGGTCATAGTTTTGAGGCCTCGGCGATTTTTACAATGGAAAATATTGTTGAACAAAGAGTGTGCCTTAAATTTTGTGTTTCAAATGATATTTCATGTGGTGAATCACTAAAAATGTTGCGAAATACCTACGGCGAATCGTGTATATCGAAAACAAGGGCTTATGAATGGTATAAGGCTTTTAAAGAAGGCCGAGAAGTAGTAGTAGACTTGCCTCGTTCTGGTAGACCTTCAACCGCTACGACCAGAGAAAACATCGACAGAATCAAGAAGCTAGTGCTCGAAAATCGACGTATGAGTCTGAGAGAGTTGGCTAGTGAGGTGAACATATCTTTTAAGTCCGTCCACAACATTCTCATTGACATTTTAGGCATGAAACGCGTCGCCGCTCGACTAGTTCCAAAAGAGCTCAATTTTGTTCAAAAAGCGCAGCGAAAGCATGTCGCAGAAGACATGGTTTCCCGAGCTTCTACGGATCCGACCTTTATGAAACGTATAATAACTGGCGACGAGACATGGGTTTATGAGTACGACATGCAAACAAGCCAACAGTCTTCAGAATGGCGTCTCGAAAACGAGCCGAAACCCAAAAAACCGCGGCAAAGTCGCTCCAAAATCAAGGTGATGCTGACAGTTTTTTTTGACTACCGTGGTGTGGTTCACTCCGAATTCCTTCCAGAGGGAGAAACAGTGAATAAAGAATATTATTTAGGCGTCATGAAGCGTTTGCGTGAGAGTATCCGCCGAAAACGTCCAGATTTGTGGCAACACAACTCATGGATGCTGCACCATGATAATGCACCATCACACACAGCCATTATAGTGAAAGAGTTTTTAGCGAAAAATTCAACAAAAGTTCTCGACCAAGCACCGTATTCACCTGATATGGCTCCGTCTGACTTTTTTTTATTTCCCAAGTTAAAATTACCACTTCGAGGAAAACGTTTTGAGTCGATAGAAGCCATAAAAGAAAATTCGCTGAATGAGCTAAAGGCCATACCGCAAATAGCCTATGAAAAATGTATGGAAGACTGGGTGAAGCGGTGGAGATGTTGTATTGCAAGCGATGGGGCCTACTTTGAAGGCGATAAAATAAATTTAGATGAATAATTTGTATTTTTTGTTTTATTGACAAATTCCCGATACTTAGTACACAGAATGTACATACGGATAGAAGAATTATATAGATAAGGATATATTCATACTACATACAATAAATTTGGGGGGTCATGTGCCAGAAGCGTGCTCGTTCGCGACCCCTGCCAATCAGTCGATTGCAATTCTGGACCAAGAGCGCACCGACGTGCGGATTAGGGCGTCCCCCGTAGGCGACGCGCACCGATCCGCCCCCGTCGGTGCGAATACAGCTGCATGCGGCGGTAAGGCCGCCACCCACCACGCAGCGCCAATTCCGGCGGGACGAGGGGAGCCGAGTGCCGCATAGGCACGTGGAATGTGAGAGGTGGATTGAAAGATAAGACGAATGAACTGATAGACGTAATGAATGATAGACGTTTGGATGCTTTATGTGTGACAGAGACTAAGCGCAAGGGGAGCGACACCGATGATCTGCCCGGTGGTATGATGGCCCTATGGTCTGGGGTAGACCGTGACGATCATGCCAGTGCTGGTGTAGGTGTCGTACTCTCCTCTCGCTTAGCCACTGGTGTAAGAGATTACTGTTTGGTAGGGCCTAGACTTCTCTGGGTTCGTATTAAACTGGGCATCACGCGAGTATTTTTGGTTGCAGCATACGCTCCCGTAAGCTCAGCGTGTGCTCAAGAACTGGAGAAGTTTTGGGAGTCTGTGAGGGATGTTCTGGACTTAGTTGAAGGGAACGAAAGAGTGATTATGTGTGGAGACTTGAATGGATGGGTTGGGACCAAGCGATACAGCTATGAAGCTGTTCTTGGTCCGTATGGAGATAAGAGAGTGAACGAAGCAGGTAAGTCTATACTAGATTTATGTATGGAACGAGGCCTCCTCGTGTCGAATACTTTATTTCATCATAAGGATATTCACACGTATACATGGAGAAGGAATGATCAAAAAAGTGTGATTGATTTGATTTTAATAGATAGACGTCTCCGAAATGTTCTAATGGATACAAGAGCCTTTAGAGGCCCCACTCTTGAGACGGACCACTACCTGGTGGTAAGCCGGTTTGTGGGCCTTTTTAGGAAGTGGAGGCACTGGCGAGTGCGTATCCCTTTCGGAGATCATGAAAGGATAATGAGCGAAAAATTGCAAGATGAAAGTGTAAGGAGAATGTATGTGCATCTGGTAAGTGAGAGACTTGCAAATGCAAGCCTCTCCGACTCAGATGTGGATGATTGTTGGAAAGTTTTGAAAGAAAGTATGGTGGATAGTGCAAAAGAAGCTTGTGGATGCGCAAAGAGACGTAAAACAGCGAAAGGAGATGCCTGGTGGGATGCGGAGGTTGAATCCTCCGTAGCAAGAAAGAGGAAAGCGTGGCTGGATTTCGTATCATCTTTGCCTTTAAATGAAAATATGAGAGAAAAGAAGAAAGAAATGTACCGTCTATGCAAGAATGAAACAAGGCTTTAGTGAAAGAGAAGCGTGAAAGACAAATTATGAATGAGGAAGAGAGGCTGACGAAAAACTTCGAGGCAAACACCAAACTCTTTTGGAGAGAGGTAACGAAGTCTCGGAGTGGTTCGTCGGCATCCAGAATGGATAAGATAAAGTCTAAAGCTGGTGTCATTCTTGCCAACACTCAGGAAGTGTTAGAACGGTGGAGTGAATATTTTGAGGAAATGTATGAGTATGCCTCGGACGCTGGCAATGAGAGTGAGTCGGATGCTTACTCCACGTTGACGGCGTCCGACGAAGGCATAACTATGAATGAGATCGAATGGTCGATACGAAGCTTGAAAAATGGAAAATCAGCGGAAATTGATCTGATCACAGCTGAGATGATCAAATTAGGTGGCACTTACGTCCGGGACGCCTTCTGGTACCTATGCAACCTATGCTGGAGAACTGGAAGGGTCCCAATGGACTGGAGACGCGCAGTCATCGTGCCCTTGTATAAAGGCAAGGGATCACGCATGGACTGCGCCAACTATAGGGCCATCAGTTTGATCAGCTTAGCAGCAAAAGTATATGGAAAGGTGATTGAAAGGAGAATGAGGGTGAAATCCGATGAAATGCTGTGGGACGCACAAGGAGGTTTCCGAAATGGAAGGGGATGTACGGATCAAGTTTTCTCGCTCCGCAATATCGTAGAGAAGCATCTGGCCATAGACCGGAAGGTTTTCTGCGGTTTTGTGGATCTTGAGAAAGCCTTTGATAGGGTTGTGCGAAAGGAACTGTGGGACATATTGCCGAGATATGGGATTGACGGTTCACTGCTCCGTGCTGTGCAGTCCACTTACAAGGATTGCTCAGCATGTGTGCGGATAGACGGTGGCATGTCACCCTGGTTTGATGTCAAAATTGGTGTCAAACAGGGTTGCATGCTATCTGCTAGGCTGTTTATCCTGTATCTCGATAGTTGTCTGCAGAGAATAAGGTCAACGAATGTGGGATTGCGCATGGGTGACCAAGTGGTGAACTGTCTGCTGTATGCAGACGATGCCGTGCTATTAGCAGATACACCATCTAAACTGCAAACACTGGTCACAGCGATGAAAGACGACTGTATGGAGAAAGGCTTACTACTGAATGCGAAGAAAACAAAGATAATGGTATTTGAAAGAGAAGAATCCAGAACTAATGTAAGGATTACGATTGATGATGAAGTGTTGGAACAAGTGGATGAGTTTGTATATCTTGGATGCGCTTTCAGCAGGGATGGAAGGTGCACCGCAGATGTGGAAAGACGAGTGAGTGCTGGGAATAGTGTGAATGGAGCGTTGGGAAAACTTCTTGGCAGTAAAATCCTGAGCCAGAAGGCACAACTCGCTATACACAATGCAGTGTTGGTCCCAACGCTAACTTATGGAAGCGAGAGCTGGGTATGGCAGAAAGAGCATGAAAGTAGAATAAACGCGGTTGAAATGCGAGCGCTGCGCAAAATTTGTGGCGTAAGGCTCGTAGACCGTATTCGCAATGATGATGTTAGAAATAGAGTTGGTCTGAAAGAGAGCGTCGGTGTTAAAATAAGAAGAGGCATGCTCCGATGGTTCGGGCATGTAGAAAGAATGCAAGATGAAAGAATGACGAAGCAGATATACAATGCAAAAGTGGAAGGATGTAGGAGCCGGGGAAGGCCAAGACTTACCTACCATGACCAAATTGGTCATGTTCTATCAGAAGGTGATGTCAGGAGCCCTAGAAACCGGCGTGCGTGCATGAGAAGAGCAATGAATGTTAAAGAAGCGAGTGAGATATGTAAGGATCGAGTCACGTGGCACTCGGTTCTCTCTGCCTACCCCGCAAGGGATTTGGCGTGAAGTTATAGATAGATAGACATACAATAAATACATAATAATATCATCTTGTGTTCAAGCGTAGACTTCAGTAGCTGCTTTACATTTGGCTGACTATTAAATCTATAAATAAATGGAAACTATGCATGTTAATACTCGTACTATCCAAACGTTCTGGGATTATAGTAATCATCAGTAAAAATAACATTTGCAATGGGAGCAGCTTAGAAACCAAATATAAAATTACACTTTTCATACAAAATTAGTCGATTAGAAGTGGTTTAAATTTGTTTCCTTGTATTAGAACCTTGAAGAAATGATAGCGACACAGAGCAGAGAGGAGGCGCATAACTGCTTGCACATACTTACCTAAAAAATATGTAATAATAATGTAATCATGTAAATACAAACAATTATATATATATATTATATATATATATATAAGCACAATTATAATATTTTTTTCCGATATAGTCTACTCAGGCTCCTACAAAGTACCACCAAATTAGCGAATAATGTCTATAAAGCTGTACAACCTGTTACCTAAATGCGTTAACTGACTATAAATTTATTTTAAAGGAGACTATACAGAGTGCTTTCTAAGAATTGTACATACGATAGTGACATATTCAAGAAATTAAATATCAACTTATATAAACTCTAACTTTATACGAAAATATAGTTTCTTTTTTTGTTCTGTTTATTGGCAGAGCTGCGAGAGCCAGCGGAGTCACATTACCCTCAAAATTGCCGTTTGGGGTAGACTGATGTCATCCAGCTAGCGTTTAGACGGTAATAGTGAGAAACTCCAAAATCGACACACTAATAGCTAACATATTGTAGTTTTGTATCCTTTAATTTGAAATTTAAATGTTCGTTGGTGAGGAAGAACGGTCCAAAATCGTTCCAATTAGAAAAAAAAACATATGGGAAAACGTATGGCCGGCCACTCTGCAGTGCAGAGTCTGCACTGGACTCCCATCAACAGAAAAAGTAACAGCACTCGTCGCTAGATGTCGTACAGGGTTCCATATATTTTTAAAAAATAAAAAAATAAAAAATAAAATATTTAAATATTTTTTAAATTTAAAAAATATCAGCGCTGCCTACACAGCTTGCTGTTATTTACTAGTTATGATCATTTATCAATATAATCTCATTCCAAACAATGTAATCTTTACATAATTTTACAATATACATTTTCTGATATTGTCACACTACAAACTTGAAAATATGTATTGCCTTACATGCGAATAAATGATTTTGTTTTGTTTTGATATCACATTTCATATATTAGACTATATCCCCCCTACACTGTCGGAACTGCTTATTCTTAATTTCTTTCTTTATGATCGGCTTCTAAAGCTTATATCGTTATGTTGGTTGTTCCTCAAGAATTGGGTTATCAAATGCAAAAAAAAATTTCAAATCCGACGAGTAGTTCCATAGATTCGAGCGATCAAACAGCAAAATAAACTCTTCCGTTTTACATGTATTAGTGTACATAGTATATACGTACATATAGTCTATCTATCTATCTATACGCACGCTAAGTCCCTTGCGAGGTAGGCAAAGAGTACCGAGCGCCATATGACTCGATCCTTACACATCTCACTCGATTCTTTAGCATTCATTGCTCTTCTCATGCACGCTCGCCGGTTTCTATGGCTCCTGACATCACTTTCTGATAAAACACCATCAATTTGGTCAAGGTAAGTAAGGCGTATTGGCCTATTTAGATGGTCAATCTAAAAAAAGCGCGTTATAAACGCAGCGTTTTATTCGGTCGTGTGAAACACCCATACAAAGTCATCATCCAGGGCAACAGTGGATTGATAGGAGATATAAAATCACTAAGTGAACCCGGCTGTAAGGCGGTCTCGGCGGGGGAATCACCTGAACTCACTCGCTCGTAAAACTCCCGCGTGCTGTTACGAGAAAAATGTGCACATTTATTTATTCATTGACACACAGCACGGAGGAGCTTGATGGCAACTTATGTTGATACTGTTGATTGTAGGCACTTGGTAGAATTTTGAAGACATCGCGTTAATGTTAATACTTGCACTTGTACAGATTCCACTTCACAATTTTATTTAACAATTGTTTTTACCGACCGGTTTCGCCTTTACGGCATTATCAAGGTATTTTATACAATATATGATTGATATGTTGTATAAAATACCTTGATAATGCCGTCATGCACCGTCAAGCGGTTTATTAGTTTGTAACTGAAAATAAACTAATAAACTACTTGACGGTGCATGAATATAAACATTCTTTATTTGCCATGAGGCCCGGGGCGGGCATTTAGACACGTCTTACATCTATCTATCTATATAAGGTATTTGCAGGGTTTATGTATATGTTGTACCTATTATGATAATAATAAAAAAATAAACCTTTAATATTACAGACTTTTTCAAAAATTATAATTTAGAAATTAAAATTTGCGAGTTGTACAATTATGCACACCCTTTTACTACGAACAGACTTGTCATTACTACATAATGGCCACCGCGGGTGGAGAGCCAATCAGCTGGCGGAAACTAAAGGTCAAAACTCAATCTCTCTGTGTCACATTAGGAAATTGATACTGTGTGAAAGAGATATCACCATGCTATGAATGTATAAGAATAGTGCTATCTCTTTTATTTACAATTATTTATAATGGAATGAAAGTAATATTAATTGATTAAAACAATATACGAACAAAACGAAGTAGTTAATTGTCGAGCGCATTTTATCGTTTTTCTAAAAAAAAATCTTTTTAGAAAAGTTTTGTTTTAATTATTTTATTAATTAAGCCATGAAGGTGTAATTGCCACAATTGGTAATTTGTACATTTGGTAATTTTGTTACACCCTATAGGTATATATAAATCAATTGCTGTTCATAAATCTCACTATAACTCAAAAATCGGCCAAGTGCGAGTCGGACTCGCGCACGAAGGGTTCCGTACCATTATCTATAAAAACGGCAAAAAAATCACGTTTGTTGTATGGGAGCCCCCCTTAAATATTTGTTTTATTTTAATTTAATTCTTTATTCTTAAAGTGAATATATAACTAAATATTCTGTGAATATTTCAAGCGTCTACCTGTTGCCGTTATCAATATCCAGCAAAAATTAGCAAAAAAATCACGCCCCCTTAAATAATTACTTTATTCTATTTTTTAGTATTTGTTGTTATAGCGGCAACAGAAATACATCATCTGTGAAAATTTCAACTGTCTAACTATCACGGTTCATGAGATACAGCCTGGTGACAGACGGACGGACGGACGGACGGACAGCGGAGCCTTAGTAATAGGGTTCCGTTTTACCCTTTGGGTACGGAACCCTAAAAACGGCTTGACCGATTTGAATAATATTTTTTTGTTTTGTTCGATATAATACAGGAATGGTAAATGAAATACCCTATAGTTCAGCTTAAAAATCTAAAATTAAAAAATTGCCAATGCATGGGAATCGCTACTTCAGATCACCAATCAGGCATATACAAAACTGTTATTTCTTAATAATATGCTTTTAGTTTCATTTATTTTCATCTATTCTATTTACCTATATTCATTTTGTAGTGCTTATCATGTAGAATTTATTATTAACTAAAAGGAATTGCATGTTACAAAAGTTGTAATAAAATGTATTTTAGGTGATAAGAAATTCACCGAGTCATTTAGTTTAAGATAAAATCTCATTTGGCAATTAAGAAATGCCGGAAAAAAGTTTACAACATATTTTTTAATTTATATTATATTCGTATCAGTATGGCAATACATAATGGTGTCAAGCAGTTAAATACAAAAAAAAAATAGTGCATAATAGAAATATAGTTCTGTTGGTAAAGTTGCCAAGACTGCGAGAAGTTTAGTCGTGTTGTATGGCGCCGACGCCTGACCAAGGGAAGTTTGTCTATTGTGTGATAAACAGCATGCCTGTACGAGTTTAGTAGGCGCACTATATACGTACCTACTTAGTTGGGTTATGCACCACTAGTAGTCCCCCGCGGCTTCGTCTGCGTTGAATTGGAATTTGCTCATACTTTCGAGGCTTTAATTTTTTACTAAGCCCAATTGGTGACCCATGGTAAATGCTCCGAAAGCTCTGAAAGTTTATAAATTAAAAAATAATTAAATAAGCTGCTTGTAATAAAGCTTATTACAATATGCAAGAGAAAAAACATGAAATAGCTTTTTTCATTGTTTTAAAGTATTATTGCTGTTATGTGGAATGACTCGGAAATTAATTTTAAATATTATATTGTCACGATTTTGACATATACATAATACTTACTTTGCTTTGTACATTTTAAATATTTTTCATGATTCATTCAAGTTGACGTGTGAAATTAATATGAATTTAATTGTATTGTATTGTATATATATATATGTCGGAACATGGATGTAATGGTCGTCAGGTGGCTCGTTGTTCATGGCGAATAAAGCGAAATACCAGCGTAGTTAATCTTCTCAATATTTAATGAGCCAATTACAAAAACAATTGTAACAAAAGTTATGCTTAGATCGTAGATTACAACGGATTCAAAATGCGGTGGACGCGACACGTGCGATTGGCTCCATTGCTCGATTCGTAATGCCGCTTCCAATGACGCTTCCAATCATCTTGACGTTTTTGACAACTGACAACAATCGACATTTCGAGCAAACCATAACAAACACAACCGGTGTTGCCAATTCAACGATGTCGATTCCACCCAAGCGCCGACTTGACATTTTGATCCGTTATTATTAAAACTAGCATCACGGGGATTGATTTCTTCCGGGCTTCTCAATATGGTGTTGCTATCTCTGCGATATATATGATGCTAGTTTTAATAATAACGGATCAAATATATATAACGGATATATATATATATATATATATATACCCATAGGGAAAACCAGACCCTTCCGGCGGTGAAGGGAAAATATTGTAAGGAAATCAGTACGTCTAAGAAATTATGTTTTGATAGACGTGTGACCTAACCTAAGAAAGGTCTGGTCAAGCAAGTGATATTTTTTTTTATACTACGTCGGGAGGCATACAAGCATACGGCCCACCTGATGTGAAGCGGGTACCGTAGCCTATTAACGCTTGTGATATATTAATTATCACTCGCGCGATGCCTCCTCTGCTGCTTACACAGCAGTTGGCAGGCAGTCTAGTCTAGGCAGTTGTTATTTGGCTGCGGTTTTCTGTGAGGCGGAGGTACTTCCCCAGACGGGCTGTTTTGATGCGCCATACCTCACTTAAAGCATCGAGACCAAGACAAACAGACATGTTCATGCACACAAATTTTTGCCTTGTGTGGCAATCGAACCCACGAGCGTTGGTGTCAAAGTCGCGTCTTTCACGACTGAGCTACCGAGCTCGTTATAAATATGTACATAAATACGAAAACATGAATTTAACGGTACTTGCCCCCGCCAGAATTAAGCACTATCTATCACTATTTACGCCTCCGACGTTGTATAAAAAAAAATAGTATAAATTTCTCAACACGGCATACAAAATGATACGGATATTTAATACCCAAAAAAGGGTTGAAAAAAATCTTAGTAGATACCCCCAATATTAAACTGTCACGTAGTCGCCCAATTTAACACCCAATTTGTTAGGAAAGTAAGAAAAGGGTGAAAAACTCCCCGGCGATTTAAAAGGTATCGGAATTACGTATTCAAGGAAGGGAAGTGAGTTGATTAGATATTTTATTTCAGAGTTATTTAATACGGAACTGAATTATTGCACGTTTAGTGTTCGGTAGGTGAAATTGGGAAACTCTTGAAATATATCTTGACGAGCTCGGTGGCGCAGTGGTGAAACGCGTTGTCACGCTACTTTGACACCAACGCTCGTGAGTTCGATTCCCACACAATACAAACATTTGTGTGCATGAACATGTCTGTTTGTCTTGGTCTGGGTATTTTCTATGTATAATAAGTATGTATTTACAAAAGAAAATGTATTTACGTATGTTTATCAGTTGTCTAGTACCCATAACACAAGCTTCGCTTACTTTGGGCTAGATGGCGCTGTGTAACTTGTCCGACAATATTTATAATTTATAATTAATTTATAATTTATATCTGTTGAAATTACGCGACCAAATTTAGCGGTAGACGCATATTGCTACTTACAACATTTCATATTTGTCTGGGTTTATCATGACCGCTATAGAGTGCACTATCTTCAGGTTTTTCAACATGAAGGAATTAACCCATGGAGAACCAATGAGAACGAAATTACGTGGTTACTCATTTTACCGCTACGGGTCGGCGGGTAAAATATAATGCTCAGATCTTATTGGCTAATTCGTGGGTCAACGTCGCGACACTTATCTACTTATTGGTTAAAATATTCTCCCATTGGTCAGCAAGCTCGTATCGCTAAGCGTAGTACCCAGTAATTTCTCAGCCATATCTCACCCTTCAAGCCGGAACACAGCTATATAAATATAGCTGCTTGACGGTAGAAATAGGTGAGACAGAGGTACCCACGCAGACCACTTTTGCACAAACTCCCTCTGATTTTTTCAAACGCTGGCAGTTTCCGGTGCGACTTCACTTTTTTTGAGCCTGGAACCTTCGCGGACGTATGCAGAACAATTAACCAAAGTTTCACCGTAATCGCATGAATAGTTTAGGAGTGCATAGTGGACAAACATACTTACATTGAATTTTATTTATATAGATACATACAAAGTTATGCTCTCGTCAACATATTGTCCGAAGTTATACAAGAACACAAGTAACGCACTCGGCCGTAGCTTCGCTCGGCTCGGACACGTCTAACTCAGAAACTTCGCCTCGTGCATTATGTGTGCAGTCAATAAGTTCCTATCTCCACTAACTTGTGGTCAGCAGGAGTAGTGTTCACTTATGTGTTTCTTTATCTAAGCACGGCAGTGTGACAGACAAGTTCGGAAAAGTAAACGATCCAATGAGTGTATTACACTAAACATTTGGACCTACTTTTCTGCCTTCTTTCTCCTACTAGACATATACACAAATACCAGTTTGCAATTTTATCTGTCCAATTTTGCCGAATTGAATATCTGGAAAATTTCATTGAATCAAATAGTTAACCAATTACTAAGATCTAAATCACCATTTAGGCAATCCAATCTGGAATCCCAAATTTCATTGAATCTTATTGTTATAGTACCTACGAGTATTAGTAATATCTAAAACATGTAATTTTTATCACTCATCAAAAATTTAGACATATTCTGTGTGACTTAGATATTTGACATTTGACATCGAAGTATTGAATCTCAATGATCAGCGCAATGAAAATATCTAAAACTTCAAACATACATATTACTATAATACTATACTATACTATTATAGCTGCATCCACGACTTCATTAGCGTTTGCCAATATTCCGTGGAAACCCCACTATGATAACAAACTAACAAATGCTTCCGCTTTATATTATTAATATAGATTCTCGAGGCTAAATCAATTATTTCTCATGCCGATTATCATACCTCAAACCGCCACCCACAGATGGCGTTGTACTGAAGTTAAAATAGTCCTTCTATGGACGAATTCGCAATGGAGATGTAAAAATAAAATTGATCTGAAGAAGAGTATAAAATAAGAATGGGCATGCTCCGTTGGTTCAGGTACGTAGAAATATTGCAAGTGAAAATAACGAAACAGATATAACAGAACAGAAAAAAAAAACAGAAATAACAACGCGAAAGTAGAAAGATATAGGAGCAGAGGAAGGCCAAGTCTTAGACCACTACAAATTCAATGAGTCAATATTGTAGGTGAGATAACGTTAAACCATGCGGCTTTTTCCTGGGTAGTTTGAGTGGGATCGGCTTACACCATCTCCTTCAATTCAGCGTTGTTCACCAGTGTGGGCGATCTTCCACGTGGTTCGTTCTTCAAGTCAAAGTTTCCATTACGAAAGCGTTTAAATCAAAAAGGCACGGTGCGTTCATTAGCAGTCTCCTCTCCAAACGCAGCATTGATATTGCGAGCCGTTTCTGCCGCGTTAGTTCGCGTCGGAACTCGTATTCAAAAATTATTCGGATTTTCGATGTATTCATCTTTCCCGTCTCAGCTGAATAAAAAAACTAATGAAACTAAAGAAAATCAAATGTTGCACATTTCATAAAAGAAAAACTTCATAGGTGTGAAAAAAGATCTCATCTCTATGAAGGTTTAATGTCAATTCAAAGAATTTATTACTATAAAACGGCAATTTCATACTTTAACCCCTATTATTTATTAAAATTGACTCCTAGAAATTAGAAGTTAATAACTATATAATTGACTTGAAATTTCTAATTGAAGGATTAAATTATTGACAACTAACAACTTGCCAAGTTACGAATCCGATAGCAAAGAAAGCTACAAAGTTATTTTTTAATGAATTGAAGAACAATCTACATTGCTTGCTTTGATTTCAGGAACAGCTAGAAGTTGGCGAGTCCACAGTCGTGTAGCGATGTATACGTGAGTGAAGCGTCTAACGATATGAACGCTGTCAGTGCCTTCTTATGTTATGCAGGTATTGCATTGTGGAGACGCTTAATTACTTTATATCCCAGTGGACAATGACCACTACTTACAAAATATTTAGTTTACACTTTTTAAATTCTCACGTATGTGACGTGCATTTTCTTATGATAATAAAGGTTATTTTAGAATGCATCTGGGGATAATCTTAGTGGCACATTTAAAATAAAATCTTATTATCATATGTATTATATTACAATTTTCATTCTTTTAGATTTTATAGTTTAATATTTTTTTTTGAGATTTGATTCTCTCTGCCTACAGCGCAAGGGATTTGGCGTGAAGTTATAGATAGATAGATAATTTTTTTGGTTAAATCGCGTTTTCATCAGGAAAGAGACCTATACAGAAAAACGTAATATTAAAGCCTTATCTAAATACAAAATTTGAAACAATACGTCGAAACCGTTTTCGAGATACGCGAATTATATACAAGAATTGCTCATTTGAATATATCATAAGTCAGAAGTAAATAATTTTTTATCAGGTCTCGGAACATACGACCACTGCTCAGACTATAATAATATGTATGCTGTATTATTGGTTAATCGGATACCTAAACATGTTTCTCTGATAAGCCTTACAGTTCTGCAAATAAACATTATCTATTTTACGCTTGTCTCCGTTGTTGAGATTTGAACGCGTGATTTATTGCAAAATATGGATATACATTCTGTGTACTAAGTATCGGGAATTTGTCAATAAAACAAAAAATACAAATTATTCATCTAAATTTATTTTATCGCCTTCAAAGTAGGCCCCATCGCTTGCAATACAACATCTCCACCGCTTCACCCAGTCTTCCATACATTTTTCATAGGCTATTTGCGGTATGGCCTTTAGCTCATTCAGCGAATTTTCTTTTATGGCTTCTATCGACTCAAAACGTTTTCCTCGAAGTGGTAATATTAACTTGGGAAATAAAAAAAAGTCAGACGGAGCCATATCAGGTGAATACGGTGCTTGGTCGAGAACTTTTGTTGAATTTTTCGCTAAAAACTCTTTCACTATAATGGCTGTGTGTGATGGTGCATTATCATGGTGCAGCATCCATGAGTTGTGTTGCCACAAATCTGGACGTTTTCGGCGGATACTCTCACGCAAACGCTTCATGACGCCTAAATAATATTCTTTATTCACTGTTTCTCCCTCTGGAAGGAATTCGGAGTGAACCACACCACGGTAGTCAAAAAAAACTGTCAGCATCACCTTGATTTTGGAGCGACTTTGCCGCGGTTTTTTGGGTTTCGGCTCGTTTTCGAGACGCCATTCTGAAGACTGTTGGCTTGTTTGCATGTCGTACTCATAAACCCATGTCTCGTCGCCAGTTATTATACGTTTCATAAAGGTCGGATCCGTAGAAGCTCGGGAAACCATGTCTTCAGCGACATGCTTTCGCTGCGCTTTTTGAACAAAATTGAGCTCTTTTGGAACTAGTCGAGCGGCGACGCGTTTCATGCCTAAAATGTCAATGAGAATGTTGTGGACGGACTTAAAAGATATGTTCACCTCACTAGCCAACTCTCTCAGACTCATACGTCGATTTTCGAGCACTAGC
Source organism: Pyralis farinalis (assembly GCA_947507595.1). NCBI lineage: Eukaryota > Metazoa > Arthropoda > Insecta > Lepidoptera > Pyralidae > Pyralis > Pyralis farinalis. The sequence continues at coordinate 26,045,858 of OX382279.1, forward strand.
TTCTTGATTCTGTCGATGTTTTCTCTGGTCGTAGCGGTTGAAGGTCTACCAGAACGAGGCAAGTCTACTACTACTTCTCGGCCTTCTTTAAAAGCCTTATACCATTCATAAGCCCTTGTTTTCGATATACACGATTCGCCGTAGGTATTTCGCAACATTTTTAGTGATTCACCACATGAAATATCATTTGAAACACAAAATTTAAGGCACACTCTTTGTTCAACAATATTTTCCATTGTAAAAATCGCCGAGGACTCAAAACTATGACCAACAAAAAGTGTAGTTTAAAACAAATTAAATGACAGATCCCGCTCAAATTTTGCGCGCTAAATCAGTACAGTGCTACCAACATGCAGTAAAAAAATTAGAACGACCTCTTTTACGAGGGTCTTTTTATTGACATATTCCCGATACTTTTTACACAGAGTAGTACATATTCAGAATCATTAAATAACTCTAAAAATTATTGTCTCTTTTATCTCAGAATACAGAATAAACCAGAAGGAGCCTACAGCCGATAATACATGCCGTCCGCTGTGTCCAGAAACAATTTGCAATCCCCCGCACTCCTCATTCTTCCCACCCGTACAGTGTTGCTAGCTTAGTGAGAGTTCGCCTCTTTTAGGGTAAATTAAAAGTGTAATATTAATATTAAAGATGTTATATTAATATACTGTTATGCATAAATAAATGTTTTAGTAAAATAAAACACAAGTAATTTACAAAAATATGTCTTTACTTAGGTACATTTTGTTGTACTAATAATATTGCCGTTTTGATTCTGAGATAATCAATACATTTTTACGTTTCGACAAATCGAAGAAGTCTTGCTCTTTTCTTTTATAATTTCATCAGTCGGGAACTGAAATTCCACATATAATAATTAGAATAGTTTTACACAAAACATTTTTGTAAAAAAACTATTATTTACACAATTTCACATATGCAGACTATATACCAAAAACATTAGTTAATAATATTTCAATCATTATTATTAAGTCAATAATTATTATTCTAAGCTCATATCGTAAATACCTTAAAATTAAATAAATGTATTTACATGTTTTACATTAAACAAACTATTTTTTAATTACTTAACATGCATTTATTATTTATTTCATCAATGTCAACTTAATAAAAAAAGTCTCTATCTATAACTTCACGCCAAATCCCTTACGGGGTAGGCAGAGAGAACCGGGCGCCACGCGACTCGATCCTTACATACTTCACTCGCTTCTTTCACATTCATTGCTCTTTTCATGCACGCTCGCCGGTTTCTAGGGCTCCTGACATCACCTTCTGATAGAACACGACCAAGTTGATCATGATAGGTAAGTCTTGGCCTTCCCCGACTCCTACATCCTTCCACTTTTGCATTGTATATCTGCTTCGTCATTCTTTCATCCTGCATTCTTTCTACATGTCCGAACCAACGGAGCATGCCTCTTCTTATTTTAACACCGACGCTCTCTTTCAGACCAACTAATAAAAAAAGTAGGGAAAAGAAACTAGTAAAACTGGCAACGTGAACAAAATGGACTCGCCCAAATTGTTTACCACTGTCAACGAGTAAAAGAAATTCATTATTTAAATAAAATGAGATGTAAATGCGCTAGTTACACATGAAATGTGATCCCATCTTGTTTTTTTATGCTTCTAACTGCGTTCTTGCTGGTGGAAACCGCACAAGACGGCATTATTTAATAAAAACTATCGAGAAATTTTTACGCGTAAGAGACACGGTGGCCAAATATATACTAGTCGTCCAAATGTCAAACTACTCTCATTGAGAGTAGTTTGTATGGCTTCAGTTTTGGGCGTGTTCGCGGTTTCTGGTTTATTCTGTATTCTGAGTCTTTTATATACAACGTCGGGAGACATATGAGCACACAGTCCACCTGATGCAAAGCGGTTACTGTAGTCTGTGAACGCTTGTTATGCATTAAGTATCACCTCTGCGACTAACACAGCAACTCCTTAAGAGTTTACTGGCGACCTCACTCACACAACAACAACAACCCTCCAGGGAGTCATTTGGCCGCGGTTTTCGGTGAGGTGGAGGTACTTCCCCACTCCTTTGACGAACCCTACCTCTCTTAAAAGACCCAGACCAAGATAAGTAGACATGTTCATGTAGTACACAAATGTTTGTCCTGTGTGGGAATCCAACCCACGAGCGTTGTTGTCAAAGTCGCGTCATTCACCACTGCGCCACCGAGCTCGTCGAAACATGGAACTACTAGTCGTATTTGAAAAAATCTCTTGCGGGTTTGTCTGCTATGTCCTTAGACCGTTGAAAGGTCTAAGGCTATGATGTCACGTACACGAAGGCTACCGCGAATGCGGGAGTTCCTTACGCGACCCTTAACTCCGCACATCCAGTGCAGCATATTCATCTCCGTGACATGCAGCTCCTGCTGGTGCTACTCAAGTACAGGTCACGCTTCGCAGCCATGTAAAAGGACAGGTCTAATGATGGACTTATAAATGCTGGTGTGCCACTTAAGAATTGGCCACGCTTTTCTGCCATATAAAACGGCAGGTCTAACGATGAACTTATATACATGTCCTTTCAGCTATATCCGTAGAACAAAGTCATTGGTTTTTTTAGAGCCACACCTGTCTAAATACAAGACTAAATGAAATTTAGTAAATACGCAAATGGCTGTACAAAACCTAAAAATATTTATTGTACTTGTAATAACAAACAAATAGTATTTTTTTATACTACGATGGGAGGCATACAAAAATATAACCACCTGATGTAAAGCGGTTATCGTAGCCTATGAACGCCTGCAGGTTTTCGATTGAAGGGAGACTTGTAACAAAGAACAGTCTGATGAAAAATACGATGGCGGAATACATTCTTACTGCTTCACATCAGGCGGTAAGGTTACAATACACTTGTTTACCAAATGAGTGTAAAAATATGCCTTGACGAGCTCGGCAGCTCATGGGTTCGATTCCCGCAGAGGACAAACATTTGTGTGCATCAACATGTTTGTTTGTCTTGGTCTGGGTGTTTTTGAGAGAGATAAAGTTTTGACGAGCTCGTTAGCACAGTGGTGAAACACGCTGTTAAGCTAACTTAACACAAACGCTCGCGGGTTAGATTCCTACACAGAACATTCATTTGTATGGGTAATTCTAAGAGATGAGTCCCGTCTGGGGAAGTTACCTTCACCTCACAGAAAACTGCAGCCAAATAATTAACTCCGTGGAGGGTTGTTGTGTTCCTGCGTGTGAGCGATGTTACCAGTAAGGTCCTAAGGCATTGCTATGTCAGCAGCAGAGTTCGCATCGCGCGAGTGATAACTGAATGCATTGCAAGCGTTTATTGGCTATGGTAACCGCTTTACATCAGGTATACAAGCGTACGTTGTACGCCTTCAGACGTTGTATATAAAAAATCGGTCAAGTGCGAGTCGGACTCGCGCACTAAGGGTTCCGTACCATTATCAAATTATAAAAAAGGCAAAAACACGTTTGTTGTATGGGAGCCCCCTTAAATATTTATTTTATTCTATTTTTTAGTATTTGTTGTTATAGCGGCAACAGAAATACATCATCTGTGAAAATTTCAACTATCTAACTATCACGGTTCATGAGATACAGCCTGGTGACAGACGGACGGACGGACGGACGGACGGACGGACGGACGGACGGACGGACGGACGGACAGCGGAGCCTCAGTAATAGGGTTCCGTTTTACCCTTTGGGTACGGAACCCTAAAAAACAAACACTCGACTCGTCGGCACCAATCGTATCGTACATTGTCATAGCTCGGGACCGAAATGATCTGGGAATTACCCGTGTAGTCAATGTCAACACAATTATAGCCCGGGGGACGGCTGTTTATTCCAAGACTTGGTTTACGAACTTTTTTTTACACAACCTCAGGAGGCATACAAACATACGGCCCACTCGATGTAAAGCGGTTGCCGTGGCCTTTAAACGCTTGCAATACATAAAGTAATACTCGCGCGATGCCACCTCTTCTGCTTACATAGCAACTCCATAGTAGCTTACTGGTGATCTCACTTCAACGTAGGAACACAATAACCCTCTTGGGTGTTGTTATTTGTTTACATTAACTGATTAATAATAATAATAAATATTTTAAAATATATATACTGTGAACTTATGTGAGGAGGATGTCTATCGCAGCCAGTGTATGGATGGGTTTTTCTTCGATGGGCACATTAAGCCGTCGGTCCCAGCTATTGTCGACAGGTGACAGACGTTAAACTAAGTCAGTGGCCTTTGGGCGGCCTTATCTGATCATCTACATACCTAAACCAACGGAGCTCTGTCATGTTTTATGTTATGAACTCGTTTATGTCATTTAAAGTATTCAGCAATATCATTATTCTGATGTAGGTTTTATGCTTTTACTTCTTAAGACACAATTTTGAGTTATAAGGCCCGGTATGGAAATTTTATTAGGAGTAAAATCAAGTGTTAACTAAAAGTGATGATGTTACGCTCGTCCGCTTAAAAATAGACAATCATATACGTCTGTAGGATTTAATGTGCGATATAATGAGATATAAGTTAAAACAGGTTAAAACACGTTGATGCGGTCAATTGGTGAGCCTATAGTTCACATTTATGAATAATATAAATTTTATTCTTATTATTTTAGACGATACGTTTATTTACCCTCTTTTTCTATTCGATATATATCATAATTATCATTCCTAATGAGGAAACTCCAGTTGTGCGTCGGAGCTGACATACACACACTTTTTCACATACGAAACGTATTAATTGTCATCCGCACTTATGGTGCCCCGATGACTTGCAAAAGAGGCTGTGGTGGTCGGATATAGCTATATGTGTTACAAGATACTTTTCTCGGCTACGTCCACTTTGAATTTGTGTTTTAAAATATGTATGACTTGGACACAATATTCTAAATACTGCATAATATCTCGGAGTATAAGCTATCACGATGTTTAATTTAAAATCTGTATAGTTTTTTTTTATGCACGCGCGACGTACAGACAAGCAGACAAAACATTATTGTTTTGTGTACAGCTAAGTGCAGATCATGCTTGTGCACTCAAAGTGCGATTTTAAATCTTATTGCGTACGACATAAGAACGGTACAAAGGTCAAAGTATCAGTCTTGAAGTGCACAAGTGATTCAGATTGACTCTTTTATTAATACAGTATAGGTATTGTTCATAAATTATACAATCTGAATCACTTTTTCACAAAAATATTGCTTGCGCAAACTCAAGCGCAAATCGTAGCAGCGATTTATGATACACATGGTCCAGCAAAAGTAATTTGTTGGACTATGAACCCATTATGGAAAACTAGAAAAAAACAATGTAGCCCGTCTCGGGAAGTACCAAACCGCGGCCAAATAACGATATCCTGCGAGAAGGAGGGTTGTGTTCCCGCGAGTGAGTGAGGTTACCAGTAAGCTCCTGAAGAGTTGCAGTATAAGCAGAGTTACCATCGCGCGAGCGACACATAATATGTTTCATGCGTTCATAGGCTACGATGACCACTTTACGTCAGATGGGCCGTATGCTTGTATGCCTTGTAATATAAAAATAAATACATGTAAAAAATATATTAATTATTATTATTATTATAAAAAAACTTAATTTTACTTAACTTAAACAAGGCATCCACATGCAGACAAGCTAACACGATGACAAATAAATGTAAATAAATAAGTGTGTAACTAATTTTATTTAAAACATGGTAATCGAATATGCAGTGAACTCTCAGCCTACTACACACATCAAAAGTGTCTAGGGATCAACATATATTTTTGCAATAACTTTTCTCCTGATTGATATTAATTAAAATTTTCTTTAAGGATTCATCAAATAAAGTGTTTTCGTTTGTCTACAGTAACGATAAACCAAGTCACCTTTGCATTAATAAAGAAATTTGCCATTTTCATAATAAAGGGATTTTTGACATTTGAACCACTAACATTAAAGTTCGAAAAAAAGACTGAAATAACAGTTTTCTTTAAAATTTTATTGGGTAACTTAAACAATTAATAATCCGTGTTTCTACCGCGAACACTAACAACACAAGAACATCGGTTTGGCATACTCAAAATGTGTTCATCAAAATCACGCTGTGGAATGGCCGCCCATGTTCGTTGCAACAACAAAAAAAGGTCTTCTTGCGAGGGTATCCAACCCTCCATATTCGGCAGAGCTCTTCTCTGTAGCATATCCCATGCATGCTCAATCGGGTTCAAGTCTGGCGACTGAGCAGGCCAGGGCATGACATTGATGTTAGCTGCGGCGAGAGTCTGTCTTACAACTCTTGCGGTGTGCGGTCGTGCATTATCATGCATTAACTGAAATAAGGGACCGATTTGCACTTGTAGAGGAACGATGACATCTGATACAATCGTCTCAGCATAAATTTGAGCGTTGAGGTTGCCTCTGATCCAAATCAACTCAGTTCTTCCGCCGATCCAAATACCCGCCCATACCATGATGGTTCCACCACTATAAGGATGGACTTCCTGGCAGGATTTTAATCGCTGTTGGCGTCCAGGGGTTCTCCAGTGTCGTATACGTTTATATATTTTATATATTTTTTTATTACAAAGCCACATCTCAATCTCAAGAAATCCGCATAAAAATGCTTGATCCCTAGACACTTTTGATGTGTGTATTTAGAATTTAAGTAGAATTCAAATAAAGTCGTATTTACACGTATATATAAATATTCAACACATATTAATTTTTAATACCAATAATGATACATGTTGTTTATATGTATTATCTATACTATTATTATAAAGAGGAAAGATTTGTATGTATGTTATGAATAAACTCAAAAACTACTGGGCCGATTTCTAAAATTCTTTTACCATTAGAATGCTACTACAATATAAATGATTAACATAGGCTATAAAATATTTTGAAAATAGTTAGTGATCCGTATGAAAACTTCGATAATGTGTGAAAAAGATACCAATAAATCCTTATACCGCGTACGCTGCTGAAACTATTGACAATAGAGCAAAGTAATGTACTACAGTTTTATAGTGGACATCAATATCTACAAAAAAGTCCGCGATACCATATGTCTAACTATTACAGTTACGTCACAATAACTACTTTTTCATGTTAAAATATGCTATAGTAACGCCGGTACAAACTAGGCCACATTATTCGTACCTTGGTATTAATCCTTATCCAAATAAATCATTTCGTATTCAAGACTGTTTCAATGCCTGTAGGTTACTCTTTGAATTAACGAAGTCGGACATTCCATTCCAAAGATATTACTGATTTTGTTCTATGTTTCAATCCCTTGCTTGCGACACCGGCGGTCGCGGTGCGTGGCAGCGGGCGGCGCGGCGCACATCTATGAGATAGGTACCCGCGCGGCTCATTCGCGCGCTACCGACATTGATTGTTTTGACTTTTTCATACCACATTTTTTCTGTTCCAGTTAAAAAGTTCTTTTCAGAAAAGCGTGCCTCAAATCATCACCTTTGTGGCAATCAATTGAAACTCTCAATTTGCGCACGAATATGAGAGCACGTTTAAGTAATAACGGCAACGACAATTTCTCACAAAAATTACTTAAACTTGGAAGCGGAAAATTACCATCTCCAATTGCACATAGCCTCCAAGTATTATTGGATAATGAATTGGCTCAAACAAAGTATAGAAATCCTTATAGAGACAATATATCCCGACATCGAACATCTTACAGAAAGAAATTTTGATTGGCTCTATTCGAGGGCGATCGTCTCACCGAAAAACAGCTCATAAATAAAAAATAAACTTTCCGATTGTAATTAGGGTTATGAATAAAAACTAATAAAAAATTAAATACCACTAAGTACGTACCACTTAAGTAATTTGTCTGAAAAAAAAGCTACTTAAGAAAAACTATTTAAAAAACTCTCTAAAGATACATTTACTCTTCGTTTATCCCAAAATATTTAAAAAATAAATGTCCACCCGTGCGAAGCCGGGGCGGGCCGCTAGTATTATATATACTTATAGCATTTCATATCAAAATAAGTACATCTTTATTTTCTATAATATCCTTCTTATTTACTCTCTGGGCGATAACGATATCTTCTAATTTATGGTTAAATACGTAGCGTATACAGGTTAAATTATACAAAAAAAAAAACAAGGGCGTAATAAACTCGCGATTTTGATGAGCTCGATAGCAAAGTGATTAATAATTCTACTTTAACACCAACTCTCGTGGGTTTGATTCTCACATACGACACACATTTCTGTTGATGAACATATTTCATGTATTACAATCGTTCATAGACCATTGTAACTGCTTTACAGCAGGTAGACCGTATGCTTGAATGCCTGCTGACGTTGTATAATAAAATCAGTTGCATTGTGTCAACAACTATTGTCACTATGAGCAACGTACCGTGCCATGGCGTTCCCCAGCAGAGCTGACTACAAATGTAAACACGTCAACCCTGGAACTTAATTACGCAAAAGCTACCAGTACCGCATCATTATCTCAGCAACCATGGAAACACGAGAAGAAGTCAAGTCGTTGCCCGCCCACCTACAAGGCTTTGCAACCGGGTTCATGCTAGAGCCAATGCGATGAGCATGCTTCATAAAAATAGGAAGGAAGAAGCTCTCCATTCGCAACTAATGCGGCACTGCACGAATCTGACGATCTCAGCTGCGTCTGGAAATGCCATCGGCGCCATGTACGTCCCCAGACAAAATCTAGCAGGTCTGGTCAAGAAAGGTCGAGCAGGTTGTGAAGTTGTGAAGGAGACCAATCTCACCTTGAGGGACGTGCCACTGGAATATGGTATTGCTAGTCAATTTTATGTTTCGACATCTATCGACCTTTTTGCAGGGAGAATATTCTGGCCGGAGGAAATCGTATTTCGGAAGTTCCGAAGACGGTTAGAATTTTGAAAAGGATTTAGTTTGAGTTTATAATATATATTTTAAGGTAAGGTCTAGAGACCTTGGAGGAGGGAGATTGCTGTAAAACATGTTGTCTGCAATATAACTATTTGAATTTGACGAAAATTTACTCTCATTCTGTTCTCAATTATTTTTCCACAAGCCTTACTGTCGTAGTCTCTTGTCCTTCGCTACCCTGATTGTTCTGTTCCTCTACCTGTCTACCGTCATCTCTGCCCTTACCTGCCATCTGGAAAAGGAACCTTATGTAATCGTCTTCTCATACAAGACTATGAAAGCCGAAGTAGAGATGACCAGAACATCCTCGTCAAACATGCCTGCGCTTGTTCGCATGAACTGATAGTCACTGCTCCAGAAGGGGCAAATAGAGATAAGGACATAGATTATTTCGTGAGTCAAGAAATGTCCACGGCACAGAACACAGTCTCAAACCAGCAAGTGCCGTGCCGTATCTCCCGTGATTCGGCTTAAATGACCGGAAGGTCGGTGGAGCTATTAGTAGTGGTGGGTATAGACTAAATCTTGGCGGAAGCACACAAAGTTGTTTAGATCAAATCGCATGTATCTTTACTATTAATATTTTCTTTAGAACTACTGCAAGGAAAAAATACGCCTTAGAAGTTAAGCTGAATGACGACTGCCTATTAATGGAAGAATCAATAAAATTCTTAGGTATTCATGTAGACTCTCTTTTGAACTGGAAAAATGAATTGAATTACATAGAAAACAAAATCAGCTCCGCATGTTACGCTTTAAGAAGCTTGAGAGATGAGTTGAATATTAAGCAACTAAAAATGGCATATTACGCTCTTGTAGAATCAAACTTAAGATACAGGTATTAAATTCTGGCAATGGCTATGACTATAATCTCAAAAAAGCATTCACAATACAAAAACGAGCTATAAGGACGATGGTACGCATAAATCAGAGACAGTCGTGTAGAGAACACTTTATTCATTTAAAAATTCTGTAATATACAAGCAGGCTACTGTTAGAATTTTTATATTTTTATAGTCTTACTTACTGACCTAGTTAAGCATCTAGATGAATATGAAACCGAGGAAGAAAGAGCAAGGCGTCTCGTCACCAGGCGAAAAAATATTAATCACTCCATACAACCAAAATTGCGAATAGTAGAGCATAGTGTAAGATATCAAGCAGTGAAGATATTCAATAGATTGCCTACTAACCTAAACATCATAACCAATACAAATTATTTAAAAAAAAACAATTGAGGTCCTTTTTGGTGGGAAAGTGCTTCTATTCAGTGGATGAGTTTATGACCTTGTAGAATAAAAGTTATTCGTGATACAACAGCAGTATATTCAATGTTCAGGCGATGGCCTCCTTCTGTGAGACGGTCATGTCCCAGAAGGAGGCCTCGGAGCGGGACAGGGAGGATGATCCCGAGGCTGTCCCGCTCCGGAGACGGCGGACGGGAGTGCAGCGTAGGCGCTACGCGCACCTATTGCCGCCTCCCTTACTTGTGGGACTAGGGGTCAGGATGGGAACTTGGCCCCATAATGGTCCCGCCGCCGGAGGGGCTGTCCCAATTTGCCGGGACGGCCCCTAGATTGAAGAAGTCCGGCCACTTCTGAGGGGCTGGCCAGTCGCAGTGGTGTCCTGTTGCTGACAGATCCGGGGCACCACACCAACGCGGCCGATGGCATTTCACGGGGTCGTTTAGTGGGTATACCGTCGGACAGCCGACGGGGAGTTCCACACTACCACCGGAGGCCACCCAGGCACCGGTGGTGTGCGTAACGCATTTTTCCCCGCGTCACAAAAAAAAAAGTATATTCAATGTTGGAATCATCGATTTAATAAAATGCAATTCATGGTAATTTGAAAGTAATAATTAATGTATTGATAATGTAAAAGTATTTTTTCATATAAATATTGTAATGTATATTTATAATTTCCGACACAATGTATTTTGTATATGGAATAAATGACTAATTACTATGTATCTTTCGTAAAATAATGATTCTGTTTACTATCGAAAAAATATGTAGGTGAACACAGCTTTATCTTCTACGAAATAGTTGTTACAGACTATAAATATGGTGAAATGTAACTTTATTTAGTCAGTATTGAAGTGTAGATTCCCGATATCAGTTACGCACATACACACAACCGTAACTTAACGAAAATTTATTTAATTATGGATTGGTTGAAGAACTCAATTGCGGGGACAGTAGTAACTTTGACGTCTGGTAAGGATTTTTTTGTTTGTTTTCCAAGAAAAGTAGCGTGTTACGTGGGTAGGGGTTATTAATTGAAGCCCACTTGTGGGTGTGTGTATATGGAGACAAGCCCACTACACATTCCACCTGACTGGTCTCTGCGTAGCCAGGATTCACAGCAGCTACCAAATATGTGAAGGTACACTGAAGTTTATTGCGAGAGCAATGAGCAGTAAAATATCTAACCGTTTTTCAAGTAGCACATGAATAATATGTTTTGTAACTGTAAAACTAATGCCGGTGTACGTGGTCTCCTTCCTCGCATGGTATCATACAATAAATACATCAATTCTATTGACATATTTTTGGTAAACAACACGCAACTGACATCTTCAGCTCCTTGCAATACATTTATATAAAAGTCCTAATCAATGTCATAAATTTACTTTTACATAAAAAGTTATCTGTGTAAAATGCTATGAGAGCTCGTTGGCGTCGTTGCGCGTGTCGTTCTAACCAAACACGCAGGTTAAGCAACATCGACCGGAGCCTGTCTATAGATGGGTCTACCTATCTCGAGTTTCTCCGGCTTTGGAGGGGGCGTTAAACCGTCGGTCCCGGCTGTTGTCGATTGATGACAGCCGTTAAGCTCAGTCAGTGGCCCTCGGGCGGCTTGAAAACACTGGCCTCGAGCAAATCGCGTTTGAACAGCATGGTGGAGTTCTAAAACCCTTCGGTTGAAGAGAAACCCGTATCCCTGCAGTGGGATGAGTAAGGGTTGATGTGGCGTGGATGTGGTAAAATACCATTTACTCCTATGTGGATACCGGTATTGGCAGTACTCTAACAAAATTTAATTACAACTTAACATACGTATAAATCCGAGAACACAAATTTAGTGGTACATGCCAGGATTGAAACCGAGGACCTGTTGGTCACTAAGCCAGTTCTTTATCCACTGGGCTATCACTGCTCTAAGGGCGTGCACTTACTCCATTTAAAGTTCCCCAATTCATGCATATTTGACGAACTCTGTGGTGGAATGGTTAGGGATGACTGATATCGAGGCTTGATTCCTTCCTACGCAGCAGAAACATTTCTGTATGAAACTGTTTGTCTTTGTCTAATTGTTTTAAGAGAGGTAGAGCTCATCAAAACAGCAGCAGAAGCGGAAGCACCTTCACCTCACAGAAAACCGCAGCCAAATAACATATCTCTGTCTTTTATATAACGTCGGGGGTCGTATAAGAACGCTTACATTATATTAAGATTTTTAGGGGAGGTAGGGCGCATGATAACAGCCCCTCTGGAGAAGCACCTCTACCTCACAGAAAACCGCAACCGCGTAAAGAAGTTTTACTTCAACAAAGATTGTTCCCACGGGATACCGGTATACGTGCGATGTCGCGTGTGTAACATGTAATATAAAGTCAGTTTATTTATTTTTTAGTTTTTAGTTACTTGTTTTCTATTCATTTTACCTGTTACAGGTAGCCCTGCCGTAGCGAGTGCCGTAACGGCTGCAGCCCATCCAATTGTTACTACTTCGTCCTCATCGACTGAAGGAACTGAAATCAGAAAGAATGACAAAAACGTTGTAGATTCATCTAGAAAAAAATGATATTTGATTAATACTAAATGTATATATAACCTGAGATAAGTCTTTTCTTTTTCTATCGATTTTAAGGATCTAGCCTGATTTGAATATAATCTATTTATCTATAACTTCGCCACAAATCCCCTTGTTGGCAGAGCTGCGATAGCCAGCGGAGCCACATTACCCTCAAAATTGTCGTGTGGGTAGACTGATGTCATCCAGCTAGCGTTTAGACGGTAATAGTGAGAAACTCCAAAATCGACACACTAATAGCTAACATATTGTAGTTTTGTATCCTTTAATTTGAAATTTAAATGTTCGTTGGTGAGGAAGAACGGTCCAAAATCGTTCCAATTAGAAAAAAACATATGGGAAAACGTATGGCCGGCCACTCTGCAGTGCAGAGTCTGCACTGCACTCCCATCAACAGAAAAAGTAACAGCACTCGTCGCTAGATGTCGTACAGGGTTCCATATATTTTTAAAAAATAAAAAAATTAAAAATAAAATATTTAAATATTTTTTAAATTTAAAAAATATCAGCTCTGCCTACACAGCTTGCTGTTATTTACTAGTGGGGTAAGTAGAGAGAACCAAGCGGCACACGACTCGATCCTTACATCGAACCGTAGCTACGACCCGTAGCGGTGAATTGAGTTACTACGCAAAATTGGACGCAAGATTCTGCATAGGTTATTTCATTCATGGGTATAACCCATATGAAAATTATAATTAAAGGAAAAGGAAAACACACAAACAGAGGATGTTTAATAGACGTAGGGACGTTAGTCCCTGGCTGGAGAAGTACCTCCACCGCCAAAAGCCAAATAACAACTTTCTGGATGGAGACAGGATATGATTTTGACATGGAGCGACTGCTGTCAGACCTTCACTATCCAGGGAGCTAAGCAGACCTTTCTTAGATAAGGTCACGCAGGTCTTATTGAAATATAATTTCTTGGACGTATAGGTTTGCTCACGATGTTTCTTTCAGCACCGAGCGAGCGATGATTACGAATATGTATATATGAATCCATAAACACTAATTCAGTGGCAGGTACAGTCCTGACCAAATATATAGTAGGCTCTGAAGTTGCCATGCGCAGGTAAAGGTAAAGTTAAAAAGAATAAATAAATCCCCTGCGAGCATTTAGACACATCCTATATGTTTAAAATAATCATATCTTAGTGAATTTTATTAATCTCTCATAATACAATCTAAATCATATAGGTATCAATACAATAATAATGATTATTATTGTATTGTCATACTGACCTAGGTTTATAGTGTATATTCCGCTATTCTATCGAACCTGCTGACTCTACACTACGACATAAACGCATGCACATAAAATATGAATAAATAAATAAATATAAATATTGTCGGACAAATTACACAGCGCCACCTAGCCCCAAAGTAAGCGAAGCTTGTGTTATGGGTACTAGACAACTGATAAACATACGTAAATACATTTTTTTTTTTGTAAATACATACTTATTATACATAGAAAATACCCAGACCAATACAAACAGACATGTTCATGCACACAAATGTTTGTACTGTGTGGGAATCGAACCCACGAGCGTTGGTGTCAAAGTAGCGTAACAACGCGTTTCACCATTGCGCCACCGAGCTCGTCATGATACGATGACGTAATGCTGAGCCAGCTCCACGAGGCGCCCGCACTGGCCTACGTGACCGCCTGCCCGCGGCCACTTGGATTCACGCTTCGAACCGGGCAACTAGGTTAAATAGTAATAACTAGGGAAGTTAGGGCCTGCGGCGCAAACGCAAGCGCGCTTTTTATCTTTTAAATAGGTAACAGCAAGCTGTGTAGCAAGCGCGCTTGGAAACTTAGTGCGTCAATCTAAAAAATGCTTGGGCATTTCATGTTATAATTAAATAAAATTAAAAAAAATAAGTTAAAAAAGATAACTTAGTAAAAATTACCAAAAAAATGTTGAATATTCAAAATTTAATATTTAAAAAAATAAGTTACTTTTTAAAAAATAAACTGAAAAATTTTGATATCGAGTGCTGCGATTACTGCGACGGCCTCGAGGCATCTTGATGAAATTAGAATTAAAAACCCAAAATTTAATATAATTTAATATAATTTAATAAAAGACTAATTTATTAAAAAACTAAAAAAACAAAAAGGAAAAGATGAAAAAAAAATAAAAAAGAGGAAAAAGGAAAATTTAGTACTACCACTGCAAAAACACTGCTCACAGTAGGGACAAATCTTCTTGGACCGATTTTTCTGGAACAAAACTTCTTTTTTTGAAAAACAAATTTCAACTGGCACAACTACGACATCTAGGCTACACGATCACGAAAAAAGGGGGTTTCAAACTATTTTGGTTTTGGAGAAGTAGAGCGTACAAAATACCGAGAAACTGGAGGTCGACCTCACATATTGCTCGCTTGCTATCGCGCGCTTGCAATTAAATTCTATTGTAGCTTTCATTAATAAAGTAGTTAATAAATTTTTCGTTTTTTTTGAGTCCTCCGGCTGTCGTCCTCCTATTTAGTGATAAAATAATAATAAAATATGTACACATGTAAAGAATCATGTCGTGACATGAAGCACTTTTAGAAAGAGTATTTTTGATACCTGTGCCTTTGGTTACCTATTGATACCGCATAGCGTTATTCGCCATAAACTTACAATGCATAATGGTAATGGCCATAACAGTCATTTGCCATAAGCCTTTATAGCATAACTTCATAACGCATAATATGAAATGACCGAAATCTGTAGGGCATAGAAATGCATAATTTCGAGAAGCATTAATAAATAAAGGCATAATTTTGTTTGTCATATATATTTAGAAGACATAATATTCAAAGACTATATTACAAAAAGCAATATGACAAATAAGGCATTGAAAAACCTTAACGAGGAGTCAAGTGAAGCTCAAATGCCGTACACCACGTTTTATCAGATATCTAACACTATTGGGACCTAAATTGTGAGTTGTTACCTAACACATCGATTCCTCTGTCGGTACTGTAACAATTGTTTTGTTGTTTATGCAAGTGTGTGTGTGCCAATCGGCCACCAACGTGTACAGGGTATTTCTTCCGCTCGTTCTCTTTACTGACTTTGTACGTCGATCGTACCTTATCTTTGTTACAAGTATTATTGATATTCAAAATCGTACATATTTCTGTCGTACCGTACTAAAACATTTATTTATTTAATACTTTATTGACCACAATACAGTTGGTTCAAAAGGCGTACTTAACGCTATTGCATTTTCTACCAGTCAACCATCATCGGGCGTGGAGATGGAGAACAAAACACGACTGCGGTTTTTATTAAAATAAAAAACGCTGACAATGAGAGTGAGTCTGATGCGCACTACACGTTGACGGCGTCCGATGAAGGTATAAGTATGGATGAGATTGAATGGTCGATACGAAATTTGAAAAATGGAAAGTCTGCGGGAATTGATAATGATCACAGCTGAGATGATAAAACTAGGTGGCACTTACGTCCGGGACGCCTTCTGGTACTTATGCAACCTATGCTGGAGAACTGGAAGAGTCAATGGACTGGGGACGTGCAGTCATCGTACCCTTGTATAAAGACAAGGGACTACGCCACGCATGGACTACGCCAGCTATAGGGCCATCAGTTTGATCAGCTTAGCAGCAAAAGTATATGGAAAGGTAATTGAAAGGAGAATGTGGGTGAAATCTGACGAAATACTGTGGGAGGCACAGGGAGGATTCCAAAATGGAAGGGTATGCACGGATCAAGTTTTCTCACTCCGCAATATCGTAGAGAAACATATGGCCACAGACCAGAAGGTTTTCTGCGGTTTTCTAGATCTTGAGAAGGCATTTGATAGGGTTGTGTGAAAGGAACTGTGGTGCATATTGCCGATATATGGGATTGATGGTTCACTGCTCCGTGCTGTGCAGTTCACCTACAAGGATTGCTCAGTATGTATGTGAATAAATGGCAACATGTCACCCTGGTTTGATGTTAAAATTGGTGTCAAACAGGGTTGCATGTTGTCTGCTAGGCTGTTTATTCTGAATCTCGATAGTTGCCTACAGAGAATAAGATTGACGAATGTAGGATTACGCATGGCTGACCTAGTAGTGAACTGTCTGCTGTATGCAGATGATGCCGTCCTATTAGCAGAAACACCATCTGAACTGCAAGCACTAGTCACAATGATGAAAGAGGAATGTATGAAGGAATGCTTACTATTGTATGCGAAGAAAACAGAGATAATGGTATTTGAAAGAGAAGAAACTAGAACCAATGTAAGGATTACGGTAGATGATGAAGTGTTGGAACAAGTGGATGAGTTTATATATCTTGGATGCGCTTTCAGCAGGGATAGAAGGTACACCGCAGATGTGGAAAGGCGAGTAAGTGCTGGGAATAGTGGGAATGGAGCGTTGGGAAAACATCTTGGTAGTAAAATCCTGAGCCAGAAGGCGCAGCTGGCTATACACAATCCAGTGCTGGTCCCAACCCTTACTTATGGAAGCGAGAGCTGGGTATGGCAGAGAGAGCATGAAAGTAGAATAAACGCGGTTGTCGTCGTATGGGTGTTTTGAAGAGAGGTAAGGCGTATCAAAGTGCATCTTGGAAAGTACCTACCTCATCTTCGTTGAACACCGCAGTCAAATAACAACTTTCGGGAGGGTTGTTGTGTTCCTGCGTGTGAGTGAGTTCACCGGTAAACTCCCGAGGACTTGCTGTGTTAGCAGCAGAGGTGTCGTCATGCGAGTGATACTTATTGTATTGCGTTCATAGGCTACGGTAGCCTCACGTGAACTGTATGCTCGAATCCCACGTGACATTGTATAAAAACTACATAAAATAGTGCATAAGTCGGCTGATTGTGACAATACTAAAGTCAATCCTTTTGTACAACGTGTGGAGGCATACAAGCTTACAGCCCACCAAATGTAAAGCGATCACCGTAGCCTATAAACGCATTAAATGAAATACATTAAGTATCACTCGCGCGATGTCATCTCTGCTGCTAACACAGCAACTCTTTGGGATCTTACTGGTAGCCTCACTCACACGCAGGAACACAACTACCTTCTATGAAGTTAGATATTATTTGACAGCGGTTTTCTGTGAGGTGAATGTACTTCCCTAGACGGGTTGCTTTAATGCGCCCTACCTCTCTTAAAAACACCCAGATCGGGACAAACAGTCGCGCACACAATTGTTTGTCCTGTGTGGGAATCGAACCGACAAGCGTTAGTGTCAAAGTTATGTAACAGCGCGTTTCATCACTGCACCACCGAGCTCATTGTAGTCTGATTTGTTGTTAAAAATATAATTGTAATTTGGTTACAATTGTAACTATTTACAATTACACGGGCGCTATTTTTATTTTTTAACATGTTATTTTTACACATTGTTTGAGAGAAGATACGTACGTATCTCAGGAATGCGATTATATTGGCGTTACATTCATAGTCGACTCTGAGTCAGTACAGCGTACACATAGGAGTAGGGGCGACTAATGCACTTAAGTCCTTTTGGACATAGTCACCTGCGCTCGTAATGCAGACAGAGTTGTCACCATAAACCAATAAACATGATAATAAACGC
This sequence comes from Pyralis farinalis, assembly GCA_947507595.1. Lineage (NCBI taxonomy): Eukaryota > Metazoa > Arthropoda > Insecta > Lepidoptera > Pyralidae > Pyralis > Pyralis farinalis. The sequence continues at coordinate 26,064,168 of OX382279.1, forward strand.
ACGTTTTATTCATCAAAACTTAGTGTTTTAGCGCCCTTTTAGGATATTTTAACCAATAAGCTTAAATAATGTTGCTATACTATGCTATAACTTCACGCCAAATCCCTTGCGGGGTAGGCAGAGAAAACCGAGCGCCACGTGACTCGATCCTTACATACCTCACACGTTTCTTTAACATTCATTGCTCTTCTCATGCACGCTCGACTGTTTCTAGGGCTCTTGACATCACCTTCTGATAGAACACAACCAATTTGCTCATGGTAGGTAAGTATTTGATCATAGTAGGTAAGTTAGCTAAATAATGTTGATCCGTGGAAAAACAAATAAAATTGACTGCGAACGTCCCTTATTTTTTTTATTTTTTTTGTAACGTCGGCTAGCTTTTGTGTGCCCGTTAGTGAATGAGGGACATCATCCACATAGACGACACCATGTTAGAGATACTCATTGTATTTATAGCATTCATGTGCTGTAGTAATTTGTTTACATCAGTTGATCTATACCCCTGCATGTCTCCCGTCAAAAAGCTGTGATTCGGCTGTAGTATTCTCTGAGCTGGACGTACTTCTCCAGTTAGCTTGTTTTTCCCTACCTCTCTTTAACCAGAGCCTCGTTTCGTCGTATTTAGCAGGACACACCACTTGTAGTTGAGGTTGGCTTTAACTCTGAAGATGAAGTATGTATCTATCTATTACTTTACCAAGTCCCTTGCGGAGTAGGTAAATAAGACCAAATGCCCAATGACTCGTTCCTTATACAGCTAGCTGGTTTCTTTCACATTCATACAATCGATATTTTCATGCAAGCTAGCCGATTCCTATGGCTCCTGAGTCCTTACACCACCATTTATTAACACACGACCTGTTTGGTCGTTGTAGATAAGTCTTGGTCTTCATCGGCTCCCTACAGGGTTGTTGCGTTCCTGCGTGTGTTTGAGGTCACCAGTTAGCTCCTATGAGTTGCTTTGTTAGCATCGGAGGTGGCATCGCGTGAGTGATTCTTAATGCACGCTACGGTAACCGCTTTACATCAGGCGGGCCGTATGCTTGTATGCTTCCCGACGTTGTATATAAAACAAAAAAAAAACATTTCTGTATGAGTCCAATTGTTTGCTTGGAGTAGTCCTACTGCACGTACTAGTCTAGGCAAAGCTAGGTCTGCTACTCGTCTATCGACAACTAACATATCGGCCTCTGCCGACATGTAATTTTTGAAGTTATACTACTTTTGCCGCGTCGGGTAAAAATGATGGCAGTGAATTTTTACGACATGGACATCTAAAATCGACACCACAAAGTTGGTGAATATCTCTCAAGTTTTGTTCGTGACTGTATTAATAATATAATTCCGAAAAATCATACGAACACGTCAAATATACAAACTTGGATTGAAGCTCTGGTAAGCTCGGAAGCAAAGACTTCTAAAGTCTTTGCTCGGAATATATCCAAATTTGTTGAAATGGTGTTATAATTCGATCAGTGGTCGTTGTTAATTAGATGGCACAGGCGACAACTGTTTCGGCTGCTAGGTACCCTGTAAGAGATTAACTTGTATCTATTTATTAGCACAGAGATACTTATCAGTCCGGCTTTGGCTATATAGGGGCCGTCCATTAATCACGTGAGGCTCGAAAGGGGGAAGAGGGGGTTCGGCAAAAATCACGAAATATCACAAGGGGGGAGGTGGGTGTAGTAAGATATCACATGTATTTATTTTCTGTCTAGACATTTTTAGTATGGTTCTTAATTTTCTAGAATAAAAGTAGATTATACTGTATACCTGTATTTAAAGATAATATTCTAAAAATTTTAGCATTCTTTGTAGGTACTAAAAATACACGTGATTTGAGGGGGGGGGGGGGGGGTTTAAACCTCACCACGGATCACCAAGGGGGAGGGGGGAGTTAAAAAATGCTAAAAAAACATCACGTGATTAATGGACGGCCCCATACCAAGAAATGGACGATATAACGCCGTTTTGAGCATAATTATGGTTCGTGTCAATATCATTCAATTCGAGAACGAGTGAGTGAATAACAATTTTCAAATAGAGATCGCTAACCGCAGTTCTAGAATGTTCGAATATGTAAATCTATTTGAAGAATTATTTTAGAACTAAATGCAAAGACTTCTATGTATACTAAATGACTAAATGTTAGAATTGTATATTTTTTTAGGTAAGTTGATAATCCTCTATGGATGTCTGTCTGTCCTCTATGGACTCAAAAACGGCTGGGCAGATTTGATTAAATTTTCAGTGAATCTTCAGGTTAGTTCAGCAGGTGACCCTGTGAAGTTTGGTAGCGATCATATCACCAGTGCGAAGCCGGGGCGGATAGCTAGTATATTATAGATAAAATAAAATGTCTGTTTTGTATATCGCGTAGAGAAACAATATAATATATAGTTTTGTATACAGAGCACGCGACTCGCCGGAACCAATCACGTCGCCAGTTCTCGACCCCCAAACATGATCTGGGAATTACCCGTGAAGTCAATGTTAACACAATTATAGCCCGTGAGATGGCTGTTTGTTTCAAGACTTGACTAACTGATTAACAATAAAAATAAATATTTTAAATATATACCATCATTCATTATCATTTCTTTATATCTTTTAGTTTTATACAAGCTTATAGAATTGAGTATAATATATAAGCAGAAGTATGCTATGATATATTATGTTATTATGATATTTATATCCGAAACAATAGGGAACATAATATGATGAAGCTATGAGAATGCTAGACCCCGCAATTGAAGTACCGTGTCTGAGTACAGTTTGATGAGGAAGACAATTGTGGAATACATACATTCTAGCAGCTTTGCAAATACGACGAACTTGGTGGCGCAGTGGTAAGTAACGTTACTTCGATACCAACGTTCGTGGGTTCGACTCACACACAGAACAAACATTTGTGTGTATGATCATGTCTTTTGTATTCCCCTGATTGTTTTTAAAAGAGGTAGAGCGCATCAAAGCAGCCCGTCTGGGGAAGTAACTCCACCTGCCAGAAAACCGCAGCCAAATAAAAAACCCCCGGAGGGTTGTTGTGTTTCTGCGTGTGAGTGCGATCAACAGTGAGCTCCTAAGGAGTTGCTGCGTTAGCAGCAGAGGTGGCATCGCTCGAGTGATGCTTAATGTATTGCGAGCGTTCATAGGCTACGATAACCGCTCCGTGGACCATATGCTTGTATGCCTCCCGAAGGCGTATAAAATATATACGGGTGCATATAACTACCGCCTGATGTAAAGTGGTCGTCACAGCCTATAAACGGTTGCAATACAGGAAGTGACGTTACAGGTAACCTCGCAAGCGTTAAAGCTAAGGTAACCGTAGTATTGTCTTAGGTTTTCGCGATTGTTACAAATTGTACTAAGGTAACGCTTAACATCAAATGAGCCGTATGCTTACATGCTTTCCGACTTAGTATAGAATATATTAATATAACAGACAAGTTAACAAGATGATAAATAAATGTGAAATATCTGTACCTAGTTTTTAAATCTGGTGATAAAATAAACAGAGAACTCTCGGCCTATTATTTAAAATACTTTTAAGCAGAATTAACCTAAAGTCGTGTTTACACATGTGTATAAAGTATTCAACACATATTTATATCATCACGTCGGAGTAGACGGAGACAGACTATGGAACGCCATGTGCACCGATCCAAGCATCTCCACACTTGTGATGCTTTCACGCTTCTTCCTCAGTTATCACTTCTTCGTGCATGAGCGGCCCCTGCCGATATCTCTACTCAATCTAGCTCTTCGTAGACACATTTCTTTCGCAAGTTTTGTCATTCATGCTTTCCAAATGTCCAAAAAATCTCAACGTACCCTTTTAAATTTTTGTAATTACATCATCTTACATTTAGTTCTCGTATTGTGCTTGTTTCATTACAGTTACATTGTTTATTTTGACCTCACCTTGTGAGAGTCTGGAGTCCATGCTAGGCATGAAGCCTGTATTACGGAGCTCCAGGCTCTCTCCCGGTTTACACAGTTTGTAAAGTACTTTTGAAAAGGAATAAAAAATGAGTTTGTGAGATGCGTTTCCAAATCAAGACACGATTAAGAAAGTTGATTACCTATTCATGCATGTATTCATAATCTGTCAATCATTCTAACTCCATCTCATTTCTGTAGCGTTCGTCGTGGGCATCTACACCATCCACCATAAAGGGAATAACTAATGGAGAACAGATGAGAGTGATTTTACGAGGTACCCACATTCACCGCTACGAGTCGGGAGCAAAGTACAACGCGCAGCTCTTTTTGGCTAATTTTTTGGCTAAACGCGTCAGTTATCGGCTTATTGATTAAAATATCCTCCCATTGGTGAGTACGTTCGGATCGCTGAAATATTCAGGCGCTAAAACACAATAACTATAAACAACAGTTTATGTTATCCCCCATATGTAAGTAGGAACTCCACATACCCACTGTACGCTGAGAGAGCAGTTTTTTGAGTTGCGATTTTACGGAGACTGTTTAAAACATAGACTAACTTAATTATAATGATCTTTCCAAGTAATAAATGAATACATAAAGTAGATAAGTAAAAATATATTAAGTGTTATTGAGAATTTCATTCGACATTAATATATTTACACAGATGTGCTCTAACATTTAACCTAAAAAGATATACAGACAATTTGCAGCGACGTATCAAAAGGTAGACACGTTATACACCAAGAATATTGTATTTTAAAATGGCGCAATTATTTCTATATCTACGTACAGTTATTTATTATGACACTTGTCTCTAACAAAGAGACAAATGATAGGGCATACCTGTCGTTAGAAAGAGATGAATATACATTCATGCTTTGTGGAGAAGGTATAGGCGCGACGTGAGTGCGTGGCCAACTGAATGTGAGTTAGGCAATTACCTTACTTTTGTATTGTCATTCTAGAGCGTGTACGACGTGTCTATAACTATAAAAACATCTTAGACAATTTGTAGTTACTTTTCTTTGTGTGATTCCGCCAATTAGGTTATGCGCACTAGGGCTGGTGGCGTGTACTCACTAATAAGACTTATTACGACACTGCCACGGCTGCTCCGGTTGTCTCTGCCTCGGCTGCTGCGATCGTCTCATCGTATTGGGTAGGTGCCAGCCGGCGCTAGCTCGCATGAATTAAATTATAAAATACACGCAAAGTAATTTACGCCAAATTGTCTGTAAAAATGTGTGCATGTAACCAGAGCTTTATCTTCTACGACGTGTTCGTAACTGACTATAAATACGATGAGATGAACTTATATTTAGTCAGTATTGAAGTGCGGCTTTCGAATATCTGTTTTATTTGCACAAACGTAACTTGAAAATAAAATATATTTTTAATTATGGATTGGTTGATAAATACAGCGTCAGCTTTAGCGACGGGTAAGCCTCTTTTTTAATACAATATCATTGCGGTAAGGTTGATTGTGATTTCTTTACAGCAATCCTAAAAACAGCAGCGGGATGGGGAAGTGAGTGTTACACTGGGGATTATTAATGGAAACCATCGATGTATATGGATAGGTTCTATCAATAAAAAAACCCTTCCACAAAAGTCGCAGTGCTCACAGTCGTTTGGGACTACTCGTCTGATTCGTACGCCTTTTCGGCGTCGCTTTACTGGCTATAAATGCCTTCATGCGTTGTAAAATCGTGTAAAAATTGTTCTAAAAAATATAAAAAAGAATACAGAATTATTTCATATTATTATATAATTATTTGTGTATCAGTTAGCAATTATTTTATTGCAATTACGCACAATGAAATCTGTACTCAACAATTCCCTCCATAACATAGAATTTGGAACAAAAAATTAATGGAGTCTTACTTTAGATATTTAAAAATAATTATTCATTATGTATATTTAAAATATTGTATTGTACGTTTATGAATGTGTATATATATTATATTTTTGATTCATCAATTGGTGGTTGGCGTGGTGCCTCTCCTGCTGCTAACACAGCAGCTCCTTGGGAGTTTACCGGTGACCTCACTCACACGCAGGAACGCGACAACCCTCTATGGAGTTGCTATTTGGCTGCTTTGATGCGCTCTTCTTCTCCTCAAAAGTTTTCCTCCACCGCCGAGCAAGTGACAATTACAAATACGTACGTAAATCCGAAAACACAAATCCAGTATTACGTGCCAAGATTCGAACTAGGGACCACCTGGTCAATAGGCCAGTTCTTTATCCACTAGACTATCACTGCTATCGAGCTTTAGCACCCGCGTCGAAAACAGGCAAGACCCTCGCTCATCTTGAATTTTCTGACCGAGCTTGTTGAATGGTTTGGTTACTTGTATCTTCTTCTTCGCGTTATCCCAATTTATAATCCATTAGGATTGGCGAAGTCCGCTACCTAAGCCTAAGGATTTGGCGAAGACGCTAATTTTTACATGGAGCGACTACCGTCCTCCACAACCTTAATAATATTAATATATACCGTAAAATATTCAAAAAATTAACCATTTAAACTTATGTATATTGGAAGTGTACATTCTTTGTGGTTATAGGTACCGATAATTTTTAGAGCGATTTCTCCTTACGTTGGAGCCGAGGAAGGCCAAGACTTACCTACCATGACCAAATTGATCGTGTGGGAAAAGGCGAGTGTGCATGAGAATGCAATGCATGCAATGGAAGTGAAGGAAGCGAGTGAGGTGTGGGAGAATCGAGTCACGTGGCGCTCGGTAGTCTCTGCCTGCCCCGCAAGGAATTTGGCGTGAAGCGTTAGCACCAACCAAAAATTAGAAAACAAAAATCAGACCGCCTGCGAATTTTAGTCGTTATGGGCTTTCAAATTAAAAAGAAAAACGAGATGCTAGTTAAATACATATTAGACACCTCTATCTACTTTTTTTTATAATATTAATTATTAAATTTTGTCGTTTCTAATTATTTCAGATTTTACGCTTTACAAACTTCAGAGGAAATGATAATTTTTTCGCATTTTCTATAATATGTCGGAAGAAAAAACCTTTTTTTTGAAAAGTGCAAATGATGTTTATTAATATGATAGCCCAATTGAAAATTCGAAACTTCATTACAACTTTTTAAAACCACTTTTTTTAATATATATTTTTTTCATACGTAAATATGGTTAAGCAATATTTAAAACTAATCAAAAATTTAAATCGATAGCAATGGTAGTTTCTGAAATATGCCAGAACTGAGACAGACAGACAGTTGACCCTGGCCAAGTTTAATGGAACCAGCGTTTTGGGCTGTATGCCACTTTCTTAATTTTGTTCATAATTTTAACTGTTTTCAGGCAACATCACCACCGCCGTAGCGACAAGCCTGGCGGCGTCGGAGCCAGAAAAGAGAGCTCTTCAAATTGCGGTGCCAGAAAAGAGAATTCCTGCAATTTCCGCCATAATAGCTGGAGAAGTCGAGAAATCCGTAGTAGTTGCCAAAACCCAGAATGATGTATCAAGACAAATGTGTTGTTTGAATAAAAATAAATGAACCTAATAAGAAATTTTTAATTTTCAACCGATTCCGAGACTGATGATTGATTGATTAAAAATATCTTTCATGTTGTATATGCCGAATCTTTTATTGTCCAATTCTGAATCATTTATTATCCGATTTTGAATCTTTTATTGTCCAATTCTGAATCATTTATTATCCGATTTTGAATCTTTTATTATACTTACTGTTCAGCAAGCGTTCATAAATACGATAACCGCTATGTGACTTTCCATTAGATGGTAAATCAATTGACGAGCTCGGTGGCGCAGTGGTGGAACGCGCTGTTACCCTACTTTGACACCAACGCTCGTGGGTTCCATTCACATACAAAACATTTGTGTGCATGAACATGTCTGTATTGTTCTGGGTATTTCCTATGTATAATAAGTATGTATTTACAAAAAAAAAATGTATTTACGTATGTTTATCAGTTGTCTAGTACCCGTAACACAAGCTTCGCTTACTTTGGGGCTAGATGACGCTGTGTAATTTGTCTGGCAATATTTATTATTATTTATAATTCAGTAAAATAGAATGCGCAGTGCTTATTGGCTAGTTTACGAATCAACCTCACGGCACTTATTGGCTACTAGCTGTGCCCGCGACTTCGTCCGCGCGGAATAGTCATTTTTTTATTATTTATTTATATTAAAAATAAATAAAATATCAAAAATACAAGTAGCCTAAGTTACTCCTTATTACATCAGCTATCTGCCAGTGAAAGTCTCGTCAAAATCCGTAAAGCCGTTTCAGAGATTACCCGAACAAACAGACAGACAGACAAAAATTGTAAAAAAAATATGTACCGTGTATACATCCATATGCATTTAATAAAAAGCGGTTATTTTAATATTACAAACAGACACTCCAATTTTATTTATCTGAATAGATGAATGGAAATTCTCCCATTGGTCAGTAGGTTCGTATCCCTGAAATATTTAGGCGCTAAAACGCTTTTTGTGAGCGAGGGGTGCCTTCATGTGCAAGTGCAAGTAGATCATTATTAGTTTGTGGCTGTTTGCATCCAGTGGGTCCCTTCAGTGTTCACCAGAACGTGGGCTCATTGTGAGGGCAGACATACAGAATGCCGACGTTCTGCCCATAAATAATAAAAAGTTGTAGAACCCGATTGCAGCGTTACTTATGTACCGGATACAATTGTGAACTGTTAGAAACGGCTCAAAGACATAAAATTCATGAAATATCATACATAAATATATAGTGTATGTACTCTCCATAACCTTCTCGCTTCAAAGACATATTTAAGAAGCAAGTATAGTGATATTCATTGATTTTTTGTTATGTTATCCCACATAGGCAAAATATTATTTATTTGTATGAAAAAAAAACCATTTTTCTTTTTGCTTACTTGAATATCAAGTGGAATGGAGACTTCAACATTCAAGTTAGAAAAATACTAATATTTTAAAGAGAATGACTTGATTTTGTGTATGTTTGTATGTACAAATAATTTCTCTTCGGTCGTATTTATTAAGTTTATCAATTATGTAATTGTTATACATTAAATTAAATATCCAAAGGTTTATTCAAAGTGGAATAAAATCTACGACTATCCATTAAACGCACAGGCATATGAATACTAAGTCCACATCCGATGGACTGGCTTTTACTCGTACATTTCCAAATACAACAGTTTCGCGGACATGGGGGGGGGGGGGGGGGGACACTTGTGTCTAACAAAAATTTATATTATTAATACAAATATTTCGCAAACGGATCACTTTTTTCAGAGCAACTCTCTGACATCATCATTACATACGCCGTCAGCAAGCGTTACGCACAAATTTTGGCCAATGCTCGCATCTCGACCGCATTTATCCTAATTTCATGCTCTGTCTGCCATGCCTTGTGTCTTGGTCTACCTTGGCTCCTACATCCTTCCACTTTCGTCTCATGTATCTACTTCGTGCATTCTTTCTATATGTCCAAACCAACGGAGCATGCATCTTCTTATTTCTCTATCTAACACCGATAGTCACTTTCTAACTCTTTCTTACATCTTCATTGCAAAGTCAGACGTATGGGAAGTAATTCATAATTAAAGTTGAAACGCCTGAAGTTATATTCTTGGCAAAAACTTGAACACCAGAGACTTTAGTACTGATCTAACTAGACGTTAAAACTTATGGGCCGATTTTAAATTTTTTATGCTACACTTTTTCCTTGTCACCTACTCCTTAGGAGCTTACTGGCGACCTCCCTCACTCGTCACAATAGCCCTAGAGGGCTTTTTGTGCACACTTGGCTCCAGTTTTCTGTGTGGTCCAGGTTCCCCAGACGGACTGCTTTGATAACGCCTCTCTTAAAAACTCCCAGACCAAGACAAACAAACATGTTCAGGCACACAAATGTTTTCCCTCTGTGGGAATCGAACACACGACCGTTTGTCAAAGTAGTCTATCTATCTATCTATAACTTCACGCCAAATCCCTTACGGGGTAGGCAGAGAGAACCGAGCGCCACGCGACTCGATCCTTACATACCTCACTCGCTTCTTTCACATTCATTGCTCTTTTCATGCACGCTCGCCGGTTTCTAGGGCTCCTGACATCACCTTCTGATAGAACACGACCAATCTGATCATGATAGGTAAGTCTTGGCCTTCCTCAAAGTCAAAGTAGTGTTATTCATTAACCACTGCCACTGATCTCGTCAAAGTGATGCCCATAATGATTTACGGCATGTTTCAACAAATCTGCTACGTTGAATGTAATAAGTCAAGGTCAAGCTGGCGTCGAAAAAACTTGGTGTGCTCAACAAGACTAAGCAGTACTTCAATGCGGGGCAAAGACTTATATTATATAAGTCTCAAGTCAGACCGCACTTGGAGTACTGCAGTCACCTTTGGGCGGGAGCACCTGGATACCAGCTTGGACCGTGTGATTCCATGCAGAGACGAGCTGTGAGAATTGTTGACAATCCTAAGCTTACGCACGGTATTGAACCCTTAAGTTTAAGGAGAGACTTTGCCTCCCTTTGTGTGTTCTACCGATTGTACAACGGGTTGTGTTCTGAAGAGTTGTTCGAAATGATGCCGACAGCTACTTTTTATAACCGCACCGCTCGCCGACAGCGGGGAGTTCACCCTCACACGCTTGAACCGCAATGGTCGCGTACTGTGCGGTTCCAGAGAAGTTTTCTTCCGAGAATTCTCAAGCTGTGGAATGAGCTCCCAGCCGAGGTTTTTCCAAGGGACTACAGAATGGAGTTCTTCAAGAAATGCGTGAAGAGGTTTTTAGAGGGTCGGCAACGCATGAGTGACGCCCCTGGTGTTGCAAATGTCCATAGGCTACGGTGACTGTTTAACATCAGGCAGGCCGTATGCTTGATTGCCAACTTAGTGGTATAAAAAAAAAATAAGTAAAATTGTTTGTTTATTCATTTAGATAAAGATAAAAATTCTTTATTTGTCTTTAGACCCTCACGGGCACTTAGACACGTCGTACAATTTCAATATTATATCTTATTATTTTTTAAGTTTTCCTCTTTTCTACCAGCATTTCAAATTACCATTGACGAAGAAGAAATTCCAAAAGAAACTTGCCAATATAGGTCTTTTTTTTCAAATTATCTTATACATATTACAATAGATATAATGATATGAGTGTACATATAGTGATATGATATCAATATATAGAGTATATAGTGATATCATTTACATGCACTTTGCATTTTACATACATATTGTTACAATAAAGAATTGAACAGCGATAGCCCAGTAGATAACGAACTGTCCAGCAACAGGCCCTCAGTTCGAACACTACCATATACCACCTCGTCGTTGGTGAAGAAAAACATCGTGAGGAAACCCGCACGTCCAAGAAATTATATTTCTATAGACGTGTGACCTAACCTGAGAAAGGTCTGGTTTTCCCTGTAGGCTGTGGTGGTCTGAAGGCAGTCGCCCCATGTCTAAATCAGTATCTTCGCCAAATATTTAGGGTATGGTAAAGGACCACGCTAATCCTGGATAAGGAAACGGGATAACACTAGAAAGAGATATTGTTACAATAAAGAACCAGTTGAGAATGCACAAGCTTGCATTGCCAGAGGAACACCTGGCACGTCAATTATGACCATGTTCCAAAAGAGATAGGAACGGTGTTCCTGAACATTTCTAGTCTACTTTTTTATGCTGAATCTGAATCTGAAGTTAAAATTCAAATATTCGAAAAAAAGCGACAGACAAACACACAGACAAACATATAGAATTCATATAGGAGCGGTGTTCCTGAAAACTATAATTATAAACACATTTGAATTGAAAACTGTTACTCCTGTATCCATATTAATTGTGGTTTCTCATTTTACCGGTAGTCTTTGTTAAGGATTCTTGGACATTAAACGAGCATTCCGTCCGAAAAGAACCCAATTGCTGTGACAGCAGCCGTGTGTACAGGCCGTATGGAGAAACTCAAGGTCGTACTATGGAATGAGCTATGCTCGGGGGTTCTCTGACTGATAGAATTAGAAGTGAGGATATAAAAAAGATAAAAAATCTTTATTTGCCTTTAGACCCTCACGGGCACTTAGACAAGTCTTACATTCTCAATATTATATCTTATCATTTTTTTTTAAGTTTTTCTCTTTTTTAATCTACCAGCATTTCAAATGACTATTGGCGAAGAAGAAATACCAAAAGAAACTTGCAAATATAGGTCTTTTTTTTTCAAATCATCTAATACATATTACAATAAATATAATGTTATAAGTGTACATATAGTGATATCAAGTGGTACAATTTAATTCATGTGCTGTATAAAGTTATATTAATTCATGTGCTGAATCATTTCCATACATCTCTGTCAGTTAGATATTCATCGAGTCTATAATAACCCTTCTTACATAGAGTATTTTTGATGTGTCTTTTGAACATATTGTCAGGCAAGGACAGAACTGTTTCAGGTAATTTATTATAGAATCGAATACAATTTACCACAAAAGATCTATTAGTCTTAGCAAGCCGATGTACTGGCATACGCAATCTATTCCTGCTCCTAAGATTTTCAGTACATTTTGAAAACGAATTTATATTTTTACGAGCATACATTATGTTCTCATAAATGTATTGAGAGGTAACCGTGAGGATATTTATTTCTTTAAATAGTTTGTTTGTTTGTTTTGTTTGTAGAACTTTATTGCTAAGTTAATGTTTACATTCTTAAAATATTGGAATTTGATTTGCAAAGGCGGGCTTATTCCTTCGAGGAATCTCTTCCAGCCAACCATTGCTTTCGAGTTCCTGAGTGGAATAATGTATGGCGGTGGTAGACAAAAAGTGTATATAAGGTTAACATAATAACACATTGATGCCAGCATATATTAAGAAAATTGATAAGCATATAGACACTCAAATGTAAATGTAAATGTAAGGCACAGATACATACGCACTAATGAATAACGATAGAATACAAACAAATATTTAATATAATTGAATAAAAATAATACATAATGTAAGCTCAATGTCTCGCAGAAGTACTGAAAAAGCTTTTTAGATGTTTTTTGAAAGAATTTATAGTAGGCGAAGCTCTGATCTCGAGCGGAAGTGCGTTCCAAAGACGGGCAGCATGCACGGTATAAGAATTCCCGAACGTGTTGGTCAGGGAGGCAGGCACCTTCAAGATGGGGTCTTGGCTACATCGTAGACGCTCGTCCATGATACGAAAATGAAACCTCCTCCTGAGGTACGTTGGAAAAGAAGGATTAAAAAGAACATTATAGAGAAAGGTTAGAATGTGGATTTTACGCCGTAGCCTTATAGGCAGCCAGTTAAGTTGCTGTCGAAATTGAGAAATATGGTCATACTTGCGAAGACCAAATACAAATCGGATACATTGGTTTTGAAGCCTGTCCAATTTATTCAGTAAATCTTCGGAGGGATCTAGAAAGGCTACATCAGCATAATCAAGGAGCGGCAGGAGAAGAGATTGAGCCAGCAACGCCTTGGTCTCCGTTGGAAGGAAATTTTGAAGGCGCTTCAGAGAGTGAAGGGAAGAGAACAATTTGCGGCTTATGGCATTTATTTGGGGTCCCCAAGATAGTGTCTGATCCATGACAATTCCAAGGTTTTTAACAGTAGAAGAATAAGGAATTATTGTACCATTGTAAACAATATTTGGGTAACTTCCTGATTGGAACCTGGAAATGAAGTGAGGGCTGCCTATTACGATACATTGTGACTTTATCGCATTAATTTTTAGGCCGAAGTTCTGTGCCCATTTTGCAATAGCGCTGAGATCTGAATTAATAACGTCTGTAGCGTTTGAAAAGTCTTGAAGAGAGGCAGCTGTATAGATTTGGACATCGTCAGCGTACAAATGAATAGAGGAGGACACATATGAAGTAATGCCATTAACAAAAATAGAGAATAAGAGAGGTGATAACACACTACCTTGTGGGACACCCACGTCGACTTTGCACCAGTCAGATCTACAATCGTCGATCTTTACTGATTGAAGCCGGTCAGAAAGGTAAGAATGAAACCAGGAAAGAGAAACACTCGATAGATTCATTTGCCGAAGCACTGCTAGTAAAATTTTGTGATCAACCATATTGAAAGCATTGGAAAAGTCAAGTAAGACGAGAAGAGTAAGAAGTTTATTATCTATATTATTCCGAATGTCATCAGTAATATTTATGAGTGCTGAAACAGTGCTGTGGCCGGCTCGAAAACCAGACTGATACTGACTCAGTAGATTATTCAGACGAAGGTATTTCGTAAGGCGATGATGCACAAAGTGCTCCAAAACCTTAGAGAGAATGGGAAGGATAGTGATGGGCCGAAAATCGGCGAAAGAGGAAGGATTTGATGTTTTTGGAAGTGGAATGATATGGCCACGTTTCCATAAAGCAGGAAAAATGCCAGAGGATAAGGAGCAGTTAATTATGTCAGCTAATAACGGAGCTATTATGTCATTGATTGGCACCATCATGTCGATGCACATGTCATCGCACCCTACTGCTTTAGACTTTAAGGAGCCTATGAATTTCACCACTTCATCCGCCGAAACCGTACCAAGCTCAAATTGGGTACCGCTTAGTCCAGGAGATGAATTCAAGTGACTTACAGTAGCCAATCTAACCTGAGGTGACAAAATACTTGGAGTTGAGCTGAAGTGTTTATTTAGGTCATCAGCGTTCAAATTGGATGAATTCCTAGATCTAGGCTTTCCTATACCTATCTTATTAAAAAAATTCCACAATTTATCGTGGGGACAATTGTCAATTGACGAGTGAATGAAATTTCTTTTTGCTACTCTACATTGTTTATTACATTTATTGCGCAGTGTGACATAATTAAGGCGGTTAGTGTCAGAAGGATTATTTCGCCACTTTACTTTGGCCCTGTCTCTTTTAGCCATGAGACCTTTAATATCTTTGGTAAGCCAGGGGGCAGGATAGTGTTTAACTTTGACGGACTGCAAAGGCGCATGTTTGTCATAAATAGACAGAAAAATGGAATTAAAAGCGGTAAGCTTGGAATCAGGATCTGTACCAGAGAAAACCGAGCTCCAGTCCGCCTCAGAGAAATCCTCCCGCAATGCGTCATGATTAACTGTCTTGTAATTTCGCAGCATCATCACCTTATGCTTGCGTTTTGGGGTTCGTATTTTCATGGAAGCGAAAATAAGATCATGAGCCGAGAAAGCGGGTGCGTTAAACTGACCATGACATGCAACGATGTCGGGAGAAGAAGTGATAATTAAATCTAATAAAGAAGGAGGCCCATTATGTGGGAAATGGGTAGGACCAAGTGGCAGCTGATGTAAATCCAGAGATTGCAACATATCTAATAGCATTTTTGACCGCCCATCATTCCGAATCAGACAGGTATTGAAGTCTCCCGTTAGAATCATGTGATCAAATTGAGGACGTAGATCTGCAAGAAGTGACTCTAAGGAATCAAAGAAATTAATATGCAATGACGGACTATAATAGACACCTAGCATTATCTTGGAATGGTGTAAGGTGATTTCGAGAAATAGGTGCTCAGGCGATTTGAATTCAGGTGCGGATTGGGAGATGACACTACACATTATGTCACTGCGCAAATAAATGGCGACACCCCCGCAGCCCATCATTTTAGAGGAATTACCCGTATCTTTGGTACATGTTCTATCATTCCTAATTAGTCGGAAACCAGGAATTGGGTATAGAGTGGACGGCAACGATGGTTTGAGAAAAGTCTCCGATATCAAAATTGCATGAATATGCTGGTCAGAGAAAGATGCAAGTAAATCTGCGTGATGCGCCGCCACACTCTGAGCATTGATGTGAACAATGTTAAAGTTTTTTATGACGGAAGAAAAGGTGTAAGACAAATTATCAGCTAACGAGGGTAGGTCTGCAGAATTACTTTTAGCACTCGAGTAACTGTCAGAGGAGGAAACTAGAGAGCAGAAATCAACATCAGAATTATTTCCAGATATGTCAGACATCGAGCAAAGTTCTATATAAATACTTGTAAAATAAACAAATGCAATGCAAAATTGAACAAAAAAAAAAAAAAGCCTATCGGTTCGCGATTACAAATCACACTCAGGTACTCCAGCTAATTTGAATACAATGGCATTATTAACACACTAATATTACAAGTTAACACAAAGTAAAAATAATAAAAATACGGAGTGTTACAGATATACCCAGGATTATGTGGTGTACTAGAAAATAAAAATGAATCCTTTTAAGAGAAAAACCTTTTAAGTGTAATAATTATACAATGGCAACGAAATACGTTTTTAAATAAAAATGTAATGTTTGGTTTTTCAGCAGGGACTATGTGAGTTCGCATTATAGAGTAGAAGTGAGGATATAATATTAGTATTGAAATATATCCCGAAATAAGATGTCATGATTCGAACGCTAATGCTTACAATAATATCTGAACGCGATAGCACTGTCAATACAACCAAGAAGAAGACGAGAGTAATATCTTAGCGTATGGGATGTCAAAGTCAAAATTGTGAAAGTGGCCGTCAGTGAAAAATGTCACGTAAATGTATTATAACAAATATTTTCTACCTCCTAAAATTTTTCAATTAATTGTTAATTGTATACAAATTACTAAAAGCTCATTGAATGCCAGTGACGTTGGGATTTGAAAAACACCTCGGAACATCTACCCCATGTTACACCACTGCATAAACCAGCGCATACCTGCAACACACGCATTACTTCGCAGACACACGACTCGGCTTATTTCTGCAATTTGAGTTGATTCTTTGCGCTGCGTGTTCTACTTGGCTGCCGCGTGGGTCGTGCCGCACCTCTGGCTTGCGCCCTAACTGATGCGGTGGTCGATGTATCTGCTCCAGGATGCATATCTGCTGTAACGGCACTCAGTTCAGGCAACGAGGTGACTCTCCGACGTGAGCCATCCGGACAGATCACAAAGATAACTCCATTGCTTGTCCAGCAGCTCTTCACACCCAACAGTTTTCGTGCCTCAACAAACACCGCATGACGGGCACTGGTCAAAAATTCAGAAAGTACTTGGCCGCTCCCCTTCAACTTCTTTTTTGCCATCCATACCTGTTGTCTGGTTTGATACAAGGCGAATCTAATTAGTATAGGCCGAGGACTATCAGCTGATGTTTTGCTGCCAAGCCGTGAACATGAGGCAATTGATTGTGGACCAATATCCAGTTGCAGTGTCTCCCTACATAATGTGTGCGTTACCGTCATCAAGTTCTCATTCTGCGTCTCAGGAACTCCATGAAGCAGCAACAAATTAGAACGTGACTGTGTCTCAAAATTGTCTAAGGCTTGCAAGACTAATTCCATCTGTGACTTTAATGCAGACACTGCCTTCCAGATGAATTGTTTAAACAATTGAAACTCACCCGCCAGTGAAACAATGTCAGGAGTACTGTTGCGGCTATCAAGGGAGTCTTCAAAAGTGGACATTTTACTGAGGAACATTTCAGACATTTCATCCATCCTGTTTTTTAAGTGTGTCAATGTGTCCATGGTGGTGTTAAAATTTTATTTATAAAATATTGCCAAGTTTATATAGAAAATCTTGTTGAATATTAGCTGGCGACCTTGTAGTATGTATCAATTATAACATTTATATAACTTTTTACTAAATTATTATAATATAACTATTTTATATTAAAATAATCAAGAGCTTATTTTCAAAACGTCTGTACTCTTTTAGGCCTACCCGCCAAAAAAAAGCTAATATAAATATAAAATAGTTTTCTAAGTGATTCCCTGGAGCCCATCTTATAAATAGAGCGGATGGCTCTCTTTTGTAATATGAAAATAGTTTCAATATCAGCCGCTCTTCCCCACAACAGTATACCATATGATATAATGCTGTGAAAGTAGCTGAAATAGACTAAGCGAGCGGTAGCCACGTCCGTCAATTGTCTAATTCTCCTAACGGCATATACGGCAGAGCTGAGCTTACTGGCCAGTTTATTTATACTCAGTAGAACTAAAATAACTGACATAGCATACAGGATAATCAAGCTGAAGTGGCAGTGGGCCGGCCACATAGATCGGCAGAACTAGCTAGATGGAGTGACGATCTCAGGAGGTTTGTAGGGAACAATGGATGCAGGTGGCACAGGATCAAGTCGAATGGCACTCTAGAGGGGTTGCCGACGTTTTTTTTTATAGAACGTCGGGAGGCATGCAAGCATACGGCCCACCTAATGTAAAACAGTTACCGTAGCCTATTAACGCTTGCAATACATCAACCTCACAGAAAACCGCAGCCAAATAACAACTCCCTAGAGGGTTGTTGTATTCCTGCGTGTGAGTGAGGTCACCAGTAAGCTCCCAAGGAGTTGCTGTGTAATCAGCAGAGGAGGCATCGCGCGAGTGATAATTAATATATCGCAAGCGTTAATAGGCTGCGGTACCCGCTTTACATCAGGTGGGCCGTATTCTTGTGTGCCTCCCGACGTAGTATAAAAAAAAAGATAGTCAGCAGCCACATGAACGTTTGTGTAAAGATGGCCAAGGAATAATAAAAGGAATAGGATATAATAGTAGTAAGTAGTTCAAGGTACCACCTGATGTAAAACGGTTACCGTAGCCTATAAACGCTTGCAATACATTAAGTATTCGCGCGATGCCACCTCTGCTGCTAACACAGCGACCCTGTACAGAGTTCTTATTTGGCTACGGTTTTCTGTGAGATGGAGGTACTTCCCTAAATGGGCTGCTAAGGATAGCCCTACCCTACCTCTCTTAAAAATATCCAGCCCAAGACAAACAGACATATTCATGCACACAAATATTTGTCCTGTGTGGAAATCGAACGCTGGTGTCAAGGTAACATAGCAACGCGTTTCGCCTCTGCGCCACCGAACTCATAGAACTACAGTCTTACTACAAGTCTCAGAAATGAAAATTGTAGATGTGACATGACACAGGTCAGCCATGCAATTCTCTAAGCGACTCGTAATGGCTGTGTGCATCGCTGTGATCACAGATGTCACAGCTTTGACATCGTCTACTGCGATCACGGCTAAATTATTTGGTATTCTATAAGACTGTAAGCGTACGCGAGGCTGTTTGCCTTGTAGAATTCCAATTCCAAACGCAGCCTTGCCGCGCTAGTGTCGCACGACCATGAAAAGCGACACTAAGGAATTGCAATTTTGTGTTCAAGGCTATAACAGCCGATGTTTCCGAGGATGTAAGGATGTTTGCTCTTACAGAATTGCATGGCTGGTGGCTTTCGGTTTTCGCACCATAAGAGCCACGCGTAAAACACGGGCCAGTAATGCATGGACGCCCGTGCCCGTAACGTCATCATACGTTTGTTAAACCGCGATCAGCTCAAGCTGTATGTAGGCAATAGCTAACTGTGAGCGACCTCGCTGTAAACGTTAATTAATACTGTATATCTGTTCACTATGTGCTTACGCTACAGCATACAATACGCCAACACATGCAAAGCGAGTAATTCAACAGCCTCCAAATGAAATGACGTAAAAACGATTGAAGATCAATTTTTTGCTAGAATCATCACTACAACTTTAACAACTTTATAAGGAACCAGTATCAAAATATTGCACTAGACGAGCGCGTGATAGCTTATTGATTCTGTGTTGCCATGCGCCACTTAGCTCGAGCTGATCCGATCAGTCAACCACGATTTTTCTACATATTCTTCATTTCACAAGTTCACGTATGATCTGTCTGGTGGCGAATAGCTACTATAACCAATAAACTACTTTATGTCACATGAAGGCACCCCTCTTATGCAAAAACGTAGTTTTTTTTAATACCACTAAGGTGGCAAACAAGCGTACTGCCTGCCTGATGGTAAGCAGTTACCGTAACCTATGGGCATTTGCAACACCAGGCCTTTCTTGAAGAACCCCATACTGTAGTCCCTTGGGAAAACCTCCGCAGGGAGCTCATTCCACAACTTAATAGTTCTCCGTAGAAATCTTCTTGTGAACCGCACAGTGTGTGACCATTGTGGTTGCAGTGTATGAGGATGAAGTCCCAGCCATCGGCGAGCTGTGCGATTGTAAAACGAGGCTGTTGGCATGATGTCGAACAACTCCTCAGAACACAACCCATTATGCAACCGGTAGAATACGCAAAGCGAGGCAAAACCTCTCCTTAAACTCAAGGGCTCAATGGCGTGTGTGAGTTCAGGATTATCGACGATTCTCACAGCTCAAAGCCTATATATCTCACCGAGTTGAGACTATGGTCCAATGTGAGGATATGTTAATCAGCCGATAACTAGCCAATGAGAGCTGCACGTTCTACTTTAAATCCTCGACCCGTAGCGATCTGATGAGGTTCTTCATGGGTTATTTCCTTGATGCTAGCTACCGTAGTGACGTAGCACAATAATCAGTATTATCAGAATCGGCGACTATGCAAAGCTTTGTCGAATCGGTGAATATGTATAAAATTTAATTGCGTAATGCTAGCTCGTAATAACTTGGTGTAAATCAACTGTAAAATACGTCTGATGAATAAGATCTGAATTGTGGGATTCTAACAGTGCTCATGTCTTTTTTTTTTTATCGGGACAGGCCCACCACTGTGTCTCCTGTGTAGCCAGAATTAACAGCGGCGACCACAAAAAAGGCAATGAACAGTGAAGTCCATTGCCGTCCCGGGGGTTAAACTACAGCTGCCTTGGAACTCACAACGAATTTAATCAGAAGAAATTTGTAGGAGTAGGAAGTTTTGGAATTGACTTCCCCTCTTGGCAAAGTGAGAGACAGCAATATGACAAATAAGGCATTTAAAACCTCAAAGAGATGGCTAGTCAAGTGAAGCTCAACTGCCGTGCACCTCAACTGCCGTGCTCATGTCTGCGAAATATTCACACCAGCGCGCCCGTCGCGTGCACAGGCCCGTGTGTCATCAAACCGCTAGGTATATATGAATAGTGGGAAGTCCCGCTGTAGCTATAGTGACTTCACTGTTATATTATCTAGTGTTCTTTTCAGTATCTTTGAGTACCAAGTTTCGCGCGTTTTACAAATTTGAACTTAAAGGGATTCACGTTTAAAGTTGAAATTGTGTGTGCTTCGGAATATCTACGCAATATTTTGTCATACACCAAAAGTTTATTTATCATTTATCACTTAGTCAGTACTGTGGTGTTGCGATTTATTACCAGACGCGTTTGCGAAGTAAATTTTTTTTTTGTCATGGAGAACGCGAAGGTGACCCGCTTAATGGGTAAGGAATTTCTGTATTCTTCACGCCATGTCCCTTAGGCAAGCGGTAGGCAATGGGAACCGAGAGCCATACTCCCACAAAAGCAATCTGATTTTACAAATCAGATTGCTTTTGCTCACAGTCGTTTGCGACTACTCGTCTGATTCGTTCGCGTCTTCGGCGTCGCTTTACTGGCTAAAAATGCCTTCATGCGTTGTAAAATCGTGTAGTAATTGTTCTAAAAAATATAAAAAATAATGCAGAATTATTTCATATTATTAAATAATTATTTGTGGATCATTTAGCAATTATTTTTTTGCAATTACATATAATAGAATCTGTACTAGACAATTCCCTCCATAACATAGAATTTGGAACAAAAGATGAATGGAGTCGTACTTTAGATATTAAAAAATAATTAATTATGTACATTTAAAATATTTTATTGTACGTTTATGAATGTGTGTATATATTATATTTTTGATTCATTAATTACGCATTCTTTAGAACAGCTATTAACCTATAACCATCGTGTCCACATTATTCGAGCAATAATTGATAAATATATAAATTTTAGACTGAATTACATAGCCAAAACATTATCTTTAAAAGTAACTAAAAGGCAAAAATTTAATAAATTTGTGCTTTTTGAAGGACTTTAGAATGCATTGTATTGCTGCAGAAAGATAGGACTTTGATGACGTGCACACATAGTACCTTACACGCACAAGCTGTGGTCTCTTCGAACAAAAGTTTTTAAATTTAAAACGAATTAATACATAATATGTGCATGTTCCAACAATAGGGGTGTGTGGAGAGCCTTATCCCTTTTACATGTATGTATGCATTGACCTGTCTCAGTTGATACAATATGGTGACCACTGGCATCGAACACACAACTTGAGAACTGCAATGTCAGGAGTTTTGTAATAGGTACGAGCGATGACAATCTCCTCGTAAAATAATGCCAACTGCATTGTTCTACAAGGTGATTAGTATAATTCAAGACATATGAAAGTACATACCTACATATGGTCAAATATTTCTAACCGAATAGCCCATGTAGCTTACAAAATTGATGATAAATATGTAATGTAAATAATTACCTATAAGTACAGGCATCCATAGTAGTACAAATTATTTTAAGCCTCGCAGGACCTAAGGTCATATTGTCACTTAGATTACTTAATTCTGTATATGTAATTGAAATCGTTACGTTAATGTTCAAATTGTATAATAAATTCAAGACCACCTAATATTGCATATAAATAATACACTACAAAATAACAAATATAGAGTTTGATATTTTTTTTAAAGAATTGTTAAATTTTTATTATTTATTTATTCCTTTGAAACCGACTTCGTTCCTTCATTGTTCCAAAATCAACTACACACATCAAAAGTGTCTAGGGATCAACATATATTTTTGCAATAACTTTTCTCCTGATTGATATTAATTAAAATTTTCTTTAAGGATTCATCAAATAAAGTGTTTTCGTTTGTAACGATAAACCAAGTCACCTTTGCATTAATAAAGAAATTTGCCATTTTCATAATAAAGGGATTTTTGACATTTGAACCACTAACATTAAAGTTCGAAAAAAAGACTGAAATAACAGTTTTCTTTAAAATTTTATTGGGTAACTTAAACAATTAATAATAAAAACAATTAATAATTGTTGGAGCTCTTCGAGTTGTGATTTGAATGTATCGGTCTTGTCTCCGTGTGGTGCAGCGATACCGTCCTCCATGGCGCTCAGCCACGGTACCAGTGCTTCGGTAACGTGTCCAAAGTCGACTGATAACACTCTGACTTGTATTCAGAGCTAAAGCCACAGTACGTTGCCGGGAACCAGCTTCTATCATCGTTAGTGTTCGCGGTAGAAACACGGATTATTAATTGTTTAAGTTACCCAATAAAATTTTAAAGAAAACTGTTATTTCAGTCTTTTTTTCGAACTTTAATGTTAGTGGTTCAAATGTCAAAAATCCCTTTATTATGAAAATGGCAAATTTCTTTATTAATGCAAAGGTGACTTGGTTTATCGTTACTGTAGACAAACGAAAACACTTTATTTGATGAATCCTTAAAGAAAATTTTTATTAATATCAATCAGGAGAAAAGTTATTGCAAAAATATATGTTGATCCTTAGACACTTTTGATGTGTGTATATACACGTGTCACTTCTGAGTGGTGCATTCCGGGCCTTATTAACCGCGGTTTCTGGAATAGAAACGTGGCCAATGTAACCATGATGGGCCTCTTGGTACCTTTCTAAAGAGCATTTTGCATTGGAAGGGCGCATCCTTATACATCGATGATACTTACACACTTCGATCGCTTCTTTAACATTTATAGCTTTTGTATTTTTGACTTGTTTATATAACCCCGGGGGATCACTAGCATACGACTCACTTCATGTAAACGGTATCCATTTCCATCCAATCACGTAAATTCATTTTTTCACACAATTCATAACCTCTAGTAAAACACAAAGAGGTAAAAAAGTGGTGCAATATATCATGAACAGCCTGTGTATATATAATGTGTTAAGTTAATATTATCATACATTATTAGTTTACATGCATAATGATCGGGGAAAAAGTTTTTTCCTATTTTATGAACAAATTCCAGATATTTTTTATCATAGTTTATTTACATTTAAGTAATTATAATACGTATGCGCCTCTTTGTTCGATATCTTGGTGCCATTTTGTCTGTAGTGACATAATCCCATTGCTGTAGAAATTTTGGGGCTTCTGATGCTTCTGATTAAAAAACTGCGACAAGTAGCTTTGACAGGGAGGACCCCTTGATGTTAACATAACACTAACTAAAGAATGCTGAAGAGACCGAAACAGATAAAAATCTGAGAGTGCAAAGTCAGGAATATAATGGTGGATGTATTAACTTCTGCCAAACAAGCTCCCTCAATATCTATGAATAGCTAAAGATGTGTAGCTATTTGCTGAGTGGCTAAAAACCACACCCTTTCCGTTGATCAATTTCAACAGTTTTTTGTTCTCTATTTCGTAGTAGAGAGCTGAATCGATGGTTTTGTCTTTGGAACGACGCCCTCCCAATCTCACCACGCACACAGTATCCCCTTATTGAGAGTTAATCCGCGTTTCAGTTTAGTCTGTGGCACTTGATTGGTCTTTGACCATGATCGATTGCGCTCGTTCTTGTCGTAAGTAATCCAGTTTTCATCACCAGTGATCGCCCTTATCTAAAATGGTTCGGTTTCATTATGTTTCAATAGAAAATCGCAAATGATCACACGACTCATTAGGTTTCTTTCAGAGAGCTCGTATGGCATCCAAACATCGAACTTTTTATATAGAGACCTTTTTCAAACGGGTCAAATCTGTTTCATCGTCAATTCCCAGCTCTTCATCTTTGTCGTAACAACTGACATGTCGATCTTGCTTCACTTTTTCAAAAATAGAATCGACTTTATCTTTTTATTTTTTTTTTTGTATTAAAACTATGTGTGTTACTTCAAAATACTCGTACAAAGTTTTAAATTTATTTGTTAAAATGTCATTTATTTAATAGTATCAAAGCCAGATACAAACAGTACAACAAAATAGATTTTAATGGAACTTTTTACTCATACGATGTGAAACAATTTTCCCCTATTCCTTTCCTACATTTTGATGTATCTATTAAATCTTTATATATTTTTTTAATTTTTATTCAAGTGAATTATTATGAGCTGGCAAATACAAACATAGATACATAGTTTTTGTGTAATTTCGTGAAATTATTAATCTCTGTCTCAAATTTAAAATGCAAAAGCTTTAAGCTTGATGTAAAAGCTTCAAAAGCGGCTGTGTGCGAAAGCGACGGATAGACTTCTCACGATGTGTATGCAGATATTACACAAGCGCCATTCGTCTTTTTTAGGGTTCCGTACCCAAAGGAAACGGAACCCTATTACTGAGACTTCGCTGTCCGTCCGTCCGTCCGTCCGTCTGTCACCAGGCTGTGTCTCACGAACCGTGATAGTTAGACAGTTAAAATTTTCACAGATGATGTATTTCTGTTGCCGCTATAACAACAAATACTAAAAAATAGAATAACATAAATGTTTAAGGGGGCTCCCATACAACAAACGTGATTTTATTGCTCGTTTTTGCTCGTTAATGATAACGGCAACAGGTAGACGCTTGAAATATTCACAGAATATTTAGTTATATATTCACTTTAAGAATAAATAATTAAATTAAAATAAAACTAATATTTAAGGGGGCTTAAAGGTTGGGTCCGACGGCACTCATTCCATCTCAAAATTAGTATCTTCGCCAAATCCTTAGGCTTCGTTATCGGACCCCGCCAATCGCAATGGTTCAAGGGGAAAGTTGACCGTCTGTAATGGGCATTTTAGGACACTGTGGAATGGATGAAGGTCGGATAGTTGAAGACGAGTTGTGGTGTAAGTCCGACTATGTCCCATTATTTCCTTTGGTACGTATTGTTGTCAAAGTTTATAATGTACATTAAAAATATTAAAAACAAACTGATGATGATGATGACTATTAAATATTAAAAAATCGGCCAAATGCGAGTCGGACTCGCGCACGAAGGGTTCCGTACCACTATCTATAAAAACGGCAAAAAAATCACGTTTGTTGTATGGGAGCCCCCTTAAATATTTATGTTATTCTACTTTTTAATATTTGTTGTTATAGCGGCAACAGAAATACATCATCTGTGAAAATTTCAACTGTCTAACTATCACGGTTCGTGAGATACAGCCTGGTGACAGACGGACGGACGGACGGACGGACGGACAGCGAAGTCTCAGTAATAGGGTTCCGTTTTACCCTTTGGGTACGGAACCCTAAAAAAAGGCGTTCCTATGTAACAAAGAGAGTCGGTCTGAAAGAGAGTGTCGGCGTTAAGATAAAAGATAAAAAAGGCATGCTCCGTTGGTTTGAATATGTAGAAATTTGACGAGCTCGGTGGCGCAGTGGTGAAACGCGTTGTTACACTACCTTGACACCAACGCTCGTAGGTTCGATTCCCACACACTACAAACATTTGTGTACATGAACATGTCTGTTTATCTTGGTCTGGGTAGTTTCTATGTATGATAAGTATGTATTTACAAAAAAAAATGTATTTACGTATGTTTATTAATTTACTAGTACCCATAACACAAGCTTCGCTTACTTTGGGGCTAGATGGCGCTGTGTAATTTGTCCGATAATAAAAAAAGAAAAAAAATGAGAAAGAGAAATAATGCAGGATGAAAAACAATGCGAAAGGGGAAGTACGTAGGAGCCAAGAAAGATTCACCCACCATGACAATACATACAATCGAACCTATTTTTTTATACAACCTCGGGAGGTATGTAACCTTACGGTAATACGGCCCACCTGATGTAAAGCGGTTATCGTCACCTATGAACATTAAGAATCACGCGCGCGATGACACCTCTACTGCACACAGCAACTCGTTAGGATCTTACTGATGACTCCACACGCAGGAACACAAAGACCCTGCAGAGAGTTATCATTTGGCCGCGGTTTTCTGTGAGGTGGAGGAACTTCCCCCACGGGAAGCTTTGATGCGCCCTACCTCGCCTAAAAGTTCTCATTAACCCTGTTGAGCACACCAAGTTGATACGCCCAAGATTTGTATAACCTTTCTGCAATGCAAAATTTTTGTATATTTCATTCATTAACAATTACGTTATGTTACAGCTCAAGCTGCAAGTGCCACTAAATACAAAGAAGCCACAAACCTAATGGACGAAGAAAAGAAACCTGACTCCAGTTCATCCAAACCTAAGGAAGGATCAGCTAAAACCGGCAAAGATGACAAGCAATCGGAGAAAAACTAAACATTATAAAGCTAGCGAGAATGTCGTGTATACGAGTAGTTAATAGATTAGGGCGTTATTCTGCGAAAGGCAACATGCAAATTAACCTTACCTGTTTTGTGTGCTTCTGCCGCCAATTAGTTCATGAGAAATAGCGCCGGCCGGCACTCACCCACTACCGTTAGTAGATGCAACATGCCGACGCTGCCATGGCTGCTCCGGTAGTCTCTGCCTCGGCTGCTGCGGTCGTCCTCGCGATTACTCCCCACCTGGAAGAGAAACTCATGCACCGGCCACTGTTGCTCCACGAGACATCCTCGGGCGCTGTAGATGTTAGTCCTTAAAATAACATGAATTTGTTGTTGTACAAAGCAGAATTGATGTTTTTGTATGTCCATAAAAACATAGACTCTTTTATAAAAAGAGTGATACTCATAACATAAATACTAGATACAAGCATAATCTTGTGTTACATGCAAGCCGTCTCCACAAAATAAGTAATTCTTTTATGGGGGTATGCGGTTCTATAACAAACTTTCCAGCAATATAAGAGAACTGTCAATAAACAAATTTAAAACTACTATTAAAGCCAAATTGTGTAGCAGGGCATATTATAAAGTATCTGCCTATATTAATGATAAAAATGCCTGGGAGTGAGTCGATCCAATTATAATGTAATTAATAAGTTATGTAAATTTGTTTGGATACCAAAAGAGGGATGCCTGAGTTTTTTGGCAGTATTTTTATCAGTGCTCACCTAGTCATGAACTGCACGGTAGGGAAAAAAATTGTGACGATTCCAAACAAATGTTGCCATTTTTAAGGAATAAAAAGATTTTGACTTTGACTTTGATGTAATTTCGTATATTTGGTTACGCATCAACCCTAAATGTTTCCGAGATTTTTTTTTTCTCAGAAACATTTAGTTATATCTAGAACACGAACTATCAATACAATGACATTTCTTTCGAAGATAGACAAGAAATCACGTCACGTAAAAAAAAAAAACATTCTACGTATAAATTCAAATCCGCTATTTTTATTACGTCCGACGTTGTTTTCTTTGGCACTAAGGTGGAAGAAAAATATTAGGCCTGTCTGATGGTAAGCCGTTACCGTAGCCTGTGGACTTTTGCAACATCAGGGGTGTCGCTCTTGCGTTGCCAACCCTAAAATGTAAGCAACGACGACCTACAATAGTAGGACTAGAAGGGAGGCACCCTCCGGGATCCGATGCGAGGGAGGTAGTGAACTCTTGGAATACTTATTTGGTCGGCCGTACGGGTTATGTCAGACTATTACTGATTAAACTTCATCGGCAGTGGTCGCCCCAGGGGTTGTCGGATGACGACACATATCCTCTAAAACATAAAGAAAATAACCTATGCAGAACCGATGAGACCGATTTTACGTAGTATCTCAATTCACCGCTTTCACGGGTTGGAGAATAAAGTAGAACGCTTAGCTTTTATTGGCTAGTTCGCGGATCAACAAGAAGTTGTTTTTGGTTTTCATAGATGATGTCAGAGGTATTAAAGATTGTTCTTAGCCACAAACCAATATACCACTTGACTGCGCCCTGAAGGCACCCAGCGTTCACACAAACGTTGTGTTTTAGCGCTCAAATATCGCAGCGATTCGATGGGAGGATATTTTAACCAATTAGCCGATAATTGCCGCGATTATGATCCGTAAACTAGCCAATGAGACCTGAGCCACTTCACCCTCCGATTCGCAGCGGCGAGTTTTTTTAACTACGCAAAGTCATTGGGTCTGCATAGGTTATTTCTTTCATGACCTTAACACATTATAATGAATAACATGTCAATTTATGTACAATTTATTTATTTTAAAGATCTTTTGTTGTAAATTGTATTCGATTCAATATTAAAGTTTAAATTATTTTTAAAATCAGAAAAAATATATGTACATTATTATTATTATGAATGTCTTTTTTTTAAATTGAAATGAATGTTTAAAATTTTAATGATTGTTACGTTCAGAATGAATTAATGATAAAATAATGAATTGATTAAGTTAAAATTAATTATGTAATTAATTCTAAATTAAATATTAATAAAGTAATTAATGTTCATAATTTCTGTATCTGTAATAACTGTATTTTTGGGATTTTTCGTTCAGCGGCTTTTGAAGACAGAGATTGAAGATAGGGTTGTGTTATTTCCTGTTGATAAACAATAAAATTATTAAAAAAAAAAACTAAAATGTAAATAATTTTTAGTTTAATAACAACTACATGATCCTATTTAACTTTTTTTATACCACTAAGGTGGCAAAGAAGCATACGGCCTGCCTGATGGTAAGCAGTTACCGTAGCCTATGGACATTTGCAACAGCAGGGGTGTCACTCTTGCATTGCCGACCCTAACTGTCTTTATCATCTGTTTTTTGTATTAACTACGTCGAATGGCAAACAATCACACAACGTGCCACTCTATTACTACTTAAGATATATTTAGATTTGTTAAAATCGCTAGTTTATAATAAAAATAGTTGTATCTGATGGTAAAATTGACGGTTTCATTTCTCCTTCATTGAAGTTAAGAACCCCAGTGGTGTAGTGGCTGGATATGTATATTGTATCGATTGTTACCGAGTTAGTTTCCACATACCAGGAGAAGTCACCTCTTCTGCTAACACTGCAACTCTGTACCTATACTGTTGACCTCACTCACACGCAGGAACACAACAACTCTGCAGATAGTTGTTATTTGGTTGCGGTTTGCTTTGAGGTGAAGGTACCTCCCCAGATGGAATTGAAATGGAGAGTACTTTGGCAAACGTAAGTAGCGGCGGCTTAACTTGGTAGAATTCAACCTCATGAAGACACAAGTTTGCGCGTTCACCGCTAAAATACCCCTTTTGCTGTGGTTACTGAAGATCCAGAAAACACCAGCGAACAATATTAGGATGCTAGGCGTCGAAATCGTTTTGAAACTTTCAATATAGAAGTCACCTGGAGGAGAAGGTCAAGCTGGCGTCCAAAAAAAACTTGGTGTGCTCAAAAGAGCAAAGCAGTACTTCAGCACGGGGCGAAGACTTATGTTACATGAGTCTCAAGTCAGACCTTTTGGCAGTATTTTTATCAGTCATGAACAGCCATGCAATTCTGTAAGAGCAAACGTCCTTACATCCTCGGAAACATCGGCTGTTACAGCCTTGAACACAAAATTGCAATTCTTTGGTGTCGCTTGTCATGGTTGTGCGACACTAGCGCCGCAAGGCTGCGTTTGGAATTGGAATTCTACAAGGCAAACAGCCTCGCGTACGCTTACAGCCTTATAGAATATCAAATAATTTAGCCGTGATCGCAGTAGACGATGTCAAAGCTGTGACATCTGTGATCACAGCGACGCACACAGCCATTACGAGTCGCTTAGAGAATTGCATGGCTGCACGGTAGGGAAAAAAATTGTGACGATTCCAAACAAATGTAGCCATTTTTACGGAATAAAAAGATTTTGACTTTGACTTTGACCGCACGTGGAGTGGGTACTGCAGTCACCTTTGGGCGGGAGCACCTGGATACCAGCTTGGACCGTGTGATTCGATTCAGAGACGAGCTGTGAGAATTGTCGACGACCTTAGCTTACATAAATAAATAAAATAGAAATTCTTTATTTGCCTTTAGACCCTCACGAGCACACGTCTTACAATCTCAATATTATGTTATTATTTTTTTAAGTTTTTCTCTTTTTTAATCTACCAGCATTTCAAATGACCATTGGCGAAGAAGAAATACCAAAAGAAACTTGTCAATATAGGTATTTTTTTTCAAATCATCTATACATATTGCAATAAATATAATTATATGAGTGTGCATATAGTGATATCAAGGGGTAGAATTAAAGTTATATTAATACATGTGCTGAATCATTTCCAAACCCTTTTTACATAGAGTATTTTTGATGTGCCTTTTGAACATATTGTCTGAACTGCTTCAGGTAATTTATTATAGAATCGAATACAATTTACCACTAAAGATCTAGTAGTCTTAGCAAGCCGATGTACCGGCATACGCAATCTATTACTGCTTCTAAGATTTTTACTACATTTTGAAACTTTATATTTTTACGAGCTTACATTATGTTGTCATAAATGTACTGAGAGGTAATCGTGAGGATATTTATTTCTTTGAATAGTACACACGGCATTCAACCCTTAAGTTTAAGGAGAGATTTTGCCTCCCTTTGTGTGATCTACCGATTGTGCAACGGGTTGTGTTCTGAAGAATTTTTCGATATGAAGCCGACAGCTGATTTTTATAACCGCACCACCCGCCTACGCCGCGACGGCGGGGATTTCACCCACATACGGTGGAACCGCAATGGTCGCGTACTGTGCGGCTCCAGATAAGTTTTCTTCCGAGAACTCTCAAGTTGGGGAATGAACTCCCAGCCGAGATTTTCTAAAAGGACTACAGCATTGGGGTTCTTCAAAAAAGTCATGAAGAGGATTTTAGAGGGTCGGCAACGGACGAGTGAAACCCCTCGTGTTGCAAATGTCCATAGGCTACAGTTACTGTTTACCATCAGGCGGGTCGTATACTTGTTTGTCACCTTACAACAATGTAAAGTGGTATAAAAATGACGGGTTACTTCGATACGCCCTACTTCTCTTCAAAAACACCTAGACCAAGATGAACTGACATGTTCATGCACGCTAATGTTGGTCCTGGGTGGGAATCGAACCCACGAGCGTTGGTGTCAAAGTAACAGAGCGTTTCGCCACTGCGCCATCGAGCACGTCGTTACGGTAGGTACTGATTATGTATTTATGTCATAATCGTCTTCTATTCATATCTTGATGAACTCGGTGACGCAGTAATTAGTTACGCTACTTTGAAACTAACACTCGTGAGTTCGATTCCCACAGAGTAAAAACATTTGTGTGCATGAAAATATCTGTTAAGAGGGGTAGGGCGCATGAAAGCAGCCCGTTTGGGGAAACGTCCACCTGACAGAAAACTGGGGTCAAATAACTCTCTCTGTTCCTGCGGGTGAGGTTACAGCTTCTAAGGAGGTGCCACGTTAGCAGCAGAGAAGGAGAGGAGTTACTTAATGTATTACAAGCGTTCATAGGTAACCACTTTACATCAGGTGGGTGGCTTTATAGACGCTTGTATACATAATTAATATTAAAAATAATATTTAAGCTAAATGCTTTCTCAACTATTGACACATTCTATAAATGGGTCTCTCCGCCTACCCCACAAGGGACCCGGCGTGAAGATATATACATACAAAAGTTAAGATGCCAATAATTGGGTGGGTTGGATGGACGGTTGGACGGATTACGGTACAAGAAGAGTATTCATTTTCGTATTCAAATACCAGGAGTACAGAAATTACAAGAAGTTAAAATTTACACACATGCAAAAGTAAGGATGCCCAATAATTGGATAAAGTACACATTTGGACGGATACTTATTTTGCAAGAACAGTATTCATTTTCGTACAAAAATACCAGGACTACAGAAATTTCGAGAAGTTAAATAATTATATTGCATAGTTACATACAAAAGTAAGGATGCGTAGTAATTGGGTGAGTGGCGAGTGCCAACGTTTGGACGGATTACGTACGATACTTATTTTGCAAGAAGAGTATTCATTTTTGTATACAAATACCAGGAGTTCACAAATTTTAAGAAGTTAAATAATTACATTACACATACAAATAAAAATGTAAGGATGTCAATAATTGGGTAACCAATAATGGGACGGATTACGGTACTTCTATTGCAAGAAGAGTCTTCATTTTCCTGTACAAATACTAGGAGTACAGAAATTTTAAAGAGTCTTACGTTCACGGCTGAACAAGGCTTTTTAGATTCCCTCTTGGAATTTTGTTTTACTCCCCGTTATGGTGGAAAGCCAAGGGTGGGGCATGCCTGATGGTAATCAGCTACTGGGGATAACGGATATTTGTAACAACAGACGTGTCTCTCGTTTGTTTGACTAAAAATATTTTCACGCCCTTTTTAAAGAACCCATGCTTTGATCACTAGGCAAAATCTCAGCAGTAATTCCACAACTTAAGAGTTCTTGATAGAAAACTGATCGGGAACAGCACAGTACGCGACCATTCTGGTGTGCGAGGATGAGTTATTAGTGTGAAACAATGATTGAAATTATGTCCAGTTTTGATGAACTTCAAAGAAACCTCCAAAACAAAACTTCTCGTTAATTAAAAACTTATTATCATGTATATTTAACCGAGTTACGTATATAAACATATTTCTTATAATAAAAAACGTGCAAAAATATTAATTCTTTTTTATGATTTTATTTTATATTTATGATAATATATTTTGATGATGAAATTACGTGCATTAATCAAAGGTAAAAAAGCGAAATTGATTTCATTGACGTATCATTGACGTACCCAGCAATGATTGACAAAGTGACTAGGTGTAGACTTCAATGATAGACTTTTTCTTTTCTAAACGTATAATATATTTATTATACCATGTTGAAACTTGGATTACCTGTAGCAAATATGGTCGAATCTAAAAATGCCCGAAAACAAATGTAATGGCGTATAATTATTCCCTCATTGGCAGGTAGAGTCGTAGAGCATCGGTCTCGCTCTATCATCATAATTGTAACAGAGACACACAAACTATTTGCAAATCCTAAAATAACAATCGACAAAATATGTACAGTTAAATCCAAAATGCTATGTAGCACTACTTTCTTCACAACAAATCCTTATTTCGTCTCTTTCCCTCTCGTCATAATTGCCATCTCACTTCGCACTTCTGCAAAATCAGTACTAGTTATCACGAACTGAGAAAAAAGGACGTCACTGACCTCAATATTGTCTCACAATTACAAAGTTCTAAACTGAGACACGATATTTTTTATTATACCTACACCCGTTATGATAAAGTTGAAAATTGCACGACGCGTAGTTTAATTAGCTGTGTCTGCCTAAAAGAAACAGATGTTAGCGTGTGCCAAAGTGGACTGTCCATTCAGCCAGTCGATGAACGCTCTTTGAATCGAACGCAACGTGCTCCAATTTTAAATTTTAAAATTGTGTTGTTTTATTTCATTTGAGTTTGTTATTTAATTTACACTGGCAGTGTTTTCAAGTTATCATTTATTTGGATTTGTTTTCTTCGCGGCGTTTTGTAAGTTTTATTTTATTTTTAATCTTCGCGGGAGAGTTTATTTATGTGCAAGTGGATTATTTTTGCATACTTTCTATTAATAAATAATATTTTAATGATAACCTGTATTAAACATATAAGTTTTAATAGATATATAAGTGAATTTGTTTTAAAATCTCTCGTGATTTAATTTGTAGATATTTTTAGCAAATTATATACAGTCTTTGTCATTGTTCCTGTCCAAACAAAACTATTTCTGCATACTAACTGACTCTACAAGTTAATTGCATTCCGTTAAAAGCTTTACAATCAGTTTCCTTACTTACTGGTTATTGACTAACTATATTTACTATTTTATCTTTTTCTTACTCCACTGTACAAGGTAATTGCTTTTAGGTAAAAGTAATTACTTGTAGAGTCAGTTTATGAATTACTATTATCTTCATACTTACTGGTAATTAAATAGGTAATATATTTACTTACTTTTTGCTTCTTCCCACTTCACTGTACAAGGTAAACTGAGTTTACGTAATCGTTACTTTTTTAGTGATTTTCACTTCACTATGTTATCTAAGTAGTTCACAGCTGACTTTTGAGCTATACCCTATCTTATCTCCACGTGGGTAGTGATAATATTGTCAGCTTTAATGCATGTGTGACAGGTTACCATTGATTGCCTATTGACCACCTGGTCCACGGTTCGAATTCTGGGGGGTGCATGTACCACTAAATTCGTGTTTTCGGATTTATATACATATCACTCGCTCGACGGTGAAGGAAAACATCGTGAGGCAAACCCACAAGCCCAAGAAATCATATTTCGAAAGACGTGTGTCCTTACCTAAGAGAGTTCTGGTTTTCCCTCTGGGTTGTAAAGGTCTAATGCCGCGTTTACACGCTCGCGTTCAATACGACATTCAACGGGCACAAACACAAGCACAAGCGTGAGAACGGGCTGTCCGACTGTTTGAATGTGCTCGTGCGTGCGCTTGCCGTGAACGGGGCGAGTGTCGGTTTTTTTGGCACATTTCAAAGGATAAATGTGCTTGCGCCCGATTGCCTGTTCACACGCGCGCGATCGCTTCAGTATCTCGTGTACCTTCGCGACGACTGAACGTATAAGATGGCGGATTGGTCATGCGATCAAGCTCCGGACAGTTTCACTTTTCTATTTTTATGAATTCTGAAATAAAAAATAAATAAATAGGTACATAAAAAATAATTAAATAGTTACCATTTATTTAGCATTCAATCATCCATCTTGATTCAAAAAATTACTACGCATTCTTCTTTTCCTCACTGTTCATCGTCTATCACTTTGTTTTTTTTTCAATAAAAATAAGTTAAGCCGACTGTAATAGCCGCCACAATATCGAGGTCCATGGTGTCCGCCATGCTTGGCATCGACTGGCGCGTCGCCACGCGTGTGAACAGCTTGTTTGGCGCGCCCGGCCCGCAGGGCTACTCGCCGTGCTGCTTGCCAGGCTACTTCCCGGGCTGCGTGGCACGCGTGTAAACCTAGCATAAGCAGTCGCTCCATGTAAAAATCAGTGTCTTTGGCAAATCGTTAGGCTTAGGTAGCAGACCCGGCCAATTAGGAAACGAGATAACGCAAAGGACAAGAGACAGGTTTCCATTGATCTTCTTGTTTGAGTAGCGGGGGGCGGGGGTGACAATGCGCAAGAGTCGCTTTTTGTAAGAGTGCGTAGACTGCGGCTGGAGAGTCATATGTTTGACACGC
The DNA here is from genome assembly GCA_947507595.1 of Pyralis farinalis. Lineage (NCBI taxonomy): Eukaryota > Metazoa > Arthropoda > Insecta > Lepidoptera > Pyralidae > Pyralis > Pyralis farinalis. The sequence goes on from OX382279.1 coordinate 26,100,039, forward strand.
TGCTTTTAATAGGCTGCTTAAGGCTCCTTCTACATCTAACCACTTTTGGTTGTTCATTTTTTTATTTATACTGTGTCTTCGGCTTTTTTTTTTTACATATTGGCTCAGCATAGTGGCTCCTCTTCGCCTGTTGGTAAGCGAAAAGGGGAACCCAAATTGCAGCGGCAACTGACAAAGGACTACGGTGTCCAGTCAGTTGACGCTACCATGCTGGCCCGCAAGGTGCTTCTTCACGCTTCGTTTGAAGGATCCCATGTTGTAGGAAGGAGGAAACACATGTGCAGGCAAGGCGTTCCACTTTTTAATAGTTCGACAGAGATAGGAGTTGCCGAACTTTTTAGTACGAGAACAAATGTCCTCAACAGTGGAATGATGACATCGCAAGCCTGCACGTGTAGTTCTATGACGGAAGGGAGAGGGTGGGATAAGGGAAAATAGTTCTTCAGAGCACTCACCATGGTACAGGCGGTAAAATGTACTTAGGGAGCCTATGTCCCTACGAAGTTGCAGAGGTTCTAGGTATTTTGTGACCTCTTCGTTGTCGATTATGCGGATAGCCTGTCGCTGCAACCTATCGAGAGCCTCGAGAAGATACTGTGCGGAGCCGTCCCAGAGATGCGAGCAATACTCCACGCAGGCCCGAATTTGAGTCTTATAAAGAAGACAAAGTTGGTCCGGCGTGAAGAACCGGCGCACCCTGTTCAGGACTCCGAGTTTCTCATAAAGATGCTTCGAGAATTTGAAAAGAAATTATCTACCTATTTCATCTAAAGATTGCTATATCGCCTTATACTCTGCTTCATCTCTAGGTCTGAGAAGGTCGCATGTTTGTAACATACTCTTGTTTCCAAACTCTTTAATATTTTAAGCACATTCGTCAATTTATTGTCGGTAAATGAATATATTTCAAAGCTAAAGTCATACCGTTCACCATTGGCAGGAATATTCTCGTATATTGGAAGCCAAAACTGTCGCGTATTGTGGGGTTCCAGAGAGGTTTCTTTTCGGAGAGCTTGAGGCTGTGGAAAGAACTCTACCAAAAGACTACAGTAAGGGGTTCTTAAACAGACATGAAGACGATTTTATAGAATTGGGAATGCACGGGTGGTAGCAAGTGTATGTAGGCTGCAATACCGATTTCTTTACAACCTCGGGTGGCATCTCTCTATCTACTCGACAAGGGTCCTGGCGTGAAGCAGAAAACAAACAAACTGTTTTTTTATATTTAACTTCGGAAGGCATACAAGCATACGCCCCACCTGATGTAAAGCGGTTACCGTAGCCTTTGAACACGTGCAACACATTAAGGATCACTCGCGCAGCCTCTTATCTCTTCTCCTTCAATCAATCAAGTCAATGAAAAAAATCAGAAGCTTGCTGGTGACCTCACTCCCGTGCAGCACATATAATACAGCAGCATTTTACGTTTCCGACAAACAGACCTAGAGATAAAGAAATTCATCCAGGAACTCTACATTCGACTCTCTACATTGCTTGCCTTGTGTTTCACCAAAATAATATACATACGAAGATTGTAATTTATCACTTAGTAGTATTATTATAAAGTTTTATTTTGACTTATACTGTCCGCAGAATTAGACGTAGAGACCTAAACAATATGATAAGAATCCTTATCAATTCACCGCAAAAATGTCAATGTCCATTCTACCACGTGGTTTTGGTGCGATGTCGAACAAATGCGGTATCATACTCATTATCATCATCAGCCCTGTTCTCGTTACCTTGAGAGGAAAGCCATGATCTACTAGTGTCTGAAATTGGGTTACTACAGTCCCAACTGGAGGTTAACCTTGGTCTGATTCAATTACATCAATACACATGTCGTTACGTCCGTCGTTAATGGCAGGCCCATTTTAGCAGTTTGTCAATTCCAGAGCTTTACTCTTACCATCATAAAGAGCATTAGCAGTCTTGACTACGAGATCCAGTCGAAGTTCAGCTCCGAAGTTACGTGGAGGAGAAGGTCAAACAGGTGCCCAAGCAACTTCATACGTTTGTCGAAGTGAAGCAGTTTTTATGCATGATCATGTCAGTTTGTCTTGGTCTCGGTGTTTTTAAGAGAGGTAGGGCGAAGGAACTGGGGAAGTACCACCTCACTGAAAACCGCAGCCAAATAACAACTCTCTAGAGGGTTGCAGTATACCTGCGAGTGAGTGAGGTCACCTGTAAGCTCCTCAGAATTAAATTGATTGATTGAAGGGGAAGAGGTGGCATTGCACGAGTGATACTTTATGTGTTGTGAGAGTTCATGGTCTACAGTAACCGCATTACATCAGGTGAGTCGTATGCTTGTATACCTCCCGACGAAGTATAAAAAAAGCAGTACCTTGAGCTCAAATATTCATATAATACAAGGCTCAAGTCAGACTGCAGATGGAGTAATGTAGTCACCAAATGGCAAAGAACTACTAGGTTACCAGCTAACACTTTATGGTTCGGTTCAGACACAAACTGTAAGAATTGTCGAGGACCCTAAGCTTACGATATAGAGCCCTTAAGTTTAAGGGGGCACATTTCTATCCTATATCCAGCAGTGGGTTAACACAAGCGTGGGTTACCTACCTGACGGCAAAGTCATCGTAGCCAGTACATATTTCCAACGCCAGGGGCATCACTCTTGCATTGCTACCTGTTAAAAACCTCCGCGCTTCTCTAGAGAAAGAAAGAAACTACGTTGGAAAAACCTCGGCAGTTCATTCGACAACTTAAGGGAACTCAGAAGACTCCCTCTCTGGAACCGCATAGGATGTGTCATATTATATGATTCATTACATATTCTTATAACACTATATTTATGGAGTCACATCAACCCTTACTCATCCCACTGCAGGGATACGCTGCTCAAATGCGGATTGGCGGAGGCCAGCGTTTTCAAGCTGCCCGAGGGCCACTGACTTAGCTTAACGACTGTCATCTATCGACAACAGCCGGCTGCGACGGCTTAACGTGCCCTCCGAAGCAAGGAGAAACTCGAGATAGATAAACCCATCCATAGACAGGCTGCGGTCGACGTTTAATCTGCGTGTTCGGTTAGAATGAGACGCTCAACGACGCCATCGAGCTCTCGACGTGTTTATGTTATGTTGATCCATTCTTTTGTTCAGGCTACTGCAGATAAATTAGTCATCATTTTATAAGTATGAACTTTGTTGAAGTTTGTCATTCATTGTTTTCAATGTACAATTTGATATATTTATCAATGAGTTGGTATATACATTACAATAGTATATATTTACTAACATTACGTTTAGTATCATTGCGTATTTGAAGAGATATGTTATCGAATTATGAAGGGTATTTGCGATACTAGTTCTTCAAATTTGAGTCAAGGTTGTTAGAGAAATTGGAAGAATGTATGAGCCGAAGATGTAAAGACTCTCTTGTTGCGATCGAATTGGTCATCTTTTATTAGGAGGTTCTAAGAACCGGCGAGCGTATATGAAAAGAGAATTTAAGAAGTAGGAAGATGTGTCAGAATTGAATTAAACAATTTTTAACGGAAGTATCGCGTGTTTTATTTATTTTGTTGAACCTGACGTTTCGAATGCTTTGCAGCATCCGTGGTCGCAGGAGAGTCTTCCTCGCCATGTTCAACAAAATAAATAAAACACGCGATACTTCCGTTAAAGATTGTTAGTTTAATGTGTAACAATCGCGAAAGCCTAAGACAATACTATGTGTCAGAATCGTGTCATGTAGCGCTCTGTTCTCTGCATATCCTGCAAGGAATTATGGGCTTTGCTACATTTAATGTACCGTTTTGGATGGACTTCCAGCGTCACAGAATATCGCGTCCAAATAACAACTTCCTACTACTAACTGGACAATTTTTTAGTAGTTAACGTTGCCTAGAAATATATATGTATTTTGACCTTTGCATGGTGGTAGATAGAACAGAGCGCTCCATGACTCGGTCCTTAAACACCTCGCTCGCCTCTTTAACATTCGTAGCCTTAATTACGTATTCATAGCATAAGAATGCATGCTCGCCGGTTTCTAAGGCTGCCGATATCAACCTCTAAAACACGATCAATTTGGTCATGGAGGAGCATTCCTACGAGTATTATAAAAAAGAAAATTAGTAATTGAAGTGGTTAGCCAGTAAGTTTAAGAGAGGCAGGTCGCATCAAAGCAGATTTCAAACTTACTTACATGTGATCTAATTATGATCTATCTTAATAGAACGCCATTTTAATTATCCAAATTCATTTGAACGTTCCGGAGATATCGGCAAACATACATAAAAAATAGACAAACAAAAGAACATAAATCCTTTTGAAGTCGGTTAAAAAGCCGCTTGGCCTGATAGTACCCATCTCCCTTTGCCTCTATTCATAATAAGATACACAATATTTACGACCAAACATGGTATTGGCATTTCCTTTTTGTGTCTGGGTTTATCGACAACTTAATGGTTAAGACTAGAGTAAAATATAGGCATCGTATATACGAGTACTCATAACATACTTTCAAACACATTTTGGGGTCACGCCGAAATCAAAATGTGATATCAAATTCATCAATGTCTTCAAATGAGGACGGAAGGGAAAGTTTTCATTTGTCTGATACCTAATAGGAACTCTTAACATTTCCTAGCACTATTCATGCTTATCCTTTCATACAAATTAATATTCGTATTTTGAAGTGACAACTTCTTTATCATTGTCTGTTCTTTATCATTCTGTATCTTGACGAGCTCGGTGGCGCAGTGGTGAAACGCGTTGTTACGCTACTTTGACACCAACGCTCGTGGGTTCGATTCCCACACAGTACAAACATTTGTGTACATGAACATGTCTGTTTGTCTTGGTCTGGGTATTTTCTATGTATAATAAGTATGTATTTACAAAAAAAAAAATGTATTTACGTATGTTTATCAGTTGTCTAGTACCCGTAACACAAGCTTCGCTTACTTTGGGGCTAGATGGCGCTGTGTAATTTGTCCGACAATATTTATTTATTTATTTATTGTTGTGATTTGAAACCCGATGAAACGAAAAAGCGACAGTAAAAAGAGACAACCACATACATCTATAGGATTTAAGGTGCGAGAGAATGAGATAGAAGATATTATAGTGTTTATTACAGGGTCCGAGCGTTGAGTAATTGTGTATTACGAAACTTCTAATTATTCTGCTCCTGAAATTCTATATTTGTCTTATTAACTTGAGGTTCACATTTTTGATGGTTCTACTTCTATCGCGTGTGAACAGCACACAATATTTTTTTCTTGGTCTAAGACTATATTAATGAGTGTGTTTGCTTGTTTATTTGGTTGTTCTTCTATCATCAAAAGCATCCAAAACCAAAGAGAAGAACCAGAGTCATGTTATAATGGAGAAGGGATGAGAGTGCTGTAGGCTGCTTATTTCTTAATCTATCAGGATTGACGGGGTCCGCTACCTAAAACTAAGGATTTGGCTAAAACACTTTTTTTTACGTAGAGCGACTGCCGTCTGCCCTCCACAACAGAGGAAACCCAGATCTTTCTTAGATTAAGTCACACGTCTTTTGTAATATTATTTCTTAGACGCGTTTGGTTCTTCACGATGTTTTTCTTCACCGCCGAGCAAGTGAAGTGCATAATAAACTGATCAGTGAGAGACTATGAATATAATATATGGTCAGATGAGACATTATTGTAGTTAAGAGTGTAGATGTAAAGGTTTTCTTTTAATTTGAAATTTAAATATGTACATATTATAGTACATAAATCCGAAAACACGAAATGTAGTGGTAACATGCCCCTCCAGGATTCGAACCTGGCCAATAGGCCGGTTCCTTACCCACTGGGTTATCAATGCTTAATTATCTATCTATATTTTGACGCCAAGTCTCTTGAGGGGTAGGCAGAAAAAACAGAGTGCCACTTAATTCGGTTTGGATTCGGTCATTACACATCTCTCTCGCTTTTTTAACGTTCATAGCTCTTTTCATGCATGCGGTTCCTAGGGCTCCTGAAGGTGGAAGTGAAGAAGTTCGTGTTTGTAACAACATATGAAAAATTTGCTTTCCTTGCTTTCTACGCTCTGGTACTTTTGCGTTGTACATCTGTTTCACAACCTCATATTCTGATATTACACGACCAATTCAAGGTAGGTGAATCTTGGACATTTTGAGCTCCTACATCCTCAATCATTCAACAACGAAAAGTAAACCAACATTAAAAATCCATCTAACGTCTTGAAAACTAAACAAAGGATACTAAATAGCTTGTAAGTGAATCACACTACAGGTAGAAAGTATTTGGATGTCCAATGAATCACTGCCCTTTACCTTGGCCCATATATTGCGATCTCTACAGTGACTAATTAGTCGTATTTACGTCAAATAATTGTTTCAAATGCCTTTATCAATTTAATGACATTTTGGGTACAATGCGACACTAAGTGGTTTATCATTATCTTCTAAACCTAAGCTAATTTGCATGAGCATTCACATTGCCTCGGAAAACCATGTTCGTAACGGATTTGAATAGTTTTCACTCAGAATTCATACATTTTGGCAGATAACTTTTGATCTCAATTCGAATATGGCTATCCAAGGCAAGCTCGCGATCAAAATTCCCCCCGTTTCTAGATCGTTTCATTTTGGCAGGCGTTCATTTGTTTTGAAATACCCAAACCGTCGACTGGCACTTCGTTTCTGTATCGTATCGATAAATCCAGGGCTCTCCTGTAATGATGTCGTAAACATGCCGAGACGAGCCTGCTTCAAATTTGCTTATCATGTCACGGCCCCATTCCACCCGGGCCTGCTTCTGAGCAACGGCGAGGTTGTGCGGCCCCCAGCGTGAAACTATCCTAATCACGCGAAGATGCAAGTTTAGAATCTCGTGAAGGTTTCCCGGTCCAATTTGCAGTATGTGCTTAATCTCCTGATACGTAACTCGCCTATTATCTTGGATTAAATTTTTCACTGCTGGCATGTTTTCTTCTGTAACACTTCTTTCTTCGTCCCACAAAGTTAGTCGAACCGCGCTTGAATTCGTTATACCAACAATACACGGTTGCCTTGGAAGGGCCTTCATCCACGATTGCCATTTGAAGTCTATCGTACGATTGGTCCGGTTTCAAGCGACACTTGAAATCGTAAAAAATCATAGCGCGAAAATGTTCCCGGCGCAGATCCATTTTTAAACGAGACACGATAATTTAAATTAACTCACAAAAAATGTGTACAAAGAACCGCCCTCGTAGGGCTGTTCTTTGTCCACTAGCTAGGGTATCACTGATCTGAATTTTGTCTATAGTATGTACAATTGAGAGCTCGATGGCGTCATGCGCGTGTCATTCTAGCCGAACACGCAGGTTAAGCACCGACGACCGCAGCCTGTCTATGGATGGGTTTATCTGTCTCCAGTTTCTCCGTACTTCGGAAGGCAAGCAGTCGGTCCCGGCAGTTGCCGATATATGACAGTCGTTAAGTTAAGTGGCCCTCGGGCGGCTTGAAAATACTGGCCTCCGCCAATCAGCATTTGAGCAGCGTGGTGGAGTACGCTCTAAAAACCCCTTCGGTTGAAGGGAGACCCGTGACCTTGCAGTGGGATGAGTGAGGGTTGATATGGATGTGCAATAAATCATCGTCATCCTCATCGTAGCCATCACTGCGATGCCTGCCCTCTATTTTTTGCCACAGCTATACAAGGCTACAATAACAACTGATAGGCGCCCACGCATCTCAGCATTACCGTTGGCGTCCTAACGGTGACCGCAAAAAAATCGACACTTCAATGTCTACTGACCCACATTGGAGAATACATTAACGGTAGATTTGAGGACATGTAGTTTTGAGTGATGGGTACGAAGAGTTCCATTTTTAAAATATCCTATCTATGTCGTATTATTAAAAAGTGGAACGCCATGCCTGCACATGTGTTTCCACCTTTCTACAAAATGGGATCTTTCAAACGAAGCGTGAAGAAGCACCTTGCGGGCCAGCGTGGTAGCGTCAACTGATAGGACACTGTAGTCCTTTGGCGGTTGCCGCTGTAATTTGGGCTCTTCTCGCTTACGAACAGGTGGAGAGAAGCCACTATGCTGAGTGAATATATAAAAAAGAAAAAAAATAGAAATTGCCCACTAAGTTGCGGAATAGACCAAAACTTGTTTAGTCGAGCGGGAGCTGCAGACAGACGCAGCTCGCCTTGCGTAAAATCGCAATATTTGTGTGTAATAAACAAATCCACATATTTTCTTTGGTACATGTGTTTTTTTTATATAACGCCGGAAGGCATACGGCCTACGTATGTAAAGCAGTTATCGTAACCGATTCATGCTTGAAATATATATTAAGTATCACTCGCACGATGCCTGTTGCTTTCACAGCAACTACTTAGGTATTTACTGGTGACCTCACTCATACACAGGAACACAACAACCCTCTAGGGAGTTGTTATTTGGGTGCGCTTTTTTGTGAGGTTTTACTTCCCCAGGCGGGCTGCTTTGATGCGCCCTACCTCTCTTAAAACATCCCGATCAAGACAACAGACATGTTCGTGCGCACAAATGTTTGTCTTGTGTGTGTCAAAATCGTCAAATACTTTTTATTTGTCGACAAAGAGATTTACTTAACTAAAAAAAGTATATTATATAATATCTTTTTTTAGTTAACAGAGTCAGAATATCGTCATATGCGTACGTTCTTGGAAATAGGAAAAGATTCCCGAAAATTGGCAAATTTGACGTAAACGAAAAATGTTTTTATCCAAAAAGATTTTGTATGAATTATAATTGAATTGATCAGCTAATTGAATATGCATTATTCCTTCAATGTTACATGGAAACGTTTCTTATCAATACTATTGATTATTTCTTATCACACAATGAACGTCAAGGGTACAGCGTAATTAATTATAAATACATTTGTTAGGTCATTACCTAAACTATTCAAGGCCGTTATGTGACCCGCAATTAATGCATTGACAGAGTTTGGTACATCTATCTTTACTAGCGCAACCGACAGCCGTTGTCCTATCTGTATATAGAAACCAGTTGAGAATGCGCAAGCTTGCATTGCCAGAGGAATACCTGGCTCGTCAATTATATAACAATTCAATTTTTTTTTTCTAATTTGTCTGCTATTTTGATCATGTTCCTTAAGATATAGGAACGGTGTTCCTGAACATTCCTATTCTACTTTTTTACGCTGAATCCGAATCTGAAGACAAAATTCGAATATTCGAAAAAAAAAAACGCACACACAGACAAACGCACAGACAAACATATAGATTTCATATAGGAACGGTGTTTCTGAAAATCTAGTACGTGATTGCGATTGCTTTACTGGATCCAATTGTGAACTAGCTACTCGACTACTAGCTACTCGAAACTAGCTACTCGACCCAGCTTCGCACGGGTGATCCAATCGTTACCAAATTCACAGGATCACCTGCTGGGCTAACCTGAAGATTCACTGAAAATCCTTGAGTCCATATAGGACATACAGACAAACATTCATTTTTATATATATAAATATTCTCAGCGAATTTGGAGTGAAACATAATAATTTCATGATTGTAATCGATCAATGTTATATCTACGAACAGGCAAACTCAAAACAATTTAATAATCTTTTCTCCTTAAACTAAGTTACAAACAATGTATGTCCGGATCCTGTTAAAACTTGAAGTGCATCCTCATTCTTTACGGATATCCGGTTATCAATCGTATACACTCCACATAACATTGGCTAATCCATGAGTAATAGTGAAAGTGCCTCGAGATCACCTGATCAACTGCGTTCGGGGAATTCCAACAGCCGTATGAATAAGTTATTTGTCCAACAAGTAGCTTTCATTTCTTACTCCGCTCTCTTACCATCTATCTATCTATAACTTGGGTCTCTCTGCCTCAAGGGATTTGGCATTATATATATAACTTATATATAATGCCAAATCCCTTGAGGCAGAGAGACCCAACGCCACATGATTCGGTCCTTACGCAACTCACTCGCGTCTTTAACTTTCTCTCTCATGCTCAATCGCCGATACCTAGGGCTCCTGATATCACCTTCTGATAAAACACGATCAATTTAGTAGGTAAATCTTGGCCTTCCTCTGCTTCTACTTTCGCATTGTATATCTCTTTCGTAATTCTTACTTTCTTCATCTCCGAACCAACAGAGTGTGCCTCTATTTATTTTAATACCCACACTCTCTTTCATACCAATTCTGTTTCTAACATTGTCGTTGCGAACGCACGCGGTCTACGAGCGTTACGCAACAAATTTTGCAGTACTCTCATTTCGACAGCTTTAACTTCGACATCAGCGGTCCATCCCTGCTGGGTGTGCATCCAGGATACATATACAATCTCATGCTCTTGTTCCAACGCTTAATTGTCAATCGTAATCCCTTTTTTTTTTTTTTTATTGACGCGGGGAAAAATGCGTTACGCACACCACCGGTGCCTGGGTGGCCTCCGGTGGTAGTGTGGGACTCCCCGTCGGCTGTCCGACGGTATACCCACTAAACGACCCCGCGAAATGCCATCAGCCGCGTTGGTGTGGTGCCCCGGATCTGTCAGCAACAGGGCACCACTGCGACTGGCCAGCCCCTCAAAAGGGGCCGGACTTCTTCTCTCTCGGGGCCGTCCCGGCAAATTGGGACAGCCCCTCCGGCGGCGGGACCATTATGGGGCCAGGTTCCCATCCTGACCCCTAGTCCCACAGGTCAATCGTAATCCCTACATTCCTACATTTAGCAGCCATATCTCTTGTCGTGTAACCATGGCGGAAATATCTCAGATTGCAAAATGATTATGAGAAGTGATAGCGCAGTGGATAACGAAGCCAAGTGTTAACCGATCCAACCGCTCACTAATTGGAATCCAGGTGTGAGCATGCACAATTATAATCATGTTGTCATATTTACATATATGTTATGTTAATTATCACTAGCTCGCCGTTGAAGAAAAACATCGCGAGGATACTACGTTCAAGAAATTATATTTAGAAAGACGTGTGACCTTACGTAAGAAATTTTCCTCTTAGGTAGGGGAGATCTGACAGCAGCAGCTCCATATCATTGTATGGTGCTGGAATCAAACCCACGACCACTAAAGTAGCCATTGTCAATAGACCTTGGTAGATTAGTCAAAACGGTCAATGCCATATAAAAACTATTTTTCCTACCTAACTGTGGTTACTGTGGCCTACATACGCTTGCAGTACAAGCAGTATCTCTCAACTGTTGTTTATTTATTTTCTCAGAGATTTGTACATAATTGGCACACTTCACAGCTTTTCTTAGATGGTAAGGATCATAATGTATGATCACCTTTTCAAGGTATAAGAGAACAAATTATTGCAATTTAACATTCAATAGATTAGATTACATATACATTATATATATAAATAAAGTTATTTATCATAAAATTATTAGAAAGTCACGTCATTCATTACAAAATCGGCAATTTTTTTTTATACAACGTCCGAAGGCGTGCAAGCATACGACCCACCTGATGTAAAGCGGTTACCGTAGCCTATGAACGTACGTAATACGTTAAGTAAACCTCGAGACCTCACTAACACGCAGGAACACAACAACCCTCTAGGGAATCGTGATTTGGCTACGATTTTCTGTGAGGTGGAGGTACTTCCATAGGCTTTGATGCGCCCTACCTCTCTAGAAATATTCAGACCAAGACAAACAAACATGTTCATGCACACAAGTGTATGTCTTGTGTGGGAATCGAACCCACGAGCGTTGGTATCAAAGTCGCGTCATTCACGACTGCCCCGCCGTGATCATCAAATAATTTTTAATTAAATTGTCTTTCTTCCTGGCAACTTCACACAATGCTCCTCAAGGCAGTTGTTATTTGGCTGCAATCTAAGGTGGCTTTATTTCTCCAGACTGCTTTATAGTAATCTACATCCCCTACATATCAGCAGGGTTTTCGCTGCACGGCAAAATGTGAGTCAAAAGATTCTTCAAAACTGGATACGCGTAATTTGATTCTCCGTTATACCAATTATGTGATTCTTAGAATCTCTTTGTTCTCCGTGATTCACGGGTGCAGACTTGCCCATGGGTCTTTGGCATTGAATACGTACGAGTAATCAAAACACCGCGGCGGTTTTAGATCTTTATGACCTAAATTATACAGTCACACTACTGTATTGTGCTAAATAATAAACTAGCGACGAGTGCTGTTACTTTTTCTGTTGATGGGAGTGCAGTGCAGACTCTGCACTGCAGAGTGGCCGGCCATACGTTTTCCCATATGTTTTTTTTTTCTAATTGGAACGATTTTGGACCGTTCTTCCTCACCAACGAACATTTAAATTTCAAATTAAAGGATACAAAACTACAATATGTCAGCTATTAGTGTGTCGATTTTGGAGTTTCTCACTATTACCGTCTAAACGCTAGCTGGATGACATCAGTCTACCCCAAACGACAATTTTGAGGGTAATGTGGCTCCGCTGGCTATCGCAGCTCTGCCAAATATTGTCCGACAATTACACAGCGCCATCTAGCCCCAAAGTAAGCGAAGCTTGTGTTATGGGTACTAGACAACTGATAAACATACGTAAATACGTTTTTTTTTTGTAAATACATACTTATTATACATAGGAAATACCCAGAACAATACAGACATGATCATGCACACAAATGTTTTGTATGTTAATCGAACCCACGAGCGTTGGTGTCAAATTCGCGTCATTCTCGACTGCGCCACCGAGCTCGTCAAAATAGTTTTTTTATACTACGTCGGGAGGCATACAAGCATACGGCCCACCTGATGTAAAGCAGTTACCGTAGCCTATTAACGCTTGTAATAAATTGAGTATCACTCGCGCGATACCTTCTCTACTGCTTACACATCAACTCCTCAGGCAGTTACTGGTGACCTCACTCACACGCACAACACAACAACCCCTCTAGAGAGTTGTTATTTAGCTGTGGTTTTCTGTGAGGCGGAGGTACTTCCCCACACGGGCTGCTTTGATGCACCCTACTTCTCTTAAAACATCCAGACCAAGACAAACAGACATGTTCATGCACACAAATGTTTGCCTTGTGTGGGAATCGAACCCACGAGCGTTGGTGTCAAAGTCGCGTCATTCACGACTGAGCCACCGAGCTTGTCAAAATCATCGTCATCGTCATTAGCGTCATAGGGCACATCATGAAACATACAAATATATATATATATACATATATGTATAGTAAGTACATAGAAAAACAATAGGTATACGAAGGTGATAATGAACTCCAAATACCTAGCAAACCGTTCGAGGCGATGACCTCAAGTGACCTCGATATTTTTTCGATTTATATTTAGCGAGGTTACTCATGTCAGTCTTACTCAATTCTCATATACTATGTTGACACATGTTTATCTGTACATGGAGAACATACATTCTACCAGATCCTCTAGCAATTTTAGCGCAAGTGGACAAAGAACTGTGGTATAAGTGAAGTCCCAATGTGGTATAAGAAAAAGAAAGACTATGATACTCTGATACACATTGACTGGCATTTATACTGTTAATGAGTTTTCAGGTTGATGGTGTCATGTATTGAACTAAGTAACGTTTGTGGACAGATTTTCGATTTCTAGGAAAACATAGGCATATACAAAATGTATTTTTGAATGCTTCCAACAAAGGAGGTAACGTTGTTACACTGTTTTAACCGACTTCAAAGAAGGAGGAGGTTCTCAATTCGACTATATGTTTTTTTTTTGTATGTTTGTTACGCGATTATTTTGACAGTTATGAATTGATTTTGATGACTCTTTTTTCGTTTGATAGGCCATACTTCAGAGGTGGTCCCATATAAATTTCATCGAAATTCATTTAGCGCTTTTTGAGAAAATCAACAAAAACACAAATATATATACAGATAATGTTTTGGTTTGTGGTTCCCTTCAGCCAAAATTTTTGATGAGGACTTTGAAAAACCGCCTTTAAAAACACCCAGTAACTAAAAAGCGAAAAATAATTGATCACAATTACTTACGATTTTTGAATGTCAATTAATAATATCAGTATACTGGCACCGACTCCAAAAATTTTCGCTTTTTAGTTACTGGGTGTCTTTTGAAGGCGGTTTTTTTTATTTAAAAATAATTTGTTATACAAACTCCTCTGAAGATATACTAGTTGACCCGGCAAACGTTGTTCTGCCATATAAATTAATTCTTATTATTTTTTTTCTAATTGTATGTAAACGCACAGACAAACATATAGATTGAAATCTATATGTTTGTCTGTGCGTTTGTCGTGTGTTTGTCTGTCGCTTTTTTTCGAATATTCCAATTTTGACTTCAGATTCGGATTCAGCGTAAAAAGTAGAATAGGAATGTTCAGGAACACCGTTCCTATCTCTTAAGGAACATGGTGTAAATGGCCGACAATAAAAAAAAAATTGAATTGTTATATAATTGACGAGCCAGGCGTTCCTCTGGCAATGCAAGCTTGCGCATTCTCAATTGGTTTTTTTATGAAATATATTACGACCGCATCTCATACCTAATTAAATATACTTACATAAAAAAAAGGCATAAAAATCGGTCAAGCCGTTTCAGAGGAGTGTGACCACAAACACAGTGACACGAGATTTTTATAAATATCATATACTCGTATATATAATTACATATGACTTTCGGACATAAACGAGGAAGCCATCTTCGTTTTCCTGTTGGTATACATTGCCATTACTGTGTAAATAACAATGCGGTTTGTGATAATGATAAATAACAGGTCGAGTATTTAGACATGCCTAGTTCTGGAACCGGTTTTGGAATATAAAAAGAAACTGCTTACCAATTTTAAGAAGTACTGACGCGGCTGAGCTTCTCTCTGCCAGATGGTACTTAACCCGATATGCTCTATGGTAAACAACAAGAGTTTTAACATCTCCGATACTTCAATATTATTTAATTGTATAGACGAATAAAGCTTTTTTAAAATAAATTTACTAATGAATAATTTGATAAGAAAGCGCGCATTACATATTCATCCCTAGACATCCAAACGTCTAATACCCTTAATTCCCTTCATTAGTTAAGCGAAAAAATAATTTAATTCGACCAATAGCGCCCTCTGGCGGGAAAGACAATCACTAATTGCCGGGTCGTAAGCCATACAAATCACCAAGAATGTTTTCTAATTTACAAAAAAGGCGGCAAGAAAAAAAAAATTGTTCGCTCCCAAACGAACTTATTTAGCCCGAGCGGGATTTAATAAAGATTTTTCACGTTTTCTCCAGTTTCGTCGAACATTTTTTTTTCTCGTTCACGGTAATTTTCTCGCGAGCTGCTAATCTCGGCGATATTTTACCCGTATATTGAATTAAGTGACAAATACACCTCGTTGTGAGACCCGTAACTTGAAAGTAATTTATGAGTATTGAAAAAACATGTTTTTACTTCGCTGTGTACGCAAAAGGACTCTAGCTTAGCTAGTTCTAGCTTCACGTAAGTTCGTATGTTAACCATCTTTCGGGCTCTACGCTTGATTGCTATCGTAGCATTTCAACGTTTGTTATAGAAATTCTAATTATTTATTTTCCCACATATATATTCGACGTTTGCACGTATGCCGGTATCACGTGGAATAGCTTTTACTTTAATTCTTTTTTCTCGGCTTCTAAGAGTCGTATCTGGATGTTGAATAGCATCTAACTTTCCTCAAGAATTGGGCTATCAAATGCAAGAAGAATTTTTCAAATCCGACTGATAGTTCTAAAGCTCTATGACGAGCTCGGTGGCGCAGTGGTGAAACGCGCTGTTACGCTACTTTGACACCAACGCTCGTGGGTTCGATTCCCACACAGTACAAACATTTGTGTGCATGAACATGTCTGTTTGTCTTGGTCTGGGTATTTCCTATGTATAATAAGTATGTATTTACAAAAAAAAATGTATTTACGTATGTTTATCAGTTGTCTAGTACCCATAACACAAGCTTCGCTTACTTTGGGGCTAGATGGCGCTGTGTAATTTGTCCGACAATATTTATATTTATTTATTTATTTATAAAGATAAGTGCGTTGAAACAAACAAACTTTTCCGCTTTACATATTAGAATATGTGTAGTTTTTCTAATAGGTGTGTATCTTTTTGATATGGTGAGACTGGTGTCTGAATCAAAGCTTGTATCTCAGTACACCAGACTCTCCCTGTTTTTTTATACGTTGAGAGGCATACAAGCATACGACCCACCTGATGTAAAGCGGGTACCGTAGCCTATTAACGCTTGCGATATAATTAAGTATCACACGCGCGATGCCACCTCTGCTGCTTACACAGCAACTCCTTGGGAGCTTACTGGTAACCTCACCCCCTCACCCTGTGTAGCGGTAATGGCATAACAATATTTAACTATTCACTCACTCATCAAGCGGTAAGTTCCGGTTGCATCCACTACGGAGCCCGGGGTTCCAAGATGTGGCGAGTCCAGTTATTACATTGGAGCGACTGCCATCTGACCTCCGTAACTTAAAGGGGAACCAGACAAGACAGCGAATCATAATTACACACCCAGAAGATCTCCCTCCACGTGCAGGTTTCTTCACGGTTTTTTCCCTCACCGGGAGCGAGTGGTAGACGAACCCAAGTAAATTGTACCACCACTCCAAGGTATTTAACTATTTACTACATTTATATATAAATGATTTAGAAGAAAATATATTAGTTATAGAATATAATATGAGGTTGTCTTAGTTTTAAATGAATAAAAGATACATAAATTATACAATAAGCATTTTAAACCATGCAATGTGATATGATAATATCTTAGGTATATGACTAAAACATATATATAACCAGTTGAGAATGCGCAAGCTCGCATTGCCAGAGGAACACCAGGCTCGTCAATTATATAACAATTCAATTTTTTTTTTTAATTTGTCGGCCATTTTGATCATGTTCCTTAAGAGATAGGAACGGTGTTCTTGAACATTCCTATTCTACTTTTTTATGCTGAATCCGATATAGTCAAAATTGGAATATTCGAAAAAAAGCACAGACAAACATATAGATTTCATATAGGAACGGTGTTCCTGAAAAGATATACAAGCATTGAAAATCTATTTGCTAACGAGTCAATTTATTGACACGTATTTATAACAGTTGGTAGCTATGTTGTAACATTATGGTTTAACAAGGTTCGTGGGTTCGATTCTCACACAGGACAATCATTTGCGTGCACCAACATGTCTGCTGATTTTCGTCTGGGTGTTTTTAAGAGAGGTAGAGGGCATTAAAGTAGCCTGACTAGGTGACTCATCATAGAAAATTCCAGCAAGTTGCGAAGGGTTAGATAAAGATAAAAAAAAAACTTATACGAGGTGGGTGGTATGTCTTTCGATGGTGAAAAATTAAATGATTATAAATAAATATTGTCGGACAAATTACACAGCGCCACCTAGCCCCAAAGTAAGCGAAGCTTGTGTTATGGGTACTAGACAACTGATAAACATACGTAAATACATTTTTTTTTTGTAAATACATACTTATTATACATAGAAAATACCTAGACCAAGACAAACAGATATGTTCATGCACACAAATGTTTGTACTGTGTGGGAATCGAACCCACGAGCGTTGGTGTCAAAGTAGCGTAACAGCGCGTTCCACCACTGCGCCACCGAGCTCGTCTTCATTGTCGTCATTGTGTTAGGAACTTTTTTTTTATACAACGTCGGAAGGCATGCAAACGTACCCTGATGTAAAGCGGTTACCGTAGCCCATTAATGCTTATAATATATTAAATATCAATCGCGCGATGCCTCCTCTGCTGCTTACACAGCAACTCCTTAGAAGCGTCCTGGTGACCTCACTCACACGCAGGAACACTACAAGCCTCTGGGCAGTTGTTATTTGGCTACCGTTTTCTGTGAGGCGGCGATACTTCCCCAGACGGGCTGCTTTGATGGACCCTACCTCTCTTAAAAAACTTTATCAAAATTGATGCCCAGAGGTAGTCAGTTATGCAAGTGGAAGGATATAGGAGCCGAAGAAGGCACGTATTACTACCAAAATGGTTGTGATTTATGGGTAGGTGGTCACTACAGTACTAGGAATTGGGAAGCGTGTATGTAAAGAGCTATGACTGTTAAAGAAGCGAGTGAGTTGTATAAGAACTAAAACATATGGCCCTCAGCTCCCTCTGCGACTTGGCGTGATCATATAGATATATATGTATATATATGTATATTTTAAGTACAAGTAATATATTATCTTCTCCCTATGCCAATTAAAGTCGAAACGCCCTACAAAATATATCCAATTTTATAAGAATTCTTAAGAAAGGGGGTCCAATGTCGCCTACCTTCCTCAATGATCCTAAATTAACGTCACAAAGGGGGTCTAATCGGCCATTTTTTTCCCGCCTGATTACCAAGGAAGGCTAATATTGACCCCACCACCCCCTCATTGGGCTCAAACAAATGTTAACCCTTTATTCGCCTTCCCCTTTCGAAAAAAAGCCCATAAAATATATCTAATTAAAAAATATCCCCAAGTCAAGACTGACGCTCATAAAGAATGTCAATTAAGCCTGGGACGTTTTTTTCTTTGGCTATATTTTTTTTAGTAATATTTTCTGTCGTTCCGCGGCTTGTGAAGGGTTAAGATAGCGAAATTAGTATCGGTATGAAATATTGACTAATTTAATATTTGCGCTCGGAGCACTTTGTTTGATGTTGCTTTTTTAATCGGGATTAATGTTGATTGCATTACTCTTTGTAGTGCGCAGTTGGGTAAATGTTGTAAATTATTTTTGTGTATTCGATTGGTAGGGTGGATTAATGTGTCAGAAGTATTATTGCACTGCTTAACACAAATATTAGTAAAGAACCCTCCAGGGAAATGTTATTTAATGAGCGGTTTAGCTGCCCTTCAACCTGTTACTTTTGTATTACAGTATTTTAAAATTTTACTCTCATCATTTTTTCATAACGCTTAAAGAAGTACAACTTCAAAAATATATTAAAATTTATAACAGCCATGTCTCATATATCCAGTAGTTTTTGCTAATGATACCATGATAGAGTCCAGCAGCTGGTATTAAATCTCTCTCTCTCTCTCGACAGATATAGTTTGTGATCACAGAGATGCAACTTCGCTTTGTCTAAACAACCCATCCGATTGAAAAATCACTCTACAAATATACAAAGTGGGAGAATTTGTTTGAACGCGCTAACCCCTGGAACTATCAGGTGGATTTGAAAAATCTTTCTTGCACTTGATAGATCACTTCGTGAGAAAGGTTATAGGCTACTGAATATTACGATATCACATTTAAAAACTGAAGAAAAACAAAGAAAGTAAGAAAAAGCGGTTCTCATGGGATACACCGATATGCACGAATGATCGCAGGGTGCAGTTAGAATAAGGATGATAGACATGATATTAGAATATTTCAAATAGTTTTTATAAACAGATAAGCAATATGAAAGTGGAAGGAAGTAGGAGCCGAGGAATACCAAGTCTCATTGATCGACCTACTGTGACCAAATTGATCGTGTTTTATCAGAAGGTGATATCAGGAGCCCAAGAAACCGGCGAGCGTACATGAACATGAATGTTAAAGAAGCGGGGGATGCGTGCACGGATCGCGTCAACACAAGGGACCTGTATTGAAAACATACATACAAACTTTTTCTGGGGTTGTTATAAAAGAATCTTGCAAGTGAGCTAAGACTTAACTATTCATTTTTTTTTAAGGGGAGTCGGGAGGCATTCAAGTATATGGTCCACCTGATGTGAAGTGGTTACCGTAGCCTATGAACGCTGGTAATTAAGTATCACTCACGAGATGCCACCTCTGCTGCTAGAGCACAGACCGAGACGGGCTGCTTTCATATGCCCTACCTCTCTTAAGAAACTTCACAAAGATCGGTTGTTGATTAATTGATGTATAGGATGATTTTATGTTATGTACGGGACCCTAAAATACTAGTTCTACTACTAGGTCGAATTTTATATTATGCGCAAAACAGACTGCATTCGAAGTTAGGTTGCATTCATCTTTTGTTAGCACACAAACATACATCTCGTGCGCGATGTTTGATAAGCAAAATGGCTGTCACCGATGAAAGTAAATACATAAATAAATACATACACGACTTGCATACAGCGCTGCGCAGTGCTTCAGCGTTTGAAAAGTATGGATGAGAGATTTGAAATTCATTTATTTCGCTAATATATTTAATTCGTTCAGGTAGCCTATTACACTCGCGCGGTGGCACCTCTGCTGCTAACACAGCAACTCCTTAGGAGCTCACTGATGACCTCACTCACACGCAGGAACACAATTATTACTCAGAAAGGTGGAGGTATTTCCCTGCTTCTGCTTTGCGCCCTGTCTTTCTTAAGAACACCTAGACCAAGACCATACATGGTCATGCACACAAATGTTGTCCTGTGTTCGAATCGAACTCACGAGCGTTGGTGTCAAAGTCACGCTATTAGCCACTACGCCACCGAGCTCGTCTACCTCTCTCTGTTTATGTAACCATTGATCATACGTGCTGTTGTTTTTGTGGACAAGGTGATCTGTTTTCTGCATTAGTAATTACTAGTGGACAATTCCAGATAAGTTTCCTTTCATCCCACAACTTCTTCCTTTTGGAAGAAATCATGTCTACGGCTCACTGTTGTAAAGTGGATACCGTAGCCTATAACCCTTTATTACAGAGGAAGAATCTCTCGAGAGTGGCACGTGACATTATCTTTACCTCACTAGCATTTTATCATTTGGTGTTGTCATGCACCCTACCTAATTATTAGGGCTCCAGATAAAACATGACTAATTTGGTCGTGGTAGTTCAGTCTCAGTCTTCCCCGACTCCTACTTCCTTCCAATTTCTTATATATCTGTCTCTAGATTCTTTTCTTCTGCATTATTTCTACATGTACGAACTACAGGAGCATGCTTCTTCTTATTTTAACCGTATCGGTTATACACCTGTTATTTTAGGGTTCTGTATCTTAAAAGGAAAAACGGAACCGTTATAAGATCACTTTGTTGTCATTTTCTTTCTCTCATAGCGAGTTGAGTTTCGTATATGTAAGACACAGTGCAGGCCTATTGTCTGTATCACACTATGGAGCTAAAGAAGTTTTACTTCGGTCGTGTGGTCTAAAGCACACTCGTTTTTTATCTTCTTCCTGCATTCTTTCTACATGTCCGAAGCAACGGAGCGTGCCTCTTCTTATTTTAACATTCATACTCTCTCTCAAACCATCTATATATCTAGCACCATAATTAGGTACGTGGGCTACAAATGTTACACCACAAATTCTGGGCAATGCTCGCATTCCTTTTATTCTACTTTCAATCTTTCCATGCCGTACCCAGCTTGCAGCATGACTCACTCTTCTGTAGGTTAGCGTTGAGATCAGCACTGCGTTGCAGATACCAAGCTGTGCCTTCTGACTCAAGTTACAGACAAATTTTCCAAATACTCTATTATTACTACTTGACTGCGCCTGAAGGCAAGCCGTGTTCACAAAAACGTTGTGGTTTAGTGCTTAAATATCTCAACGTCTCCCCTCTACTGACCATTAGGAGGATATTTCAACCAATAAGGCAATAGGCGTCGCGATGATGATTCGTGCACTGCTGTGCTGCTGCTGCGCTTTCCACTTTACCCTCCGACCCGTAGCGGTGAATTGACTTACTACGCTTAATCGGTTATGCATAGGTTATTCTCTTGACATACTATCAATCAGAATAAACTGTTCGAAATGTGATTTCAATAACATATACCTATTAATTAACGAATTATTAAACATAATGTCAGGAGTATTCATATTATTTTTAACAAATTACCTAGCATCCTTGTTGAGTTAAAAAAAAATTGCACATTGTCATTGAATTATTATGCACTAGTGAACGAACCAACCGCGAACCAAATGTTTGCGCCATGCTTTGTTGCCGATTGGCAACAACTCATGGCTGTACTACGTTGAACGAAACGCGTAAGCGCCATGAAAATCACGTCGCTTTTGACCTTTTGATCGCGAGAAAACGCATTAGAAGCGATTTAGTGTTGTCTTTGGAATCTTTGGGATAGACATCTAAATTGATTCGATAGCTCCTCTAGTACATAAAATAACTCAATGCACTCTACATATAATGTCATATTGTTATAATATAACATGATATTATACTTTATATATATTAAATAATAAATCTTTCTCGGAATCCATTAAATGACATCATAACTTTACTATCTAAATTAATTACTACTACTGAAATATTATCTTTACGATAGCGCTCAGATTAGTGATAACAAATTAACTGATATGTAGCCGGAAGGGGTAATTTAGTAAGTCACTGTACTTAGTTGTTTAAAAATAAAGTTTAAAATAAACAAATACTATTAGTAAGTTTAACGAAGAATACAAAATAATGATATTTCAAAGGGAGGAAATCAGAACCAATATTAGGATTACGGTTGGTGATGAAGTGTTGGAACAAGTGGATGAGATTGTATAGCAGGGACTTTATGCACCACTGATGTGGAAAAATTAATGAGAATAGAGTGAATCGAGCGTTGGGAAATCTTCTTGGTTAGAGTAAGCTTGAGCTAGAAGGCACAGCACGCTATACACAAAGTAGCCTTGGTCCCAACGCTAACTTATGAAAGCGACACCTGTTTGGCTTGGTCTGACGAACAGCCTCCACCTCACAGAAAACCGCAGCCAAATTGCAGCTCCCTGGAGAGTTGTTGTAATTCTGCGTGTGACTGAGGTCACCAGTAAGCTCCTGAGGAGTTTCTGTGTTAGGGGCACGGGTGGCAATGCTCGAGCCACTGTTCATAGAGTAACCATTTCACATCAGGTTGGCTGACTTAAGAGAGGAAGAGCGCATTAAAGCAGCCGCAAGAAAACCGCAGCGAAATAACAACTCCCTGGATGTTTCCAGTAAAATCCTAAAAAGTCGCTGTGTTAACAACAGAGGTGGCATCGTGCGAGTGATACTTAATGTATTACAAGCATTCACAGGCTACGGTAACCGCTTTACGGTAGGCCGTATGCTTGCAAAACTAGCAACTATTGCAAACTAATGACAGCCACTATTAAATCACGTGCTTGTTTGCACTCCAAGTGATATAAAACAATACATATATTCGTGTATATTTGAATATGAAATACCAGGCGATCATAACACCGCGGTGTATATAAAAACGCAATACTGAATCCAAAGAAGGTGAAAAACAATGCAAGACAGATTAGTTACTATGAGTCACTATACAGCATTTCCCAGCACGCGGAAGTATCTGATATGAATCGAATCATCACTTTCTTCAATAACAATTCAGCATACATGATCAAAACCACGTTGACATCGCAGCAAGGACGTGCATTTCGCGCGGAATGCAAGGTCGTTCGAATTCTGTCACGTAGCACTCGTAATACGAGTGCAACAAACATAAATAAATAATAAATAAATATTGTCGGACAAATTACACATCGCCACCTAGCCCCAAAGTAAGCGAAGCTTGTGTTATGGGTACTAGACAACTGATAAACATACGTAAATAATTTTTTTTTTGTAAATACATACTTAATATACATAGAAAATACCCAGACCAAGACAAACAGACATGTTCATACACACAAATGTTTGTACTGTGTGGGAATCGAACCCACGAGCGTTGGTGTCAAAGTAGCGTAACAGCGTGTTCAACCACTGCGCCACAGACACGTTCGATGATGTTACAATAAAACATCAAACAGTGGTACCCTAGTAGATGAAGAAGTTACCTATTAAACTGCTGGTGCCAATCGTAGTGTGGGCCACAATACATATTTTTTATACTACGTCGGCAGGCATTCAAGCTTACGGCTCACCTGATGTAAAGCGGTACCGTAGCCTATTAACGCTTGCGATATATTAAGTAAGCGCGATGCCTCCTCTGCTGCTTACACAGCAACTCCTTAGGAGCTTACTGGTGATCTCATTCACGCGCAGGAACAAAACAACCCTCTAGGGAGTTGTTATTTGGCTGCGGTTTTCTGTGAGGTGGAAGTACTTCTCCAGACGGGCTGTTTTGATGCGCCCTACCTCTCGTAAAGCATCCAGATCAAGACAAACGGACATGTTCGTGCACACAAATGTTTGCCTTGTGTGGAAATCGAACCCACGAGCGTTGGTGTCAATGTCGCGTCATTCACTACTGAACCACCGAGCTCGTTCCCGCTAAATACCTTGCGGAGTAGGCAGAGAGAACTGAGCGTCATAAGACGCGGTACTTACACACTTCACTCGCTTCTTTAACATTCATTGCTCTTTTAATGTCAGTGTTGGTCTTCCTCGGCTCCTATATCCTTCCACTTTCTCATTATATATCTGTTCCGTAGTTTTTTCATCCTGCATTCTTTCTTCATGTCCGAACCAACGGAGCACGTCTTTTCTCTCAACCCCGACACTCTCTTTCTTACGTCATCTCTACCAATGTGGTCAACAAGCTATTGCCACAATTTTTACGCAATGCTCGCATTTCGCGTTCAGCACCGCGTTGTGCACAGCGAGCTGTGCCTTCTGGCTTTAGTTTCGGCTGCCTAGAAGTATTTCCGACGCTCCATTCATGCTGTTCCCAGCACTCACTCGTCATTCCATCCCTGCTAAAAGTGCTTTGAAGATGTATAATCTCATCTACATTCTGTGTACTAAGTATCGGGAATTTGTCAATAAAACAAAAAATACAAATTATTCATCTAAATTTATTTTATCGCCTTCAAAGTAGGCCCCATCGCTTGCAATACAACATCTCCACCGCTTCACCCAGTCTTCCATACATTTTTCATAGGCTATTTGCGGTATGGCCTTTAGCTCATTCAGCGAATTTTCTTTTATGGCTTCTATCGACTCAAAACGTTTTCCTCGAAGTGGTAATTTTAACTTGGGAAATAAAAAAAAGTCAGACGGAGCCATATCAGGTGAATACGGTGCTTGGTCGAGAACTTTTGTTGAATTTTTCGCTAAAAACTCTTTCACTATAATGGCTGTGTGTGATGGTGCATTATCATGGTGCAGCATCCATGAGTTGTGTTGCCACAAATCTGGACGTTTTCGGCGGATACTCTCACGCAAACGCTTCATGACGCCTAAATAATATTCTTTATTCACTGTTTCTCCCTCTGGAAGGAATTCGGAGTGAACCACACCACGGTAGTCAAAAAAAACTGTCAGCATCACCTTGATTTTGGAGCGACTTTGCCGCGGTTTTTTGGGTTTCGGCTCGTTTTCGAGACGCCATTCTGAAGACTGTTGGCTTGTTTGCATGTCGTACTCATAAACCCATGTCTCGTCGCCAGTTATTATACGTTTCATAAAGGTCGGATCCGTAGAAGCTCGGGAAACCATGTCTTCAGCGACATGCTTTCGCTGCGCTTTTTGAACAAAATTGAGCTCTTTTGGAACTAGTCGAGCGGCGACGCGTTTCATGCCTAAAATGTCAATGAGAATGTTGTGGACGGACTTAAAAGATATGTTCACCTCACTAGCCAACTCTCTCAGACTCATACGTCGATTTTCGAGCACTAGCTTCTTGATTCTGTCGATGTTTTCTCTGGTCGTAGCGGTTGAAGGTCTACCAGAACGAGGCAAGTCTACTACTACTTCTCGGCCTTCTTTAAAAGCCTTATACCATTCATAAGCCCTTGTTTTCGATATACACGATTCGCCGTAGGTATTTCGCAACATTTTTAGTGATTCACCACATGAAATATCATTTGAAACACAAAATTTAAGGCACACTCTTTGTTCAACAATATTTTCCATTGTAAAAATCGCCGAGGACTCAAAACTATGACCAACAAAAAGTGTAGTTTAAAACAAATTAAATGACAGATCCCGCTCAAATTTTGCGCGCTAAATCAGTACAGTGCTACCAACATGCAGTAAAAAAATTAGAACGACCTCTTTTACGCGGGTCTTTTTATTGACATATTCCCGATACTTTTTACACAGAGTAGTACATCCAACACTACAGCATAATCATTATTATTTTCTATAGCTTCCGATAATCCGTTGAACATTAAAAAAAAATCAAATCAGGCTAATCATTTTCGACTTATTGCGAGACTAATGGTCTGCAATTAAAGATAAAAAATATTTATTAGCCATTAGGCCCTCGCGGGCACTTAGACATGTCTTACATTCTTTAAATCCGTTGATATTGCATCTTATTAATTTTTCATAGCTTTAATTTATCTTTTTTTAATCTACCGGCATTTCGAAAATGACCATTGGCGAAGAAGAAATGCCAAAAGAAACGTACCAAGAAACTTGAAATTGATTTTTATGTATATAAAGGATATTTGACGAGCTCGGTGGCGCAGTGTTGAATTATGCGACTTTGACGTTCGTGAGTTCGATTCCCACACAGGGCAAACATTTGTGTGCATGAAATGTCTGTTTGTATTGATTTGGGCGTTTTTTTAGAGAGGTGGGGTGCATCAAAGCGGTCTATCTGGTACATCCACCTGACAGTAAACCGCCGCCAATTGACAACTCTCTCGAGGGTTGTTGTGTCGTGTGAGTGAGGTCACCAGTAAACTCCTAAGGAGTTGCAGTTAGCAGCAGAGATGGCATTCCGCAAGTGATTTTCTATTCACTTTTCAAGTTTGTGTTTGTTATAAACATTTGTCAAAAACAAAGGGCATCCAAAAGTCTTTTCCCCCCTTTTAAGAACTTTTCGACAAAGATTTTATATCACATTTTGACAGTTCGCTGAATAGAATCTCCATGCAATAGCACAGTGTCCGTACCATACATTTTGTTTTGTACAACGCAATGTCGGAAGGCATACAAGCATACGACCCACTTGATGTAATGCCGTAACCGTAGTCTATAAACGCACGCATCATATTAAGTATCACTCGCGCATTGCCAGCTCTGCTGTAAACACAGCAACTCCATTGAAGCGTACCAGTGACCTCACTCACACGCAGGAACACGACATCCCTCTAGATAGTTGTTACTTGGCTGATGTTTTCTGTGAGGCAGAGGTACTTCGATGCGCTGTATCGATGCGCCCTACCTCTATTAAATTACACAGACCAAGATAAACAGAATCTGCCACTGCGTCAGCGAAATTCTTGATATTTACCGGGCGTGTCCACATTAATATCAGCGATGTAGTATCTGCCAAACTATGGCAAACTTTCAGCGCTGTTCAGCGGAACAGTCCGCTTCAATACAGTCGTGTACCTTCTACAAACACACCGCGGTGTTATGATAGCCTGGTATTTCATTTTCAAATACACACGAATCTTTGTATTGTATACCAGTCCGGGTGCAAGCAAGCAATAATTCCTTAGTGGCTGTTGTAAGTTTGAAGTAGAAGAACTTTTGGCGAGCTCGGTGGCGCAGTGGCGAAACGCGCTGTTACGTTACTTTGACACCAACGCTCGTGGGTTCGAATCCCACACAGGGCAAACATTTGTGTGCATGAACATATCTGTTTGGTCTTAGTCTGGGTATTTTTAAGGGAGGTTTGGCGCACTAAAACCAGCCCGTCTGAAGAAGTACCTCCACCTCACAGAAAACCGCAGTCGAATAACGACTCTCTAGAGGGTTGTTGTGTTCCTGCGTGTGAGTGAGGTCACCAGTAAACTCCTATGGAGTTGCTGTGTGAGCAGCATATGTGGCATAGCGCGTGTGGATACTTAATGTATTACAAGCGCTTATAGGCTACGATAACCGTTTTACATCAGGTGGGTCGTATGCATGTATGTTTCCAGACGTTGCATAAAAAAAAGTTGGGAGACAATTCGACGGAAGTACTCCATCTCGTGGAAAATCGCAGCTAAATCACACACTCGAGGATTGTTGTGGTCCTGTGATGGGATGGCCTTCCTCAAGGTTAGCAGTTATCCTGAAAGCCAGCGGCTTCAATCATACACTGCCGATGCTATAAAAACATCTTCACGCTTTTTTCAGAAACCTAATGCAAGTAGTATCTTGGGAAATCCTCGGCAAGGATTTCACATCAGACTTTAAGAATTCACGGAAGAAAACTTCTCACAAACAGCTTTTTGCCGACAGGGGTTTCAATGTATGAGGACGATTTCCCACAAGACAGGGGCGGTGCTGTTGATAAACCAGGCTGTTGTCATCATATCGATCAACTCCTCGCAACAATCCATTATACAACTGGTAGAACACACGAAGGGAGGTAATGGTCTCTCCTCAAACTGAAGGGCTCAATACCAAGTGTTAAGACCGTCGACAATTCTCAAAGCTCGTCTCTGAACCGATTCACAAGACTCTAGCTGGTATCCAAGTGTTCCCGCCCAATGGTGACTACAGTACTCCATCTTTTATACAACGTCGAGAGAAATACAGCATATGGCCCGCCTATAAGCGCCTGTAATACATTAAGTATCACTCGCGATGCTATGCCACCTACGCTGCTAACACAGCAACTCCATAGGAGCTTACTGGTGACCTCTCTCACACGCAGGAACACAACGACCCTCTAGGGAGTTGTTTTGGCTGCGGTTTTCTGTGAGGTGGAGGTACTTCCCCAGACGGGCTGTTCTGGTGCGCCCTACCTCTCTTAAAAATACCCAGACCAAGACCAAACAGATATGTTCATGAGCACAAATGTTTGTCCTGTGTGGGATTCGAACCCGTCAAGTCGAAGCGTCGGTGTCAAAGTGACGTAACAGGACGTTTCGCCACTGCGCCACCGACCTCGCCAAAAGTTGTTCTACCATGTTTGATAAAAAGACCAGCAACTATTGCAAATTTACGACAGCCACTATGGAATTATATGCTTGCTTGCACCTCTACTTGTATAAGACTCAGAAATTATTTGTAACCTGAGGATTTACAACAATATAGTATTACGTGTTTAGATAATAAATACTTTTTAATCGGTCATAGAGGTAATTTCTACTTATTCGTAATGTACCTACTCGTACCATGATAAATACACATTCAACGAATCGGCAGATTGTCTCTATTATCATATAATACAGCTAATTTAAACATAAATAGCGCATTAATACAGAGGCCGGGGATTATATGATCGATGGACGAAGTAGTATAAATCAATATGTCAATAGTATAATCACTAGTCAAGGCATTATTTATTTTTTATTTCTTTACTAGCTGAAGCCCGCGGCTTCGCAAGCATGAGATTTGGGCTTTTAGTAGCCTTTATTTCTCTATAGACATCAAATTCTTTCTGTTTAAAAAAAAAAACAAAATTCAGGGTCGTAGATGCAAACAGAGTGATTCAATTTTCATACATCGCCATCTATTGACCTCTACGGGAGGCAACGAATATTTATTTTATCTTTATACATAAAAAATGCGTAGTTATTTTATGTCACAAAAATACGTATTCTATGGAACAATGAAACAAATGAAAATAAAATTGCAAAGTCCCCCGAAGGGGAAGATATTTCCCCCTAATTTTAACAGTTTTTCATTTTTTACGCAGGAATCCTAAATATTTACGGGATAAAAAGTAACCTATACTCTGCTCTGAAGAGTCCTCTACCTACCAGAGAAAGTTCCGTCAAAATCGGTTCACCCATTTCGAAGATTAGCCCGGACAAACAACAAACAGACAGACAAAAAGTTAAAAATGCGTATTTAGGCTTTGGTAACGTGAAAATAATAATATGAGCCTAAGATAAAGGCTTTATTTTGAAATCACAGACAGACACTACAATTTTATTTAAATGTATAGACTTGGACCACAAACAGGTACACAATATCAACTTAAATATAACAAAATTTCAAAAAGAAAGATGTTATTGTGAACCCAACACAGTAGGTGACCCAATTATTACAATACTCACATTTTGTGGAGAGTTACACAAGCAAATCACGTGAATATTGCATTTAATTTTATTATTGTTTAGTGTTATTCTCAAACATGCGAGGGAATAAAGAACCGATATACAATCTCTTAGGCTGCCATATTTTAGTCGGTCTGGCAAACTCTTGTATTCTAAAATAGGTATTTTAATTAATAATTTTAACTTCCACACTGACACCCATGGGATTGCCATCATTAAAACAAAAATCTCAATAGCGCAATATAAATTATACGTATGTAAACATAAACAGCGCCATCTAGTACGTCTTTTTGGAACTAGATGTAAAATGAAGTAATGGGTGATATACTTTTTGGCACCAGTAATGGAATTTCGTAATTACTCCCCGGTCTATAATTTCACGGTTATTTCATAGTTACCCAAATGAGCGAATGAAATAAATATTCCTATTGTACGTTTTAATTATGATAAAAGAGAAAAATTCCTGTAATAGAAACATTAAAAAAAAATTCTGTAGTAAAAAACTTCATACTTTTTTCTAAAATTAACAGAATTCAATTATTTTTATGATACATTAAGTGGCAATCAAGTATAAGGCACGCCGGATGTTAACTGTTAATCAAATAAGGTAGAATGTATGAGAATTATGTTGCAAGAAATCTATTCAAATAATTTCAATTTGTTTCTACATAAATTGACAAGCAATGGCGACCACTCACTGATAAATAATATAATCAAAGAGATAAGTCTTTTACCGAAAAAGCGAATTTCATCTTTTGCAATATTTAATCGAATATCATAAATAAAAAATCAAGTACCCACCCTTTGTGTACTGAGATGCGCCTAATCGCTAAAGCGGCTTCAAAATCAAAGGGCTTATCTGAATCCCTTTCTTAAAGAATTCAATTAAAACCAATCGCTGAAGCATTTTCAGTCAGTTCCAGCCTTGATATCAAAAGAACATCAAACATAATCAATTCCACAAATATCCTACCCCCTCTATAAGAACCTTTTTCTTTCGTACAAAATCTGTTCAGGCAACAACCGATCTGCTCATAGAAAGTCTCCGCCACGGATCTCTTCAAACAAAATTGAACCGTACCCGTACTGTGCAAGATCTAAAACCGTTTGTTTACAGATCGGTGTATATGTTTTTGTGAATATGCAAGGTAAAATATGATAACACTGTGTGAAAGTATCGAACTTAACTTTATTAGTGGTTGTGATATACGATTTTGGGCTTTCGCTCAGACGGATATAGTTCATTTTTGAGGAACGCAATGTAACTTAAGTTGTTTTTACTTTGGGCTCCTGTCATCAATACTGTATCGTTATATATTATCGTAATAACCTAGCATTAAGACAATCGTTTAAGGGGAAAATGTTATAAGGAGATTGTACATTTGATGATAAATATGATAATACAGAAAAATCGCCGTTGTTTTGTTTGGAATTTACTCCTTTACAGACTATGGAGAAACTCTATCAGATAAATAAAATTGGAGTGTCTGTTTGTAATATAAAATAACCACTTTTTATTGAATGCATATGGATGTATACACGGTACATACACCAAAATATTTTATTTACAATTTTTGTCTGTCTGTCTCTCTGTTTGTTCCGGCTAATCTCTGAAACGGCTGGACCGATTTTCACTGGCAGATAGCTGATGTAATGAGGATTAACTTAGGCTACTTTTACTACTACTATTTTAGAATATTTATTTATTTCTATTAATATAAATAAATAATATAAAAATAACGATTCCGCGCGGACGAAGTCGCGGGCACAGCTAGTTTTCTATAAAATAGATAACTATGGAGAACCGACGAGAACGATATTACGTAGTAACTCAATTCACCGCTACGGGTCGGGGGGGAAAGTAGAACGCGGAGCTCTTATTGGCTAATTCACGGACCGACATCGCAGCACGTATCAGTAATGTTAATGACCATTGGTCAGTAGGCTCGTATCGCTGAGATATTTTAAGCGCTAAAACACAACGTTTTTGTAAACATGGAGTGCCTTCGTGTGCAGTCAGCTATTTATTGTTTGCGCAATGTGAAATAACCTAAGGAGAACCTGTGAGACTGATATTACGTAATAACTCAATAGGCACAGCTCGCTGTACACAACGCGGTGCTAATCCAAACGCTAACTTATGAAAGTGAGAGCTGGGTATGGCAGAGAGAGCATCAAAGTAGAATAAATGCGGTCGAGATGAGAGCATTGCGCAAAATTTGTGGCATAACGCTTGCTGACCGCGTTCGTAATGAAGACGTGAGAGAAACAGTTGGTCTGAAAGAGAGTGTCGGTGTTAGTAGATAAGAACGGGCATGCTCCGTTGGTTCGGACATGTAGAAAGACGCATTCTTTCTACATGTCCGAACCAACGGAGCATGGACGAAAGAATGACGAAACAGATATACAATGCAAAAGTGGAAGGATGTAGGAGCCGAGGAAGACCTAGACTAACCTACCATGACCAAATTGGTCGTGTTTTATCAGAAGGTGATGTCAGGAGCCCCAGGAACCAGCGAGCGTGCATGAAAAGAGCTATGAATATAACAGAAGCGAATGAAGTGTGTAAGGACCGCGTCTTATGGTGCTCGGTTCTCTCTGCCTACCCCGCAAGGTACTTGGCGTGAAGACATAAAAAAAAAAACTCAATACACCGCTACAGGTCGGGTGGTAAAGTAGAACGCTCTTTTATTGGCTAGTTTGCGGATGATCACGGCACTTTATCGCCTCATTGGCCGAAATATTCTTCCATTGGGCAATAGGCTAGAATCCCTGAGATACTTAGGAGGTAGACAGCGTTTTTGTAAGCGCGGGGTGGCTTCATGCGCAGTCAAGTGGTTTATTGATTTGTGTTTATCACATCAACCCTTACTCACCACACTGCAGGGATACGGGTCTCCCTTCAACCGAAGGGGTTTAGAGCAGCTCAAATGCGGATTGGCGGAGGCCAGTATTTTCAAGCCGCCCGAGGGCCACTGACTTGGCTTAACGACTGCCATCTATCGACAACACCCGGGACCGACGCCTTAACGTGCCCTCCGAGCACGGAGAAACTCGAGATAGATTTAAATTTAAATTTTAAATTTAAATATTTAAATATTGTCGGACAAATTACACAGCGCCACCTAGCCCCAAAGTAAGCGAAGCTTGTGTTATGGGTACTAGACAACTGATAAACATACGTAAATACATTTTTTTTTGTAAATACATACTTATTATACATAGAAAATACCCAGACCAATACAAACAGACATGTTCATGCACACTAATGTTTGTACTGTGTGGGAATCGAACCCACGAGCGTTGGTGTCAAAGTAGCGTAACAGCGCGTTTCACCACTGCGCCACCGAGCTCGTCAAAGATAAACCCATCCATAGACAGGCTGCGGTCGACGTTGCCTAACCTGCGTGTTCAGTTAGAATGACACACGCAACGACGCCATCGAGCTCTTAGATAATATTTGCCACCTTAGTAGTGCATATAAAATATAGTGTTACCTATGTGTAGGGTTCTTTAATGGGGTAATCAGGGCGGGATACATATTTCTTCTGATGCATCAATTCAAAGATATAGTAGGTTTTCGTTTATTATTTATGGCAGACCTGATCAGGGGGCAGTACACAAGACATGGGAAGTGCAGAAGATCACCACAATTTGGGCTTAAGTGGCTCAGTATGTTTAGAGTGCATCTAGAGGATTGTTGTGTTCTTGGAGTTGCTGTGAGATTACAATTAAACATCTATTTGTTTCAAATATAGTATACGAGATCTTTAATCAGCAGAAACGCAGTACATGTCCTGACAACCTGAGAAATTTGTCATACAAATATAACAATTCACAAATGCAGTATACTCATACATGGACATACAATTCAAGAATCATTAATCATTAAT
The DNA here is from genome assembly GCA_947507595.1 of Pyralis farinalis. Classification (NCBI taxonomy): domain Eukaryota; kingdom Metazoa; phylum Arthropoda; class Insecta; order Lepidoptera; family Pyralidae; genus Pyralis; species Pyralis farinalis. The sequence continues at coordinate 26,133,745 of OX382279.1, forward strand.
TATTCAGATAAAGTACAATTTTAAGTTTAGTACTTATAAATAAGTAGTATTTATACGTAAGATCAGTGATAGCCCAGTGGATAAAGAAACGGACTATTGATCAACTGGTCCCCAGTTAGAATCCTATCTATAACTTCACGCCAAATCCCTTACGGGGTAGGCAGAGAGAACCGAGCGCCACGCAACTCGATCCTTACATACCTCACTCGCTTCTTTAACATTCATTGTTCTTTTCATGCACGCTCGCCGGTTTCTAGGGCTCACATCACCTTCTGATAGAACACGACCAATTTGATCATTGTAGGTAAGTCTTGGTCTTCCTCGGCTCCTACATCCTTCCACTTTTGCATTGTATATCTGCTTCGTCATTCTTTCATCCTGCATTCGTTCTACATGTCCGAACCAACGGAGCATGCCTCTTCTTATTTTAACACCGACGCTCTCTTTCAGACCAACTCTGTTTCTAACCTCATCATTGCGAATACGGTCTACAAGCGATACGGAGGACCAGTTAAACTAAGTTCGTGTTTTCGAATTTGTATACATGTTTTAATGTTCACTTGCTCGCCGGTGAAGGAAACCATCGTGAGTGAATGACGTCTGATCTCACCTAAGAAAGGTTTTTTTCTTATACTACGTCGGAAGGCATACAAGCATATGGCCCACCTGATGGAAAGCGGGTACTATTAACGCTTGCCATATATTAATTATCACTCACGCGATGCCTCTGCTGCTTACACAGCAACTCATTGGGAGTTTACTGGTGACCTAACTGACACGCAGGAACACAACAACCCTCTAGAAATTGTTATTTGGCTGCGGTTTTCTGTGAGGTGGAGGTACTTCCCCAGACGGGCTGCTTTGATGCGCCCCACCTCTCTTAAAACATGGCCAAGACAAGCAGACATGTTCATGCACACAAACGTTTGCCTTGTGTGGGAATTTAACCCACGAGCGTTGGTGTCAAAGTCGCGTCATTCACGACCGAGCCACAGAGCTCGTCGGTTTAGTTTTCAGGCAGTCACTGCATGACAAAGTCAGTGTCTTCACCAAATCCCTGAACTTAGGTAGCGATCCTGACTAATCCCAATGGATTAGTGAGTTTTAAGACATAGCACTTGCGCGGAACAACAAAACTAACTTTATTAAGAATTGTAAATATAACAAAATGTATGAAAGACGGAAAGGCTATAGAATTAAATTAATAATAATTAAAAAAAAAATGGATTAACGCCAAGATTACATGAAAAAAGTTATTTTTGTACTCATGCGCAATTATTTATTCATATATGTTTGTTGACCGTGAGACCTCGGTGTAAGAGTAGGCCCCCCCATCTCAACCCGTGGGTGTCGTAAAAGGCCACTATGGGAAATATCCAGGAGACGGGTAGCAGAGTACCCTGCGTACTTTAATAACTTTTCAACTTACTGCGGTTGCCAACCCGCCTGCCAAGCGAGGCAACTATGGCAAAAACCCCCTCTCTAGAGGTGAGGCCTATGTTCAGCAGTGGACGAATACAGGCTGAGATGATGATGATGATTTTACCAGAGGGAGACTTTGTACAAAAGTCTCCTGCGTGGGTACCTCTGTCTCACCTATGTCTATCGCCGAGCAAATATATTTGTATAGCTGTGTTCCGGTTTGAAGGGTGAGATATGGCAGAGAAGTTACTGGGTACCGTGACGAAACAGCCTTAGGTCACAAGATTGGCAATGCAACATCCCCGTGGTGTTGCGAGCATCAATAGGCTGCGGTGACTTGCTTGCTTGCTTGTTTGCCAATATAGTTGTATAAAAAAAATATATTGTTTAAAAAATAACGTGTAGTGAAAACAGTTCGCAGTGGGGGTGCGCGATACTTCGTATATTGCAAACATGCATTCAGTTACAGTAACTATAGGCTAGGCCGTGCTTGTTTGTCTTCCAACGTCACAAAAGAAGATTCCTAAAATAACAGTATTTCTTTTTGTTACAGAGTAAAGATGTCGTCCAATAAGGATTACAATAAAAACCAGTACGGTCGGTGCTTTGGCAGTGGAAACAGTAAGTCGTATTTTTATCTATACAATTAAATATAAGTGTATGTTTGTCTGTAATATCATACAATAAATAATGGCTTTATACTAAATGAATGTGAGTGGTACTTATACTCAAAATCTTTTTTAGTCTGTATGTTTGTTCCGGCTAATTTCCGAAACGACTGGACCGATTTTGACGGGTCTTTCGCTGATAAATAGCTGAACTTGTAAGGAGTGCTAGCCTAAGGCTACATTTATTATAGAAAAATAATTATCAAACAATAAAATAGAAACCGTGAACAATTTTCGATTCCACGCGTGGGGGGGGGGGGGGGGAATTAATATTTATATATTCTGGCAACTGTTATTGAAAGTTACGTAATACAAAATATACATGACGATTCAACGGGTTGTTGTATTCCTGCGAGTGAGTGAGGTCACCAGTAAGCTCCTAAGGAGTTGCTGTATTACCAGCAGAGGTGGCATCGCGCGAGTAATGCTTAGTTGTTGCAAGCGGTCATAGGCTGTGGTAACCGCTTTAGCAGGTAAACCGTATGCCTCCCGACGTTGTATAAAAAAGCTATTACCGTAGCCTATGGACAATTGCCACTCGTGCGTTGCCTGTAAAAGCCTCTTCACGTGTTTACTGAAGTGCTTCAAGCTGTAGTTATGCTCTCGAGGTTGTTTGAAAAGTTTCAGAAGTTCACAGAATAATCTAGAATTTTATGTTTTCCAGGTGAAATAAGGATGACGGCACGGGTCTACCATCCAGCTACAAACCTCATGCCGCTGACACCTCCCACCTCCCCAACGGGAGTGGCCCCAAACTATTCCTCGTCTAGAAGCAACGGTCAGAACTCTTGGAGCCGGCAGAACAGTTACAACGGCAGATAGCATTGTTAAAACAAAATAGACTATAAAAAGCTAGTTAGGTTTATAATAATATTTTTTGTTAGAACATTTCGACTCCACTCAATTCCTGTTTTTGTTTTCAATTGATACGAAAGCTTAAAACTAATATAGCTATCTAGCTGATCTAGATCATAAGAAGAATACCAAGGTAAACATTAAAGAAGCAAAGGAAATTGAAAATAAGAATAGAGAAGAAAAAAAAATTCGACATATCGAAAATGGCGCCGATATAGCAAACCTAAATGCAAAGTTTCATTGGTGGATAACTAACGCAGTATGCGGGACTTCCCCGTATGATGTCGTGAAACTGCGCAGGTGATAAGTGGATGTAAGATGGCGGGACCCAGTCTGGGTATTTAAAAATCTTTGAATTTAGTATTCATTCAACTTTTATACTAGTATTTACCTTTATGATCTTCAAGTTCATCATCATCCGAGCGTTATCCAACCGTCCAACGCTTTCGCTTCGGAGCCCAAGGTCTGCTATCATTTACCGCTATTATCTACCTTCGATATATTTAGAGAAATTCAATAAAGTTACTGGTCCCGCGGTAATGGCTGACGGTGGCAGGACCATTAATTTACCACGTTTTTGTTTCTCAGCGGACCGAAAACTATTAAACAATACTTATAAAATGTTTAACACAATCTGTATAACATTGCGCTATGTGCGATTGTATTATAAGTAGCAAATTAGCGGTCCCACAATAACAGATAGGACCCCCGCCATCTTGACAACAAAAACAGGCAGGACCCCGCCATCTTGACAACAAAAACAGGCGCGACCCCGCCATCTTGACAACAAAAACAGGCAGGACCCCGCCATCTTGACAAAAACTGGCTGAATCCCGGATTTTGAAGTTCAAGATTTACAACAGTATAACATTATGCTGACATTGGCGGCAGTTGCTGTAACTTTATGGCATGAGTTTGTGATGTGATGTGAGAAATAATATAATAACAAAGATCGATCAGTTACGCCATCCTGAAGATTTCCCGTCACACCACATTATCTGTGGCGCCAATTAGGTGGACGCCACGCTTAACAGGACAATTAACAAAAATATTAGCTAATGTAGGTAATCTGTAACTATTTATATACTATATTTTATGACGATTATTAATCATTTATATTGATATTGTCAATAATATTACCATTTAGGATACGTAATGAGACTTATGTTTAAATTATACACTGCCATATAGATATTTGTACAGTTCTAAAATGGCCGATAACCGTTATTTTATGTGATGAGTTTTGCTCAAATATGTATCATGAAATTATATTGGCGAAGTTCATCGTCGCCAAAACGGGTTGTGATATGCTGTAAGGAGCATGGGATGCTTACATGATTACTTTCATCGTGTAATTTCATCCCATCTGCCACAAGGCTTATCGATAGAGGCTTCGATAAGATTAGATTTCATATTATGACATGGCTTTTGTCTTATGAGAAAATTTATTTCTTCCTATCTATATATTCACGCTAAATGCCATGAGAGTAGGCATAGAGAGCTATAATTTATAGTTCACTACGCTAGACATTTTATGTGACGCAAATCATAGTATGTACAATACTTATGTACTTACACGAATAAAGTCTCATAAGACAACAAGACAAAGACTCATAATGCAAAACTGGTTTTATGATTCTGACATTTCAGTTTTTTACTCGATTGAGGGTGAATATTGTAACATCCATGTTATTTATGATCATGTATGTAATATGTCAGATAAAAAAAAATAATGTATACAATGCAATGCAATCTGTAATTTCAACGAACATAAAATATTCCCACATGATAAAACAATTGTTTTAATGACATTTTTGTAAATGTTTATTAACACCGTATTATGCATGTAGGTATTTGAAAAATAGTAAAATATTAGGCTTTACTAGTATAATTTTAATTTAAACATGAATCCTCGTAGATTTAAATATATTGTTAAGATTTATCTGTGGATCTAAAGTTTAGTAATAATTAAAGTGCGTAAAACAAATAATATTTTTATTTAAACTAACCTCATAAATTAGCCTTCATCTACCCAGTACTGGATTTCCTTTCCCAATGCTTTCCACCCTTTGTGATCCTCAGCTTTCAATCTCAGGAAGATTATTGTATGTGAAGTTCTCATTGACAGTAATATGCTAGAATTTGTTAATAGAACTGTATTTTTTTTTATATTACAATAGACTCCCAATGCCAGTGAGGTCCCCACTAGAATAATCTAACCCGTAAGCTCCGCTCCGCCGCATATGCAGTGAGAAGAATCAGACAAATGTGGCTATTGCGCGCTTAGTATATATTTCAGGTACTTTCACGGCATCATCGTATTGTATTCTGTTGTGGGGATAAGCGGCAGACAAGCATTCGCCCCGCAGACATAAAATGGTAACCGAAGCTTAAAAACGGGAGTATTGCTCTCGCGTTGCCACCTTTGCTGCTAACACAGCAACACTTCACATCAAAATGTCATTCCAGGCTGCTTCTTAAAACAAATAGCTAGAACCAAGATTTCTGTCGCCAGAATTTTGCTAGACAGCAGAGTTCACCACGTGCAGATGAGGTTGGCTTGCGGTCATATAGGATGAAAAGATCAAGCTGTTCCAGAAAAAAAAACTCGACTGTAATGGCCACCGTTTTAACCGGTGTCACAAAAAAGTTTTGTTCGCGACGTTCGTTTTTTGTGTATTTAAAATGAATTACGATATTTTAGTCTGTTGAGGTCATGAAGATAATAACCTATGAAGAGCTGATGAAAGCAATTTTACATAGAAACTTAATTTACAGTTACGGGTCGGGGGAGACTAGAACGCGCAGCTCCTATTGGTTAGTTCACGGATAAACATGCGACCTAATCGGCTTATTGGTTAAAATGACTGATTGGTCAGTAGGCTCAAATTGCTGAGATATTTAGTCGCTAAAACACAACTTTTTTATCTGCGCGAGGTGCTTGCATGCGCTGTAGTGATTTATTATAGATTTGTGGTTGAGATAGATACGATTAAAAAGTGAGGTTAGGTTTTATTAAGTCTTTTAATAAACATCTTTGTTTCCTAATACTCGAAATTCGACCATAATTGAAAATTGAAAGGAAACATACTTTTACACGTTTATGTAGCATAATTCGCTGCAGGACATATGGGGAAGCTCAAGGTCGCTCAGCTCAGAGAATTGAAAATTAGGATATCCTTAGTAGAACTAAGGTAGCCAACATAGCCCAAAGGATAAGCAAGCTGAAATGGTAGTAAGACGGATGACCATTGGAGAAAAAGGTTCTCGATAGTCGTCCGTGTACTGGTACACGCAGTGAGGGACCACTCACCACTAGATGGAGCGACGAACTCGAGAGGTTTTTAGAGTATCTGTGAAGGTAGACCAACAACATGAAGCCAGTTTCTTTAGATGTCTAGTTTAGACGAGCTGGGTGGCGAAGTTGCCAGTAATGCTGCTTTAGTACTAACGGCCGTGGATTCGATTCCCACACAGGACAAAAAATTGCGTGTCTGTTTGTTTTTATCTGGGTGATTTGAAGAGGGGTATATATGCAACGCCACTAGGGAACCTCCATCTCATATAATACCTCTGACAAATAATAACTCCCTAGATAGAGGGATTATGCTCCTGCGAGTGAGTGAGATTACCACTAATCTCCTAAGGAGTTGCTGTGATATCACTCGCCTGTCCACATCAGCGGTGTACCTTCCATCGCTGCTAAAAGCGTTCGCCACCCATTGGCATTCCCCCATTCATATTTCTTATTCTCTGAAGACAACTGTTCATATAGGATGAATAGCCGAGGCGACAGCACGCATCCATGTCTGACACCAATGTAGGTATCAATGCTGTCCGCACACATGCTGTACGATCTTCATAAATGGATTGCACAGCACGGAGCTGCACGCGATGATGCCTTCCTTAAGAAGCTATCATTATATACTGTGCTATAATTATATATATACATGTAAAAAGATTTTTTCAAATTCGACTGGCCTGAATCCAACTGAATGGAATGGACACGTCGACATCTTCACAGTGGTTCGCAGATGTGCAGAATATGAAAACGCACATTGGTGATTTATTAATCTTGCGTCGCCCCGCATCCCCTGGGGCGATCGCCTCCGCTGAAGCCTTCCCGGCGAAAGGCATCCCTACGCGGTGTTTAATCAGTAGGAGTCTGACATAACTCGTTCTGCCGTCTGAAAAGGTACTTATGAGAGTTCACCGCCTCCCTCTCATCGGGTCCCGGAGGGTGCCCCTCACGGAAGAATGACTAACGCACACCGGGGTGTGGGTTAGTCCTTTTGTGGGTCTTCATTTTCATGTGCGAAAAACAATAAATCAAAAATAATTATTAACATTATGCAACCTCTATGTTGTCTCTATGACTTTCTAGTTTAGGTACGATTAAAATGTTGCCAAAATACTCTCTAGATATTCGATATCTGCCCTGATATCTTATCTTCAATGTCGTCCTTTGTATTTGATATTATTACATTTTAGGCGTCACACAGTCTATGATAATTCTCTATACATTATGACTAAATGTATTGTCAAGGAATTTTTTTAAAAACAATATGTGCGGTTTTTCACTGACGCAAAAAAATATGTTTTTTTTATTATATAGGTTCAGCAAGCTCCGCTTCGCCTGTTGGTAAGCGAAAAGAGGAACCCAAATTGCAGCGGTAACTGACAAAGGACTACAGTGTCCTGTCAGTTGACGCTACCATGCTCGCCCGCTACGTGCTTCTTCACGCTTCGTTTGAAGGATCCCACGTTGTAGGAAGGAGGAAACACATGTACAGGCAAGGCGTTCCACTTTTTAATAGTACGACAGAAGTAGGAGTTGCCGAAATTTTTGGTACGAGAAGAAATGTCCTCAACAGTGGAATGATGATATCGCTAGCCTACACGTGTGGTTATATGACAAATATATTTTTATCTATGAAAAATATATTTTTTAGCAATGCTTCCAGGATGTTATTGTAAGTGCCACCAAGGCTGGCTTTGTTAGGTGATATTTTTCACGATTCCAGTAGAAAACAAGGTCCTTATTACTTTATACAACGTCATGAGATATTTGACGAGCTCGGTAGCGCAGTGGTTTGTAACGCTAATTTGACACCAACTATCGTGAGTTTGAAACACATACAGGGCAAACATTTGTGTGCAATTTAGCATGGTCCCTCATATTTAGTCCCGCAGATGGAGGTTCCACTCGGGGCTGACTGGGCTCGAATCTGGCCATCAATTTTTCAGATGCTGCTGGATCATGACATGTTCCGTGACCGCATGAATTATGACGAAACTAGCTGACCTGTTCTGTTGTTCTGCTGAATCAATAAATGTCGTGTTAACTTAAATGTAAATCTGACATATTTATTTGAATTAATGACTATTTTAAAAGTTGTGCTCTTAGAAATTGTATTTTTAGCTTCACTTTTTTAATAATGACAATTTATAATCTTGCATGCCGGCTCGATTGGCAAAATGTAGTAGTGGTAATCCGTTCATGTTCCAAAGATCTTTTGTACCTACATTTGCATGAATAAAGTTTGAGTTTGAGTTTATTTGCTGATTTAAATTCAGTTTTTTATTAAGACAAAATCAAAGTCAGAATGAATTAAGTGTTCAAAAATATAAATAAGAAGTATTTTAATTGTATTAAAACTAACATAATTCACATGGCATGCATTTGTTTTATAGGAGCGAATGAAATGATTCGCTTACCATTGTTGTACTACTTTATATCAAGCTATTTGCTGGATGGGTTGCATTCGAGTCGATTCCCTTCGTTGAAATGACTGTGTAACCTTCAGTTGTAAATTGTGCGGGCACAAGTCAGGCTGATCCAATGAGTTCAAACATTAATTTGTATAGGGGGTTGCTACGTCTTGGTTTGTTATATAGTCTGTAGATTTGTAGGAATGCAGTAGACCAACGATGTAATTATGAATTGTGAAGTTTAAGTGTAGTATTTTTGTTATTTGCCGCAAGAATTAATTGTTCACTCAACCAATTGTGATTTTGTGGCTATCAAAGATGCTTGAGAAGAAATTGCAAAATTCGGCGGAAACGAAATCAATCCGTTAAATTCCTCGACAGGAACACGACCATTGCCGATAGTCGGTAATTGCTTGGAGAAACCTGCGTCAGATGGATCGTTTAACAACTCGCATGTTTGCCGTCAGCTGAAGTTTCGTGTCATAGCGCCACAGAGTCGATGATTTGAGACAAGCGTTCATTTCACCGGCAGCGGTCGATCTTGAAATGTCTGGTAGTATTTGGCGGATATCGCCAGGCAGTAGAATCATTGCGCCTCCAAAACATCTCGAGTCATTGCCCAGACCGTTAATCGTACATTCCTTCTGTTGGGGGCTCAAAAGTGGTACATTCGCTCCAACTGATTGGTTCAGTTCTATACGTACATATTCACGTTTACATTCCAATTGTCCACTAAAAGCGTCGTTAATTCCACTATTTGGCAGTAGCATTCTTAACTTTACTAACAAACTACCGCACATGATGTACCGCGTGTCTTCGATTAAAAGCAAAACCTGGTTATGTATCTCTTCATTCACCTGGAGATCGGGATTGCCTGAACTGACACGAATTCGATGTAAAATGTCTTTTAACATACATATACGTTTTTGTTACATAATTCGCAGTGATTCAAATGATGTCGGCCGGCAAACATTCACCAGCAACAACCGGAAGTAGGAGGATTCGTCACTTTGAACAAACTGTGTAAATACGATCAAAAACATCAGAAGAACTCACATTCATATGATCAGGAACCATATTGCCTTGCTCCTTACGTTGAAGTATCAGGGATGACGCTCCAAGTGGAATTAACGTGGCTTATCAGAGGCAACTTTCGTTTACATGAATTGCCTTCGCAAATTGAAAAGAAACTGATCAATGTTTGGGTTTTTTCCTCCTTTGGTCCCTGTCTCCTAGCAAGGTCCAAACGGGTCCTCCTGCGCATTCAAAATGCTTGTGTTAGATTCTGTTTTGGAGTAGGTACCACCAAGAACACATGTTACTCCAAATTTAAACGCTGTTAATACGTTTAATATGACATCTAGGTGCGATCTGTACTTTACAATCTTACTTTTCGATGTTGTAAACACTAAAATACTAAAATATGTCAAACTAACATGGGCTCACTCAAAATCATATTGGAAGCTTTCCTTACATTGCCACAAAACAACTCCCTAGAGGGTTGTTGTGTTTCTGCGTATGAGTGAGGTCACCAGGAAGCTAATTAGTTGCTGTGTTAGCAGCAGACGAGGCATCGTACGAGTGATACTTAATGTACATTATGTATCCCAAGAGTTCATGGGTTACGCACTGCTTTATATCAAGTTAAACAGTCACCGTAGCCTATGGACATTTGCAACACCAGGGGCGTCACTCATGCGTAGCCGACCCTCTAAAAACCTCTTCACGCATTTCTTGAAGAACTCCATGCTGTAGTCCCTTGGAAAAACCTCGGCTGGGAGCTCATTCCATAGCTTGAGAGTTCTCGGAAGAAAACTTCTCTGGAACCGCACAGTACACGACCATTGCGGTTCAAGCGTGTGAGGGTGAACTCCCCGCCCGTCGGCGAGCGGTGCGGTTATAAAAAGTAGCTGTCGGCATCATTCCGAACAACTCTTCAGAACACAACCCGTTGTACAATCGGTAGAACACACAAAGGGAGGTAAAGTCTCTCCTTAAACTTAAGGGTTCAATACCGTGTGTAAGCTTAGGATTGTCGACAATTCTCACAGCTCGTCTCTGAATCGAATCACACGGTCCAAGCTGGTATCCAGGTGCTCCCGCCCAAAGGTGACTGCTGTACTCCAAGTGCGGTCTGACTTGAGACTTATATGATATAAGTCTTTGCCCCGCACTGAAGTACTGTTTAGCACTGTTGAGCACACCAAGTTTACACACTTCCGGTCTAGCATACATTAGATACATAATCTGACTCATAGGGAGCACCTGGAAGGTTACAAACCTGAGGGTTCAGAGACGAGCTGAGAGAATTGTCGCTGATCTTAAACATATCACGGCATTGAGGATAATTTTAAGTCTTTGCCTTCCTTTGTATGTTCTACCGATTGTACAACGATTTGTGTTCTCAGGAGTTTTTCGATATGATGCCAACAGCTTTCTTCCACAGTGTCACTTGCTAGGCTAGGTATTCATCCCCCCCCCCCCCCCGCTTAAAGCCGTTTCAGAAGGATTTTTGATAACTTGTACAACAAACTCTACATAAAAAAGTACAGAAACTCTTTACGGGATTCTATTTTAACTAATTTAGTTTAAGAAAATATCTATATTGACACAACTTATGGGTTAAGCCCGAAATACACCTTCCTGTGAGGTGGAGGTACTTCCCCAGACGGTTTGCTTTGATGTGCCTTACCTCTCCTAAAAACATTCAGGCCAAGGCACACAGATATGTTCACGCATGTTAGTTCTATAAGGGAATCGAACTCACGGGAATTAATATCACAGTGACGTCACTAACCAGTGCGCCGTCATTAATATCACATGCCGCTGCATAAAATAATTTGGACCTTGTTTTCTACCGGAACTGTAAAAAAATCACCTAACAGAGTGGGCCTTGGCAGTACTTACAATAACATCCTGAGAACGTTGCTTATTTACCTTTTCTTGCGTCATTGTAAAACGGCGCATGTTGTTTGTAGAGAAATTCCATGACATTTAGTCATAAGTATAAAAAATATTATAGACTGTGTGACGCCTGGACAGTAGTACTGTTATCAAATATAAAGGACGACATTGGAGATAAGATATCACTACATGTTATCGCATATCTAGGGTGTATTTTGACAGAATATTAAATGTACCTACATCAAGCACATTAAAATACTCTCTGTAAAAGGGCTTATTATAGAATTCATGTAACTGACAAAGATGTCTGGAAATAATTCAGCACAGACTACCTGTCCTTAATAATCTTTAATTTTACCATTTGATATCATTATTGTACCATATATGCTTATGTGATTTTTTTTTGTAATATCTAATTGATAATTTTAAGAGAGCTATATTGGCAAGTTTCTTTCGGCATTTCTTCTTTGCCAATGGACATTTCCGAAATGCCAGTAGAATTAAAAAAGTAAAATAAGAGAATTGAATAAGATACAATACAATTATATTTCAAAAAATGTAAGACGTGTCTAAGTGCCTGCTAGGGCCCAATGGCAAATAAAGAATTTTTTATATTATCTTATCTTTTATCTTTTTTAGAATATCGAGTCCGAGGTTAACTCTATGTTCCGTAATGTGAATAAATGGCCAATAGCTATTTAAAAATAAAGATATATAATATAAAATATAAGATAAAAATCATTTATTTTCCAATAGGCCCTAATAATTTTCCATAGTTTTCTTCTTTAGTTTTAATCTCTCTTTTTTAATCTACCAGCATATAAATTATTTATTTGCCATTGGGCCCTCGCGGACGTTTAGCGGTCATAGCTCTTTTCATGCACGCTCGCCGGTTCCTGGGGCTCCTGACATCACCTTCTGATAAAACACGACTAATTAAATCATGGTAGGTTAGTCTTGGTCTTCCTCGGCTTCTCCATCCTTCCACTTTCGCATTGTATATCTGTTTATATAGTCTTATTGTATCTTATTCAATTATATTGTTTTACTTTAAAAGATTGAACGATGGCTTATAAATGTACCGTAGTTATGCACGGGGCCAACGGAGATGATGTCGCATCTCGGAACGCTGTCTCTATTTCTGATTCGATTTTTAAGTTCCAATTCAGATGTTTATTTTGCAATCTTGTTGTGTAAACTGGCAGTCCAGACAGACGTTGTCTTGCCCGAAAATTAAAAAATATTCTAGAGCTTGTTTGTTCGATTCCCATACAGGTCAAACAATGATGGTGTATATGAACATTTTTGTTTGTATTGGTCTGGTTCATCCCACTGCAGGCATACGGGTTTCCCTTCAACCTTAGCGGTAACCACCATTGCATAGTGTTAATTCTCATTGAACAAATTTCCCTTCTTCTTCTTCCTAGAACTTCAGTGATACTAATTTTGAGATGGAGCGACTGCCGACAGACTTACCCAGATCTTTCTTAGGCTTGACCTATCGTCGGCAGTCACTGCCCTTGCGTTGTTCATTATTGTATAATAAAGTTTTAGGGATAAAAGTTGAAAAGATAAGAATGTAGGATGAAAGAATGACGAAGCAGATATACCTACAATGCAAAAGTGGAAGGATGTAGGAGCCGAGGATGGCCAAGACTTACCCACCATGATCAAATTGGTCATGTTCTATCAGAAGGCGATGTCAGGAGCCCTAGAAACCGGCGAGCGTGCATGAGAAGAGCAATTAATGTTAAAGGAGCGAGTGAGGTATGTAAGGATCGAGTCACGTGGCGCTCGGTTCCCTCTGCCTACCCCGCAAGGGATTTGGCGTGAAGTTATAGATAGATAGATAGAAATATTTACGGAAGCAGGATCAATATTAATTACAACTCAGGAAACATACAAGCATACGGCCCACCTGATGTTAAGTAATTCCTATGACAAGCTCGCGCGATGCCACCGCTGTTGCTAACACGGCTACTTCTTAGCAGCTTATTGGTAACTCGCTCACTTGAAGTATGTTAAATGGCTGAGGTATTCTGAGAGGTAGAGTTACTTCCCCATACGGGCCGCTTTGATGTTCCCTACCTCTCTTAAAAATACTCAGACAAAGACGTGTTTATGCACACAAAAGTATGTTTTGTGTTAGTGATGGACGCTGTACGACCTTTGGTGTCTGGATGCCTTAGATAGTGTACTGGGATATCAGAAATAAAACTCTTCGATCTTTTCCACAGCGATTTATAGGAACGATTCAAGGAACCCTAAATAAAATTGAACAACCGGAGGTCAGGTGTTAAGGTTATTTAGTTGTGCCTTATAGGCACAACTAAATAACCTTAACAACGCCAGTACACTTCCGACTGCTTCTGACAGTGTACAACGCCATCTAGCGGTGAAATTCAAAAACTTATTTACATAAGCAGTGATATTTACGTTATACACAGGGCCGGATTAACCCATAAGCAAACTAAGCAGCTGCTTAGGGCCCCCGAAAAATTGGGGCCCCCAAGATCAGGCGTGTAATTTTTTTTTAAGTTTTAATAAGAAATTTTCAAACAAAATAACATCTTAATTTCCATGAAATGAGTCTTTCTTTGTCAATCAGAAGAAGTTGGGAAAATAACTTAAAAAAAAAATGAAATTAGTTAAATTATTGCTTTTTTAATAAATGTACAACATACTCGTAAAACAAAATTTTCTGTGTCACTCGTACATGAACAAAAAAAATTATTAACAAAAAGTTTAAGTAACAAAAAACATAGGGGGCCCCATACCGTTCACTGCTTAGAGCCCCACAGACTGTTAATCCGGCCCTACAGGCGCTTACCCGGTAAATACCCGAACTTCGGGTAAATACCCATTTATAACTATTTTTATCTACCCATTTTTAGGGTTCCGTACCCAAAGGGTAAAACGGAACCTTATTACTGAGGCTCCGCTGTCCGTCCGTCCGTCCGTCTGTCACCAGGCTGTATCTCATGAACCGTGATAGCTAGACAGTTGAAATTTTCACAGATGATGTATTTCTGTTGCCGCTATAACAACAAATACTAAAAAATAGAATAAAATAAATATTTAAGGGGGCTCCCATACAACAAACGTGATTTTATTGCCTTTTTTTATAGATAATGGTACGGAACCCTTCGTGCGCGAGTCCCACTCGCACTTGGCCGATTTTTTATTTAACTTTTTATCTAGTCTAGTCTCTTTTTATCTTTACTTTAAGACACGAGATATGCAATTTAGTTTTATGCGTTGAATACATATTGTAAAACGATATCTAACAAGAATACTTATTAGGCAGGGCTGTCACTCGGAGGTTGCGTTATATAAGTAATTACTTTGCAAACAGCGCACGATCCGCAGATCCAAGATTCCTTAGTCGTCATTTTTACCTACGACGGAACGAATAGGTATATGTATTAAGGGCGAGAGTATGTTTGTGTGTGCTCACGATTGTTCCTATTTATCTTCAAAAGGGTTTGAGCAGAGATGGGCGGGTGGATAAAATATGAGAAAGGTAAAATTAGGAAGAAAAGTTAAAAGAGGTAAAAATTATCCTTAAAAATCTCCCTTTTTATCCCCGGGTATATATTAAAAATGCAATAGTTCTCAAATTAAACAAAGCCGTAATGATTTTAGATGGAATATTATATATTCATATAAATTAATCAATGCCACGATTATGTTTATATAAATTGCCGAACACCGTAGTGAAAAACTGACATATAAAATATTAATTTGTTATAAAATTAAAATACAGTGTTTAAAATACATAATAAACATCTCTGAAATAACTTTGAAAGTTAAAATTAAATCACCGACTTCTATACAAACGGAAAGTATTTTATAAGATTACTTCACAGAATAAGAACATTTTAAACAAATTAAACAGTAAGTAAATAATCAGCACGAAAATATTTAAATTTACTTCTTCCCTTATTATTTAGTATATATACACAATCTCACTTTGGTACTTTCAAAATATATAGGTAATATAAATCTTTTATATTATGAACAGTTTGTAATTTCTCAACTCTGATATGTTAAACATTTCTAAATAATTCTTATATTCTTCATCACTACTACCTACTTACTTTCAAGATGGCGCATAAAGCTAAGTGGCGCCCTCATTTTGTTTTTATTAATAACACTAAATTTAAAGACCAATTCAAAAAATCGCTTTTTACAGGCACTGAAGAACTATATTTATGTTTTTTAAAACATATCTTGTATTTATTATCTATATACAAATAACCAATATTTTAATTATTGCTAATTGTGGCCACTTATAGCAATAATCAAAATTATGACTAATTGTACATTAATAATAATACCGAATATGTTTCAAATAAACATAAATATGGTTCTTCAGTGCCTGTATTGTATTAAAACAAATAAACAAACATTTGAAATATTAGTTAAAAATGAAAGAAGATTAAGATTTAAAGGTGGTACGCCATATAATTGTATTAAAGTAGTGTTTTAAATTGATATAATCCAATCAGATAATATTAACCTTCCGTACCTTAAAAGAAAAAACGGAACCCTTATGGGATCACTTTGTTGGCCGTCTGTTTTTCTGTCTGTCAAGACACTTTTTCTGAGGAACGGGAGGAGCTATCAAGCTGAAATAAATATCAAATACTCAGGTCTGTAGTTCCTTCGAGCAGTGGAAAAAACAAACTTCTAGGGCAACGCAATCAAAAGATACAGCTGTTTATTCCTCGATGACAATGATTTGCAGAAATATTTTTTACGGAACTCTCAAAGTACGAGTCGTACTTGTCGGCTATTTAAGTCAGTTAGAAATGAATAGGGTACTAAATTGCCGTTCATTCATCAATACCTCGAAACCTCCTCGAAAGTGTCAATTCTTCGAAAACTCTATCTAGAACTAGAATATATCAGCTTGAGTGTTTCGACCTCGTATATGATATATTCACTGTCCAGAAGGAATAATCGTGTTTATTTTAATTTGTGATTCGCCTATTTACGGGATATACATGGGGCACACTAAAAGTTTTGCACTTCTAGCTAATCGGAACTATTTGAATTTCGAATGTTATATTTTTTGAAACGTTGCAACCTACTTAGTAATAAAAAAAAACAATTGGCAGGAAATCATTTGTCAATTGTTTTTTATCACACATCAAAGTTCTACGTACGCAACGAAAATGGAATTGAGTCGAAAAGATTTTAGAGCGATGATTTTTTATGATTTTAAAAGTTCTCTCTCTTCGCAAGACTGTGCTGCTCGTCTTCAAAATGCTTTTGGGAGAGAAGCACCTTCTTTGAGGCGATGGTTTGCTGAATTTGAGAGAGGTCGAGTTTCTTTACATGACGAATTTCGTGAAGGGCGGCCTTCAACTGCCGTCAACGTAAATAATGTGGCTACTGTTAAGCGGCTAATTGAAGAAAACCCGCGGATTACCTATGAGACAATTCGAGAACTATTGGGGATTGGTATGAGCCAAATTCAGAAAATTAAACACGAAGAATTGAAAGTTCGGAAACTTTGTTGTCGTTGGATTCCTCATGAACTGACAGCGGAGCAGAAGCGGGCTCGCGTGGAATAATGCTCACAGATGCTACTGAAGTACGACCACGGACATTCTAATGCTGTTTATGACATTGTCACAGGAGACGAAACGTGGATTTATTGTTTTGAACCCGAAAGAAAACAGCAATCTTGTGAATGGGTGTTTGGAAATGAGAACAGGCCAACAAAAGTGAGGCAGGCGAGAAACGTTGGCAAAAAAATGATCGCGTTTTTTTTCTCAGCTACGGGTCCCATCTGCACAATTCCACTTGAAGATCAAAAGAGTGTTAATACCGAGTGGTATTCTACCATTTGTTTACCCAGGGTGTTAGAAAAAGTTCGCGAAAGACTACCAAAAAGCCGCGTTCTCCTACATCATGACAACGCTTCTTCACACACGGCCAACAAAACAAAGTCATTTTTAACTTCCGAAAAAGTACAACTCGTTACCCATCCTGCGCATAGCCCCGACCTAGCACCCTGTGATTTCTGTATTTTCCCCAAAATCAAAGATTTGATGAGAGGTTTCACTTTTACCAACTCCGAAGAGGCAGTGATAGCGTTCAATCAGCACGTAGAAAACATGCCTTTAGATCTGTGGTCCTCCTGTTTTAAAAAATGGTTCGATTTTTTAAAACCTTCACAGACAAATCCAGAAGTTAATATTACCTTCAAAATTTACTTTATAGCAATAACACCGCCTTTTTTGCATAGACGTAAATCTTTAATATATCACTGTGCTGTGTATATTTTACTATGTGTTATACAAATAAGCCAAATTAAGTATCTTATTTTCTTATAGAATCTTTCCTCATATATTTGCCATCTTTTGGGAAATTTTAGAACTAATAACTGAAGTCAATAAAAATACGGCTGCTACAAAGCACAGCAACTTGCTACTCAATTCCGCATAATTCTGCAGCGCATCAACAGATGACGCTTTACAAAAAGTATTTAGTTCCAATAATTCGATACGAGATCATTATGGGATTTTATTCTACAACTGCCCAAAATAGGTTACAAATTAGACACCCGCGTCAAATATCGCCACGGTAACACTGGCTCTGCTGTGTGTTAAAACACTATATGAGTCCTAATTATATTTGAAATAAATTTAATAAGTATTACGTACAGCGCCATCTAGTTAAAAATTAAGGAAATATTATGTTCGGGTACTAGCAATAAGTAAAATAATTATACCAAAATGAAGCAACCATCCAACTGATAAACATACATATACATAGTTTATTTCTGTAAATACATACTTCTTTTTGTTTTCGTGTGTGTTTAGAAAACTTTGACTTAAAAAAGAACATAGCTCGTTGGCGCTGTGGTTAATAACACTAGTTTGACACCAACACTCGTGGGTTCGATTCCAATGCAGGATAAACATTTGTGTGCATGAACACGTCTGTTTGTCTTTGTCCGGGTGTTTTTAAAAGATGTAGGGTGTATCAAAGTAGCCCATCTGGGAAAATACCTCCACCTCATAGAAAACCGCGGCCAAGTAACAACGCTCTGGAGGGTTGATGTGTTCCTACGTGAGAGTGAGGTCACCAGTACGCTTCAGTTGCTGTGTTAGCAGCAGAGGTGAGGTTGTGTATAAAAAAAGAAAGAAAGAATAGTAGACTAGGACCGCTAGGAATCAATTTTGTATATAAAGCACCTTAAAATCAGTCCAATGACTCTTTCAGGCCAACTCTGTTTCTAACATCATCATTGCGAATACGGTCTATAAGCGTTACGCCACGAATTTTGCGCAAGGCTCGCATTTCGACTGCGTTTATCCTACTTTCATGCCCTCTCTGCCACACCCAGCTCTCGCTTCCATAATTAACCATAAGTATTCCAAAAGTAAGTAATCAGTATCGGACTCCGCCAATAATAATGGTACTATAATGAAACGGGGGAACGCTAGAAAGAAGAAGATTTTACAAACAAACGGTCAGTTATAAAGCGTAAATAGTTACAAAAACAAATTAACAGTTAAAAACCACTACAAAAATCACCTCCTACGTTAAAAACAACCAATATTTATAGACAAAACTTTGCCAATCTCGAAACAAAACTTAGTTATTAAAAGCCGAGAGAGATCATAAATCTATAAGTTTTAAGATATTTTAAATTAAAGTCCCGGTATCTAGGTTCGTTACAATGAGCGCGGGAGAAGTAATATTGAAAGATACCGCGATTTTGCTAAAGTTATTCAATAAATTTTTAAATTGTTGATTTATGTACGATTTTTAACGTCCCCGGATGTTTACATCGCTAAAAAGGTCTTGTCGTGAATTTGAATTTTTAATTTTTTTACTCCTACTACGTCAGGAGGAAAAGAATCACGGCTGACTTCAAACTTCTTCTTATTTTTAGCGTTATCCCGGTTCCTAATCCATTAGGCTTGGCAGGGTCCGCTACCTAAGCCTAAGGATTTGTCGAAGATACTGATTTTTACATGGAGCAACTGCCTTCAGACCACAACCCATAGGGAAAACCAGACTTTTCTTAGATTCCAGCATTATCCCGTTTCCTATTCCATCAGGATTGGCAGGGGTCCGTTACTTAAGCCTAAGGATTTGTCGAAGATACTGATTTTCACGTAGAGCAACTTGCCTTCAGACCACAACCCATAGGGAAAACCTGACTTTTCTGAGCTTTCAGCATTATCCCGTTTCGTAATCCATTAGGATTGGCAGGGGTCCGTTACTTAAGCTTAAAGTTTTGGTGAAGATACTGATTTCAACATGGTATCCCGGTATCCCAGTGGACAAAGAACCGGCCTAGTGAACAACAGGTCCCAGGGATGTACCACTAAATTCGTATTTTCGGATTTATGACCATATTTGTAATTATCACTTTTTATTATTTTTTATATATATATATATGGCAATAGTGTTGCTACTTTATGCCAGTGTCAAAGTTAGGGAAACATTAATAATAAAAATTCGGTTAAATACGAAATTCGGAAAAGATATGATCAGTTAAGTATATACATATTTACAGTTTGATACTATTAGAATTGATAAAATTATACAGTAGCTTGTAGTATAGTAATGGATACATAAGTATACAAGCAATGCTGGTAGGTTGACTTTATAGGTTACAAGGGAGTCAAAAAACTCAGTATGATTGAGCAAAGGGCAGGAGAAGAAAACGTGATTGAGATCGCCGACATCTGTTCCACATTCACGAACATCATTTGACAAGCTCGGTGGTGCAGTGGTGAAACGCGTTGTTACGCTACTTTGACACCGACGCTCGTGGGTTCCATTCCCACACAGTACAAACATTTGTGTGCATGAACATGTCTGTTTGTCTTAGTCTGGGTATTTTCTATGTATAATAAGTATGTGTTTACAAAAAAAAATATTTACGTATGTTTGTCAGTTGTCTAGTACCTATAACACAAGCTTCGCTTACTTTGTGGCTAGATGGCGCTGTGTAATTTGTCCGCAAATATTTATTTATTTATTCATCATTGTTCACTATACGAAGCTTCGCAAGGTGGACAGGAATGCATGCATGATCAATCCGCATACGTGTAGTTACTGATGTAATAAATTTGTTAAATTTGACTTTGAAAAACCACGGTTTAGGTGGTAATTATCACTTGCTCAACGGTGAAGGAAAACATCGTGGGGAAACCAGCACGTCCAAGAAATTATATTTCGAAAGACGTGTGTCCTTACCTAAGAATGATCTGGTTTTCCCTCCGGGTTGCGGAGGTCTGCCGGCAGTCGCTCCATGTAAAAATCGGTATCTTCGCCAAATCCTTAGGCTTAGGTGGCGGACCCCGCCAATCCTAGGGCATTAGGTATCGGTATAACGGTAAGAAGAAGAAGACTGATTTTGAGATGGAGCGACTGCCGTCCGACCTCCACACCTCGGAGGAAGACCAGACCTTTCTTAGGGTCACGCGTCTTTTGAAATATAATTTCTTGGACGAGCTGGTCTTCTCATGAGGTTTTACTTCATCGCCGAGCGAGTGATAATTACAAATATGTACATAAATCCGGATATACCGATACACTTTGACGAGCTCGGTGGCTCAGTCGTTAATGACGCGACTTTGACACCAACGCTCGTGGGTTCGATTCCCACACAAGGCAAACATTTGCGTACACACATGTCTGTTGTGTCTTGGTCTGGATGTTTTAAGAGAGGTAGGGCGCATCAAAGCAGCCCGTCTGGGGAAGTACCTCCACCTCACGGAAAACCGCAGACAAATAACAACTACCTAGAGGGTTGTTGTGTTCCTGCGTGTGAGTGAGGTAAGCTCCCAAGGAGTTGCTGTGTATGCAGCAGAGAAGGTATCGTGCGAGTGATACTTAATATATCGCAAGCGTTAATAGGCTACGGTAGCTGCTTTACATCAGTTGGGCCGTATGCTTGTATGCCTCCCGACGTAGTATAAAAAAAAAAACACTAATTTAGTGGTACATTATATTACAGTACTCGAACCGAGGACCAGTTGGTCAAAAGGCCGGTTCTTTATCCACCGGGCTATCACTGTTCCACGGCTGAAGTCAAGCATCTACAGCAGTTAAATTTTCTTCGAGTATGTATCAAAATAAAATGTACCTTAGTTCATTCAGGCGTCATTTTCCAAAAGTCAAATTTACGTGCAATTTCATCTGGTACCCACCGCCGTGACGTAGCGTGACCCACCCGGGTGACGGCCGGCTATATGCATATACTAATTAGTGGCGGAAACATAACATAGTTTAGATCAAACTACTTCAAGGGTGTAGCAATCGCGAGTCGCCAATTCCACTGTTAACACAGTAAATCAACAGATGTTTACCTCACTCTGAAGAACACAACAAACAAACATCAAAGGAATTATTGCTATTTATCTAAAAATCGGCCAAGTGCGAGTCGGACTCGCGCACGAAGGGTTACGTACCATTATCTATAAAAACGGCAAAAAAAAAAAAAACACATTTGTTGTATGGGAGCCCCCCTTAAATATTTGTTTTATTTTAACTTAGTTATTTATTCTTAAAGTGAATATATAACTGAATATTCTGTGAATATTTCAAGCGTCTACCTGTTGCCGTTATCAATATCGAGCAAAAATAAGCAAAAAAATCACGTTTGTTGTATGGGAGCCCCCTTAAATATTTATTTTATTCTATTTTTTAGTATTTGTTGTTATAGCGGCAACAGAAATACATCATCTGTGAAAATTTTAACTATCTAACTATCACGGTTCATGAGATACAGCCTGGTGACAGACGGATGGACAGCGGAGCCTCAGTAATAGGGTTCCGTTTTACCCTTTGGGTACGGAACCCTAAAAACGAGCTCCATAGTGGAGTAATTAGTAATGCGAGTTCGACACTAAGACTCGTGGGTGGGTGGTTAATTCTAATAACTTTCAGTACGAGCTTCGTGTGCCTGTACAGTAATTTAAGTTGCTTATTCTTAAAACTTTCTGCATGACCTCCGTGTGTCTGTACAGTAATTTAAGTTGCTTATTCTTACAACTTTCGCCAAGACCTTCGTGTGCCTGTACAGTAATTTAAGTTGCTTATTCTTACAACTTTCGCCAAGACCTTCGTGTGCCTGTACAGTAATTTAAGTTGCTTATTTTTTAAACTTTCAGCATGACCTCTGTGTGCCTGTACTAGCCTCTGCAATATTATTGACCATGCAAACGTTTGTATGAAATAAGACGTCACATACAGAGTCATATCGCATGTATCAATAAAGGCATCACGCGCCCGCGCATGGTGCGTGATGCATTTTCTATTATTAGAGCAGATCCGATGATGGTATCAGCTCATGATCGGTGGCCGACATATTGACTGCTGCTAAATATAGCGGTGAGCCGATACGATGTCTATAGTGATGGGAAATGTCGAGATTCAGGTGTGCGAATTGAAAAACAAATCGCCTTTCTAATACAAACCAGTTGAGAATGCGCAAGCTTGCATTGCCAGAGGAACACCTGGCTCGTCAATTATATAACAATTAATTATTGTTTTTTTAATTTGTCGGCCATTTCAAAATGGCCGACATGTGCCTTAAGAGATAGGAACGGTGTTCCTGAACATTCCTATTCGTTTTTTTTATGCTGAAGCCGAATCTGAAGTCAAAATTCGAATATTCGAAAAAAACGCACTTACAGACAAACGCACAGACAAACATATAGTTTCATATAGGAACGGTTTCCTATATGAAATCTATATGTTTGTCGAAGATTATATAATATATATATAAGGGAATAATACATTTTATACCTTCAATAAGATTATGATGGTTTTTATTATTATTTTCCTATATAAAATCTATATGTTTGTCTGTGCGTTTGTCTATAAGTGCGTTTTTTTCGAATATTCGAATTTTGACTTCAGATTCGGAGTCAATAGGCTGCGGTGACCGCTTACCATCTGATGCGGGCCGTTTGCTTGTTTGACAATCTAGTTGTATAAAAAAAGTAAATATTTTTTTTTACAACGTCGGGAGGCATACGACCCACCTGATGTAAAGCAGTTACCGTAGACTATGACCGTTTGTAATAAATTAAGTATCACTCGTGCGATGCCACCTATGCCGTTAAGACAGCAGCACCTTAGGCATATGCTGGTGACCACGCATGAATACAACAACCCTCCAGAGAGTTGTTATTTGGTTAGGGTTTTCTGTGAGGTGGAGGTACTTCCCTAGATGATGTGATTTGGCCTCTCTTAAAAATGCGCAGGCTAATATAAACAGACATGTTCATGTACACTATGTTAATCCTGTGTGGCAACCGAAACACTTTTACAAGAAGTGTGTTGTGTTTCTGAGGGTGAGTGAGGTCATCAGGAAGCTTCTACAGCAGCAGGTAGCAAACGTGAGAATACTTCCTGTTTCATTGGTATGGGACATATCATTTTTTAGGGTTCCGTACCCAAAAGGAAACGGAAAACGGAACCCTATTACTGAGGCTCCGCTGTCCGTCCGTCCGTCCGTCCGTCTGTCACCAGGCTGTATCTCATGAACCGTGATAGTTAGTTGAAATTTTCACAGATGATGTATTTCTGTTGCCACAACAAATACTAAAAAATAGAATATAATAAATATTTAGGGGGGCTCCCATACAACAAACGTGATTGTTTTGCTCATTTTTGCTCGATATTGATAACGGCAACAGGTAGACGCTTGAAATATTCACAGAATATTTAGTTATATATTCACTTTAAGAATAAATAATTAAATTAAAACAAATATTTAAGGAGGGCTCCCATACAACAAACGTGTTTTCTTTTGCCGTTTTTATAGATAATAGTACGGAACCCTTCGTGCGCGAGTCGGACTCGCACTTGGCCGATTTTTCTTATACAACGTTGGGAGGCACACAAGTATATGGTCCGCATTATGTTAAGTAGTTGCCACGGTCTATAGACTACTGCAATACGTGTCATCAGCGTTCTGCCATTCCTGCTACTAACAGCAATTGAATAAGAGCAGCTTGCCGGTGACCTTAATTACTCGCAGGAACACAACATCCCTCTAGGGAATTGTTATTTGTCTACGGTTTTTGTGAGGTGGAGGTACTTCCCCAGGCGGACTGTTTTGCGGATGTTTGAATACTATTTTTTTCATATGTAACATATACTTCGCATTGATGATGTTACAGAGAGAGAGATGAGAATTAGAAACAGAGATGGTCTGAAAGAGAGCGTCGATGTTAAAATAAGAAGAGGCATGCTCCGTTGGTTCGGACATGTAAAACGAATTCAGGATGAAAGAATGACGGAGCAGATATACAATGCAAAAGTGGAAGGATGTAGAAGCCGACGAAAGCCAAGACATACCTACCATGACCAAAATGGTCATGTTCTATCAGAAGGTGATGTCAGGAGCCCTAGAGACCGGCGAGCGTGCATGAGAAGAGCAATTAATGTATAAGAAGCGAGGGAGATATGTAAGGATCGAGTCACGTGGCGCTCGGTTCTCTCTGCCTACCCCGCAAGGGATTTGGCGTGAAGTTATAGATAGATATACTTGAAAAATACAAAACATATAAAGTGATATTTTTTGGTAGAGTCAAAGCAGCGGTCGCTCCATGTCTAATTCAGTATCTTTGCCTTAGGCTTAGGTAGCGAACTCCTCTAATCCTGGTAGTTTAGGAAACGGGATTGTGCTAAGAAGAAGAAAATTACCCAAATTCGCAAGCATTCAATCATTTCAGCCAAGGGACGTCCATCGCTGAACATTAACTCTTAGACCTCCACAGAGATCCCTATGCTTGCATCCATTGGCTCCCTGCGATTGGCACAACATCGTCGGTACATCGTGTCCTACGTAGCTTTTTCAGGTTATCCATCGCCATTCGAGAACTGTTCTGTCCAACGGCCATCGGTTCTTCGATCTATGTGCCGGCTTACTGTCACTTCAGCTTGCTGATCCTTAGAGTCAGTAGCTCCAGTTCTGTTCTATTCCACAGAGTAACTCCGAGCATGGCTCTCTCCATCATACGCTGTGCAACCTTGAGCTTTCATATGAGGTCCATAGTAAGAAACCACGTTTTTGTGCCATAAGTCATCATTAGTGAAATATATCGATAAACTCATACGTACAACACTATTTCTCAATGGAACAATCGATGCATCGGTGTCGTAGGTTAACTGTGACAGACTGCAGATCAGACTGGCGAGCACTACTTATTAAATATACCAATGAAGTATTGTTGTATATCTAAGGTTTACAACCTCACATGCACGGGCTGCATCCCGCTAACGGTTAAACGTAGAACCTGCCAACAAACGAGATACTCCCAAAAAGTAAGCCAAATTTCTCACTTTATTCAGAAAGTGAACTACTACATCAACCCTAACTCATCCCACTGCAGAGATACGGGTCTCTCTTCAACCGAAGGAGTTTAGAGCAGTGTTTTCAAGCCACCCGAAGTCCACCGACTTGGCTTAATGACTGTCATCTATCGACAAAAGCCGGTACAGACAGCTTAACGTGCCCTCCGAAGCACGGAGAAACTCGAGAAAGATAAACCCATCCATAGGTAGGCTGCGGTTGAAGTTGCTTAACCTGCGTGTTCGGTTAGAATGAAAATAAACTATACTGCTTTCCTAATGCGTCATATGCGACTATATTAATACGTGTGCTTTTCTTTCCAGCCGAGAACGACAACTTAACGCGTCCTCCGAAGCGTGGTGAAGCTCAAGATAGATAAACCCATTCAAAGACAGTCAGACGTTGCTTAACCTGCGTGTTCGGTTAAAAAGATACGTGTAATGACGCCATTGAGCTCTTCAGAGAGTGAAGAATGAAAGAAAACAATAGATTTATCGTGCAAAAGATGAATAAGGTCACTACATCTTTTGAAGAAGCAATGTTTGATGGTAAGTATTATTGAGGAAGTTAGTGGCATCCAGTCGAACAGCGTCTATCGCTGCACATCTAAGGATGGGATTAACTGTCTCGGAGGACACGATAAGCTGTCGGTCCTGGCTGTTTTCGATAGATGGCAGTCATGAAACAGGAGGAAGTAGGGTATATCCCAACTGGAGAAGTGTTTACCTGCACCTCAAAGCTGCAGTCAATTCATAACGCCCAGGTGGGTTGTAGTGTTACTGCAAGGTTACCAGTAAGCTTCCAAGGGGTCGCTGTGTTAGCATTAGGGGCAGCAACAGGAGTGATACTTCCTGTATTGCAAGTGTTCATAGGTTCATGTACTTGTTTGCTTCCCGTCGTTTTATAAAAGGAACTAGCGGACCCGACAGACGTTGTCCTGTCCCATAATATAAAGTTTCCCAGAACCCGACTGCAGTGCCACCTATTGGGTCCAATTGTGAATCTAAACCATTCTCGAATCCCCTTGAACACACACAAAAAATTTCATCAAAATCGGTCCAGTAGTTTAGGAGTTCAGTCACATACACACGTACAGTAGAATTATATATATAATATAGATATATACTAATTCGTTCTTGAGATATCATAAAAAAAAGTTTCATATAAAATGTATGAGAAATGGAATTTACTTTATATATATTTTTTTGTTATTTTTTCCATGTTTTAATACTTTTTATACTATTCCGGACGAAAACAAAAGACACAAAAATCATAAAAATCGGTCCAGCCGTTCTTGAGTTATAAATGGTATAACTAACACGACTTTCTTTTATAGATATAGATATATTGTAATAATCATATACAGATATACAATGGAGGACAACCAAGACACACGCCATAATCAAATTGATCGTGTTTTATCGGAAGGTGATCTGCCATGCAATTCTGTAAGAGCAAACGTCCTTACATCCTCAGAAACATCGGCTGTTACAGCCTTGAACACAAAATTGCAATTCTTTGGTGTCGCTTTTTTTGGTTGTGCGACACTAGCGCCGCAAGGCTGCGTTTGGAATTGGAATTCTACAAGGCAAACAGCCTCGCGTACGCTTACAGCCTTATAGAATATCAAATAATTTAGCCGTGATCGCAGTAGACGATGTCAAAGCTGTGACATCTGTGATCACAGCGACGCACGCAGCCATTACGAGTCGCTTAGAGAATTGCATGGCTGGAGCCCTAGACACCGGCGAGTGTGCATGAAAAGAGCTATTAATGTTAATGAAGCGAGTGAGGTGGGTAAAGACTGCTTATTATAAAGAACTGAGCGCCACATGATTCGGTCCTTGCATACCTCACTCGCTTCTTTAATATAGTTATTTGTTCGCCGATTAATTTTACAGAAGAAACGCGAGAAAGTAGTGTAGATTTTACTACACCATTTATTAAAAAAAATATATCAGCACTCTGCCCAAATGACAAACAAATAATATGCCAGCTTTTACATCGACGAGCTCGGCGGTGCAGTGGTGAGACTCGCTGTTATTAAAGTTACTTTGACACCGACCCTCGTGAGTTCGATTCCCACACAGGACAAACATTTGTGTGCATGAACATGTCTGTTTGTCTTGGTCTGTATGTTTTTAAGAGAGCTAGGGCGCATCAAAAATTCCCATCTTGATAAGTACATCCAACAGCCGCACCGCAACCGCAAACCGCAGCCAAATAACTCCCTAAAGGGTTGTTGTGTTCCTGCGTATGAGTGAGGTATTCAGTAAGCTCCAAACGGGTTGCTGTGTTAGCAGCAGAGAAGGCATCGCGCGAGAGTTACTTAGTGTTCATAGGCTACGGTAACCACTTTACATCAGGTGGGCCGTATACTTGTATGCCTCCATTCTATAAAAAAAATAAAACACATCACTCGCTTCTTTAACATAGCTCTTTGCTCGCCGATTCCTAGTAAAACAGTAACGCAAAAAAGTAGTGTAGAGTCTTCTACCGATATCATATATATATATAAAAATGAATGGTTGTCTGTGTGTCCTCTATGGACTTAAAAACGGCTGGACAGATTTTATTGAAATTTTCAGGGAATCTTCAGGTTAGCCCAGCAGGTGATCCTGTGAAGTTTGGTTGCGATCATATCACCCGTGCGAAGCCGGGGCGGATAGCTAGTTTATTCATATATAAAATTTCATCACTTTGCACAGATAACAAACAAATAATGTACAAATTAATACATAGCCAGTAAATAGTCCTTGAGCCGGCAACAATTTCCCATACCAGAGATCGGTTTGAATTGGCGTCAATCGAATTATTTCTAAATCAATTGAATGAGTCATATCGCCTAAACTGCTCGCTGACATTATTTTAATTAGTGTGAGAGCGAATGGCCAATTTTTGATCCGAGTAGTCGTTCATTGCAGTAATTAAATCTACAAAAAAAAATTGGTTATCTGTAAAGTCGGTTTCCGGACGATAATTTTAAGTGATAGCGTTATAAGAAAATATTCAACTGTTGACAAAACAGTTCACGTGTAGGTTGTGTGCTGCCGCTGTCTCTCTTCTACTCGGACGCATCGGCCCATGGAGTGGAAGAGAGATAGATGCGTCACAAGCCGAACGCTTAGGCCGATCGTGCCTCTCTATCGCTTGTTCCGCGCTCTCGCTTGTACAGGCGGAACGTGACATATTTTCGTGCATGCTGTCGGCTTTCATCGATTTATAAGACGCTATCACGTCAAAAAACACATAAATAGCCAGCAGGGCAGCTTGTAGCGTGCTGTGTATGCCTGGAGAGAAAGCCGCCTGGGGAAGCACCTCCCATACTCTACCTCACAGAAAACCTCAGTCAAATAACAAGTAAGAGAGGTATTTACACATGTTACTCCATGTTTAAACGTTGGTAATATCCTTAATATGAAATCTAGGTGCGATCTGTACTTAGTAACCTTACTTTTCGATGTTCTAAACACTAAAATGCCTAAATATGACAAACTAACATGGGCTCACTCAAAATCATATTGGAACCTTTAGTTACATTGCCAAAAAACCACTGCTTTGCGAGGTAGTTTTAACTTAGCTACTTTTAGGTTTAGGTTTTTAGAGAGGTAGGGCACATCAAAGCAGATAGATCTGGGGAAGTATCTCGACGTCACAGAAAACTGCAGCCAAATAACACCCCTGGAAGGTTGTTGTGTTCCTGCGTGCGAGTGAGGTCACCAGTAACCTCCTGAGGATTTGTTGTGTTAGCAACAAAGGTGGCAGCTCCCGCGTGATATTCAAGTTATTACAAGCGTCGATAGACTACGGTAACCGCTTTACATCAGGTGGGCCGAACGCTTGTATGCCTCCCGACGTTGTATAAAAAAAAAGCTATGTGGCCACTTATAGCAATGGTCAAAATTATGATTAATTGTACAAAAATAATAAATATAGAATATATCTCAAAAATACAAAAATATTCTAAAGTATTGAGCTGATTTGAGCGTTTTTTTGAAATTGGTCTTAAATTCAGCGTTATTAACCCAATAAAAATAAAAGGAGAGCGCCACTTAGCTTTATGCCTCCTCTTAATCAACAAACAACTATCTGGCGAGAGAGAGATAGGGTGCATCTAAGCAGTCCAACTGCAAAGGTGTCGTACGCTACAGTAGCTGCATCAGTGCTATAAAAATGAAAAGAAATGCGTATAGGTCGACTAAGACAATGCAAATGAAATCTATTTTTTTTATATACCTAAGTTCAGCATAGTGGCTCCACTTTATAAATAAATAAAATATAAATATTGTTGGACAAATTGCACAGCGGCATCTAGCCCCAAAGTAAGCGAAGCTTGTGTTATGGATACTAGACAACTGATAAACATACGTAAATACATTTTTTTTTTTGTAAATACATACTTATTATACATAGAAAATGCTTTGTGTGCTTCCGCCACCAATTACTTCATGCGGCCTAGCGCCGGCCGGCACCCACCCACTACTGTTAGTACGTGGTACATGCCGACGCTGCCATGGCTGCTCCGGTAGTCTCTGCCTCGGCTGCTGCGGTCGTCCGCCATCTGGAACAGAATCCGCATGCCCCCACCACCACCGTCGCTGCCACGACTGGCCTGGTCGTCGCTGCGACACGTGTTTCGCCTCTCCACGAGGCATCATCAGGCGTTGTAGACCTTAATCGTAAGAATAACATGCAATGTAGCATGTTACGCCTGATGATGCCATGTTCATGCACACAAATGCTTGTACTGTGTGGGAATCGAACCCACGAGCGTTGGTGTCAAAGTAGCGTAACAGCGCATTCCACTACTGCGCCATCGAGCTCGTCAATCACTTTCCCTGATGGTAAGCGAAAGAGGAGCCCAAATCGCAACTGCATCTGACAAAAAACTACACAGTGTCCGCAATAGGCTTCTTCACGCTTCGTTTGAAGAAACACATGTGCAGGCAAGGCGTCCCACTTTTTAATAGTACGACGAAGATAGGAGTCTGTTCTATATTTATCTATATCTGATTATTTATCTATTCTATAACTAGTATTCTAAATAGAAATGATTTGATTTATTATATGTTCATTTGTAATGGATAAACATAAAAAAATCTTAAGCGATTTAAAAAATGTTTTACCAACCGAAAGCTATTTTATCAGCAAGTAAAATTGAATACATTTTATTTAAAAAAAATCGCAATAATGTAACCCAAGGTGGCAAAAATTTGTTATTAGACGTCATTATTTACGAGTATCGTGCGCTGCGAATAGCTATTGATTATAAATATAAAACAACAAATATAATATAAATAAATCAAAAATAAACAATTACAAAGTAAAAATAAACACAGAAGCCAAAAAGCTAGCGAGTGTTGTTACGACCACGACCGCAACTATTGGCGGGCGCGTGCAATTGACAGCCCTGCTCAATTTATGGCCCACACTGTCTGCCGTGTTAACACGCGGCCCTAGCCGCTCTGGAAGCGAAAATTAAATATTAATACAATTGACATTCATTTTTCCTTTAATTTATTATCATATAAATACACTGACATAAGAATAGATGTTACATTCACAAAACCATACAGCCATGCAATTCTGTAAGAGCAAACATACTTACATCCTCGGAAACATCGGCTGTTACAGCCTTGAACACTAAATTGCAATTCTTTGGTGTCGCTTTTCATGGTTGTGCGACACTAGCGCCGCAAGGCTGCGTTTGGAATTGGAATTCTACAAGGCAAACAGCCTCGCGTACGCTTACAGCCTTATAGAATACCAAATAATTTAGCCGTGATCGCAGTAGACGATGTCAAAGCTGTGACATCTGTGATCACAGCGACGCACACAGCCATTACGAGTCGCTTAGAGAATTGCATGGTAGGTTTATACTATGAATGAGTCATCCAACATTCTATCGGTCACTGTACAATTTTATTAAGATAGTAATACCTAGAAAATTATTAACCTCTGCAGTTGGCCGATTCTACTAATTAACTGCAACTGCACTGCAGCGCGACGAAGCGATCTGACAGCAGCGACGTTTAACGAAACGTCAAAATGTACGCATTTTGACACACGCCGCGCTGCAGTGCAGTAGCAGTTCTTCAGTAGAAACGGCCTACTGGTTGTTGATAAAAATGTAGGTAAGTACGCAGAAAGAAACCGAGAGAGGGTGTGGTGCAATGTCTCACATACAGGTTCCGTACAAATTCTGTAGAAAATGATCTTTAATTTATTTTTATGTATGTTTATGAGTAATACTTTAGTAATAATACATTATTTAATTTTAAAGGTTTACACTTGACGAACTCGGTGGCACAGTGGTTAGAAGGCTACTTTGACATCAATGCTCGTGGGTTCGATTCCTACGCATTTTGCGTTCGTGAACATGTCTGTTTGTTGGTCTGGATTTTTTTAAGAGACGATGGCCACATCAAAGCAATCGTCAAAGACCGTCTAAGCAAGTACTATCACCTCACAGGAAACCGCAGCGAAATTAACAACTCCCTGGAGTCTCTCCCTCCTAAGGAGTAGCTATGTTAGAGGCAAAGGTGGTATAGCGCGAGTGATATTTAATGTGTTACAAGCGTCCATAGGCTACGTTAATTTCGTAAAGCGCATATAATATATAATCGGGATTTATTTAAAAAGACAGCAAACTTAGTTCACTTAATTATTAAATTTAAATTTAAAATAAATTTAAATATTGTCGGACAAATTACACAGCGCCATCTAGTCCCAAAGTAAGCAAAGCTTGTGTTAGAGTATTAGATAACTGATAAACATACGTAAATACTTATTCCTTTTTGTAAATACATACTTATAATACATAGAAAACACCCAGACCAAAGTAAACAGACATGTTCACGCACACAAATGTTTGTCTTGCACGGGCATCGAACCAATAACACCAACGCTCCTGGCGTCAAAGTAACGTTAATAACCATTGCGCCAACCAGGTCGTCATTTAAATTATAGTTAGTAGTTGTTTGTTTATAAAATTTATTTGTTTTGGTTACGATGCCAATCAGCAGCCGCGTGCAATTGACAGTTCTGCTCAACTTATGCCCTATATTGACGCCATGTTTATATGCGATAATAAAATTTTAGATTCGCATTTTGGAAACTGTTTTATATCACTAAGGTAACAACCGTAATTGCCTGATAGTAAGCATCCACTTTAACCTGTGGACACGCAACGCAACCCTTGGAACATCTCTCATGCATTGCCAACCATGTAGAAACAACTTCCTGCTCTGTTTGAAGGACCTCATGCTGATGCCTCTTGAAAACAGCTGTCTGGATTTGCACAGTACGCGACCACTGTTTGATTAGTTCCGTCTAGATCGAAGGCTATCAGTGCGGTTGTATAAGGAAAGGAGCATGCAGAAAAAGTCTTCTGTACACAGCCCATTGTACAGTCGGTAGAACACACAATGGGAAGCAAGAATTACAAAGAAAGATACGGAGGTTGTATTATAATATTTAAAATTAGAACGTTGTAATAAATCTATTTGATGTAACAACGACTGCAGTTGAGTAGATCTGTCAATTGACATGGCTGCTCAAATTGTGAGAAGACGCTGGTGGGATTGCTATCTAAGCCTAATAATTTAGTCCTTAGGTAGCGGACCCCGTCAATCCTAATGGATTAGGAAACGGGAGAACGCTAGGCAGAAGAAACTGATGTTTACATAGAGCGATCATCAGACCTAGACGAAAAATTTGTCTTTCAGAGATAGAACAAGTTACAAGTCTTACGAAATATAATTTGCGAGGGTTCCTTACGCATTCCTTTGTCTCATTTCGTTCATCTAGCGCAGACACATAACTAACACTCCTAGTTATATATATATATATATATATATATATATATATATATATATATATATATTGTTAATTAGCATGTCGGTGACACATTACCATGTCGATAACGCAAACTCATAAGATTTTGTCTTACAATATATTGCATTTACTTAAATTACTAAAAATTTACTAGCCCTAGCACGTACAAAATTAATCAGGTCTCAATTATGTCAAGTTATACCGACTATAAAAACTTGGTAGAAAAATAGTAAAGAATTACTCAGTGGGCGTTGGAACTTGAACTTATTAACATTAAGACAAGCTCGGTGAGGCAGTGGCGAAAAGCGCTGTTAGGTTACTTAGGACACCAACGCTCGTGGGTTCGATTCCCACACAGGACAAACATTTGTGTGCATAAACATGACCTTTTGTATTGGTCTAAGTATTTTTAAGAGAGGTAGGGCGCATCAAAACAGCCCGTCTGGGGACCTTCACTTCACAGAAAACCGCAGCCAAATAACATCTCCCTGGACTCTAGGGAGCAGGAACACGACAACCCTCTAGGGCCTAGAGGATGTAATGCATGTGGTCACCAATAAGCCCCTAGAAAGGAGTTGTTGTGCTTGCAGAGGTGGCATCGCGCGAGTGATGCTCAAAGTATTGCGAGCGTTCATTGCCTACGTTAACTGCTTTCGATCAGGTGGGCCGTATGCTTGTATGCCTGTAGTATAAAAAAAAGAATCATCTTTACTATATAGCTAATATTTTTGTTTTCCACTTGGCCCCATACTTACAAGTTCAAATGTAAAGCGTGTCTAAGTGCCCATAAAACCCAATAGCAAATATAGATTTTTTACAGTTTGAACGGTATTTTAATGTTTTAGAAAATGGTCATACCAAAAGCGCTAACTTAGGATGTATAAAGACTTGTAATTATCATAATTTGACATCTGCGTAAGGATAAAGCCATTATCCATTTCCCCGTAAGGTTCATCATCATCATCCGAGCGTTCCCGGTCGTCGCGTCCTACTTGTCCATTTCCGGCTTTGACTTGTCCATTTCGCGCGGTCTTCGGCATCCCTTATTGTGAGACCATTGGCACGCATGTCATCCCTCACGAAGGTCAAGCCAGCACTTCTTGGGTCTACTTCTTCTATCAGGGACCCGCGGAGGAGGCATGGCCAGACATTTTTTCCCCACGTAACTTGCCCGTTTTCCCAAGACTTGGCTGTACCAGCGTAGGCGACACCAGTTTGTGTACACGAACACGAAATCTTCCGCGAATGCGGGAGTTCCTTACGCGATCCTTTTCTCCGCACATCCAGTGCAGCTGGTGCCACTCAAGTACAGGTCACACTTCGCTGCCATATAAAAGGACAGGTCTAACAATGGACTTATACACCTGTCCTTTCAGCTTAAATAAATAAATATTGTCGGACAAACTACACAGCGCCATCTAGCCCCAAAGTAAGCGAACCTTGTGTTATGGGTACTAGACAACTGATAAACATACGTAAATACATTTTTTTTGTAAATACATACTTATTATACGTAGAAAATACCCAGACCAAGACAAACAGACATGTTCGTGCACACAAATGTTTGTCCAGTGTGGGAATCGAACCCACGAGCGTTGGTGTTAAAGTAGCGTAACAGCGCGTTTCACCACTGCGCCACCGAGCTCGTCTTGACCGGTATTCCAGGGTCACAAAATACACCTTGCGTATTTTTCGACAGATTTTATGATCTCTGTTCTTGTACTGCCCGGTATAGTCCATCCATATCATATCCATATCCATAGACCCAAAGGTTCATTATCTTTTCACATATTGCATAAACGCGTCCTTTACGAAATGTTTATGCAACCAGCACCAAGCTATAAATAATTCAAATATACATTATTATTTCCATTTATTAATTGAGTTATTTAATCAATGATTATAATTGCATATTCAGCTGATGAGATACGGTGACACTCTGAGATACGGTCTATTGGAGGTCAGCAAGATTATTACTTAGGTGCATATGTAAATGAAATTATAATAAATGTGTCTTTCAAAATAATGGATTTAATTAATTGTCATTTGCTCATTTCAATTAATTTTAAGAGAGGTATGGCGCATCAATCTGGCTCCTCCACCTCACAGAACACCGCAGCCACATAACAACTACGAGTATATAGAGGGTTGTTGTGAGTGATGTCACCATTAAGCTCCTAAGGAATTTCTGTGTTAGCAGCATTACATCAGGTGGTCCGTATGCTCGAATGCCTCCTGATATTGTTTTAAAATCGGCCAAGTGCGAGTCGGACTCGCGCACGAAGGGTTCCGTACCATTATCTATAAAAACGGCAAAAGAAAACACGTTTGTTGTATGGGAGCCTCCTTAAATATTTATGTTATTCTATTTTTTAGTATTTGTTGTTATAGCGGCAAGAGAAATACATCATCTGTGAAAATTTCAACTGTCTAACTATCACGGTTCGTGAGATACAGCCTGGTGACAGACGGACGGACGGACGGACGGACGGACAGCGAAGTCTCAGTAATAGGGTTCCGTTTTACCCTTTGGGTACGGAACCCTAAAAACTAACACAGCAACTCATTAGGAGCTTACTGGTGACCTCACTCGCAGGAACACAACAACCCTGCAGACAGTTGTAAATTGGCTGCGGTTTCCTGTGAGGTGGAGGAACTTCCCCAGATTGATGCACCCTACCTCTCCTAAAACTTATACCAGGCAGTGTTGGTAGCCTATCGCTGTTTATCACCAGGCCCCATCGGTCTCCACAGGTGACCCGACCCGGTTACATTTTTGAAGTTGTACTTCTTCTGACGCTTTAGGAAAAACCGATGGGAGTGAGTTTTTACGATACCGTCATCCAAAATCGACACCACGAAGTCGGTTGGTAAATGTTTCTCAAGTTTTGTTCGTGATTATCTTGAAGATAGATAATGCATATTTATGAATCTACAACAACTGTTTCATATCAGTGCAGATAAAATGTCAACCCTAACTCATCCCACTGCAGTGATACGGGTCTCCCTTCAACCGAAGGTGCCTGGAGCATACTCCACCACGCTGGCGTACCCCAGTTTTTTCAAGCCGCCCGAGGGCTACTGACTTAGCTTTCCGAATATCATATATCGACAACAGCCAGGACCGACGGCTTAACGTGCCATCCATAGACAGGCTGCAGTTGCTTAACCTGCACGCGCAATGACGTCATCAAGCTGTCATATGCGTATGTATATGACTTTAATTATATAGGGTGTTAATAGATATTTATAGATAATTTATTATATTATCATTTTGTTTTACAAACATAGAGTACTGGCACGGGGGATGAAATTTTTCACGTATTTTTGTTATACGATAGAAGTGTAACTAGTTACGTGCCTACATAAGTACAAACACACTTTTTCATACAATAACTGCATACGTTCCGCGTTATATGTAATGACTATATAAAATGATAGTGCGATTCCACCCCTGCTACTAATATCTATCAATAACTTCACCCCAAATCCCATGCGGTGTAGGCAGGGAGAACCTAGCGCCACGGGACTCGATCCTGCACACCTCACTTTTAACATTCATTGCTCTTCTCATGCACGCTCGCCAGCATACTTCTAAGGTTCCTGACATCACCTTCTGATAAAACACGAGCAATTTAGTCATGATAGTCTTGGCCTTCCTCGGCTCCTACATCTTTCCACTTTTCCGTTGTACTGTTTAGTAAATCTTTCTTCCTGCATTGTTTCAACATTTCCAAATCAACTGAGCATGCTTCTTCTTACGTGTCTACGCCGGAAGTGACTTGGCGTGAAGTTATAGATAATTTGAGACCAATCGGACACTGGAAATAACATATGTCTTCACGCCATCTAGCTACTTTAATATTCATAGCTGTTTTCAGCACCTGATAAACATCAATTTGCTGCTAACATAATAGGTATAAATAGGCGTCGACTACAATGAAGTGAATTGTAATTGCATTGTAATTGTACTTTTTATGAAAGTTATATTTTATACTCGTAATTAGCTCTACATGAAATCTGGTCTATACTTAATGTAATGATACAACGTCGGAAAGCATACAAACGGCCCACCTGATAAGTAACCTGTGAAGACTCGCAAAGCAAGGAGTATCGCTATCTATCGCTGTCGTCTTTCCACCCGTGCTACTAATACAGCAACTCCTCGGGAGTTGGTGATCTCGCTCACTTTCAAGAATACAATAACCCTCCAGGGCTTCGTTGTTGACTGGATGCACTGTGTGCAGGTGAGGTGGTCTTTGACTCTAGTGATGAACTTCGGGATGTAATCCACTTGCATCCCAGTTGATGGAGTGTGAGACCTTCAGTTTACTAATGACGATAATAACAGCTACAAACCAATATACTATTATTCGCGTTATTTATTAACTCCATCACTTCCAACCTTCGCTCCTCCTACCATCTGTATGCAGACGACTTACAAATTTATACGCATGGTCCATTTACATCAATTTCAGACGTCATTTCTACAGTCAACGATGATCTTTCTCGTATACTGGAATGGAGCAATTCTCATGGTCTCGTTGTAAATCCAACCAAGTCGCAGGCGATCGTAATTGGTAGTCCTCGCCAAATTACTAAACTTGACTGGTCTAATTTGCAGTCAGTAAACTTTAATGGTACCGATATACCTTTTACGGATACTGTAAAAAATCTTGGGGTCATATTTGATAAAACTTTCTCTTGGTCACCACAAATGGCAAGTGTTAGTAGGAAGCTGTTTGCTTCTGTTAGTTCCCTCAGAAGATTGCAAAATTTTCTTCCAATTGATACTAAAATTACGCTCGCACAATCCTTGCTCCTTCCCATTCTCGATTACGCTGACTCCTGTTATATTAATATTACCGAACAGCAATTAGATAAGCTTGAGCGTCTTCAAAATCTTTGTATTCGGTTCATATTTGGACTCCGCAAATATGACCATGTCTCTGAATTTCGCTCTCGCCTCAAGTGGCTTCCCATTCGACTTCGCCGTAATCTACATATCCTGTCTCTCCTTTACTCTATTCTTTTTAGTCCCTCTTCTCCTGTATATTTGAAGGAACGTTTCTCATTCCACAGTGGAACTCAGGGACGTACTATTCGCAATGCTCTTGCCTTCCGTCTTAAAACGCCATCACACTCAACCCAGTATTACACGAAATCTTTTTCGGTGCGAGCTATGCAGCTCTGGAATGCTCTGCCATTAACAATTCGAAATGCAGAAAGTATATTCAGTTTTAAAGATCGAGTTAGTGCACACTATCTTTCCTTCATCCTATTTTAATTTCGTTCTTTTGTTAATCTGGTTGTCACTGCTGTATAACTTTGTTAAGTGAATTAATATATAAGTATCTATCGTCATTATTGTTTTGATTATTAACAATTAATCCTCTTTTATGTTTTCTACTTTATACTGCGCCACCTATCTGCCTGTATTTTTCTTTTGTTTCCCTCTACCCTAAGGTTGTCTGGAAGAGATTGCTATGCGATAAGACCGCCTTTTGTACATTAATTATAAGTTAATTTCATGTATTTTACTGTTTCATGTGGTGCAATAAAGAATATTGTATTGTATTGTATCACTTGAGAACGCATAAAGTCCCCCCCCCCCCCCCCCCCCGTCACTGAATATCAGCAATTTCAGCCTGCTGACCAAGAGGAGGGCATTTTAACCAATAAGCCCATAGGTAACGCGATTTTGAACCTTGAACTAGCCACGGTAAGTATTCCATTGAATATTTCCTTCATGATGAAAGCTAAGCCTGTCTCGATCTTCAAACCGAGAGATATATGTATCACTGATCAAGAATAGAAGATGCACTAAGTCAAGCCTTACTACTCACACCGGTCCCACTCACTCATACATGTGACACTCATACGGATCTCCCTTCAACTGAACAGGTTTAGAGTATACGCTGATCAACTAAGAATCGGCGGAGTCCAGTGTTTTCACCCCAATGCCACTGACTAACCTTAACAAATGTCATTTATCCACTACAGCCGAAACCGATGGTTTAATATACCCCCGTGTACGGAGAAACTCGAAGTAGATAAACCCATCCATAGACAGACTGCAGTAGATGTTGCTTAACTTGCGTGTTCGACTAGAATAACACGCGCAACGGCGCCATCGAGCTCCTCAGAATAGATATGCTTGAGACTTGTATGTTCACGTAAGAAAAAATTGTATTATTATTTCATATTTCTTATCTAATCAAGAAATTTCATATGCTGATATTATATCTCAAATTCCTGTTTTGATATATTTGTGAAAACGTTCTTTTCACATACACGTCTATACGCCTCGGTGGCGCAGTAGGCAGCGCGTAAGTCTCATAATCTTAAGGTCGTGAGTTCGATCCTCACCCGGGGCAAACACTATTTTAATTAACTGAATGAAGTTTTTGACTTCGTAAAACAATATTAACTATTACAATGTCGTGATATAGTGACATTGCAAGTATGCGAGGTTTAAAAAATGACAAAACACATACAACACGAAAGTGCAATTATGTAGGAGCCGATGAACGTCAACTCGCATAAAAATATAACAGATACCTAGCAGACATTTTAAGAAAATGTTTTTGTTAGTAAGGATATGTTTGTTATTGTTATTTCTAGGAATAGAAACAATATGAGCATCTACTCTTAGTGTCGAATTACTAATTATATATAGATCAATTCTAATATCTTATTATAATATTTTCAGACAACATTGAAAGTAAATAATGAATATAAACATTGACCCGTTTAAAGCTTTACCATTTTCTTTATACAACGTCGCCATACAAGCATTCATTCGCAGGAACACTGCACAACCCTTCAGGGAGTTGTTATTTAGCTGCAGATTTCTGTTAGGATTTCTTCCCCAGCCGAGCTGCTTT
The DNA here is from genome assembly GCA_947507595.1 of Pyralis farinalis. Lineage (NCBI taxonomy): Eukaryota > Metazoa > Arthropoda > Insecta > Lepidoptera > Pyralidae > Pyralis > Pyralis farinalis. The sequence continues at coordinate 26,174,373 of OX382279.1, forward strand.
AATTCACCCTACCTCTCTTAAAAACACCCAGATCAAGATTTGGTCATTTACACAAACGTTTAGCTTTTGGGAGTCGAACCTACGAGCTCGATGTTAATATAGCTAATGCTAACAACTCAACATATATTCTACTAGCTGTGCCCGCGCGGAATAGTTTTTTTTTATTATTTATTTATATTAATAAAAATAAATAAAATTTCTAAAATAAAAGTAGGCTAAGTTACTCCTTATTACATCAGCTATCTGCCAGTGAAAGTCCCGTCAAAATCGGTCCAGCCGTTTCAGAGATTAGCCGGAACAAACAGACAGACAGACAGACAAAAATTGTAAAAATATTCATTTTGGTATATGTACTGTGTATACGTCCATATGCATTTAGTAAAAAGCGGTTATTTTAATATTACAAACAGACACTCCAATTTTATTTATCTGTATAGAAGATTATTATTATATTATAACATATTGTGTTATTATATGTATATAAAAAAATGCGTAGTTATTTTACGTCACAAAAAATACGTATTCTGTGAAAATAATAAAAATAAAAGTGCAAAGTCCCCCGAAGGGGAAGATATTTCCCCCTAATTTTAACAGTTTTTCATATTTTACGCAGGAACCCTAAATATTTACGGGATAAAAAGTACCCTATATTGTGCTCTGAACAGTCGTCTAACTACCAGTGAAAGTTCCGTCAAAATCGGTCCAGCCGTTTCATAGATTAGTCGGAACAAACAGACAGACAGACAAAAATTGTAAAAATATTCATTTTGGTATATGTACCGTGTATATATCCATATGCATTTAGTAAAATGCGGTTATTTTAATATTAAAAACAGACACTCCAATTTTATTTATCTGTATAGATTATTATAAATATGCAAATTTGTAATTTGAAACACAAGTGCACCTTCCATAAAGATTATACATCCGTGTAACTCGGCAGCATTTAATTAATTCCCACATCGGAATAGTGTGAATTTTGAGTGCAACTGAAGTCAACGATTATTTTGTTTGTCGTTTTAATTAAGGTTACTCAATGGCAGCCTCTGCCTACCCCACGGCGATATAAGTGTGTGTGTACATATAGTATGGTTGAAATGTTTTATCTCGCACACAAGTGCCCTATACCATTTTTCTCATTTACATTTTTTCGTCGGGAGGTATAGAAACACGCGATTAAAGCGGTTACTGTATGTAGCCTACGAATGCTTGAGATAAATTGAGCATCACTCACTCTGTTGCTCACACAGGAACTCCTTAAGAGCTTTCTGGTGACCTCACTCACACGCCGGAACAGAACAATCAACCGTTGAGTTGTTACTTGACAACGGTTTTTCTGTGAGTTGGAGGGACATCCCTCGTCGGGCTGCTTTTATGTGTCCTACCTCTCTTAAAAACAAACGGACATGTTCAAGCACACAAACGTTAATGTGGGAATCGAACCCACGAGCTTATACAAACCCTAGAAAGAAGAAAGCGTTCGATGTGTACGTATAAGGATGCGCATGGAATGAGGACATGGGAATATTTGATATATAACATTATAATATATACATATCTCGGTTCTGCCTACCCTGCGAGGAACTTGGTGGCAAGCGTTCACAGTCTACGGTAACCACTTTCCATCAGGTGGGTCGTCTACTTGCATGCTGCATGCAAACCCATCCAAGTACGAACTACCGTCGACACTGTTTAACTTGTGTGTTAGATTAAACTGACAACGAGCTAGATTAATTTCTCTCACGAAATTCCACCCACGCCATTATCAAATCAACCTTACGCTCGGCACCCCGAAAATCGAAAAAAAAAAAAATTCGATCTTCCACTCCGAATAAATCATCGCAAGATAAGCAAGAAAAATAATTAGCGAAACGCGAGCGTCCGCTTTTTTTCTTCCTAATTAAAAATAAATATGAAATGAAGAAGAGTAATTTAGGTCCTTCGATAGGGGAAAGCAACGCCTGGAGGCGGGAACGCCATTTTGAAATTGATTTTTCATTAACATTAACGAAGTTGGGGGTCTTTTTTCCTATTTGTTCGGTTGTGAATGACATCTTTCGCTGAAAAGAAGGTTAATGAACTTTTTTATGCCATTCTAATGGCGGACAAGCATATTTTTCTTATCTTCAGATACAATTCTTCTGTCTGTGTGTATGTCCTAGGAGGTTCGACCGATTTGATGAAATTTAAGAGAGGTAGGGTGCCTCAAAGCAGCCCGTCTAGGGTAGTACCTCCACCTCACAGAAAACCGCAGCCAAATAACATCTCTCTGGAGGATTATTGAGGTCCTGCGTGTGATTGAGGTCACCACTGTGCTCCTAAGAAGTTGCTGTGTTAGCGGTAGAGGCTGCATCGCGCGGGTGAGATCTCGTGTATTGCAAACGTTAGGCTACGGCAACCGATTTACATCAGGTGGGCCGTATGCTTGTACGCCTCTTGACGTTGTTTAAAATACAATCCTAGCGTATGGATCTCATTTCAACCGAAGATGTTTAAAGTATACTCCACCGCGCTGTTTATCTGCGGATTGGTGACCAGTGTTTTCAAGGGTTCCCTATCCATTTGCATAAAATTTTAAGACATGATATAACATTGCTAACTTTTGTTTATCATAATGATATTTACGTATAACAGCTTACACATAATTTGTTTTAGCATATTTTTTCTAAGCATAACATTTTAAAGCATAAATTTATTTACGCGTAATGATATTAAAATATATTTTTTATTGGTCTACTTTCTTAGCAAAACAAAAACTATATTATCACATTACTTATAGAAACATATTCTTAGCAATAGGCTTTCTTATTTCTGGAAGCATTGGTGTAAGCTGTTATTGAAACCTTCACTCAATATTTTGTAATTCTCGGTTTGTTCTCTTTTTTATTTTTATTTTTTATTATTTGATTTTTTTCTGTTTTAAAATCCTTTTTAGAGTGATCTCAATACTAAAAGTAACTATATCCAGCTGACCCTTCCCCGTGGGGAGGACCTGGTGACCTTATAGTACAGGTGTTGCATACCTTTTTCAGGCACCAGTTCCTCACACTTGAGGTTAATTTTTTGACAATGTTATGTTTGTTTATTTTGTATTTAACCTGTGTGTGATGGAAAAATAAATATATATTCTATTCTATTCTATTTATACGCATAATAATAATGTACTTAGAGAAAAGGTAAGTTTTGTAAATTTGTTATATTATTATGTACTAGCTGCTGCCCGCGGCTCCGCCCGCGTGGAGTCAAATAACGTAGCCTATGTGTTAATCCAGATCATGATCTATCTACGTGCCAAATTTCATTCAAATCCGTTCAGCCGTTTAAGCGTGAAAGAGCAACAAACATCCATACATACAAACTTTCGCATTTATAATATTAGTAGGATCTACGTGGGCACTTGGATAGTTTTACGATAACAAAAAAGTGTTCTATAGGGATTTTTCATTATTACATTTTTTCAAAGTACTCTCCACCAGCCTCTATACAAAGTTTCATGCGTCTGAACCAGTTTTCGAAACACTTTTTCCAGTCCGCCGCAGAGACCTCATTCACAGCCTGCTCGAACGCTGACAGCGCATCTTCCGGCGACGAAAATTGTATTCCTTTGAGCTGATTTTTAGGTACCCAAAGGGTAAAACGGAACCCTATTACTGAGGCTCCGCTGTCCGTCCGTCCGTCCGTCCGTCTGTCACCAGGCTGTATCTCATGAACATTGATAGTTAGACAGTTGAAATTTTCACAGATGATGTATTTCTGTTGCCGCTATAATAACAAATACTAAAAAATAGAATAAAATAAATATTTAAGGGGGCTCCCATACAACAAACGTGATTTTTTCGCCGTTTTTATAGATAATGATACGGAACCCTTCGTGCGCGAGTCCGACTCGCACTTGGCCGATTTTTTTATTTTCGGTAGTGACACGGTGGCGTGCTGTCCAGTAAGGCCCTCGTATTGAGCGCGGTGTACGCGGGCGCGTTGTCGTGGCGCAGCAGTAGCCCGCGAAGCCCTGTGTTTGGTCGCTTGTTACTCGCAACAGAGAAAACTTCTGGCGAGTATTTGGTAGTTATACCATTCGGCGCCGATGTTTCTTTGGTTTAGTAAAGGAATTGACGCCAGGTAGCCAGTCAAATTGAAATTACGATAGAATCTTATCTGGGGAAGTACCTCTACCTCACAGAATACCGCAGTCGAATAACCACTCCCGGGACGGTTGTTGTATTAATGCCAGTAAATGAGGTCATCAGTAAGCTCTTAAGGAATATTTGTGTTGGCAGCAGAGGTGGTATCGCGCTAGTGATACTTAACGCGTTGCAAACATTGACAGTCTACGGTTACGGTAAAAGTAGAAAAAGTGACTTCTAAAATCGACACCGCGAAGTTAGTCAAATGTCCCTCAAGTTTTGTTCGTGACTATATTCAAGGTGGTTATTTAAATAATTTATTCATAAATCTACAACACATGTTGTAAGCAGAGGGTACCGAGCGCCATGTGACGCGATCCTCGCTCGCTTCTTTAACATTCATAACTCTTTACATGCACTCTCGCCAATTTCTTAGGGTAATATCACCCTTTGATAAAACGTGATTAATTTGACCGTGGTTGATTAGTATAGTTTTTATTGTTATCGTTATTTTTAATTATTGGTTAAAATGTCTCTTTCTGGCGAGACAGCGCGAGTGTTGCAGGTATATGTTTCTACAACGCATGAATTAATATAACTTTAATTGTACCACTTGATATCACTATATGTACACTCATTATATTTATTGTAATATGTATAAGATGATTTGGAAAAAAAAGACCTATATTGGCAAGTTTCTTTTGGCATTTCTTCTTCGCCAATGGTCATTTGAGATGCTGGTAGATTAAAAAAGAGAAAAACTTAAAAAAAAATGATATAATATAATATTGAAAATGTAAGACGTGTCTAAGTGCCCGTGAGGGTCTAAAGGCAAATAAAGAATTTTTATCTTATCTTTATGAACGGTGCCTGCGACACCCGCGTTGTTGTGCCCACCCAAACACATTGTGTAAGTGCCTAGATAGGTATAAATAAATGTTAAGGGCGCATACCATGCCAACAAATTGTTTTATAGTTTGGCATAATACTGTATTATGAAAACATGTACCTAAATGTATTGGGCGCATACCATGCCAACAAATTGTTTTATAGTTTGGCATAATACTGTATTATGAAAACATGTACCTATTTCAAACTGTTTTATAGTTTGGCATAATACTGTATTATGAAAACATGTACCTATTTCAAACTGTTTTATAGTTTGGCATAATACTGTATTATGAAAACATGTACCTATCATAAGTAAAATAAATGAAATATATTTATATATATGAATAAATACATAAATACGGTTCTATAACAAACTTCCCAGCAATATAAGAGAATTGTCAATAAACAAATTTAAAACTACTGTTAAAGCCAAATTGTGTAGCAGGGCATATTATAAAGTATCTGACTATATTAATGATAAAAATGCCTGGGATTGAGTCGATCCAATTATAATGTAATTAATACAGATTAGTGTTACGGCGGACGAAGTCCTCAAAAAGTTAAGACAGCTTGATGTAAATAAAGGTGCCGGCCCGGATGGTATCCCAGCTAGGTTCTTCAAGGAGTGTGCTGAGGAGCTATGCCAGCCACTCTCACTGCTGTTTAATAGATCGTTGAAGATGGGTATCTGCCCTGTTAAGTGGAAGTGTGCGCATGTCATTCCGGTGTACAAGACTGGAGACACCGCTCTCTGTGAGAATTATAGGCCGATCAGTATTCTGTCCTGTCCTGCTAAGCTCTTTGAATCCGTTGTATATGACCACATTTACCACCAAGTCAAACCCATCCTCTCTCAAAGGCAACACGGGTTTGTCAGAAACAAATCCACCACCAGTAATTTGTTGGAATACAAACAATACCTTTGTGATGCTTTTGACAACAGAGGCCAAGTTGACAGTATATATACGGACCTCCGGAAGGCTTTTGATAAAGTTGACCATGGTATACTTTGCAGGAAGATTGCGGGGGTAGGTATCCACGGCTCGGTACTGAGATGGGTTCAATCTTATCTTGCTAATAGAAGCCAGTTAGTAGCGCTTAAAGGTTATCGGTCTGCTCCCATTGTGGTCACATCGGGTGTTCCTCAAGGTTCCCATTTAGGTCCTTTATTATTTTTGATCTTCATCAATGACTTAATTGATAGGCTTTCCTGCCAATGCTTATTGTACGCTGATGACCTGAAGATCTTCCATAAAATTAGTAGCATCCGTGATTGTATGAGCCTTCAGTGTGACCTTGATGAGGTCATGAGATGGTGTCAAGTGAACAAAATGTCTCTAAATTTTAACAAGTGTTGTGTAATATCTTTCACCAATAAACATAATAAAATTATCTTTCATTACCAACTTGGGGGTCTGACACTGGAAAGAAGAAGTTTCGTGAAGGATCTTGGTATCATCTTTGATGATAAATTAACATTTAGAAGACACTATGACCACATGGTAAATAAATGTTATCAAAACTTAGGCTTTATTGGTAGGATTACCAAGGATTTTACGAAAATCAGTAGTCTCATTCTCTTGTATAATACCCTTGTCAGAAGCAAACTGGAGTATGGGTCTGTTATATGGTCTCCCCATTACGCAATCCATATTAAACATATTGAAGACGTCCAGAGGAAATTTCTTCGACTTCTTTGCTATAGAGTCATGCCAGGCCGGAACAGATGTTCTTATCTTGAAAAACTTAAGAAATTTAATATCTTGGACCTGGGTTCCCGTCGCCATCTACATGAACTAGTAACTTAGTTCAAACTGCTTCACTCAGTAATTGACTCCCCCTCACTACTTTCTCAATTACAGATAAACTTTAGACACAATCCTCGTCGGAGGCTCCCTACTTTTGTTCTCCCCACTTATAGACTGAACGTGTCTTTCTCTAACCCATTAGCAAGAATGTGTTGGAAGTACAATGAAGTCTCAAAAGATGGTGATCTTGACATCTTTGGTAACCGATTAAATACGTTTAAAAAGTCATGCCTAAGCATCCTCAGCTCTGCAACTTAATCATGACCCACATAACAATGTATCTAACTGTCAATGTCACTGGCCGCACACCAGATTTTTTGGAGATTCAATTAACTGAATATCCAACTTATACATATTGATTTGTTGGTTCTTAGAGATATTTCTGTGGCATGTTGATTCTTAATCCGCTAGTCTCTTTGAGCATACACGCTTAGGGTACTGAATTGGAAAATTAACTTTTGTGACCAGAATTGTGTAATACTGTATATATTTAGTACCTGTTGTGTTGCCTTATTAAATAACTAAATAAATAAATAAATAAATAATGTAAATTTGTTTGGATACCAAAAGAGGGATGCCTGAGTTTTTTGGCAGTATTTTTATCAGTGCTCACCTAGTCATGAACTGCACGGTAGGGAATTGTGACGATTCCAAACAAATGTAGCCATTTTTACGGAATAAAAAGATTTTGACTTTGTCTTTGACTTGAATGTTGTCGAACAAATAACACAGCGCCATCTAGTTCCAAACCAAACAACAACTGATAAACATACGTAAATAACATTTTTCTTTTAAATACATATTTATAATATGTAGAAAACATCCATACCGAGACAAAGAGACACGAGTACATTCAGGCAGATAATGACCTTGTGTGGAAATCGAACCCCCAAGCCTTGGTACTATAGTTGCCATCGCCTGCCATTCTACCTCCGTGCTGTATGTATGTATGTATGTATATCTTCACGCCAAGTCCCTTGCGGGGTAGGCAGAGACAACCGAGCGCCATAAGACGCGGTCCTTACACACTTCACTCGCTTCTGTGACATTCATAGCACTTTTCATGCACGCTCGCCGGTTCCTGGGGCTCCTGACATCACCTTCCTATAAAACACGACCAATTTGGTCATGACAGGTTAGTCTCGGTCTTCCTCGGCTCCTACATCCTTCCACTTTTGCATTGTATATCTGTTTCGTCATTCTTTCGTCCCGCCTTCTTTCTACATGTCCGAACCAACGGAGCATCCCCTTTCTTATCATTATACCGACACTCTCTTTCGCCTGCCATTCTACCACCGTGCTCGTCATCTATACATCTATACAGATAAATAAAATTGGAGTGTCTGTTTGTAATATTAAAATAACCGCTTTTTACTAAATGCATATGGATATATACACGGTATATATACCAAAATGAATATTTTTTCAATTTTTATCTGTCTGTCCATCTGTCTGTTTGTTCCGGCTAATCTCTGAAACGGCTAGACCGATTTTGACGGGACTTTCACTGGCAGATAGCTGATGTAATAAGGAGTAAATTAGGCTACCTTTATATTAGAAATTTTATTTATTTTTATTAATATAAATAAATAATAAAAAAAACTATTCCGCGCGGACGAAGTCGCGGGCACAGCTAGTATATAAATATATATGTATGTGTATATAAATGATATACGATGGCGAATAATCTACTTCTTCCTAGCATTATCCCGTTTCCTAATCGATTGTCGGGGTCCGCTACCTAAGCCTAAGGATTTGGCGAAGATACTGATATAATGGTAAATAATATTTATTGACTATCATATCACGTTTTATTACGCGAAAGAAGTATAACTTCGTTACGTGCGTACATATAAACACACACACACTTTGTTTTTGTGCAACGTCGGCAGGCGTACAAGGGTACCTGATGTACAACGGTTACTGCAGCCTATGAGCACTTGCAACCCAATAAGTACCACTCGCGTGTTGCCACCTCTGTTGCTAACACAGCCAAACCTTAGGAGCTTACTGGGGACCTCACTCGCACGCAGGAGCACAATCCTCCACAGAGTTGTTATTTGGCTGCGGTCTTCTGAGAGATTGAAGTACTCAGACGGGCTGTTTTGATGTGTCCGTCTGTTAAGCAGCTTAATGTATCCGCGATAAATAAACTCATAAACAGGCTACGGTGGACTTTGCTTAACCTGTGTGTTTGAATAAAGTGATGCGCGCAATGACGATGTAAAGCGGTTATGCGTCTATGAACGCTTGCAACACATTAAGTATCACTCGCGTGATGGCACCTCTGCTACTAACACATCAACACCTTAAGAGCTGACCGATGTCCTCACTCACATGCAGGAACACACCCTACAAAGAGTTATTATTTGGCTGCGATTTTCTTTGATGCGCGACCTCTCTTAAACAACCTAACGTGCCCTCCGAAGGTCAGATAAACTCATCCATAAAAAGGCTACGGTGGACTTTGCTTAACTTGTGTGTTCGATTGGAGTGACACACGCAACGACGCTATCGAGCTCCTCAAGTGCGCTCGCAAAAAAAATAAATTGTCTCCAAAACAGGTTTAAATAATCACCCTCGGATATCTTTTCGATCTGATATACAACATTAACATCTTTATCAGGCCAACCCCGGTGTATTAACTAGTGCTGGGATCAGATATGAATCTTTAATTTTCCAAATTTATTAAAACGCTAAGCGAACTTCGCGTTCAAACAGCAATATTTTTAACGACGGAGGTTACACTAGTGGTGGGGATAACTCGATGTTTTTGTCGATAACTAAAAAAATATTAATTTAGAAAATATGGAAGAGTATTCAATGTATAATTTTAATTGCCAGTTATGTAGACGAATTCGATGGGTGGTGGAATGGAGAGTGTTAGATTAGATACTTTAGGACCAAAGCGCGTGAGTTTGATTCCCGCGCAAGATATATCGTTTTATTTAAGCTTTTATAATAAATGTACTTTCGATTCAAAACTAAAATGTAAGTATGTTTGATTTAGTTAATAGATTCGGGCATTATTTTTCGAAAGTCAAATTTACATGCAATTTGATCTAACCTGCTTTGTGTGCTTCCGCCACCAATTAGTTCATGGCACCCACCCACTACTGTTAGTAGATGCAACATACCGACGCTGCCATGGCTGCCCCGGTGGTCTCTGCCTCGGCTGCTGCGGTCGTCCGCAATCTAGAACAGAAACCGCATGCCCCCATCACCGTCGTTGCCACGACTGGCTTGGACGTCGCTGCGACATGTGTTTCGCCTCTCCACAGGGCATCCCCTGGCGCTGTAGACGTTAATCGTTAAAATAATATGCGACAAGCTACCGGAGCAGCCGTGGCAGCGTCGGCATGTTGCATCTACTAACGGTAGTGGGTGGGCGCCGGCCGGTGCAACGCCGCATGAACTAATTGGTGGCGCAAGCACACAAAGCAGGTTAGATCATATTGCATATATGTTTGATTTATTGACCATGCACAACGCCGTCATGGTTCCAAAGTTAATTTATGGAAGAGCTGGGTATGGCTGTGGAAGCATGAAAGTAGGATAAACGCGATGGAAATGCGAGCGTTGCGCAAATTTTGTAGCATAACACTTGTAGACCGCGTTCGCGATGATGCTGTAAGAAACGAATCAATGAAATATATGCTGCACAATACGAACTACTCGTAGCAAACACAATGAGCACACAGATTCTGGCTTGTATGCAACAAAGTGATTATAGTAAGATCTATCTATCTATAACTTCACGCCAAATCCCTTGCGGGGTAGGCAGAGAGAACCGAGCGCCACGTGACTCGATCCTTACATACCTCAATCGCTTCGTTAACATTCATTGCTCTTTTCATGCACGCTCGCCGGTTTCCAGGGCTCCTGATATCACCTTCTGATAGAATACGACCAATTTGATCATGATAGGTAAGTCTTGGCCTTCCTCGGCTCCTACATACTTCCACTTTTGAATTGTATATCTGCTTCGTCATTCTTTCATCCTGCATTCTTTCTACATGTCCGAACCAACAGAGCATGCCTCTTCTTATTTTAATATCAACGCTCTCTTTCAGACCAACTCTGCTTCTAACATCATCATTGCGAACACTGTAGACCACAAGCGTTATGCCACAAATTTTACGCAACGCTCGATTTTCGACCGCGTTTATCCTACTTTCATGCTCTCTCTGCTATACCCAGTTCTCGCTTCCATAAGTAAGCGTTGGGACCAGCACTGCATTGTGTATAGCCAGCTGTGCCTCCTGGCTCAGGTTTTTACTGCCAAGAAGTTTTCCCGCTCCCTTCACACTATTCCCAGCACTCACTCGTCTTTCCACATCTGCGGTGTACCTTCCATCCCTGCTGAAAGCGCATCCAAGATATACAATCTCATCCACTTGTTCCAGCACTTCATCATCAACCGTAATCCTTACATTATAGTAAGATAATAATCGATTTCATGAAGAAAGAATACTTACTACTTCCGTGATTTCACTAGATAGCTTGTTCGAACGTATAATAAAATGTCATCTTCTTCTTTCCAGCTTTATTCCGTTTCCTAATGCATTAGGATTAGCAGCATCCGCTACCTAAGCTTAAGGACTTTGCGAAGATACAGATTTGTATATAGAACGTCTGCCGCCAGACCTCCCCAACCCAGAGGGATAATCATATCTTTTTTTATACTACGTCGGGAGGCATACAAGCATACGGCCCACCCGATGTAAAACGGGTACCGTACCCTATTAACGCTTGCGATATATTAAGTATCACTCGCGCGATGCCTCCTCTGCTGCTTACACAGCAACTACTTGGGAGCTTACTGGTGACCTCACTCACACACAGGAACACAACAACCCTCTAGGGAGTTGCTATTTGGCTGTGGATTTCTGTAAGGTGGAGGTACTTCCCCAGACGGGCTGCTTTGATGCGCCCTACCTCTCTTAGAACATCCAGACCACGAAACAGCCATGTTCATGCACACAAACGTTTGCCTTGTGTGGGAATCGAACGCACGAGCGTTGGTGTCAAAGTCGCGTAATTCACGACTGAGCCACCGAGCTCGTCAAGGTCAATCTCATTCGTAGGTAAGGTCACACATCTTTCGAAATATAATTTCTTGGACGTGCCTCCCGGTGTTTTCGTTCACCGCCAAGCAAGTGATAATTACAAATGTACATATAAATCCGAAAACACGATTTAGCGGTACATGCCGGGATTTGAACCGGGGGCCTGTTGGTCACTAGGCCGGTTCTTTATCCACTGGGCTATCACTGCACGACTCGGCTTGGTAATTAAAGTAATTAATTGGTAATAAAGTATGTATGTATATCCTCACGTCAGGTCCCTTGCGGGGTAGGCAGAGAGAACCGAGCGCTATAAGACGCGATCCTTATACATTTCACTTTTTCGCTTCTCTAATATTCATAGTTCTTTTTATGCACGCTCGCCGGTTCCTGGGGCTCCTGACACAGTAATTAGTTATAGTCGATTTCATAAAGAAACAGTACCTCCAACTTCCATGGTTCCATTAGGTGGCTTGTTCGAACAAGCGCATGGGATCCATTAACTATAATAAAATTGCGTCTTCTTAGCGTTACCCCATTTCCCAATATATTAGGATTGGCAGGGTGCGCTACCTAAGCCTAAGGATTTGGCCAAGGTTCTCATTTTGTCATGGAGCGACTGTCGTAGACATCCACATTCCAGAGGGAACAACAAGCCTTTCTTTAAGTACGAGTAACACGTCTTTTGAAACATAATTTCCCGGACGTGCGGGTTTCCTGACAATGCATGCGAATTTCCTCCACCGATGAGCATGTAAGGTTACCAGTAAAACTTATAAATAGTTGCTGTGTTAGTATAGCGCGAGGCGATACTCAAGGAATTGCAAGCGTTCATGAGCTACAGTAATTACTTTACATCAGGTGGCCGTATGCTTAAATGCCTCGCGACGTTTGCAGTAACAAAACGATATTAAATCGGCCACTCATTCCCACCAATAACAGCGTGACTCAATCGTTCAAAAATGTGCCAATAACTTTTAAATGCACAAATTGATTGTGCACACACAATTCAATCAATTCAATACCGATCTATGAGTTGTCCTGAGACGTTATGACATCATCTCTCGATTGTTCTGTAAACTTGCTCCATATTGCCATTATTCAATTATTTATATTGATGTCAAATGCTCACCTATTTAATAGGCTGTAGTGTGAACATCCTTGGGTTTGCATATCAATGTGATCTTTGATGTTGTTTTCTTAAAGGTCTCTTGAATGTGCAAGTAAATATTTTTGCGTTGTCTATTTTAATCCCAATTTCGTAATTATTTAAAAAATATGCGTATACATACCACCGAGTAATTGTCATGTCATGTCATCCATGTCAGAGTGCTGTTAGGAATATATATCTTACGACGAGCTGTGAGAATTGTCGACAATCCTAAGTTTACACACGGTATTGAACCCTTAAGTTTAAGGAGTGATTTTGTTTTCCTTTGTGTGTTCTATCGATTGTAGGTACAACTGGTTGTGTTCTCGATATGATCCCGACAGCTACTTTTTATAACCACACCGCTCGCCGACGGCGGGACGTTCACCCTCACATGCTGGAACCGCAATTGTCGCGTACTGTTTGGTTCCAGAGAAGTTTTCTTCCGAGAACTCTCAAGTTTTCTCTCTAAGAGAACTCGAGGTTTTTCCAAGGGACTACAGCATGGGGCTCTTCAAGAAAGGCGCGTGAAGAGGTTTTTAGAGGGTCGGCAACCCATGAGTGACACACCTGGTGTTGCAAATGTCCATAGGCTACAGTGACTGTTTACCATCAGGCAGGCCGTATGCATGTTTTCCACCTTGGTGGTATAAAAAAAACTTAAAAATAAATAAAACTATTTGGTAGCTACTTACACAGCGCTTCTAGCCCCAATGTATTGAACAAATATATTTTAAATTCACGCATATAATATGTTGAAGTCGGCAATTTTAGTAACTCCTCAAAAACTACGGGGTTTTTAAAGGAAAATATGACGCTCTTTCAAGATCAATCTCATTACAATCGTACGTCACATACTTGGTACTCGAAACCTCGAAAACATGATGCAGAAATTTAAATTTAGTGTAATGTCTTTCTCTATCTTTATTGCAAAATATCTGTACTAATAATATCTGTGCCTTACATTTACATTTACATTTGAGTGTCTATATGCTTATCAATTTTCTTAATATATGCTGGCATCAATGTGTTATTATGTTAACCTTATATACACTTTTTGTCTACCACCGCCATACATTATTCCACTCAGGAACTCGAAAGCAATGGTTGGCTGGAAGAGATTCCTCGAAGGAATAAGCCCGCCTTTCCAAATCAAATTCCTATATTTTAAGAATGTAAACATTAACTTAGCAATAAAGTTCTACAAACAAACAAACAAACAAATAAATGTACATACACAACGGGAGAGTTCGTTTGATTTGTTGTTTGTTTGTGTGAACGCGCTAATCTTTGGAACTGCCACAGATTTGATAAGTTCTCTTTGTATTTGATAGCCTAATTTATGAGGAATATTACAGGCTATTGAAGATCACGATACGACCCTTAGAAGCCGATAAAAATGAAAGAAAGTAAGAAAAAGCGAGTTTCGTTTGAAAAGCGTTTCAATACGATACCGGTATATACACCTCGGCTTATCAATAAACCATCAAGTATTTGAGAGAATTGTAAAACTCTCTTAAAAAATGAAATATTTTTTAAGACAGGTAGGGCGCGTCAATGCAGCCCGTCTGGGTAAGTACCTCTACCTCACAGAAAACCGCAGCCAAAAAACAACTCCCTAAAGGGTTGTTGTGTTCCTGCGTGTGAGTGAGGTGACCAGTAAGCTCCCAAGGAGTTGCTGTGTAAGCAGCAGAGGTGGCATCGTGCGAGTGATAATTAAATATATCGCAAGCGTTAATAGGCTACGGTACCCGCCTTACATCAGGTGGGTCGTATACTTGTGTCGTATGCTTGTATGCCTCCCGATGTTGTATAAAAAAAAACCAACAGGTTCCCGTTCGAATCCTGGCATGCACCACTAAATTCTTGTGTTCGGATTTATGTACATATTTGTAATTATCACTTGCTCTTTGATGAAGGAAAACATCGTGAGAAAATACGCACGTCCAAGAAATTGTATTTCTAATGACGTGTAACGTTACCTAAGAATGATCTGGTTTCCCCTCTGGGTTGCGGAGGCTAGACAGTCAGTCGCTCCATGTAAAAATCAGTATCTTCGCCAATTTCTTAGGCTTCGGTAGTGGGGTCCAGGTCCACTACCTAAGCCTAAGAAATTGGTGAAGCCAATCCTAAAGGATTAAGAAAAGGGAATAAAGCTAAGAAGAAGAAGTCGACAGGCATACAAGCATACAGCCCTCCTGATGTAAAGTTAGTATCGTAGCCTAGGAATTTGTAAAATACAAGCAGTCACTCATCTAAAACCGCCACGACTGTTAACGCAGCAACTCATTGGAAGATTATTGGTAACTTTTAAAAAGATAGTGAAATGCAAATGCATGGCAAATATCAACAAAAATTACGAGATGTTAACCAACTAATGGATTATTTAAAAAATAAGCAGCTATCCATCTATGTATATATAAATTCACATGAGACATGGCTCAGTCCTTGCACACCTCAATCGTTTCTTTAACATACATAGCTCTTCTCATGCATGCTCGATGATTTCTGGGGCTCCTTAAAAATTCTTCTTATAAAACCTGTTCAATTTGGTCATAGAAGGTAAGTCTAATAATAAGAAGCAGGCTATGTTTATTATTATTTTTAATTTAAACGCACATTTGATTAATTTAGATGTTAAGTTTATCGTTCGTTTTCATTAGCCCTAAAAAGGGATGAGTAATAAAAATATGCCTACACATTATTATCGATAACTTTACCAGTCCCTTTTTCACTCACCACATCACTAGCGTCGGTACGCGATAGGAAATTAAAATTTTCCTCTTCATTTAAAAGAAGCCAGCCCGGGGCTAACTCCTTAATGTGGTATATATCTATTGCGGAGGTTTGCTATCGATGTGGTTTTATGTGTGTGAGATTATTGCTTTATATTTCAGACGAAATAAAGTATTGTACATTTTATTTTTTTTCTAACGGCCGTGACTTCTTACGGGTATAATTTACTAATGAATAAGATGAGAAGTGTGCTTAGAAATAAAATAAAATAGGTTAATGTTACAAAATATCTGTATCTAGAGTGATGTAAGCTATGCTTTAACTGTCATATTGTCGAAAACGGATTCCGCCAAACTATTACTCCCTTGAAATTAAGTCCTATATTTCGACGCCTCAGAGAGGGCATGTTTTCCATAGAAATACACCATTAACTGAAATCAATGCAGTCTCTTTTACACACCCAATTGTTAAAAAAATATCGATTTGAACGCGCCAAAGATATGATCAACTTCGATAAGACGCTGAATACATCGCTTTCAATTATTTTGGATAGAGATTGAAACTTTCACGTATCAGCATAAAACTAGTTTTAAGTGATAATATTGTAATTAGTACTTCACATAAGCACTAGTTAACTTATACAGTTAAGATTTTATTAGAACACGATTATGCACTTTTTGGAAGACGTGAAAAAGTCCTTAAAGTTATCTTTAGAATATCTTCTTTTAGAAGAAACTACATGGCAGATCACCACATCTTCTCCATAATTGACACTGGATCCGTGGTCCCGAGACTGGCGTTTTTTTTAAATGAAAACGAACGATAAACTTGGCATCTAAATTAATCAAATGTGGCTGTACATTTAAATTAAAAATAATAATAACCATAGCCATCTCATTATTAGACTTACCTTCTATGACCAAGTTGAACATGTTTTATAAGAAGATTTTTTGAGGAACCCCAGAAAGCGGCGAGCATGCATGAGAAGAGCTATGTATGTTAAAGAATCGAGTGAGGTGTGCAAGGACTAAGCCATGTCTCATGTGAACTTATGTACGAGTACTTAGTCTGGCCAAAAATACTGTTACAATTAAAAATAAACAAAATATTACATTTGAATTTGGAATCTGTCATTTTTATATGATTGTTGCAAAATTCACTATATTTTGGAGTGGCATTCAAATCTGAGGTGTCTGGGAACTCTTCCCGAGTAATTTTTCAGCCGAATTTTTAAACCTGAGAGTTTGAAGACTTGACGAGCTCGGTGGCTTAGTCGTGAATGATGCGATTTTGACACCAACGCTCGTGTGTTCGATTCCCGCACAAGGCAAACATTTGTCTGTTTGTTCGGTCTGAGTGTTCTGAGAAAGTTAGGGCACATCAAAACACCCACTCTGGGGAAGCACCTCTACCGCACAAAAAACCGCAACCAAATAACAATTCTCCGGAGGTTTGTTGTGTTCCTGCGTGTGAGTGAGGTCACCAGTAAGCTCCCAGGAGTTGCTATATTAGCAGCAGAGTGATACATAATGTATTGTAAACATTCATAGTCTACGATAACCGCTACATCATGTTTGTCTTAAACACCTCAATGTCTCAAGACGACAGCCTTCGACCAGTGACGAGCCCGATGGTCGAATAATTAGCAATGGATGGAATGGATAATCAAGGAGCATGCGTTCTGTAGAGCGTACATAGTCCCAAGACAAACGTGTGTGTTCATGAACATTGAACACGTTTGCATCGGCTCGCCTTGGTCTGGGTGCCATCATTCAGATCCTGAAGAGTTGCTGAGCAGTATTCCAAGCGCCTTATGGGTAACACTTTAGACAAGGTGCTTCATATGCTTGTACGCCACTGGTGTTTTTTTTTTCTTATGTTAAAACAGACTTACCTACAAATGTATAAATTATATGTCAAGTTGTACGACGCAGATACATCTTCAAGTAAACAAACAAAAGTTCCAATCATGTCACATTCCGATTGGGGGTCGGCAGGCAAATTGCGCGCCCCGTCACTTGCCAATCGATCCTAGTGTTTAATTAAATGCGAATCAAATTATACGAGACGACCGTCTTCAAGACTTGAGAGGTATTTATTGAGAGTTGAAAATGCCACCAAATATATTTAGATACTTTCGTGAATAGATCACGCGTTTTGCCGATTTAAAAGAATAATTGCAAATGTGTCAGATTGTCTTGTTACTAATATAATTGCTATTGTTATTAATATAGTTGCTACTTGTCGCTGGTAAAAAAAAATCGGCCAAGTGCGAGTGGGACTCGCGCACGAAGGGTTCCGTACCATTATCTATAAAAAAGGCAAAAAAATCACGTTTGTTGTATGGGAGCCCCCTTAAATATTTATTTTATTCTATTTTTTAGTATTTGTTGTTATAGCGGCAACAGAAATACATCATCTGTGAAAATTTATATATATACGGTAATCGCTTTACATCAGGTGGGCTGTATGCTCGCTTCCCGAAGTTGTATAAAAAAAGGTATTCTGGTACCTTAAAAAAAAATGTGGACCTTTGTGGCTTCATTGCAGGTTTCCTAAATAGTTAGCACACGGACGATCCTTTTTGTGTTTTTTTAGGGTTCCGTACCCAAAGGGTAAAACGGAACCCTATTACTGAGGCTCCGCTGTCTGTCCGTCCGTCCGTCCGTCCGTCTGTCACCAGGCTGTATCTCTTGAACCGTGATAGTTAGACTGTTGAAATTTTCACAGATGATGTATTTCTGTTGCCGCTATAACAACAAATACTAAAAAATAGAATAAAATAAATATTTAAGGGGGCTCCCATACAACAAACGTGAATTTTTTGCTCATTTTTGCTTGATATTGATAACGGCAACAGGTAGACGCTTGAAATATTCACAGAATATTTAGTTATATATTCACTTTAAGAATAAATAATTAAATTAAAATAAAACAAATACTTAAGGGGGGCTCCCATACAACAAACGTGATTTTTTTGCTGTTTTTATAGATAATGGTACGGAACCCTTCGTGCGCGAGTCTGACTCGCACTTGGCCGATTTTTTTTATACTACGTCGGGAGGCATACAAGCATACGGCCTACCTAATGTAAAGCGGGTACCGTAGCATATTAACGCTTGCGAAATATTAATTATTACTCGCGCGATGCTTCTCCACCGTCAAGTGCACTTGACGGCTTTTTTAATGTTTATATTACAAAAGACTACAGCTAAACAACTCCCTAGAGGATTCTTATATAAGCTTTTGTTGTAATCTAGCAAGTAACTGAGGATACCAGTAAGCTCCTGAGTAGTTGCTGAATTAATATCGGGGGTAGCAATGCGCGAGCAATGTATTGAATTGCGAACGTTAGTATTTATATATTGTATATCTGAAAGATATGCGCTGTGATAGACAAAAATACAGCCAGATTAGAACATTCGTCAACTTTCGACGAGTTAGCCTCCCAATCTTTACGAGATTGATTTATATAATATCAAAACGAAAATGTGCACTTTGGATCAAACTTAAAGAAATTAATTGAGTTGAAACTGCACGGAGTTTTTAAAGAAAACATCCTGCTTACACAATTTTAAACCTTAATCTTTCGGGACAGAATTTAATGTACCATGTAACGTACTTATGTGCAATTGCAAATTGTTTTTTATTATTCGCATATGACAGCTCTATATAATTCCGCGCCCAGGATATCGTACAGTCGGTCTCGGTTCAATCAGCGCGTGCCGGAGTGGCACCTACAGAATTAGCCGTTTGGGTGTTCGATTTGCATTCGATATGCCAGGCAACCGAAACACTCGATGGCGTCATTGCGCGTATCACTTTAATTGAACACGCAGGGTAAGCAACGTCAACCCCATCCAATCTTCGGATGGGTGACCAATCTATGGATGGGTGACCAATCTATGGATGGGTGACCAATCTATGGATGGGTGACCAATCTATGGATGGGTGACCAATCTATGGATGGGTGACCAATCTATGGATGGGTGACCAATCTATGGATGGGTGGCCAATCTATGGATGGGTGACCAATCTATGGATGGGCGACCAATCTATGGATGGGCGACCAATCTATGGATGGGTGACCAATCTATGAATGGGTGACCAATCTATGTCGAGCTTCTCAGCTTACTCGATTCTCACACGCCTGATTTGTATATTGAATATCCATAGGTCTTTCCATGCACGCTCGCAGGTTCCTAGGGTTCCTGACACCACCGTTTAATAAAACTACGGCAAAAAACGGCAAAATTAGACATGACAGGTGAGTCTTGGTCGTCCTCAGCAACATCATTAGTTCATTACACTTTTGCTTTGTATGTCTGTTTCGTCATTATTTCTTCCCGAACCTCCGTTGATCGTGCCCTGGGTGTTTTGAAAGAGGTAGAGTACATCAAAGCTGCGTGTCTGGGGAAGTACCTCCACCGCGCAGAAAACCACAGCACGCGCAACCTGGAGGGTCACTGTGTTAATACGAGTGAGTGAGGTAGTATTGGTAAGCACATAAGGAGCTGTGTTATGTGTTAGCAGAAAGGGTGGCAACGCGCGTGCGATACTTCGTGTATTGCGAGCATTTTTAAGAGAGGTAGGGTACATCGAAGCTGTCCATATGAGGAAGTACCTCCACCTTACAGAAAACCGCCGCCAAATAACAATTCCCTAGAGGGTTGTTATGTTCCTACGTGTGAGCGAGGACACCAGTAAGCTCCTAAAGAGATGCTGTGTTAGCAGCAGCGAGTGACACTTAGTGGTTAAAAACGCTTTGATACCAACGCTCGTGGGTCCGATTCTAACACCGGTCTAACTATTGTGTGCATGAACATTTTTTTCAATATTTTTTTTATACAACTAGATTGGCAAACAAGCATGCGTTAGATGGTAAGCGGTCATGCAGCCTATTGACGTTCGCAACACCACGGGGATGTTACTCGCGCGCTGCCAATCTTGTGACCTAAGGCTGTTTCGTCACAGTACCCTAATTTCTCTGCCATATCTCACCCTTTAAACCGGAACACAGCTATATAAATATATCTGCTTGGCGGTAGAAATAGGTGAGACAGAGGTATCCACGCAGACGACTTTTGTACAAAGTCTCCCTCTGGTAAGATATCACAACTGTTTAACATATATGTTTGTCTTAATGTGGGTGGTTTAAGAGAGGTGCAAAAGAGCTTGTCTAGAGAAATAACTCTACCTCGTAGAAAACCGCAGGCAAATAACAACTCCCTAGAGGGTTGACATTCATGTGTATGAATGAGGTCAACAGTGAGCTTGGAGTTGCTGAGTTAGCAGAGGTGGCATTGCGCACTCTTAATGAATTGCAAGAGTTTAAACCTTGTATGCATCCGAATGTATGTAAAAATATGCAAATATTGATCATACAAAATTGCAGACATGAAAGGTGGTAATAAGTATAAAAAGCAATATTAATTCGTACGAGAATTCCAGACTGAAGGCTTCCAACTTGAGCCATTTGCAATTGCATACAACCGCGTTACATAGTAAATTCAATTCTATCTGGAAAGTTGAAGGTTTAAAATTGTGTAAGCGGATTGTTTTCTTTGAAAACTCCGTGGAGTTTCGCTCAATTAATTTCTTCAAGTTTCCTTTCTCAATATTTCGTCAAAGACGCCGATGCTTACCTCCTATATTATTGTGTATTTTTTTTATACGAAAGTTGATGTAAAAAAACCTGATGTTTACAGTCTTCAAGGAAGTAACCTATGGGGTCCATGCTATTTTTTTTATACAACGCCCTTACCGGTGACCTCACTCACTCGCAGGAAAATAACAACCCTACCACCTGTCTATGAGGTGGAATTACTGTGCCCTACCTATCTTAAAAACACCCAGACCGAGGCAAACAGACATGTTTACGCACCCAAATGTTTGTCCTGTGTGGGAATCGAAGTCACGAGCATTGGAGTCAAAGTAACATAGCAGCGCGTTTCACCTATCTTTATACTATATATATATATATATGCCGGAACGTGGATGTAATTGTCGTCAAGGTGGCTCGTTGTTCATGGCGAATAAAGCGAAATACCAGCATTGTTAATCTTCTGAATATTTAATCAGCCAATTACGATAATAATTGTAACAAAAGTTATGCTCAGATCGCAGATTACAACGGATTCAAAATGCGGTGGACGCGACACGTGCGATTGGCTCCATTGCTCGATTCGTAATGCCGCTTCCAATGACGGTCTCTCATCTTGACGTTTTTGACAACTGCCAACAATCGACATTTCGAGCAAACCATAACAAACACAACCGGTGTTGCCAATCCAACGATGTCGATTCCACCCAAGCGCCGACTTGACATTTTGATCCGTTATTATTAAAACTAGCATCACGGGGATTGATTTCTTCCGGGCTTCTCAATATGGTGTTGCTACCTCTGCGACATATATATATATATATATATATATACATATACTGGTTTTTATATCAATGTACCTATTGAAAGAAGAAAGAAGAAGCTTGGCGAGAGTTAATAGTCGACCTTTAACTCTCGCCAAGCTTATTATATTCTTTCAGGTTCTCTATGGATGTACTTTATTTTTAATTTAACGTATAATGAAGATAATTCAGCGACAACTTCATAGAAATTTACTTGTAACCTCACTCACTCGTTTACTTGCAACCTCACTCGCACAACAACCGTTTAGTGTTACTTGACTGCGGTTTTCTGTCCTGGAGATATTTCCCCAGTTAGCACATTTGATGCGCCTACATCTCTTCAAAACACCCAGTACAATATAAATAGACCAGCCATGCAATTCTGTAAGAGCAAACATCCTTACATCCTCGGAAACATCGGCTGTTACAGCCTTGAACACAAAGTTACAATTCTTTGGTGTCGCTTTTCATGGTTGTGCGAAACTAGCGCCGCAAGGCTGCGTTTGGAATTGGAATTCAACAAGGCAAACAGCCTCGCGTACGCTTACAGCCTTATAGAATACCAAATAATTTAGCCGTGATCGCAGTAGACGATGTCAAAGCTGTGACATCTGTGATCACAGCGACGCACGCAGCCATTACGAGTCGCTTAGAGAATTGCATGGCAGTCCATGCTTACAAATGTTTGTGTTCTATACCTTAATGTAAAGTTGTCGTAGCCTATAAACGCTTGCAATATATTAAGTAACGCTCACGTGATGCCATCTCTGCTGTCAACACAGCAACTCTAGAACTTTACTACCTCTCTTAAAAACAACAGATATGTTCAAGCACACAAATGTTTGTCCTGTGTGGGAATCGAACCCACGGGCATTGGTGTTAAAGCACTGTAATTAATCACTACGTCACCGATCTCGTCAAAACACTTGTTTATGAATGGATTTATTTTTATGCTCGATCTGGCAATTGGGGATATATGATACGAGTAATAATGAGTTAGAAACATTTGTGTGCATGAACATGTCTGTTTGTCTTGGTCTGGATGTTTTAAGAGAGGTAGAGCGCATCAAAGTAGCCCGTCTGGGGAAGTACCTCTACCTCACAGAAAACCGCAGCCAAATAACAACTCCCTAGAGGGTTGTTGTGTTCCTACGTGTGAGTGAGGTCACCAGTAAACTCCCAATGAGTTGCTGTGTAAGCAGCAGAGGAGGCTGATACTTAATATATCGCAAGCGCTAATAGGCTACGGTACCCGTTTTCCATCAGGTGGGCCGTATGGAGTAGTTCAGCATGTTCCGCTAATATTATGCTTGTATGCCTCCCGACGTAGTATAAAAATTCTCCTCTTCATTTGACAATAATCTTATATAGTTAATAGATTCAGGCGTTATTTTGCGAAAGTCAAATTTACATGCAATTTGATCTAAGCTGCTTTGTAATAATCTTATACAATAGTTGTCTAAAAATAAACATGCATTTGTAGCACAAATAAGAATGAGAAAACAAATACTAATAAAACATAGATCAGTAGCAGCTGAACTTATATAAAAGTAAATAAATAAAAAAATAAACATGGGCGTTGAATAAATATTAATTTAACTACTTAAAACTAATTACCCAGTTCGCATTTATGCAAATTTAAAATGAAGTGTCCGTCTGTAACGACAAAATATTATATTGAACGAAGCGTATATTTTAATATTCGAAACATACATTTGCAAATATATTTCAGGTTCAAAATAAGTAGTGGGTATCAACGAAATAAACGCTGCACGCCGAATAATCTGAAAGCCATAAGCTTCAGACGAAAAATAGACTCGTATATTCCGGAGTGAGCCCGATAAAGTGAGGTGTATGCCGGCGAGAAATTGTATATATTTAAAAATAAACCAACTTTTGTCTATTGCCTGTGTTGGTATTTGAAATGGTTGGTATTTGAATATCAATCACCGGTAATGCTCTTCATGTCTTGAACATTGTTCCTGATTTTTATTAAAAGATAAAAATTCTTTATTTGCCTTTAGACACTCACTGGCACTTACCCACGTCTTACATTCTCAGCATGTATCTTATCAATTTTTCATCGTTTAGATTTTTCTTTTTAATCTACCAGCATTTCAAATGACCACTGACGAAGAAGAAATGCCAAAAGAAACTTGCGAATATAGGTCTCTTTTCAAATCCTCTATTTATATTACAATACATTTATGACAGTGTATAATGGTGACAAGTTGTACAGTTAAAGATATATTAATACATGTGCTGAATCATATCCAGACATCTCTGTCAGCCAGATATTCATCGATCCTGTAATAACTTACATATAGTATTTTTGGTGAGCCTTTTGAACATATTGTCGGGCAAGGACAGAACTCTTTCAGGTAATTTATTATAGAATCGAATACAATTTACAACAAAAGATCCACTAGTCGTAGCTAGCCGATGTACCGGCATACGCAATCTATTCCTGCTTCTAAGATTTTCACTACATTTTGAAAACGACTTTATATTTTTACGAGCATACACTCTAGTATGTTATTCTAACGACTAACATCTACAGCGTCTGAGGATGTCTCGTGGAGAGAGACACGTGTCGCAGCGACGACCAGGGCAGTCATGGCAGCAACGGTGGCTGGTACATGCGGTTTCTGTTCCAGGTGGGTGGTAATCGCGAGGACGACCGCAGCAGCCGAGGCGGAGACTACAGGAGCAGCCATGGCAGCGACGCATGTCGCATCTACAAACGATAGCGGATGGGTGACGGCCGGCACTAGTCCGTATGAACTAATTAGTGACGGAAGCACACAAAGCAGGTTAGATCAAATTACATGTAAATCATGGATAACTAAAATAGCGTCCGATCGACGAGGTATGAAATCGAATTAGTATTCCTTTTCATCCTTTTTCGTAGTAATATTATCAAAATTTCGACTAAAATTTCTATGAAGGAAAAGTCGCTAGTAGTTTCTCCCAGTGTGTCCGCCGCCGATACTAAAACCAAACACTAATCCCCCTATACACATTAACAGTTCTCTAGCGCAGCGCTCGGGGATTTACTTTGGCCGAATGTTGCTAAAACATCTCTTTGAAAACACATCGTTTTAATTGAATACACGGATACCAGTCAAAAAAGTTATGCTGCGACTCATTAGGAAAGTACATTGAGATTGAATTTTTTGTACATATTACAGGGTACAAAATCATACGCTCTATCTGATACGATGTGTTATCGTCGACTTTAGACGGCTGTGAGACCAGACATGTGAAGGAAAGCTATAGTTGAGTGTGAAATCGAGTCATACAAATGTTTGTTATGTATAGGAATAGAATCTACTAGCTTTGCTTTTAAAGCAGATCATAAATAATATCGTCACATGTATCATTTCCTATGAATTTATTGTGGTTTTGCAACGTGGAGCTTGTCTTTGGAGGAGATTTCTTCTATTCAACTTGTGCTTTTTATTAATTTATTAATATACCTAAATTTATGTAAATTATAATTTATTTATTTTATTTATGAATACCTAGAACAGTAGTGGTGATAGCACGCTCCCCTGTGGGACACCAGCAGTCAAGTTAATTCACGCCGAATGGTTGTCTTCAACTTTAACATACTGCTGCTGATATCGAAGATATGAGATGAACCACAAGTTTGTAGATAACGAGACATTCAGTGCGGCGCGAGTACCAAGTACGACATTAAAGTCTACAGACTAAAAGGCATTATTAAAATACAATAAGTACAATGACGGTAAGTTGTAAATTGGGTAACCTTGTCTTAGATATTAAAAATAATCCTACAAATACTGATTTTCAACGCGAAAGTAGAAGGATGTAGGAGCCGAGGAAAGCCAAGATTTACCTACCATAACCAAATTCATCGTGTTTTATCAGAAGGTGATATCAGGTGCTTTATAAACCGGCGAGCGTGCATGAGAATGAATGCTAAAGATGTGAGTGAGGTATGTAAGGATCGAGTCACGTGGCACTCGGTTCTCTCTGCCTACTCCGCAAGGGTATACGTACATATAGGAACAAAATATCCTATATGTACATTATAGAATGTACAACTAAGAGCAGATCAGGCCTGGGACTGTGGTGTGATTGTCTCTCTTATTACATACGGCGTAAAAACGGTACAAAGGTCGAAATGTTAAGCTTGATGTGCACTTAGCTGTACATATTTCTGTCTATCTGTTCGTTATAGATGATGTGATTATATCCCCTGTATATATGTTGACAAAATTTAACACAGTTATGATTATTCCGGAAATAATTGTGTTCCTGAAATTTCGAAAAACAAAAATTCACACTGCAAATCGTAATATATAGGTAAAAAATCCAAACACTAAAAGATAAAGAAAATTATTACACTTACGACAACGAAGAAAGAACTTACTGAAAAGCAACTAATAAAATAGTGGCCAAGTCTCTAATCTCCCATTATGCGAGTGGACAAAGCATCGTGTATATTGTAAGAAATGGTCAAAATCCATAAGACGTCGCACACAAACATGTAACCAAACATAATCTTATTTATCGCGAGGGTCCCTAAATGGGATTCGATGAGCGGAGGCGCACTTAACGCTTTTGATGTCCACCCTGTCCCAGACCTCCCCATTATTTGGACAGGCGGCGGTCGCAGTCATGAGAGGTAGCGGATCGCGAATGTTACAAGAAAGAGAATTGTTATATCGTGCAAATGTTTACAGGCATTCTTCAACTTGTTCACTTTTTAGGGTTCCGTACCCAAAGGGTAAAACGGAACCTGGGTACGGAACCCTATTACTGAGGCTCCTCTGTCCGTCCGTCCGTCTGTCACCAGGCTGTATCTCATGAACCGTGATAGTTAGACAGTTGAAATTTTCACAGATGATGTATTTCTGTTGCTGCTATAACAACAAATACTAAAAAATATAATAAAATAAATATTTAAGGGGGCTTCCATACAACAAACGTGATTTTTTTGCTCATTTTTGCTCGATATTGATAACGGCAACAGGTAAACGCTTGAAATATATAATAAATAAATACAGAATATTTAGTTATATATTCACTTTAAGAATAAATAATTAAATTTAAAAAAAACAAATAACAAACGTACATAAAACATATCTATTATTATTTTGCTGTTCGCTATTTTACTCTGCTTATTTGGGTACTTATAACATTATAAGTACCCAAATAAGCAGAGTAAAATAGCGAATATCTATCTATCTATAACTTCACGCCAAATCCTTTGCGGGGTAGGCAGAGAGAACCGAGCGCCACGTGACTCGATCCTTACATATATCACTCGCTTCATTAACATTCATTGCTCTTCTCATGCACGCTCGCCGGTTTCTAGGGCTCCTGACGTCACCCTCTGATAGAACACGACCAATTTGGTCATGGTAGGTAAGTATTGGCCTTCCCCGGCTCCTACATCCTTTCACGTTTGCACTTATAATCAAATCAAATAAATAAAATTATAACTGAACAATAACTTATTTGTTAAATTCCGCGCGGACGAAGTCGCGGGCACAGCTAGTTGTAAATAATGGTATGCCCGTTTTTTTATAACATTGTACTAAAACCACTATCTCTTATGAATTACGCCCTCTTATTACCACGTGCGGCCACGAATTTTCTTTCTTTGATTATAAGTCGGGCATTAGACTTATTTTTCCGCTAACATATGATTTAGAGGGTTGTAATGCTGTTAAAGATATGAGCGGGATGCTGTGTTTATTACATATCGTATTTGATATATATCCGTTGAGATGTGATCCAATATTTATCCAATTACAGCGCAGCAAAAAGAATGGTAATGTTATATACGCCTTTTAACGTTTTTGTTTTTGGGTTTGTAGCCTTCGAACGTGAGTAAAGTATCGCTAAAATAGTAGTCCTTTGGAGCTTATTTGTGATCTCGCTTTTACGCAGGAGCAGAACCCACTCTGGAGAGTTGTTATTTGGCTACGGTTTTCTATGCGGTGCAGGTACTTCCTCAAATGGGAAGCTGTTTTGTGAAAATATTAACGAATACAGTGACTGTTATTACGGTATTATTATGTATCTACTTTCTTTGGCATGAACGGACACGTTGAATGAATGCAATATGAAAGAATGACGAAACAGGTTTGCAATGCGAAAGGGGAGTGATGTAGGAGCCGAGGAAAACTAACCTACCATGACCAAATTGGACGTTTTTTATCAGAAGGCGATGTCAGAAGCCCTAGGAACCGACGAGCGTGCTTGAAAAGAGCTATGAATGTTAATGAAGCAAGTGCACAGCTCATTTGTTTCTTCAGGTAACCTATCGTACTTGCGAAAATTTTCTGTTCTAATTTCAATTGTTCCAAAACGGTATGACGAAGTTTTAAATGATGCCATATAGCTTAATTTACATATTTTGTGTTTCTAAAAACTGAATTTACATATGTTTAGAAAAACCGTTGTCCGATCATCAAAACATGTAATTTTACTTTGTCAGATGTTCTACTAAAAATCATTTTAATTTATAGAAATATTAAAGAAAGAAGTAACTTTTTCCATATTACTATTTACACAGATTTTCATTTACTATCATTAACAAACCGAAAAAGGTAGGAAATTCAGGAGGCAGGGTGACAAGAAAAAATACCTAAGGGAGGGGGAGGGGAGGAAAACCTGCACCAAGGGGGCTCGGGGGCGAAGCCTCTGCTGTAATAAAAACAACTTGAGGACGGTAGGTCAGGTTTATTCGGTTTCCTTGTGACTAGAGATTAAGAGAGGTAGGGCGCATCATTAAGAGAGGTAGGACGCACCAAAGCAACCCGTCTGGGGAAGTACCTCCATCTCACAGAAAACCACAGCCAAATAACAACTCCCTAGAGGGTGGTTGTATTCCTGCATGTGAGTGACGTTACCAGTAAGCTGTGTAAGCAGCAGAGGCAGCATTGCGCGAGTGATGTTACAAGCGTTAATAGGTTACGGTAACTGCTTTACATCAGGTGGACCGTATGGTTGTATGCTTCCAGACGTTGTATAAAACAAAAAGAAATAAGGATTCAAAACATATAGCATTCGAAAAAATAACAATCGAAAATCGGAATTTCAACAATATGTCAATAAGTCGCTAAGGACTGCGTGTAATGATTCTAGGTTCTCTCTATCTAAATTCAAGTACGAGTAGCATCGTTTACTTACCGATACCTTTACATTGATCAGAACTTTAGTTTTAAATTCAAATAGCTAGATTCACCGGTACTGATCAGAGCTATACTTCTAAATTCAAATAGCTACACTAGTCGGTATTGATCAGAACACTAGTTCTAATTTCAAATAGCTAAACATACCGGTATTGGTTAAAACTCTAGTTCTAAATTCATGTACCTAAACTCACCGGTACATATTGCTCAGAATTTTAGTTTTAAACTCAAGTAGCTAGACTTAAAAGTATTGGTTAGAATTCTGGTTCTAAATTCAAATAGCTAGACCATCGGTATTGGTTAGAATTCTAGTTCTAAATTCAAATAGTTTGAATCGCCGGGATTGGTCAGAATACTAGTTCTAAATTCAATTAGCTATAGTCATCGTTATTGCTCAGAACTCTAATTCTAAATTCAAGTAGCAGTTATCGATTTAACAGATGTCCATTAACGTCTTTATATATAAAAATACTGTCGCAAACATATAAATCCCAACTAAATCTGTCAGACAGTAACCAAACAAAGAATCCCTTGCCGATGCTCCAAACATCAATAGTTACGAGCTCGCCGGCTTATTAAACCACCCCACCATAAACAGGGCAAGGAAACTCGTATTAATTTATGTTAGGTGAGACAGTAATGATCGGCGTCGATTACATCCTGTTATTGGGAAATATTGCGATAACGCTGGCATGGGATTGGAGGAAACTGCGGGAGGTAGCGAAAATATCGAATGGGAACTTAGTATTGGCAAATATGATATTTTGTACTTAATAGATACAAACGTTTTGAATTAAACCATTTTTAACGGAAGTATCGCGTGTTTTATTTAAGTTTAAACATGCGGCGATTAGAGTCTTCCTGCGAACACGGATGCTGCAAAGCATTCGAAAAGTCAGGTTCAACAAAATGAATAAAACACGCGATACTTCCGTTAAAAAATGTTTAATTCAATGTGTAACAATCGCGAAAACCTAAGACAATACTAGATACAAACGTTATTTTGTGAAAGTCAAGTTTACATGCAATTTGATCTTATTGCTTTGTGTGTTCTCGCCACCAATTCATTCTTGTTTGTAGATGCAACATTCCATCGCTGCTTCGGTAGTCTTTGCCTTGGCTGATGAGGTCGTCCTCGCGATTGCCCGCCATCTGGAACGGAAACCGCATGCGTCCGCCACCGTTGCTGCCATAGCTGCCCTAGTTGTCTCTGCGACACGTGCTTCGCGTCTCCACGAGGAATCCTTAGGCGTTGTAGATGTTAGTCGTTATAGTAACAAGCTACAAGTGTATTCATCGTAGTGCCGTCCCTTATATTGAATTGAGGGAAGGATAATGGAGGTGGATGGGATTAACCAATTTATGAATTTTTACAATTATCGTTTTCGGATTTATGTAATTATCACTTGATTATGAATGTGGAATGTTGCACCTTCAAGAAATTATATTTTGAAAGACGTATGAGCTGACCTAAGCAAAGTCTGGTTTTTCCTGGAGATCTGATGTTAGTCGCTTGAAGTGAAAATCGGTATCTTCGCCAAATCCTTAGGTTTAGGCAGCGGACCCCGCCAACTATCATGAATTAGGAAGGAAGAAAAAGCTAAGAAGATGATATTCTGATCCAGCATCGCGGCGATGAGCAGTGATAACTTAGTGGATAAAGAACTGTTTACCTTTTTTTTTCTTTTTTTTTATACAACGTCGGGCATACAAACATACGGCCTACCTTATGTAAAGCAGTTACCGTAGCCTATTAATGCTTGTAATATATTAAGTATCAAGCGCACGATATCTCCTCTGCTGCTTACACAGCAACTCCTTAGGAGCTTACTGGTGACCTCACTCACACATAGGAACACAACAATCTCCTGAGGAGTTGTTATTTGACTGCGGTTTTCTGTGAGGTGGGCGTACTTCCCCAGACGGACTGCTTTTATGCACCCTACCTCACTTAAAACATCCAGACCAAGACGAACAGACATGTTCATACACACAAAATATTTGTCTTGTGTGGGAATCGAACCCAGCGTTGGTGTCAAAGTCGCGTCATTCACGACTGAGCCACCGAGCTCGTCAAAACCTAGTGGTCTTGAGTGGAATCCTAGTGCAAGTTCTACTAAATTCGTGTCTTTATATTCATGTAATTATCACTTGCTAGGCGGTGAAGGAAAGCATCGTGTGGAAAGCCGCACGTTCGAGAAATAACATTTCGAAGACGTGTGAACTGACCAAAGAAACGTCTGATTTTCCTTCTGGATTGCAAAGATCTGACGGCATTCAGCAGGCCCTCTGGAATGTGGAGGTTTGACGGTAGTCGTTCAATTTGAAAATCAGTATGTTACTCAAACCCTTAGTCTTGTATATCGGACTCCCCCAATCCTAATGGATTAGGAAACAGGATCTGAACAGGAAGAAGAAGATAATATTTGAAAGAAAGAAAGAAAGAAAGAAAATGGTTTATTTGTTGCCTCACATGTTAATCACTAACATTTAAAACCTACAGCCAGTAAATAATATATAAGACAACAAATAGGCATCCACTCAGCATAAGCCGTGGGGTCATCTGACACCGCGGCGCTGGTCTTCCGTAGATGCCTGTTTGAAATATAACACTACTGTGCGCAAAACATACCTTGGTACTTAACATAAGTTTAAACATAACAAAATAGTAAGTGGTACCTTAAATTTATAGTTTTACATATATAATTCTATGCTCTGTGGGAAGTAAAATTACTAAAAGGTAGACTAAACTTAGGGTAAAGTGAACGTGAAATACCTACTACACTGAAAACCGAAACGCAGATACAGAGAAAAAAATAAATAAATAAATAAACAATTTTGATAACCAGGGGGAGTTGCAATTTATGGTTTTTGTAGATCCAAAAGGTAAGCCTTGAAATAATAATAATAATAATAATATAAAGATTTATTTCTCAATCACAAAAGGTACTTAAAACTTAGGTATTACAGAGACATTGCTAATAAATGTGACCTGTTTTGTGTGAGACTGACGCCTGAAATAGGTTTCGGGAGAAACCTGTGATACCGGTCGCCAGAGCCCCCACTCCACGGGCTACACGAGAGAAAAAAAAAAAAAAAAAAAAAAAACATATAGTTCTAGTGAGAGTAATTACCGTACCAAGTTAGGTTTAAATTAGACTAATTCGATTGACAGATACTAGTAGTTGTTAGGAAGTGTGTGTGAATGAAAAAATTGGTAAAACTATAAATTTTGTGCGTGTGTGAAAGTTGCCGCGTAAAATGTATGATGTTTAGAGTGAAGAGACTGCAAGTTATGGTTGAAATGCTGAGTGTGTGCAAAGTGTTATAAACAGAAATGAAAAACATTGGGGTGATTATCACTAAGGATTCAAATTGCGCAATTGAATATTGAAAATTGACATTTGGGAGTTGAATATGGAAATTGGTGATAGGTAATGATGATAAAATAAGTGTAGATTTAGGCTTAAGATTAGATTAGGATTTTATTTATATTTCGGGAATCAATAGATTTTCAGTTTCTCTATAATCCAATGTTTTAAGCCAGTTACATAATGTTTTTTTACATTCATATCTGGGTAACGGGTATACAAAAATTATACTATTAATCTTGTTATATAAGAAGGGCCCAAGCCAACAGAAGAAATTGTGGGACAGACTTGTACGAAATTTTTGAGTTTTGCAGACGGAACCCTTTCTGCGTTTGTTTATTATTAATGCTGGGTCATATGTCAGTTGGGAATGCATTTTAAGGGTAACATTGAGAATGAACGATTGTCTAATCGTTAGGACATTCCAGTGCCGGTAGAGATCAGCAGTAGGGTATCGGTAGGGAAGTCCAGCTCCAACCTTAAGGATAGCTCTTTGAGCTCTCTCGAGTTGGATCATGTGTGTCATGGCGGCACCCGCCGGAAAGATTCAGTTGTGCGATTATTTTGATGTTGATCCTGAGAAGCACGGTCTCGTTGCGCGTGTCATCTAATCGAACACGCAGGTTAAGCGACGTCGACTTTGGCCCGTCTTGTGTGTTTGCACATCCCGAGCTTTTCTGTCCTCTGGGGGCACGTCGTTAACCTAAGTCTGTGGCCATAGAGGGGCTTGAGAATTCTGGCGTCAGCCAATCCGCGGCGTGGCGATTGAGCGGAAAGATCTGTGTCGTTATTCTATCATCGTGCGTTCTTTCTGTATGTCCGAACCAATGGAGCATTTCATTTTGATTTTGTTTAGTAGTAGTAGTATTGGCGAATATTGTGTTTTCAATAAAAAGGAACTGAAAATCGTAGGAAAGAAAGTTGAAATCACGCAAACTCGTTTCTTTCCCCAAAATTTTCGCTGATGATTACAGTCGAAATTCGTTCATTAGGATCACAACTGTTTCAAACAACGTCTGAAGATACACAAGCATGCTACCCACCTGACGTAAAGCGGTTGCCGTTATATGAATGCTTGAAATACATTAAATATCGTTCGTGGGATGCCACCTCTGCTGCTAATACAGCAACTCCTTAAGAACTTACTGGTGATTACACCCTACCTCTATTAAAAACACGCAACCAAATAACAATTTTGTTGTTGTGTTCGTATGCAGGAACATAACAACAAAGTTGTCATTTGGCAGCGGTTTTCTGTGAGGCGGAGGTACTTAGGTTGCCTTGAAAAGATTGCTTTTAGCAATAAGGCCGCGTGGTTACATAATATTTGTTCATGTTTTATAATTTTTAAGAATTTTTCTGTAACCATTATTATGTAAATAAATCTTATTCTATCAATATTTCTTATACGGGATGCTTTGATTCACCCTACCTATCTTAAAAACACCCAGATCAAGACAAACAGACATGTACATGCACACAAATGTTTGCCCTGTGTGGGAATCGATCCCACGACACACATTGGTGTCAAAGTAACATACCAGCGCATTCGCCACTCCGCCAGCGAGCTCGTCAAAAGTACTACAGAGGAACACAAAACTTTTCCAGAAAACTGTCCCCAGCATTAATTCTCATTGGCACAAGTCATTAGCTCGCCGCCTCCACTATTGGAAAAGTGCCTTATTATCTTATTAGAAATTACTGCCTTACACTGCAAGCGACGATAGCCCTTATTGAATGGTATCTCGAGGGAATGCAGTCAATATTCCCTTGTATCTGTTAGTTGAATGGAGTTTATGTAGCATGCGGTTGTTATTACGCGTATTGGGATGATCGTGGAGAGTAAGTTATTCTAGATGTGACATTGAATAAGAAAAAAACATTAAATTAAAAATTTTAAATACCCCCGTCACAAAGTGTTGCCACCATTACATTGTATGTATCCTGGCTGCAGCATCAGACCGAGAATTCCATAATCTTGCATAATTATGTAGCATACATGGGTGTTTCAAATTTTAGGTCACACATTTATTCGATAGTAAACACCCCTTATGCGTCGAAGATCCCTCCAGAAGTTAACACAAGAGCCGATGACCTAGAAACGGCTGAATCGCTTTTAATAAAACAAGTCTAAGAACCACCGCTAGGAAACGTGCTTTCAAATAAAAAAAAACGCGTCCATATCGGTTCACCCGTTGAAGAGCTACGGTGCAACAGACAGACACACATAGCGGTCAAACTTATAATAACCTTTTTTTTTGCGTCGAGGGCTAAAAAAACTTGGTGACAGTATCGTAGACACGCCCGTGAGGTTTACGTGAACACGTCTTCGTAGCTGGTAAACGGAAGGAAATGATATGATGCAGCGAAATGATCTCAAAATGGCGGCCCCCCGCCGCGAGCGAAGCGTCACAGTCCTCATTCAACGTAACGAATTTTTAATTCTTTAGCTATCAAGTTGTATAATTAAATTATACTACATAAAACAGTATTCCCTGATTTTGTTATGTCCAGTTTTTTGAATTGCCTCCCACTATGGAAGCAAATTTCTCTCTTAAAAAGACTTGCAAACTACCGATTGCCACATCTAGTAACGCCCTAGGGCCGCAAACACAATATTCGGTTGTGTCTGTTATTACTGCTATCTTAGCCACCACACATTTTGGATAGCTTTTTTTTGTCAATGGTGGTTTTATGGGGACATGTGTTGTCACGAGATATGGCTTCTGATGAAAATTAATGGGCCTTTGCCAATAGCGCCGTGGAGGTACGTAATTGTTCATAATTATTGATATATTCACACTTGAACAGTGAGTAATGAACCAGCCTATTAACCGACCCTGGACTGAATCCTGCTGTGGGCACATACCATTGAGCTCGGTGGCTCAGTCGTGAATGACGCGACTTTAACACCAACGCTCGTGAGTTCAATTCCCACACAACGCAAACATTTGTGTGCATGAACATGTCTGTTTGTCTTGGTCTGGATGTTTTAAGAGAGGTAGGGCGCATCAAAGCAGCCCATCTGGAGAAGTACCTCCACCTCACAGAAAACCGCAGCCAAATAACAACTCCCTAGAGAGTTGTTGTGTTCCTGCGTGTGAGTGAGGTCACCAGTAAGCTCCCAAGGTGTTGCTGTGTAAGCAGCAGAGGAGGCATCGCGCGAGTGATACTTAATATATCGCAAGCGTTAATAGGCTACGGTATCCGCTTTACATCAGGTGTGTGACATAGTATAAAAAAAAAGTTCCTGTTTTACCCAGCTAGTTCGTTAATGCAACCGCTATTTGTTTACTTTTTTCCTATTTTCTCAGTTTATAAGAGTTGTATCATGATGCTGAATAGCCTATAACCTTCCTGAAGAATGGCACTATCAAATGTAAAAAGAATTTTTCAAATCCAACACGTAGTTCCAGAGCTTAGCGCGTCCAAACAAACACTTCTTTGTCTTATTCCCGTTTATTATCCCGTTTCTTAATAGATTGGGATTGGCGGGGTCCGCTACCTAAGCCTGAAGATTCTGCGATGACCTCCACAACCCAGAGTGAAAACGAGATCATTGTTAGGTTAGATCCCACGTCTTCTGAAATATAATTTCTTGGACGTGCGGGCTTCCTAATGATAATTTTCTCGACCGCCGTTCAAGTGATAAACATGTACATCTATCCGAAATCAGGAGTAAACTTCAAAGAAACAAACTATTTCTTTTTTTTTTTATACCACTAAGGTGGCAATCAAGCATACGGCCTGCCTGATGTTAAACAGTCACCGTAGCCTATGGACATTTGCAACACCAGGGGCGTCACTCATGCGTTGCCTACCCTCTAAAAACCTCTTTACGCATTTCTTGAAGAACTCCATGCTGTAGTCCCTTGGAAAAACCTCGGCTGGGAGCTCATTCCACAGCTTGAGTGTTTTCGGAAGAAAACTTCTCTGGAACCGCACTGTACGCGACCATTGCGGTTCAAGCGTGTGAGGGTGAACTCCCCGCCGTCGGCGAGCGGTGCGGTTATAAAAAGTAGTTCGTTTTATTTATTAGTATTAAGTTAATATTTCGTTTTATATATTAGTATAGATCACTCGGTTGGCAGTGAAAGGAAATGTCGTGGGGGTCTTTGCACGGCATGAAATTTAATTTTGAAAGACCTGAACGAAACAGATATACAATGCAAAAGTGGAAGGATGTAGGAGCCGAGGAAGGCCAAGACTTACCTACCATGGCCAAATTGGTCGTGTTTTATCAGAAGGTGATGTCAGAAGCCCCAGGAACCGGCGAGCGTGCATGAAAAGAGCTATGAATGTCACAGAATCGAGTGAAGTATGCAAGGACCGCGTCTTATGGCGCTCGGTTCTCTCTGCCTACCCCGCAAGGGACTTGGCGTACATACATACATACATACTAAACCAATGAACCTGGTTTCGGAGGTACTTTCTTCATAGTGATCCATTATAACTCTAATCAACATAAATACTATTGTTATATCATAAATGAGCAGCGCTGGCCCAGTGGATAAAGAACCAGGCTCTTAATAGACGGTCTCTGGTTCGAGTCCGGGCGTACCTATGTACCACTTAATTCGCGTTTTCGGATTTATTTGCAATTATCGCGTGCGTGAAGAAAGGTGAGGAAACCCGCACGTCCAAGAAATTATATTCAAAGACATGTGATTTTTATTAGATTAGCTAATAAAAATCAGGTTTTCCGTCCAGGTTGTGAAGGTCTGGCAGTCGGTTCATGTCGAAATCAGCACCTTCGCCAAATCCTTAGGCTTAGGTAGCAGCATACCGTGTTAATCCTAATGGATTACGAAATGGGATAACAGAGGTAAGAAGATATCAAAAATACTTAGTGATATCGCGTGATTTTTTTTTGCAACTTCAGGAGGCAAACAAGTATACGGCCCATCTGATAAAGCGGTTACCGTAGAATAAACGCTTAAATAAACGCTTGGCATATATTAAGTATTACTCGTGCGATGCCACTACTGCTGCTAACACAGCAACTCCTTAGGAGCGTACTCAAATGCAGGAATACAGCAACCCTCCAGGAAATTGCTATTTGGCTGCGGTTTTCTTTGAGGTGGAGGTACTTCCCCAGACGGGCTGATGATGCGCCCTATCTCTCTTAAAAATAAGTTGAACGTGGATAATGGATGGTACAAATACTGCTTTAGCCGAGTAAAATTGTTTCGTGTTAAAAAGAAGCTGTCAGAATCCTCAAAATTGAATTGAGTATTCTTTATATACTGAAGGCAATCATTGCGATAAGATTCAAGTACTGCGGAGTGATGCGTGCCGCTGTGCTGAGATTCCGAAGGGCGTCTCGATCCGTCCCCTGTCAAAGATCTGGTGATGACACTGATTTTTACATAGAGACTGCCGTCAGACCTCTACGACCCTGAGAGCAAATCAGGTCTATCTTGGGTTAGGTCACACATCTTCCGAAACATATTTTCTTGGACGTGTTAGTTTCCTCACGATGTTCTTCCTTCACCGGCGAACAAGTGATAATTACTTATGGATTTATGTACAAAATACAAATTTACGTACAAAATACTATACGAATTTAGTGGTACATGCTAGAATTCGAACCGGCGGCCTGTTGGTCACTAGGCTGGTTCTTTACCCACTTATCACTGCTCTTGCTCACCTCCCGACGCTGCATAAAAGAACAAACCCTCAAATCACCTTCCAAAACCCTCAAACTACCCTCATATATGCTCTGAGCTAAATATTCCTTCTAATGTTAATGTGGCAATTAAAATCAGAAACACATAAAAAATAATGTACCAAATGTCTATTAAACGCATAATTAGCTGCATTTGACTTGGAGAAACCTAATTCTATCGTAAAATCTTACGGCATCATATCTGTCACTCTTAATTAAAAACCACCCTCTATTGGGGGTTTCTCAATCATCCGCACAGTGGGACGCTGTGTCTTGATTCCCAAAGTTATTATTAATGCGATGTTCAGATTTCTTGATAAATATTGGAGAGAAAACTAATTGGAAAATGATCGTGTGTTGGTGAATGTGACACCTGAACTGCTACCGACTAATAGACGAAGCGGAGGCGAGGTGAGTGTCATTTGATCAGCAGACTGAGGAAGTACTTCCACCAATCGGAATATCATAGTCAAATATACTTCGAAATGCGAGCATTGAGCAAAATTTGTGGCGTAATGCTTGTAGACCGTATTCGCAATGATGATGTTAGAAACAAAGTTGGTCTGAAAGAGAATGACGGTGTTAAAATAGGAAGAGGCATGCTCCGTTAGTTCGGACATGTAGAAAGAATGCAGGATGAAAGAATTACGAAACAGATATACAACACAAAAGTGGAAGGATGTAGGAGCCGAGGAAGGCCAAGACTTACCTACCATGACCAAAGTGATAGTGTTCTATCAGAAGGTGATGCCAGGAGCCTTAGAAATAGCTTGTATAAGAAGAGCAATGAATATTAAAGACGGTCGAGTGAGGTCTCTGCCTACCCCGCAAGGGATTTGGCGTGAAGTTATAGATAGGTAAAAATATACTACGGTGGGTTCATGTGTTTCTGCGAGTGCCTAAGGAAGCAATGATACCAACAGTTCCATTTTAAAATTGCACAGCCAGCGGACGGCTAGGAATTCATCCTCATATAATGGAGCCGCAATGGTTGCGTACTATGCGATGGCAGAGAAATTTTTTACCGAGAACTATTGAGTTGTAAGTGCCGCCAAGGTTTTCCCAAGCGAAATGCGTGGGATTATACAAGAGAAGCGTGCAGAAGTTTTTGACAGAGTCGGCAACGCAAGTGTAACTTACCATTAGGTAGATCGTATGCTCAACATGACATAACTGAAGTAAAGGTTATAGGATGCACCATCTGAGAGAACTTATGAAAAATAGAACAAAAAACATATCTAAAACGCGGCACAAATATATTACAAAATGTTTTGTACCATTTCAGTGATTACAATATTTATATTCCTAACAGCAAAGGACCAAAAGTAAATCCTTGAGGGACACCCAATATTCTAAACAAAAGAGTTGAATTTCTCTTAACAAAAATACTAAATACCTATCTAAGCTCCACTTGCAGCATGGGGGGACACTTACCGAGTAGAAAGCAGGAAGCAAAATGTGATCGAGGGTGGATCCGCCATTTTATTTTTAATGTTTATTGCTTTTTGCCAGATAAATTCGTCCCTAAGGGGTGTGAGGAGAGGAATCAATGCGGTTGGATTTCCTTCCAAGAAAGGCCCTTACTACATGTCTTTATACTCGTACTTTTGGTGAGAAACGAGTGAGTTAATTTTGTTGTTGCTTCATTGAATTATTTATTTTTCTACCTTTTAATGACTTTCTTCAGCTCCTAGATCCTTTCACTTTCGTGTTGTATGTCTGTTTCGTAATTATTTCTTCCCGCATTCTTTACATGTCCGAATCAACGGAGCATGCCTCTTCTTCTCTTCTTTATCTGGAGGGATCGTTGGTACTAGGCTATTACAGAAGAGGAATGAATGCCTGTCATTAACTCTCATATCTGTCAGTTACATTTGGCAGGCGGTGGCTCGCCACTGACTGGATGGCTTCCCTAAATTAATGTAATTATTATTGCGAATACTTGATCAATTTAACTAATTATGCTTTCATGATATTATAATAAAATTTTATGTACGAGTACTATGGTTTACGGTTGGTATACCCATATTTCGAGTAAATAAATCCTTTTGATTCTGACACTGAACGATATAAAATTGCCAAATTTATTGGGAAATAAAAATCATTTTTATTACGATCCTCGATATCTCAGTGCGTTCCATAAATGGGATCAGCAAAATATGTTTTCCCTTTATGAATCTCCTCTACATTTAAAGAGAGATATGACACTTTACCTCCTACTTTTTTGGCTTACTTATTGTTCTTCATTTAATAGTGAGTTTTTGTTTTTGAAGTGAAAACTTCTCTCGCATATGATTTGAAACTCGATGAAACAAAATAAAAAACCACAGTAAAAAGAGACACATTCATCTATAGGATTTAACGTGCGAGAAAATGAGATAGAAGGCAATAAACCCCACAATTATCCTACTCCTGAAATTCAATATTCGATATTATCTTGAAGTTCACATTCTCGAATGTTTCACATCTATCGCGTGTAGTGCACACAAAATTTCTTTTCTTTATCTAATCTTTTTGAAGTGATAACTTCTTATGGGAGGATAAATCGCTTCGTTACGTAACGTGTTACGGCGCCAGTCTGTCTGGCTTCCCCTTCTCTCACGTATACGGCAGCGGTAGGCAGGCTCAATTTTAACTAAGAATAAAATATGTTTTATAATCAATAAAAGATTTTATTAATAAATAACCTTTCCTTACGTTATCATATTAATATGCCTACATAAAATTTAAGTAATAACCTAAGCTTTTCTCAAGTTAAACCATTTCAATATTAAATAGTTCAACTTAGATTAGTTTAAGTTATCAATTCTGTCGGGCGTCCCGAGACGCGCACGTTTTTTTATTTTATTCTTATATGCTGTAGTAAACGAAAAGCTGTCTATCTATCAGAAGTAAGTGGACAACGTTTTCATAATTTCTAAATATTTATGCAGAAATTCGAGTTTCCTCGCCTAAGTTATCCTTGGTAGGGGTCACCGGCAGTCATTTTAGGCGCAGATGTTTTCTATGTTAATTCTATTGTTTTTTTGTTAATTTTTATGCTCTTTTTCATGCTCGATTACGCTATTCGGCCGTTCGCTTCAGGATTAATGTAAATGTGGCGTGAGTAAACCTTCGTCCAGTGATTCCTTCCATTTATGTATTACTGTCTTCAAGGAAGGCTTCATTGAATTCTACGATGCCTTAAGAAATCATGTTTAATACTTTAGCTTGAAGACCAGTGCAACAATTAGTACAGTTTTGACGAGCTCGGTGGCGCCGCGGATAACGCGACTTTGACACCAAAGCTTAGTGGGTTCGATTCCCACACAAGGCAAACATTTGTGTGCATAAACATGTTGGTTTATATTGGT
Source organism: Pyralis farinalis (assembly GCA_947507595.1). Taxonomy (NCBI): domain Eukaryota; kingdom Metazoa; phylum Arthropoda; class Insecta; order Lepidoptera; family Pyralidae; genus Pyralis; species Pyralis farinalis. The sequence continues at coordinate 26,216,117 of OX382279.1, forward strand.
CTATTTTTAAGAGAAGGCGCATGACAGCAGCTTGTTTGTGGAAATACCTTACAGAAAACCGCAGTCAAATAACAAACTCCCTGAAGGGTTGTAGTGTTCCTGTGTGCGAGTAAGGTTGAGTAAGGCTCCTAAGAAGTTGCTGTGTTAGCAGCAGAGGTGGCATCACATGAGTGATACTTAATGTATTACAAGCGTTTTTAAGTTACAAAAAATGATAAGGAACTCTTAAAAAAAGGCTTTCGATACCATCTCTTACTCATTCCAATCCAGAGATATCGGCATCTCTTTAACTAAAGCGATTTAGAGCAAGCTCCACCACGCTGCTCAATTGCGGATTGGCAGAGGCGAAGAAGGGAAAATAGCACTGAAGCGCTCTGTAATGGTCGAATATATTTTTAATACAACCTCGGGAGACAAATAAGGACAGGGTCCACCTGATAAGTGGTCACCGTGGGTTTTAAACGCTTTTAATACAAGAATCACGCGCCTCCCCCACTGCCGACACAGCAACTCCTAAGGAGCTTACTGGTAGTTTAACTCACTCGCAGGAACACAACAACCCTCCGTGAATCTGTTATACCTAAGACTGCAATCTATTAGGATATTGAACTGCATTATTGTTAATTAACATTGTTTGTTGACAAGCCGGGTGCACCAAGAGCAGGTTGGAATGACTTTGACTTTAAACATGACCACTTACACCCAAAAATTACGGCTGGTACAGCCCTCTTAATAATGCAAAGCGGTTACCGTAGCCTATAAACGCTTATAATACATTATACCTCAGAAGCTTTCTAATGACCTCTCTCACACTCAGGAATACAACAAAGCAAAAGGGAGTTGTTATTTGGTTGTGATTATATGTGAGTTCCAGATACTACCCCATACATGCTATTAAAGCAGCATGTATGGGGTAGTAACTGCCTACTTCTCGTAAAAAGACAAACAGATAAGTTCATACATAAAAATGTTCGTCCGGTGCGGGAATCGAAATCAAAGTAACTTTATTAATCACTACACCGCTGAGCTCGTCGGTTATATAATATTGATATTTGTATGTCTCCCGATGTTGTATAAACAAAAAATAGATAAACATGTCAACCCTACAACGAGGGCTGCAAGCAAGTATTTATTATTGAAAATAGTTGGAACGTAATAAATAACTTTAATGTTATACATGCGACGAGCTCGGTGGCTCAGTCGTGAATGACGCGACTTTGACGCCAACGCTCGTGGGTTCGATTCCCACACAAGGCAAACATTTGTGTGCATGAACATGTCTGTTTGTCTTGGTCTGGATGTTTTAAGAGAGGTGGGGCGCATCAAAGCAGCCCGTCTGTGGAAGTGCCTCCACCTCACAAAAAACCGTAGCCAAATAAAAACTCCCTAGAGGGTTGTTGTGTTCCTGCGTGTGAGTGAGGTCACTAGTAAGCTCCTAAGCAGTTGCTGTGTAAGCAGCGGAGGAGACATCGCGCGAGTGATACTTAATATATTACAAGCGTTAATAGGCTACGGTAACCACTTTACATCAGGTGGGTCGTATGCTTGTATGCCTCCCGACATAGTATAAAAAATATCGGCCAAGTGCGAGTCGGACTCGCGCACGAAGGGTTCCGTACCATTATCTATAAAAACGGCAAAAAAAACACGTTTGTTGTATGGGAGCCCCCCTTAAATATTTGTTTTATTTTAATTTAATTATTTATTCTTAAAGTAAATATATAACTAAATATTCTGTGAATATTTCAAGCGTCTAACTGCTGCCGTTATCAATATCCAGCAAAAATGAGCAAAAAAATCACGTTTATTGTATGGGAGCCCCCTTAAATATTTATTTTATTCTATTTTTTAGTATTTGTTGTTATAGCGGCAACAGAAATACATTATCTGTGAAAATTTCAACTGTCTAACTATCACGGTTTATGAGATACAGCCTGGTGACAGACGGATGGACGGACGGACGGACGGACAGCGGAGCCTCAGTAATAGGGTTCTGTTTTACCCTTTGGGTACGGAACCCTAAAAAACATGCGTTAGCATACTATACTGACGAGCTCGGTAGCGTAATGGTTAGTAAAGCTATTTTGATACCAACGCTCGTGGGTTCGATTCTCACACAGGACAAAATATTTGTATTAACGAACATATGTATTGGTTTATGTGTTTAAAATAAAGATAAGGCGCAACAAATTCCTCCATCTCATAGAAAACCGATGCCAAATAACAACTTCGTGGAGTGTTTTTGTGTTCCTGCGAGTGAGTGAGGTTACCAGTAAATTCCTAAGGAGTTGCTGTGATATCAACGGATAGAGATGGCATCACATGGGTGATACTTAATTTATTGCAAGCGTTCATTACCGCAGTAACCGCTTTTCATCAGGTGGGTCGTATGCGTGTATGTCTCTCGATTAGTACAAAAAAAATCCAAAAATCCTTTAAATAGTTAATAGATACACGGGTTATTTTGCGAAAGTCAAATTTACATGCATGCATTATAATTTGATCTAACCTGCTTTGTGTGCCTCCGCCACCAATTCGTTCATGCGGACTAGCGCCGGTCGGCACCCACCGACAGTAGACACAACATGCCGTCGCTGCCATGGCTGCTCTGGTAGTATCCGCCTCGGCTGCTGCGGTCGGCCGCCATCTGGAACAGATCATTTATTTTTCTCGTTCCAGGTAAGGTGTAGTTATAACTGAGTGTAATGTCTAATTTTGGAGAGAAACCTGGAGCCTGGGCTAGGCAAGCGTGAAGCTGTCTGTGTGAAAAGTCATCAGCCCCCCTCCCCCATCTAGAGTGCAAGTTTTAAAGTACAATATTGTGGACATCTTTTGGATTTTGGAACCTTTATAACATAATGTCTTTGTAAAAAGACAAAATCTGTCATAGTACCACTGCGAGCCCAGGATCCACTACGACTTTTTTTATCCTACATACGTCGGAGTGCATGCAAACATACGGCCCACCTGATCTAAAGCGGTTGCCATAACCTATGAACGCTAGTAATCCATTAAGTATCACTCGCGCGATGCCTCTTCTACTGCTAACTCAGCAACTACTCCTACTTAGGAGCTTACTGGTGACCTCAATCACACGCGGTAATACAACAACCATCTAGCAATTTGTCTCGCTCTAATAACTTCAAAGTTCAAAGTTGCGGATTAACAAAAAAAAAAATACCACTAAGCTAGCAAACAAGTACGCTACCTGCCGGTTCATATGCAGTTACATGGGTACTTGCAATATCAGAGATATTGTTTGTCCAACCCTGTAGAAAACTCATGGATGTAATCTTATTTATTATTTTACGCGGATTTTTTTGTTTATACAACTAGATTGTGATAAACAAGCCCGCATTAGATGGTAAGCGGTCACCGCAGCCTATTGACGCTGCCAACACCACGAGAATGTTACTAGCGCGCTGTCAATGTTGTGACCTAAGAATGTTTCGTCACAGTACCCAGTAATTTCTCTGTCATATCTCACCCTTCAAACCGGAGCACAGCTATATAAATATGGCTGCTTGATGGTAGAGGACAGTAGGATAGGCGAGACAGAGGTATCCACGTAGACGACTTTTGTACAAAGTCTCCCTCTGGTAAGCAATTATTGTATATCTCAGAAACGGCTATAACGATTTGGATCAAATTTTGTATTTCGCTATGGTTTTGCTTTTTAACGCCCAGTGAGAGAACCGATCTGAACATTGCGGTTGGTGACAAATGACTATGTCTGAAGATAATTTATTTAAAAAGTCCGCGTATACGGAGCATTGAACTCGTGACGTCATTTTTATGTAAACAAACTATCGGCCTCAGAAGCTATTATTTTCATGTTATCGTTTACAATAAGAAACATATAAATAGATGCCCTATAGACTAATATACATAGTATAATACCATAATCTGAAAATATTCAATAGATTCAGGCGTTATTTTGCTAAAGCCAAATTTACAGGCGAACTAGCGTCGGCCGGCACTCACCACCTAGTTAGTAAATGCATTTCATCGCTGCCACGACTGCTTTAATCTTCCCTTCCTTGGCTGCTCTGGTCATCTCTGCAACACGTGTTTTGCCTCACAGCAGGGCAGCAACGGTGGCTGCATGCGATTCATGTTTCAGATGAGTATTCCCATCGAACGCAGCAGCCATAGCAGCGGTGGCGAGTGAACTTCTCTTAAAAATGTTTGTATAGTAACTGTGTGGTATAAGGTGTGAGCATAAAACGAATTCCGTACACTTCTATCTATCCATAACTTCACATCAAAACCCTTGCGGGGTAGGCAGAGAGGGCCGAGCGCGACATGACTCGATCCGTACAAACCCCACTCGCTTCTTTAACATTCATTGCTCTTCTTATGCACGCTCCCCGGTTTCTAAGGCTTCTAACATCACCTCCTGGTAAAACACGATAAATTTAGTTATAGTAAGTAAGTCTTGGCTTTCCTCTGTTCCTATATCCTTCTACTTTCGCGTTACATATCTGTTTCGTAATTCTTTCTTCTTGCATTTTTTCTACATGTCCGAACGCACGGAGCATGCCTTTTCTTATTTTAATACCGACACTCTTTCAGACTAACTCTGTTTCTAACATCATCAGGCGCTGGGACCAGCACTGCATTGTGTATAGCGAGCTCTGCGTTCTGGCTCAAGCTTTTATGTACACATATGGAAATATAAACCAGTTTATCAGCCATTATCAGTCCACTGACTATTTGATGAAATCAATACGACATTCAGACAAGGCGCCATTAAAATTCAATGTCCCCTGAAACACTCTGAAAGAAATACGAACTTGTTTTACCTATCACAGCAGATCGAAACAAAATTGTATTATAGTGTACTACATCTATTCAAATATTCATGTTCTGTATTACTCACGACTTTGAAATTATATTCTCCGCACTTAAACTTTGTGACTTTTTCCAATTAGTTCACTAACGCATTCATAAGTTTCTTTGAATTTCAAAAGATCATATTTTCAATATTGAACGCAGTAATCCAAACCGAGCACTTCGCAAAACCATCGCAAAACATGACAACCGTGCAGATAATGCTCGATGCTACCCCCACCCACCCTAAAATCCATCTCGAGAATTAATGTTCGAAAAAAAAAATACACAAGTAGATGTCGAAAAATATCCAACGCGCCGGGACCGATACGAATTCATTTTGGCTAATTTTGACGTTAATACTGGCCAATTTGTCGAGAACCCTGAATATTTCCATCAGTGAATTGATGAAATGTTTGTTATGATTGGATTCAGATTGTCAACAAATATTGACGATGTAAATTTGCTTATTAGAAGGCCGCCATTCGAATGAAATAAGAAAATGTTGTATGCCTAAGCAACTAGATTATTTTCAGCTGTATGTTTAACAGTTTAGAGTTTGTTACTGAACTATTTGTTTATGAGTGCTATCTTAATCTGTATTAAGTTAATACATTCTTGCTAAATATCTGCATTACGGAGATATTTAATAACAATTGTTAATTCAAGTCTTAAAGCAATATCACGTTAGTTAAGTACTACCTACGCAGGATTATTTTTTGATGGTATTTAACATCTTAAATAGGGAATGACCGTTATACAAATATGTAGAATTGTCTTAAAATAGAGAAACATAGAGCAATTGAAGATTAAAGAGATTTAATTGGGTATTAATTAATTTTCATGCAATAGGAAAGAGTGACGGAGCAAAAATACTCATACAACGCGAAAATAGAATGATATAGGAGCCGAGGAAGACGAAGTCTCAAATGCCATGACCAAATTGGTCATGTCTTATCAGAAGATGGTGTAAGGAACCATAGAAACCGGCGAGCGTGCGTCAAAAAAGCTATGAACATTAAAGACACAGCTGAGGTGTGTAAGCACCGATTCGGCGGTCGGTATATATATATATATATATATATATATATATATATGTGTCGCAGGTTAATAGGAGAAAACGGATTTTGCGATAATCCTAGTACGATTGCAAATGAGCGGATAATAGGGAAACCTAACCGAAAATAGGTCGGATTTTTGCAATGATCCTGAAAATACCTCGGATGATTGCGAAATTCTTTGTTAGATTCCTATTATCCGGTCATTTGCAACCGTCCTAGGATTATCGCAATTATCCGTTTTCTCTAATTATATATAGTTCAATTTCATAATCAATATCTTTAACCATAACATCTTCTCGAAAAACAAGCGCGGCGTTGCTCTGCGAACCGTTGAGTCTGCGTTGCAATAATGAAAAGAGCTATGAATATTAAAGATGCGAGTGAGGTGTGTGCAACTAGTTGTGTGGCGGTCGGTTCTCTCTGCCAATCTCGCAAGGGCTTGGCGTGAACATGTAGATATATATCTGGACAACCGGACTTCGCTACAAGTTTCTTATATTTTTTTGTAATTACGTGTTTTATCAGGAAATCAACACATACCTGTAGATAAACATAAATAGCAAGCAAAATTTGATCAAAATTGTTACAGCCGTTTCCATGAACGCGAAATATATTTATTCATATATAAGAATTGATAATTTAAATTAATGGTATTGATATGCGGTAGGAACTAACACGTAGAAACCAATATAACGTGACTTGTTTCCATTGTCATATTTGTTTATATTTATCAAAATCTTCGACAGCTCAACAAATTCTGGCGCAGTTAAAACTCACGTCGCTTGGGGCGAGATTTTTTTTTATAAACTGTCATTAATTTGGAGCATAATTTCAGCCCCGTCTCCTGTGGGATCTTCGAGGGCCGATTAATCTGTGTTTAATGTCACCCAGAAAATAAAAGTAGCTAATCAACAGATTGGTAGGTTTTTTTCGAGTGTTTCGCTCAAGGGCGGGCGCCGATTGTTCTCTTTAGTAAATGTGCATTTTCTCGCTTCGCCTTGGGGGAGGCTTTTTTGAGTGGTAGCAGAATACATTAATATTTTAAAATTAGCTGAATTTTAAGCTCGGTGGCGCAGCGTTACTTTGCGCGACGCTTGCAGCTTCGATTCCCGCACAGGACAAACATTCGCGTGCATGAACATATCCGTTTGTCTTGGTCTGGGTGTATTTTGAGGTAGTACCTCCACCTCACTGAAAACCGCAGCTAACTAGCAACTCCATAGAGAGTTGTTGTGTTCCTGCGTGTGAGTGAGGTCACTAGTGAGCTCTTAAGAATTTGTTGTGCTATAGCAGCAGAGATCTCTCTCGCGATATTACTTAATTTGCCCGGCCCACCTGATGTAAAGCAGTTACCGTAACCTATTAACGCTTGTAATAAATTAAGTATCACTCGCGCAATGCCTCCTCTGCTGCTTACACAGCAACTCCTTGGGAGCTTACTGGTGACCTCACTCACATGCAGGAACACAACAACCCTCTAGGGAGTTGTTATTTGGCTGCGGTTTTCTGTGAGGTGGAGGTACTTCCCCAGACGGGCTGCTTCGATGCGCCCTACCTCTATTAAAAACTTCCAGACCAAGACAAACATACATATTCACGCACACAAATGTTTGTCCTATGTGGGAATCGAACCCGTAAGCGTCGGTGTCAAAGTCACGTTATTAATCGCTGCGCCAGCGAGTTTGTCGTGAAATTTGTATTTTTATCGCAATTTTTGAAGTAAAACTTCTTTACGCAAACTTCACTTGGGGAGTAAGCTGGTGAATGCGTGACTAGATCGTTACGAAAAGTGTGATCGGGCGAGGCGAACGGAAGTTGAGGGAGATATAAGTTAGTGAAGATAGAAAGAGAGAGAGTTACGTTTCGTATATTACTGTAGAGGCAAGAGAGAGAGGTGCGAGCACACATTTTCCTTCTCTTTCTCTCATAGCGAGTTAAGTTTCGTATATGTAAGACACAGTGCAGGCCTATTGTCTGTATCACACTATGGAAATAAAGAAATTTTACTTCAGTCGTGTGGTCTAAAGCACACTCGTTTTCAGGAACACCGTTCCTATATGAAATCTATATGTTTGTCTGTGTGTGCGTCTGTGTGCGTGTGTATGTCGCTTTTTTTCGAATATTCGAATTTTGACTTCAGATTCGGATTCAGCATAAAAAAGTAGAATAGGAATGTTCAGGAACACCGTTCCTATCTCTTAAGGAACATGGTCAAAATGGTCGGCAAATAAAAAAAAAATTGAATTGTTACATAATTGACGAGCCAGGTGTTCCTCTGGCAATGCAAGCTCGCGCATTCTCAACTGGTTTTTTTTTGTATTGCATACATGTCACTTTAAATTGAATTTAATTACCGTATCCCTCCCTTTCTGAATAATTATCCATTTGCCATGTTTAAAATCTTTGCAGCTTCAAAAGCCAATCAATAATCTCCATAAGCAATGCGTTAATCAAGAACAAATTGACTGCGACTTGTAAATATTAAATTTGGCGAGTCAATTTCATTCATTTTTCATTAATACTTCTTCAAGGGGCGTGGACAAAGATGGCGGTTCACTGGAAGGGATTCAGACGTGCTTTGACGCGGAAGTGACCATACAAACCTCTCGATATGCCGGGCAAATTTAAATGTAGGTTCACTTTGAGCCATCACTTTGAGAACCAAAGCCATCCTTTTTAGGGTTCCGTAACCAAAGGGTAAAACGGAACCCTATTACTGAGACTCCGCTGTCCGTCCGTCCGTCTGTCACCAGGCTGTATCTCATGAACTGCGATAGTTAAAACTTTCACAGATCATGTATTTCTATTGCCGCTATAACAACAAATACTAAAAAATAGAATAAAATAAATATTTAAGGGGGCTCCCATACAACAAACGTGATTTTTTGCTCGTTTTTGCTCGATATTGATAACGGCGACAGGTAGACGCTTGAAATATTCACAGAATATTTAGTTATATATCTACTTTAAAAATAAATAATTAAATTAAAATAAAACAAATATTTAAGGGGGGCTCCCATACAACAAACATGATTTTTTTGCCGTTTTTATGGATAATGGTACGGAACCCTTCGTGCGCGAGTCCGACTCGCACTTAGCCGGTTTTTTTATACAACGTCACAAGGCTTACAAGCATACGGGCCACCTCATATAAAGGGGTTACCGTAGCCTATTAACGCTTGCAACACATTAAGTGTCACTCGCGCGATGTCACCTCTGCTAACACAGCAACTCCTTAGGAGCTTACCGGTGCCCTCACTCACATGCAGGAACCTTCTAGGAAGTTGTCGTTTTGCTGTCAATCCTCACCGTCACCAATGCGCTATCAATCTTGCATGTGGTGCACCCTTCTTGCTTGCAAATGGGACTTTGGCGAAAGAGAGAGACAGGGCTGGAATCCGAAAAAGGACATTTATTCTAAATCCCTAAACCCATAAAATAGTACAGTTTCTCCCTCTATTTCTCTGCACTGACATTTTGGCCTCTAGAAATAAAACTATAAATGCGATTGAGATGCGGTTTTCACCATAAAGTCAAACTAAATTGCATCTTTCTAATGGTATCAAAATGGAGTTAATTTGATAACCGGAAGTATTTAAAAAGTACATTTTGTACTTCCAGGTTGTAATTACAGTCATCGGTCATTTGTATAGAACAGTAATAACAAAAGCGTAAAAGTAGTGGTGGGATTTGCGCGAAGCGCGAACTCCAGCACTTGTTTATTTATATTGTTGGAGAACATTTAATCATATTGTTACTTTAATCTAATAATTTGTTAATTTAATCATAGACCTTATTAATACAAACTTAAAAGTTTGTGAGGATGTATTGATGTTGGTACTTCACGTAAAAACAGCTCATGATGAAGTTTAGCGCACAAATCATCTGCAGACCAGGGTTTTTTGCCACCTTAGCCGTATGAATAAAAATATAGTAGATTAATACATATACTGTTTTTTAACTGAAAATATTTAAGGTAAGGCTCGGAGGATTGTGTAATTTAGTATAAAAAAAGGGTTTTTTTTATACAACGTCGGGAGTCATGCAAGCATACGGCCCACCTGATGTAAAGCAGTTACCGTAGCCTATTAACGCGTGTAATATATTGAGTATCACTCGCGCGATGCCTCCTCTGCCGCTTACACAGCAACTCCTCGGGAGTTTACTGGTGACCTCAATCACGCACAGGAACACATCAACCCTCTAGGGAGTTGTTATTTGGCTGCGGTTTTCTGTGAGGTGGAGGTACTTCCCCAGACGGGCTGCTTTGATGCGCCCTACCTCTCTTAAAAACTCTCTAAACAGAACGCGGTTAATGTGTGATACAACCCTTACTTTATTTTGTAGTTATATAGTATTTTACAGTTTTAAACATATACTTGACATACTTATGGATCATGATTTGATTGTAATTTTATTACTTTAAATTGCCTGACACCAAAGCTCATGAGTAGGCATTCATGCATACGGTCCACCTGATGTTCAGTGATAACCGTAGCCTGTGAACGCCGGTAATTCAATAAGTACCAATCGCGCGATGCCACTCCTGTTGCTAACACAGCAACTCCTTAGGAGCTTATAGGTGACCTCACTCATTCAACATCAACAACCCTCCTGGAAGTGGTTATTTGGCTGCGTTTTTCTATGAATTGGAATTAATTAACCCATAAAGCAGCCCTCTGATGCGCCTTACCTCTCCTCAACCATCTAGATCAAACAGACATGTTCGTGCACACAAATGTTTGTCTTGTATGGGAATCCAACCCACGAGCCACGAGCCCGTCAGAATATGTGCCACGAATGCCAATTGCAAATAATGATTTTTTTTTTCTTTTATCTTGCCGCTTCCATCACACCTAACTCCCCGAATCCCCAGCCAATACCCAGTTAGTATATAAAATTTCCCTCAGGGTAGCTCAGTAGAAAAAAAATACATTTTTTTCTTTGCACAGCCCCCGTTTAACCCCCAAATGGTGGCTAATTTCCAGAAAAGATGGCTCATTAATTATTGATGGTCTTTTGAATCGGGTCTGTTTGTCTTTAACGTAATTTCTTCTTCATAATCCCCTTCGATGATGATTATTTTATGAGGGATGTTGTATGAGACACTTGACATTCGACTCCTGGTGTGGGCATGTACCGATGAATTCGTGTCTTCGATTTTATGTACATATTTGCAATTATCACTTGTTTGGCGGTGATAGAAAACATTGTGAGGAAACCGGCACGTCCAAGGAATTATATTTGGAAAGACCTAACTATAAGAAAGATCTGATTTCGTTCTGGGTTTCGACGAGCTCGGTGATGGTTACGCGACTTTGACACCAACGCTCGTGTGTTCGATTACCACACAGGACAAATAATTGTGTCCCATAATTGTGTCCCATCAGTAAACCTTATAGATTTTTGATTTCCCTTAAAGAAATAAAAAATTCCAGTTGGCAGCTCTCCATAATTACCATTTTAGTTTGAATTGACTCACTTATTTAATCAAGGACAGCTGATGGAACTCTCTTTTTTGGGTGATAAAATGCTGCTTGTCTAGTAGTTGTAGTTTTGATTTCATACTACATCTATCTATCTATAACTTCACGCCAAATCCCTTACGGAGTAGGCTGAGAGAACCGAGCGCCACGCGACTCGATCCTTACATACCTCACTCGCTTCTTTAACATTCAATGCTCTTTTCATACTACATCATCGTCATTATTAGCCGACTCACTACAACGTCGGGAGACATACAAGCATACAAGCCTGATGTAAAGTAGTTACCGTAGACGATGAACGTGCGTTATCACCGCTGCTGCTGTCAGAGCAACTCATTAGGACCTTACTGGTATCTTCACTCACTCTTATACCTCAACCCTTTAGGGAGTTGTTATTTCGCTGAGATTTTCTGTGAGGCGGAGGTACATCAATCTGTTTCACAGTTTTTACGTGAAAAAATGACAAACAAACACACTCCCATAATGAGGATCAGTAAAGTTATAGCAAATTCAATAGAAGTAGTGTTCACGATATTCTTTATGAACTAAGAAGGATATATCTTTTTGAATTATCCTAATCGGACCATTACTTACGAAGATATTAATTAATAAACATATGCCATTCCTGTCGCTAAAATTCAATGGACGCGGGTGCGTGTGACGTCACTGTGACGGAACCGAGCGCGGCCGGCCGGCGGCTTACTTCACGATTTGACGAAGCGGCGGCGACGCGGTTGGTTACTAATATTTGGCAATTTATTTATGTAAAGTGTTGTTAGAGTGTAATTTTGTGCTGTTTAAATATAAAACGTATATAATATGAGTAGGTACTAATAAAGTAGAAGCTGGGTTTGTGGAAGCTCAATCAGATAACCTTCCAAAAGTGGATTCTTTCATGGTATTTGATTACCTAGGTGATCATTCCAAGTTCACCAGCGCTGAAATCCGTGGTTGGAAACTACAAAGGTAAGGGTACTTATTTATCTACGTATGTAGGTACTTATTAGTAATATTTAATCTGTTAGTGGTAGGAAGGTGTAAGAAAGAATGAATGTAAAGTGTAAGTACAGGGAGGTATTCATAACTTATGAATAGAGTTTATAGTATCTTGATATACGAATGTTGTTTTATTCATTCATATGAAGATCATTTCGCGTATGGCTGTTTAACCTACCTTGTTGCGCTTTATTTAGTGCATGGTTTACTCTCTCTACACTTGCTGATCTGTACCAATACTAAGGTTTCTGTCATAGAAACCTTAGTATTGGTTGCCAATGGCTGTTTTTTTTTTGCTATCTCGCTTTTTGTTACAAATCATTAGTGCAATGTGTACTTAAGTAGGATGACTTGAATATAAAGCAAAAAAAAAAATATTTTTTTTATACATATATTTTAATGCCGTTTTATTTATTTATTACAGATCGGCACGTGAAAGCTAAGCACGATGATGCTGTAGGTTTTGTCCAAGTCCAGAGGTCGGGACATGTTTGTACGGTAAAAGCAAAAATAACACCTGAACATAGAATAAAAAGTAAAGCGTATTGCTGCACATTTACATGTGATGAAAATGAGGGGACGGTTTTGAACGTGGATTGTCATGACTGTGCTGCTCAAAAGGGAGGCTAGCTATAGCGTAGCATTTTTGATGTGGCTCCATAGACGCAGCGAGGAGCCGTCTCCCACTGAAAATAAATGTTACTGGGCCAAACCAAAGCTGGCTACTATAGGTAGGTACAACTACAAAATTTATAAAAGCTAAAGATATAGTTCGCAGCTCAGTTACTATTGAAGTTAAAAACACTGATAACACTAATGGAGACCAGTTTTTCCTAGCGGTTGTGCAAAGCATAAACGAAAATTCTATTAAAAATCAGTTATCAGCATACGTTACAAAGAATGAGTTGAAAAAATTGTCTTTGCATAATCTCGTTCAACAATACAAAAAGGAAGGCAATAATATAAATAGCGCAGATGATTTTATTGATTATTGCTCTACTAAAATCGCCATAGAAGAATGTCACAAAGCAGAAGAAGCAACAGTTTGTCAAGCTAGTACATCGTTATGGCATGAGTTAAGGTATTGTAGAATAACCGCATCTAAAGTTCTCGAAGCTGCACATTGCAAGACTCCTGATGGTGCTTTAGTTGAACAAATATTTGGTGCCTCTGTACCAGAGACTCTGGTGATGAATAGAGGCAAACGATTGGAATCCGATGTCAGAGCAGAAGTAGCCAAAACAAGGAAAATAGCCTGTAGCCTGGGCAGAGGGTGTAGGTTTATCATCTCTTTTTACAACGGAATACCATTTTTTACGAGTTTTGGGTCTTTCGGCACGTTAAAAAATAGTTTTTCTGGCGTTTTAATAGAAGTATTTGTGCATTTCGGCACTATACAATATCTATACACAGTTAAAAAAGTGAATTAGACACAAACCGGACACTTAATTTGTTTTAAAGTCACAATTAAAGAAACAAAACACTGCGCGCCTTATCGTTACCAACGGCTAAATGGCGGCGACCGTCACAGTGACGTCACAGCTACTTCGACGGCCACTCTGTGAACTTCGTTAGTAATTCAGTCATAACTTCTTCAATTTTTGTCGTAGAACAAAAATTTTTGTACTGTATGTTAAGATTTTCTTAGCTCTATAAATCTGTATTCTCAACTAAAAACCGTACGGATCCTCATTGTAATTAGTATGGATTATGACATATTTTTATACCAAAATCTTCATTATTACCATATAGCTACATTAAACCTCGTAGCGACGTAATGTTTTCAATAATCTTCTCATATATAAAAAAACGAGTGTGCTATACACCACACGACTGAAGTAAAACTTCTTTAACTCCATAGTGTGATACAGACAATAGGCCTGCACTGTGTCTATACGAAACTTAACTTGCTATGAAAGAAATAGAGAAAGAAAATGTGTGCTCGCACCTCTCTCTCTTGCCCCTACAGTAATATACGAAACGTAACTCTCTCTTTCTATCTTCACTAACTTATATCTCCCTCTCAAGTTCCGTTCGCCTCGCCCGATCACACTTTTCGTGACGCTCTCGTTACGCATTCACCAGCTTACGCCCCAAGTCATGCGTAAAGAAGTTTTACTTCAAAAATCGACGAGTATATGTATCTTTTGATGAAATTTCCAGGCAATCTTCTTATTAGCCCAGCGATTGATTCTGTAAAGTTTCGTAGCTATCAGATCACCAATGGGTGGCAATAATCATTTGAAATGCTGTATGCAACATTTTAGCCGCCCGCCGAGTTTTTCCACAGTTCCATTTTGATAATTGCCAGTGTCCCAGAAATCTCACTCAATCACCACGATAATTAACTGATTAATTCCACTTTCACTCACTTCCTACATTTTAATTCCCGAAGAGTTTTATTTAAAGTGCATTTTTCGGGGATTTCTAATTGAATTCGTTGGGGATTGCCGCGTGAAGTTCGAAATTTGTATTTTAATGAGACATTTCGGCTCGATATTTTTAAATATGATTACATTTCTTATATTAAATTAAAATGAGAGCGCTGAGGAGTATGTGTGGAGTTAGAATGGTTGATAGAGTTAGAAAGAGCACGATACGAGTACAATGTGGAATGAAAGATGATGTAGTCACAATTTTTTTTTATACTACGTCAGAAGTTCCACAAACATACGGCCCACCTGATGTAAAGCGGGTACCGTAGCCTAATAACGCTTGCGATATATTAATTATCACTCGTGCGATGCCTCCTCTACAGCTACTCCTTGGGAGCTCTCGCTTCTTCCACATTCATCAACCTCAACGTATGCTCTTCGATTTTGGGTGATTTTGATTTGGCCCTTTTGCGTGCGTATGTGTGCGTCTGGGGCGGCCCCTACCGATATCTCCATTCACTCTTACACTATAGGTACACTTCTTTCGTAACTCTATTGTCATTCATTCTTTCTTAATGACCAAATCTCAGCATATCGTTTTCAATTTTGGACGAGCTCGGTGGCTCAGTCGTGACGGGACTTGGACACTAACGCTCGTGGGTTCGATTCCCACACAACATAAACATTTGTGTGCATAAACATGTCTGTTTGTCTTAGTCTAGATATTTTAAGAAAGGTAGGGCGCATCAAAGCACCTGTGGGAAGTACCTCCACCTCACAGAAAACCACAGCCAAATAACAACTCCCTAGAGGGTTGTTGTTCCTGCATGTGAGTGACATCACCAGTAAGCTCCCAAGGAGTTGTTGTGTAAGCAGCAGAGGAGGCATCGCGCGAGTGACACTTAATATATCACAAGCACTATTAGGCTACGGTACCCGCTTTACATCAGGTGGGCTGTATGCTTGCCTCCCGATGTAGTATAAAAAAACCATATTTAGAAAACATCCAGAAAAGATAGACATGTTCATGCACACAAAAGTTAGTCCTGTGCGGGAATCGAACAAATGAGCGCTGCTGTCGAAGTAGCATCACTAACCACTGAGACACCGAGCCCGTCTCAATACTCAACAATCAATTGTCTCTACACACGAGACCCTAAAACCTCACTTTATCAAACACCACCGCTTTACATGCAAATAAAATTCACCCCCGCCCACCCTATTATACGTCCAGAGTATCAATTTACTTTAAAAAAAGACGCCCCCAATCAATTTCCCGGAACAGGGGTCAGGCTTATAAGTTTTTCAAGTTGGTAATATTGTTATTCTGACCACGGCCGTCCCGGGGGTCAGATTTTCTATAAATTGAGGATCTGAGTCTTCCGCCTTCTATCTTTCAATGCCGGCCCCCCATTTTTTACGGCTGGCCTGTCGGATAGGGCATTTCTCTTGGTTTTGTTAATATTTTATTGCTTCCCAGATAGATAGGGTGAGCGGTAGACTGTTGGCTTTATATAAATGACGATGTACCGTACCAACGGTAGTGAGTTCAAGTTATAAACTTCAGTGTGTATGAACATGTTTATCATGTTCTAAGTGAAATCTGGCGCATCAGATCAGCGCAGATTGCAAAAGTACCTCAATCTGACAGAAAATTGCAGCCAAATATCAATGTTTACGAGGGTTGCTGTGTCAGCAGCAGAGGTGTTATCACGCGAGTGATACTTATTGCAAGCGTTCATAGTCTACGATGACCGCTTTACATCAGGTGAACCGTATGCTTAAATGTAATGTTGTATATAAAAAAAAACAGTAATTTTCTAATCTTGCAATTAATGTATTGCAGCGTTCATAAGATACGGTAATCGCTTTACATCAGGTGGGCTGTATGCTCGCTTCCCGAAGTTGTATAAAAAAAGGTATTCTGGTACCTTAAAAAATGTGGACCTTTGTGGCTTCATTGCAGGTTTCCTAAATAGTTAGCACACGGACGATCCTTTTTGTGTTTTTTTAGGGTTCCGTACCCAAAGGGTAAAACGGAACCGTATTACTGAGACTTCGCTGTCCGTCCGTCCGTCCGTCCGTCTGTCACCAGACTGTATCTTACGAACCGTGATAGTTAGACAGTTGAAATTTTCACAGATGATGTATTTCTATTGCCGCTATAACAGCAAATACTAAAAATTAGAATAACATAAATATTTAAGGGGGCTCCCATACAACAAACGTGATTTTTTTGCTCGCTTTTGCTCGATATTGATAACGGCAACAGGTAGACGCTTGAAATATTCACAGAATATTTAGTTATATATTCACTTTAAGAATAAATAATTAAATTAAAATAAAACAAATATTTAAGGGGGGCTCCCATACAACAAACGTGATTTTTTTGCCGTTTTTATTTTATTTTTATAGTGGTACGGAACCCTTCGTGCGCGAGTCTGACTCGCACTTGGCCGATTTTTTTTTATACTTCGTCGGGAGGCATTTTAGCACGTATGCTTGTATAACTGAATGATGACGATGAATGACTAAAATGTCTTGGTCTGGATGTTTTAAGAGAAGTAGGGCGCATCGAAGCAGCCCGTCTGGGGAAGTACCTCCACCCCACGGAGAACCGCAGCCAAATTACAACTCCCTAGAGGGTTGTTGTTTCCCTAGGAGTTGCTGTGTAAGCAGCAGAGGTGGCATCGCACGAGTGATGCTTAATGTATTGCAGGCGTTTACAGGCTACGGTACATTACATCAAGTGGGCCGTATGTTTGTATGCCTCCCGACGCTGCATAAAAAAATGCTATCACTTCTCACTCCGTCTGTCAAATGCCTGATCTAAGTGTAGCGAAGTACTATACCGATATAGTGTGTGAGCACTGACCCAAATACTCATGTTTACTGAAGAAACCGTAGTTGTCACCTTTGTATGGCTGTGTATGAATGCGGCTAGCGATGTATGACCGATGCGGCGGCTGCCTTGTTCTTGTTGTATTGAATGGACGCTTAGATTGCTCTATGTACTTGTTTATAGCTACAGCGTGTTCCAAGTTTTCAATGCGTAATGCACGGCTTGTTATCTTTAGAGTCGAAGCCTATATGTGGCTGTTAATAAATAAACGAGGCTCTGGCGATCGTAAGATACGGCGTCCGAAAGCAGCTCGATTGGGGAAGTAACTCCTCACAGAAGACCGCAACCAAATGACGTCTTCCTAGAGGGTTGTTCACCAGTCAGCTCCTGAGGAGGTCGCTGTGTTTACGCGCGACTGACGTTGCTTGTACCACTAGTATTCACTGGATATGGTATACACATCATTTAGTAATGAATGACGTGACTGTTTTAGTAATGAAACAAGTGTACAGCCTGCCTAATGGCATGCATTTTGGAAGACCAAGAACCTCTTCACGCTTCCTTGGAAAACCTCGGCAGGGAGCTCATTCCACGTAATAGTTCTCGGTAGAAAACTTCTCTGGGCCGCACAGTAGGCGACCATTGCGGTTCCAGTGTATGAGGATGAACTCCCAGCCGTCGGCGAGCTGGGCGATTGTAAAACGAGGCTGTTGGCATAATGTCGAATAACTCCTCAGAACCCATTGTACATTCGGGAATTGTAACCACCTGTATAAGGCAGGTCATATCTTGTCAATTGTCAACTTGTCACGCGACACGCGGCCATTGTTCGGCCATTGTCACCGCGCCGCCATTGTGACCAACACGCTTGGCCGCGCGGAGCGCCCAGACGCACAGCTTCCTACTTTGTATGTCATTACATGCATACATTTAATAATCATCATCGATTTTATTCCACTAAGGTGGTGTACGGTCTGCCGGATGAGCAGTTACCATAGGATCTTGCAGCAACAGGGACAGCACTTGTGCCGAGCCTGCAAACTATTCATAATTTTTGTTAAGAGAGGTAGGGCGCAGCTTCGCAGCCCGCCTTGTGAAGTACCTCCATATCACAATAAACCGCGGCCAAATAATAACTCCCTAGAGGGTTGTCGTGTTCGTGATTGTGAGTGAGGTCAACTGTAAGCTCCTAAGGAGTCGCCGTGTTAGCAGCAGAGGAGGTATCACGCGAGTGATACTTAATGTATTATAAGCGTTAATAGGCTACTTACCGTAGCCTATTAACTATTGCTTTACATCAGGTGGGTCGTATGCTTGTATGGCTTCCGACGTAGTATAAAAAAAAGAAACACAATACGTAACTATTGCGGTTTAAGTATATGGGGATGAATTCCTCGCTATGAGGGAACGAAATAGGTTGTAGAAAAAAGAATTTGCCATCATATGAAATAACTACTCAAATTATAATCCATTATACAATCGGTAGAGCATACAAATATTAGCAAATCTCTCCTTAAACTAATTCTAAAACACTCTTCTCTCCACTGTTCTCTCCTAAAACAATTCTCACAGCTTATCTCTGAACCGAATTTAATTTCCACTTGTATGTATATCTTCACGCTAGGTCCCTTGCGGTGTAGGCAGAGAGAACCGAGCGCCATAAGACGCCGTCCATTCACACCTCACTCACTTCTTTAACATTCATACCTCTTTTCATGCACGCTTGTCGTTTCCTAGGCCTCCTGACATCACCTCCTGATAGAACACCAATTTGATCATAGCAGGTGAGTTGTGGTCATCCTCGGCTCCTACGTCCTTCCACTTTCACATTGCGTATCTTTTTTGCCACTCCTTCACCCTGCATTAGTTTTACATGTCCAGATACTCTGTTTCAGACCATCTCTCTTTCTTACTCGTCTAAACACAACCTTTTGTACAATCGGTAGAACACACCAGAGAGAGACTTTGTACAAAAGTCGTCTGCATGGGTACCTCTGTCTCACCTATTTCTACCGCCAAGCAGGTATATAGGCTGCGAAGATCGCTTACCATCTGATGCGGACCGCATGTTTGTTTGCCAATCTAGTTGTATAAAAAAAAAACGCAAAAGGAGCCAAAATCTATCCTTAAACAGAAGGCCTCAGTACCGTGCGTGTGTTCAGGATCACCATCCTCACAGCTCGCCTGAATCACAAGGTCCTGCTACTCCATGTGCGATCTGACTTGTCTGACGTTCTTGTCTTGAAAGATAGTCACACTTATTCTTCTCCCTTATGTTACTGAGCAATTTGTTCCACCGATCATCCCCGAACTCAATTTCCCAATAAAAAATACCTCAATTCCCAAATCAATTCCCGTAAATCTGTACACATATGTCAGTACGTCTGTCCATTTGTAGAGAGCGATGGGTCGGGCGGGGCGAATCGGCACATCCTATTGACCGTTATTAACCCCTTCGGGATAAGGGTGGTTTTTTATTGCCAATGATCAAGTAATAACTGTTGATTTTCTGGATTTTCTGGCTTTTGAGGGCCGCGCCGTTTTGGGAATTGAATTGAGCTTCTGTGGTTTCAGATTTAGGGGTGGAAAATGTTAAAAAATACCTATACTCAATACTTTTATTGATTTCATAAGGTTGCAAAAGGTGGATCAGAAGCTACAATAGATCTTTGTGACAATGTCGGCAATATGTTTTGTTAAGTTACCTTACCAGTTTTACTTTACGTTTTTAGGTTAAGTTTCTATTTTCTTTTTTATACGTCATTTAGGCGTTCAGGCATACGGTTCCCCTGACGTAAAGTGTTTACCGTAGCCAATGAAAGCACGATGCCTCCTCTCCTGCTAATAAAGCAACTTATTAGGAGCTTACTGGTGACCTCACTCACCGACAGGAACATTACAAACTCCCAAGGAGTTGTTATTTGGCTGTAGTTTTCTGTGAGGCCCCACCTCTCTAAAAATACTCAAACTAAGACAAGCAGATGTACTTATGCACACAAATGTTTGTCGCGTGTGGGGATCGAATCCACGAGTGTTGGTGTCAAAGTTGCGTTATTAACCGCGGTACCACCGAGCTCGTCATGAGTTGAAACTGTGAATCTAAAAACCGCTGTACAGAAAAAATGCTGCAGTGCTAAACCCTAAGAGGTAGAAAACTATGAAACTCTCTTCAACATACAAGCATATGTCTGTCTATCTGTGACTCATACAATCCCCATTTCCTCGTTTTTGATATTTGCAAAGTAAATATAACAGAAACAAATACAATGTTAGAATCATCGTTGTAAAGATAAGAAAGGGCATGCTCCGTTGGTTCGGACATGTAGAAAGAATGCAAGATGAAAGAATGACGAAACAGATATACAATGCGAAAGTGGAAGGATGTAGGAGCCGAGGAAGAATAAGACTAACCTACTATGACCAAATTGGTCGTGTTTTATCAGAAGGTGATGTCAGGAGCCTTAGGAACCGGCGAGCGTGCATGAAAAGAGCTATGAATGTCACAGAAGCGAGTGAAGTGTGTAAGGACCGCGTCTTATGGCGCTCGGTTGTCTCTGCCTACCCCGCAAGGGACCTGGCGTGAAGATATATATACATACATACATCGTTGTATTTGTTTCTGTTACATTGAAAACATGGTAAAAGGTTATCCGTTATTGATGGAAAACTGCAAAGATCAAACATTTTATTATGAATCGCCAGAAATACAAAACACACAGCGAGTGAGGTATGTAATGATCAAGTCACGTGATGCTCGGTACTCTCTGCCTACCCCGCAAGGGATTTCGCGTAAAATTATAGATACATATATATATATATATATATATATATATATATATATATATATATGTATCTATAAGAGAGCTCGATGGCGTCGTTGCGTGTTGCCATCGAGCTCTCTTATAGATACATATATATATAAGAGAGCTCGATGGCGTCGTTGCGTGTGTCATTCTAACCGAACGCGCAGGTTAAGTAACGTCAACCGCAGCATGTCTATGGATGGGTCTACCTATCTCGAGTTTCTCCGTGCTTCGGTGGGCACGTTAAGCCGTCGGTTCCGGCTATTGTCGATTGATACCCGTCGTTATGCTAAGTCAGTGGCCCACGGGCGACTTGAAAACACTGGCCTCCGCCAATCCGCACTTGAGCAGCGTGGTGGAGTATGCTCTAAACCGCTTCGGTTGAAGGGAGACCTGTATCCCAGCAGTGGGATGAGTAAGGGTGGATGTGGTGGTGATAGATACGTATATATAAAATCAGTACCTTTGTATTCTACCATGACCAAATTGGTCGTGTTCTATCAGAAGGTGATGTCAGGAGCCGTAGGAACCGGCGAGCGTGCATGAGAAGAGCAATGAATGTTAAAGAAGCGAGTGAGATATGTAAGGATCGAGTCACGTGGCGCTCGGATCTCTCTGCCTACCCCGCAAGGGATTTGGCGTGAAGTTATAGATAGATAGATAGATACGAGTAGTACCTTCACCAAATCCTTAGGTTCGGAAATGGGACAATGCTTAAAAGAACAAGAAAGAAGTACATAGAGACATGTCATGTATTTCTTTCTTCTTTCTTGTTCTTTTAAGCATTATCATGGTTGATAGTGGATACATTGTATGGAACCCGTTGTGCACCATTACGCTCTTGACTGGGCTTTATGCTGTTCAAAATATTCAAGTCCTCGAATCGTCACAATCAGTCCCCCAGCAATAAGGCCGTCACAAATCACACAAAACGCCATAACCCAAAATGAGCTGCCAAACATAAAGAGCCCGGCGAAACAATACGGCGTATCGGACCATCGCCTTATCAGAGGAGGGCGTAAGGAATAAATACGGAGATAAAAATAAAGTTATTTTTCCGAACGTCGAATAAAAAAGGGGTGAGTGTTACACCGTACCGTAATTTGTACCTTTTATGTTAATAGATTCAGGCGTTATTTTGCGAAAGTCAAATTTACATGCAATTTGATCTAACCTGCTTTGTGTGCTTCCGCCACCAATTAGTTCATGCGGCCTAGCGCCGGCCGGCACCCACCCACTACTGTTAGTACATGGTACATGCCGACGCTGCCATGGCTGCTCCGGTAGTCTCTGCCTCGGCTGCTGCGGTCGTCCGCTATCTGGAACAGACTTGTAGCATGTTATTCTTACGATTAACGTCTACAACGCCTGATGATGCCTCGTGGAGAGGCGAAACACGTGTCGCAGCGACGACCAGGCCAGTCGTGGCAGCGACGGTGGTGGTGGGGGCATGCGGATTCTGTTCCAGATGGCGGACGACCGCAGCAGCCGAGGCAGAGACTACCGGAGCAGCCATGGCAGCGTCGGCATGTACCATGTACTAACAGTAGTGGGTGGGTGCCGGCCGGCGCTAGGCCGCATGAACTAATTGGTGGCGGAAGCACACAAAGCAGGTTAGATCAAATTGCACCTTTTATGTTTATTTTTTAATTACATTAATCTCGGAACAATTCAATTCGTTGGCTCAGTCGTGAATGACGCGACTTTGACACCAACGCTCGTGGGTTCGATTGCGACACAAGATAATCAATTGTGTGCATGAACATGACTGTTTGTCTTGGTCTGGATGTTTTAAGAGAGGTAGGGCGCATCAAAGCAGCCCGTATGGGGAAGTACCTCCCACCTTACGGAAAACCGCAGCCAAATAACAACTCCCTAGAGGGTTGTTTAACGAGCTCGGTGGCTCTCCCTAGAGGGTTGTTGTGTTCCTGCGTGTGAGTGACGTCACCTGTAAGCTCCCAAGGAGTTGCTGTATAAGCAGCAGAGGAGGCATCGCGCGAGTGATACTTAATATATCGCAAGCGTTAATTGGCTACGGTACCCGCTTTACATCAGGTGGACCGTATGCTTGTATGCCTCTCGACGTAGTATAAAAAAAATGTACAGTTTTCTTAAACTGGTATTTTATATATTTATTTGTTCAAACTATAGACGACATCATACGAGCTCGGTGGCACAGTGGTTAATAACGCTACATGGACACCAACGCTCGTAGGTTCGATTCACACACAGGCCGCTGAGTTCCTGTATCGTACCACTGGCCACAAACTGAAATTTCACCCTCACCATATTGATGAGAGGCAATCCGCTACGGTACGCTTATCGAGACATTATCTACTACGTACGGTGAAATTGTGCAATAAATCACGGTGTTCCCGAACAAATACGATATGGGTGTCTTCAAGAAAAGAGACTATGTTTCCCTAAAAAGGCTGGCAAAGCAGATGTCTATGGGTGGTGTGACCACTTACCATCAGGTGACACACATGCTCGTTTGCCCCCTCTCTCATATAAAAAAAGGACAAACATTTGTGTGCATGAACATGTCAGTTTGTCTTGGTCTGAGAGTTTTATATGTATCTCATAAGTATGCATATACAAGCAATATATATTTACGTATGTTTATCAGTTGTCTAGTACCCATAACACAAGCTTCACTTACTTTGGGGCTAGATGGCGCTGTGTAATTTGTTGGACAATATTAATATTCTATATTTATACATAATTATACTAATAGTATTCGCTGCCAGACAACCTAATATATGGTAATATATAATAAGTATATATATCTTCTTCTTATATATAAATGTGGATGTGTGTATGCACGTTCATAGCAATATCATCATCATCTCGTCCATTCCTGAACATAAGTCTCTATATTTGTCTCGAATACTTAACACATTGCTAAGATTATTAAATCGGAACATAGACAATGTTCTGCAAAAAACGACAACCTTAAAAGTACTTATAACACTCATCTATCTATTTATAACTTTACGCCAAATCCTTTGCGGGGTAGGCAGAAAGAACCGAGCGCCACGTGACTCGATCCTTACAAACCTCACTCGCATCTTTAGCATTCATTGCTCTTCTTATGCACGCCGTTTCTAAGGCTCCTGAAAGTGTCAATGTTAAAGTAAGAAGAGGCATGCTCCATTGGTTCGGACATGTAGAAAGAATGCAGGATGAAAGAATGACGAAGCAGATATACAATGCAAAAGTGGAAGGATGTGGGAGCCGAGGAAAGCCAAGACTTACTTACCGTGACCAAATTGGTCGTGTTCTATCAGGTGATGTCAGGAGCCTTAGAAACCGGCGAGAATGCACGAGAAGAATAATGAATGTGAAAGAAGCGAGTGAGGTGTGTAAGGATCGAGTCACGTGTCGCTCGGTTCTCTGCCTACCCCGCAAGGGATTTGGCGTGAAGTTATAGACAGATAGATTAATAGATTAACGTCACCTAAACTAATTCTAAGTAGAATCGGTGGCGTGTAGCGCATGATGTTAGCCAACCGTTCTCGGAGCTTCCGAAATACGATTCTTCCTGGCCAGAATTTCATGACGGTCGGCAGATGACGAGAGGGAACCCAACCGCATGAACGCCTCGCCTCGTCAGAAATGCGGAGCGGAGCGAGAGAATGTGGTGAGCAGATAATGTACAGTACTAGCCAGATCACAGCGGCATCGTCTTCTATTCCCTCTTCGCTTCCCTGATCCCTTTTTCAATTTCTGCCTCCTCGCTCTGCGTTTAAAAATCAAAAATTTTTTTAATCTAGGTCGGAAATCCATGTGTACTGAAGTGGAGGAGAATGCTGATCCTATTTGTTAAAATCGCAAATCAATAAACCATAAACTGCGCATAAAGGTCCGCGCTCACTAAACCTTGTGTTTTATCGCCTAAATATCACAGCATTCTCGCCTAAAATATGAGAATATTTTAACCAATAAGCCGATTATGTGCCGCGACGTTGATCCGCGAACTAATCGATAAAAACTGCATCTTTCTGCTTCGCCCCCGACCCGTAGCCGTGAATTGAGTGACTGCGCCATATCGGTCTCATCTGCTCTTCGTATGTTATTTCCAATATTGACACAGCTCCAAGCCTTTCCTCTATTCTCTGCTCCAGGAGATAGAAAGATGAGTCATTTATCCACTAAAATATTTTTGAAGTTATACTTCTTTAATCGCGTTATGAAAAAATGATGAGAGTGAAATTTTAAGATGCGCGCGCATCACTGTAACACAAAAGTTAACAGGTTGAAGTTGCCCGCTAAACGGCCGGAGTAGCCATGGCAACGGCGGCGGCATGCATCTACGTTCGTACCGGATTGTACCTAATCGGTACCGGAAGCGCACAAAGTACTTTAAATCAAGTGCTAATAAATTATATTCAGTTATGATTTAAATTGAATATTTTCATTAATATTATTTACTATTCGTAAATATTAGTGAAAAAAATTGTGCTTATATAATTTTTCAAGTGCTCCAATATAATTGAGGTTAACTATCCGTGTGTATTATTTATTGATATAAATTAAAATATTATTATTGAATGATGGCAAAGAAGTATAATTTCTTACATAAGTACGCACCCATTTTTTCTTCATAAATTACACCACCGTGTAAGTAGTGTACAATAAAGTGCGGATGGCCGGGGGCAAGTGGGTTAAAATGGAACACGGTGTAATAAAACACCCCTTCTGTCCATAAATATCCACGTTCGGAAGTCGGTCTGTTAGCGGTAGTGCATTTTTTTCCCAGCTGTCCACTTTATTTATCGAAGATTTCTCGATGGGGAGTCCCATCCAGCTTTCACGGCAATTAATAGTTTTTTTTTATACGACGTCGGGCGCAATACGAGCATACGACCCACCTGATGGCAAGCGGTTACAGTACGCCTTTAACGCTCCCAATTTTTTAGTATCAGCGCGCGATGCCGCCTTTTTTTTATATTGGCTCAGCATAGTCGCTCCGCTTCGCCTGTTGGTAAGCGAAAAGGAGCCCTAATTGCAGCGGCAACTGACAAAGGACTACAGTGTCCTGTCAGTTGACGCTACCATACTGGCCGCCCCACCTCTGCTGCTAGCACAGCAACTCCTTAGGAGCTTACTGGTGACCTCACACACACGCAAGAACACAACAACCCTCTAGGGAGTTGTGAAAAATCGAGACAAACAGACATATTTATGCACACAAATGTGTGCTGTGTGTGGAAATTGAACCCACGAGCGTTAGTGTCAAAGTAACGTAACAGCGCGTTTAGCCATTGGCCCACTGAGATCGTCAAAAATATCTATATATATTTAGTCAATATGATAACGCTAGAAAGGTAGTATGATAATTTCCATGAAGATACTGATTTTAACATGGAGCGGCAGACCTCCACAACCCGGAGGGAAAACCAGACTTTTCTTAGATCAGGTCACCAATTGGCCAAAAGGTCAGTTATCACTACTTGCATATAAAATTGATATAAATATAGGCAAACATATAAAATTGATCTATTTTTCAATCCATGACTTCTTCCCCAGTCCCTTACGAGATAACCAGAGAGAGCTGAGCACTATATGACTTGATGCGTACATACCTCCCTCGCTTCTTTAACTTTCACCGCTTGTCTACTCCTAGGAATCCTTATGATAAAACAGCGAATTTAGTTATGGCAAACACTGACCTTTCTCGGTTCTTTCCAATTTCGATGTTTAGTCATTCTGTCTTCCTTCATTCTTTCTACATGTCCGAGCTATCACAGCATGCATACGTATACATGCATGCAGTTCCGTACTATTGTTGACTTGGTGTTGTAAACTAATATTAACAAAAGATCGCAGAGCGCCGATGGCTGCAAGCGGCACAGGTCTGATCGCTGTAGAAGTCTTAGGGGGAGGCCTATGTCATAGTAAAATCAAATAAGTAGGATATCTTCATACATACGCACCGAACGCGCTTTGTATGTGTGCGCGCCCGTACGTATGCGTCGTCGCACGCACACACTGACAAACTTTATCACTGCTAGTACGCCAGTCGTGGGTACGCCGTGCTTATGTTTAGCAGTGGACATCTTTCGGGTGAAATGATGATGATGACGATGAAGTTAGCACATTGTTTTCTATATTCCTCGGGAGGCATACAACTATACGGCCCACACGATGTAAAGCGGTTACCGTAGCCCATAAACACTTATAATACATTAAGTATCACTCGTATGATTTCACCTCTCCTGTTGATGCAACAACTCCTTAGGATCTTACTGGTGACCTCACTCCCACGCAGGAATATAACAACTTCTGTGAGGTGGATGTACTTCCCCAAACGGGATGCTTTGAAACACCCTACCTCTCTTAAAATATACAACAACGCGAATGGGGAAAGCGCAACAACTTCCGGCAGATCCTGCCGGAAGTTGTGCTATGCTTCTGTGAGTAAGGTTACCAGTGAGGATCTGCTGTGTTACTATCGTTAGAGACAGTATACTAACATTCTGCGTATATTCTCAACCCCATGAGTTGCGTAAACATGCTTTGATTTGGCCTTTATATCGTATTATTTAACTTCTTCGTCAATTGGTGCCTTCTTACCGAAGATTGTGGTCACTGGAACTCCTCAAACGGATAATCTACCCCTGTCGGTTCCGGTCTTAAGTAGCTCTCACCGCCTCGTAAAATTTAGATGAGGATGACTTCTTACACTTGGTGAGACAAACGTGCTGATGATCGTCCACGTGTTCTCTTTTCTTCGGTGTTGCCAACAATGACTGGTTTTTCAAGGTTGCCATCCCCTCCAGGCATAATGTGGCCGAAATATGAAAGTACCCTTTGCCGTCATGTGGTGGACTGTCGGGTCTTAATGTCAATTTTTTAATTACTAAATCACAAACAAACGTACGACTTGTCTGATGACAAGCAGTTACCGTAACCTATGTACAAATGTTACATCGGTGGCATTACTTGTTCGTCGTCCACCGTGTAAACATCTCACGCCCTTTTCTTTCGAAACAACCCCTTATCAATATTTTCGTAGCTGTTACCGTCACACCGTAGCCAGGGCTACGAAACTCTTACGAGACTACTTGTCTGGTTTTTATTAGAGTTTGGCATCCAATATGTATTTATAACTTCACGCCAGATCCTTTGCGAGGCAGCCAGAGAGAACCGAGCGTCACATGACACACTCCTCTCGTATCTTTAACATTCATAGCTCTGCTCATGCACGCTCGCCGGTTTCACATCACCTTCTTTTAAAACACGAATTTTATTTTTTATACAACTAGATTCGCAAACAAGCATGCGGCCTGCATCAGCTGGTAAGCGGTCACCGCAGCTTATTGACGCTCGTAACACCACGGGAATGTTACTCCCGCGCTGCCAATCGTGTGGCCAAAGGATGGTTCGTCACAGTACCCAGTAATTTATCTGCCATATCTCACCCTGCAAACTGGAACACAGCTATGTAAATACAGCTGCTTGGCGGTAGAAATAGGTGACACAGAGGTGTATGCAGATGACTTTTGTACAAAGTCTCCAAAATCATAAACTGGTTAAGTGCGATACGGATTAGTTCACTAAGCGTTCCATTTCATCGATAAAACAAAAATACTTAAGATTATAGTATATATTCTGTGAAAAATTCAAGTGTCTATCTGTTACAGATCCAAAGATAAAGTATGACAGATGAACGGCTAGATACGCAGAGTCCTAGTAGTAGGGTTTCGTTAATATCCCCTGGGTACGGAACCCCGAAGGGGAATTAATTAGGCGAAGTGGCATTTTGTATGCTGGCTAGTTGCGAAGACATCCTATTTTAGGATGTTAAAAATGACATTATTTTTTAAGGTTAGAAAAATTTACATATTTCTTTTCGGTATGAAAAATATATATTATATATTGCATGGAATACCTCCTATACCTGCTTTAAAAAACATCAGCTAGTAATAAATATGATTACATCAATAAGAAAATCTTCGACCGGTGATGACTTACGGCACATGAACGTGTTACCTTACTGGACTGCATACGATGGGTCGAGGGTGCACAGAGAGATGGATGGAGAAGGAGAGAGTTATATTGGTTTTCTCTATGTGATAGATTTGGAAATGAATATACATACGTAGTAAAAATCGAGGTACTGATGTGGAAGAATTAACAAACTGAAGCAGCAGTACAGGCCACATAGCTCGAAGACCCGTTGGCCGCTGGGGCTGAAAGGTTATCGAATGGCGACCACGAACCGGAAAACGTAAAGTAGGACGGCTCTCAGGGTGGACAGATAATCTGCTGAAGATTACCGAGAGCAGATCGATGTATGCCGCACAAGATTGATCGTCATGGACGTCTAAGGGGGCGGCCTATGTTTAACAGTAAAATGATGATGATAATGAATAAATATTATTTAGTATTCGGCTTACATGCTACAAAAGCAGTCAGTACTCGAAGCAAATCCGTAACTATATACATAGTTAGGTCATAAGTTCTATCAAAAACTTTTGATGTAATTAATGATACACTTTTTGATAATTATGTAAAAGTTATATATAAAATGAAAGGTAATTAAATGTACAATACATTACATTATTCGAAATACCCTCCTCCGTTTTGAATACATGCCCTTAATCGACGCGGCCAGTCATCGATCGCTGCACGCACCACATTTATATCTATTTCTGCCGCTGCTTTTACCAGAGATGCTCGGAGAGACTCCAAATTCTGATGAGTTTTAGCGCAGACTTTCTCCTCCAAATGTTGCCATATCTTGTAGTCCAGTAGGTTTAAATCCGGACTAGGTATATGTAAATAAAAGTTAGCAATATGGTCAACGCTTTGCCGAAATAAAAAACTTAATCCCCAAAAATAAGCTAGTCACTTTATCTCTAGATATCCAATTACAGCTGCAAAAGAAAATGCGAATCCTTATTCTATCTTTTTACACAATTAACTTACGCAGTTATACATACAGCGAATCTTTCACCGAGTCGGGCCAAACGTCGCAATTGCGACGAACACTCGGGCACCAATAAAGAACCGGCAAACGAGTGAAGAATGTCCTCAATTTAAATTTTTGATTCAGACGCCGATGGGAGCTCGTGAGTTTTAGCGCTGCAATTTCTACTCTCCGTTAATAATGTTAGTGCCTTCAGATAGCGTAGAGGATAGAGAGAAGCGTAGCGTGTAGCGTAGCGAGTAGTAACTTAAGCGTAGCACTACGCAATTTCAGACATTTGATCTGTCTGACCACTATGGATTTACGCACTGTTTCCATGGGAAATTTAGTCACTGCTTGCGCCAGATATTCCTTAAGAGACAATGTCGGCGTGTCGTTTCGAGCAGGCCATGTCCTCTAAAACTGGCCATAATATGTAGTCATGTTCAGATCAAGATTAGACGAGGGCCGGTCTTCAGCTGTTATAAAGTCCGGAATGTTGGTTTCGAGCCAGGCTTGGGTAATTTGTGCCTTGTGATCAGGTGCAGAGTCCTGCTGGAAAGTACATGGTGCATTTTTAAAAAGTGTAAGGTTTCACAACACGATCCAAGACAGTCTTGGCTGAAATCTTCACTCCTTATTCACAAAAATGAAACTTTGTGACTACTTCATAAGACACCCTCCATAATCCATTACCGACGCAGGATGATGACCACGTTGCACCTTTCCGACCACTTTGGCGGCTTCTTTAGAACTGTGTGCTTACACTTTATTATTTCGGCTGTTGTAGTACTCTTCATTCGTTATATTTTTTTCATTAGTAAAGAAGATATTACTGTGCCTTTCATCTACGTATCGGGACAGAAGGTATTTTGATCCATTCTCTTCAACTGTAGGGATTCAATTTAGGACATGTTCTGTATATCGACGATAAGTGCCGAGCTTCAGGTCCTGTTTTATTATAGGTATGCTACAGAGCCCCGGCGGGAATCTTTATTTCTCGCAATAAGATTTTTTGTTTCCTAAAGGGGTAAATAGCATTAACAACCTTTGTAGTTCTAACAGCACGCAGTCGCCTCGATCTTTTATGGTGTTCAACAGAGGAAGTGTTGGTATATCTGTCGATAGTACGATAGTACGAGTACGATTTACGAAGGCTGATACCAAGCTTTTGAAGTGTCTTGAATATGACCGACGGCTCCATACCTACTTTGTGCAAGGTAATCACTTCAATATTATTTTCTTTAACACCCTATTGTATATTGTAATTTGATAATAAACACACAATTTGAAAGAATATATAAAACGGCGGGAAATCCGAAGAAGTTTTTAACATAATAAACGCGTTCCAAATTCAAAATAATTAAAGAGTTGAAAAAAATAAATGTTTCTATGTAATAGTATTTATAGCCAGACTAGTTATATATATATACTTAGTATGTATGTATATCTTCACGCCAAGTCCCTTGCGGGGTAGGCAGAGAGAACCGAGCGCCATAAGACGCGGTCCTTGCATACTTCACTCGCTTCTGTGACGTTCATAGCTCTTTTCATGCACGCTCGCCGGTTCCTGGGGCTTCTGACATCACCTTCTGATAAAACACGACCAATTTGGTCATAGTAGGTTAGTCTCGGCCTTCCTCGGCTCCTACATCCTTCCACATTTGCATTGTATATCTGTTTCGTCATTCTTTCGTCCCGCATTCTTTCTACATGTCCGAACCAACGGAGCATGCCCTTTCTTATCTTAACACCGACACTCTCTTTTAGACCAACTCTTTCTCTCACGTCTTCATTACGAACGCGGTCAGCAAGCGTTATGCCACAAATTTTGCGCAATGCTCGCATCTCGACCGCATTTATTCTACTTTCATGCTCTCTCTGCCATACCCAGCTCTCACTTCCATAAGTTAGCGTTGGAATTAGCACCGCGTTGTGTACAGCGAGCTGTGCCTTCTGGCTTAGATTTCGGCTGCCTAGAAGTTTACCCAACGCTCCATTCACCCTATTCCCGGCACTCACTCGTCTCTCCAGATCAGCGGTGTACCTTCCATTGCTGCTAAAACCACTTCCAAGATATACAATCTCATTCACTTGCTCCAACACTACATCATCAACCGTAATCCTAGTGTTCGTTCTGGTTGTCTCTCTTTCAAATACCATTATCTTGGTTTTCTTCGCATTCAATTGTAAGCCTTTCTTCATACAATCATCTTTCATTGTTGTAACTAGTGTTTGCAGTTCGGATGGTGATTCTGCTATTAATGCCGCATCGTCTGCATAAAGCAGGCAGTTGACCACTGAGTCACCCATTCGCATTCCCACATTCATATTTCTTATTCTCTGAAGACAACTGTCCAGATACAGGATGAACAGACGAGCCGACAGCACGCATCCCTGTCTGACACCAATGTTGACATCAAACCAGGGCGACAAGCTGCCGTCCACCCGCATACATGCTGTACAATCCTCATAAGTGGATTGCACAGCACGGAGTAGGTCACCGTCAATCCCATATCCGGGCAAAATGTTCCAGAGATTCTTTCGCACGACTCTATCAAATGCTTTCTCAAAGTCCACAAAACCGCAGAAAACCTTCTGGTCCAAAGCCAGATGCTTCTCTACGATGTTTCGGAGTGAAAAAACTTGATCCGTACATCCTCTGCCGCTTCGAAATCCACCCTGTGCTTCCCAAAGCATTCCATCGGATTTCACCCTCATTCTCCTTTCAATGATTTTTCCATACACTTTAGCTGCTAAGCTGATCAAACTGATGGCCCTATAGTTGGCGCAGTCCATACGTGAGCCCTTGCCTTTATACAAGGGCACGATGACTGCGCGTCTCCAATCGCTCGGGACCCTTCCGGTTCTCCAGCATAATTTGCTCAAAAACCAGAAGGCGTCCCTAACGCAGGTACCACCTAGCTTGATCATCTCAGCTGTTACCATATCGATTCCCGCTGACTTTCCATCTTTCAAACTTCGTATCGACCATTCAATCTCATCCATAGTAATGTCTTCATGGTACGCTGGCACTGCCGAGTCAATCACAGACTCATTCACAATGCCAGCGTCATGGACATAATCATACATTCCTCTAAAATATTCACTCCACCGTTCTAACACTTCCTGAGTGTTAGCAAGAATGCCACCAGCTTTACATCTTATCTTGTCCATTCTGGATGCTGACGAACCACTTCGAGACTTCTTTACCTCTCCCCAGAAGAGTTTGGTATTTGCCTCGAAGTTCTTCGTCAGCTTCTCTTCCTCAATCATATGTAGTCTTTCACGCTTCTCTTTCACTAAAGCTTTGGAGTCATTCTTGCATCGACGGTATATTTCTTTCTTCATTTCTTTCATACCATCACTCTGGTGCAAAGATGATACGTAATCCAGCCACGCTTTCCTCTTTTTTTCCACGGAGGATTGAACCTCCGCATCCCACCAGGCATCTCCTCTTAGTGTTCTACGTCTCTTTGCGCATCCACATGCTTCTTTCGCACTGTCCACCATACTTTCTTTCAGAACTTTCCAACATTCGTCTACATCTGAGTCGGAAAGACTCGCGTTCGCAAGTCTTTCACTGACTAGACGTACATACGTACTCCTCACACTTTCATCTTCCAATTTTTCACTTCTTATTCTTTCATGGTCTCCGAAAGGAATACGCACTCGCCAGTGCCTCCACTTCTTGAAAAGGCCCACAAATCGGCTTGTCACCAGATAGTGGTCCGTTTCAAGAGTGGGACCTCTGAAGGCTCTTGTATCCATTAAAGACTTTCGGAGACGTCCATCTATCAAAATCAAATCAATCACACTTTTCTGTTCATTCCGTCTCCATGTGTAAGTGTGAATATCCTTGTGATGGAAGAGCGTGTTCGACACAAGGAGGTTTCGTTCCATACATACGTCTAAAAGTAACTTACCAGCATCGTTTACTCTCTTATCTCCGTATGGACCAAGCACAGCCTCATAACTGCTTCGCTTGGTCCCAACCCATCCATTCAGATCACCACACATAATTATCCGTTCATTCGCTTCGGCCGAATCCAGAATACCCCTTACAGTCTCCCAAAACTTCTCGAGCTCCTGGGGATCAGCAGAGCTCACAGGAGCATATGCTGCAACTAAAAACACTCGCGTAATCCCCAGTTTTATCTTAACCCAGAGAAGTCTTGGACCTACTAAATCGTAATCTTTCACACCAGCGGCCAAGCGAGATGAAAGCACGACACCTACGCCAGCGCTGGCATGAACGTCCTGGTCCACCCCGGACCACAGGGCCATCATGCCACCGGGCAGATCTTCGGTGTCGCTTCCCTTTCGCTTGGTCTCTGACACACATAAAGCATCTAGGCATCTCACGTTCATTATATCTATCAACTCATTCATCTTATCTTTTAGACCACCTCTCACATTCCATGTGCCTATACGACACTCAGCTCTCCTCGACCCGCCGGGATGGGCGTTGCGTGGTGGGTGGCGGCCCCCACCGCCGCATGCCATAGATTTCGCACCGACGGGGGCGGATCGGTGCGCGTCGCCTCCGGGGGACGCCCTAATCCGCGCGTCTGTGCGGTTTGGGTCCAGAATTGCAGTCCACAGTGTTGGACTGGCAGGGTCGCGGCGTGCACGCTTTTGGTACCGACCCCAAATATATATACTTAGGCTGGCCATAAATACTGTTATAATTAAAAATAAACAAAATATTACATTTGAATTTGGAATCTGTCATTTTTATATGATTGTTCATTGAGTTTTCTCATTTTGGCGCCAATACATTGTACAATATTTTGCGATATTAAAATGGAGTGGGGTGATAAAGAGAACCGAATCGCTGTGATTGCATTACACAAAGTAGGTATGGAGCCAAATGCAATTTTTAAAACTCTCCATACGCTTGGTATTAGTAAAATGTTTGTGTACAGGGCTATTAATAGGTACAATGAGACGTCCTCTGTTTGTGACAGAAAAAGATCTGGCCGTCCACGTAGTGTTCGTACGAAAAAGGTGGTCAAAACAGTGAGGGAAAGAATTCGAAGAAATCCTGTCCGAAAGCAAAAGATTTTATCTCGGGAAATGAAGATAGCACCTAGAACCATGTCGCGTATTTTAAAAGATGACTTAGGACTTGCAGCCTATAAGAGACGTACTGGTAATTTCTTAACTGATAATTTAAAAAAGAATAGGGTGGTAAAATCGAAATAACTACTGAAGCGGTACGCAAAGGGAGGTCACAGAGAAATTTTATTTTCGGATGAAAAAGTTTTTACCATCGAAGAAAGTTACAACAAACAAAATGATAATATGTACGCCCAAGGTTGTGAAGAAGCGAGCGCGCGTATTCCAAGGGTCCAGCGAGAGCATTATCCTTCATCAATCATGGTTTGGCTAAGAGTCTTATATTCAGGCTTAACTGAGGTGTTTTTCTGTGAAAAGGTGTGATAACCAGTGCCATGGCTTACCAAAATACCGTCTTAACAAACATATTAGAACCTCTTTCTCAAACAATGTTCAAAAACAGACACTGGATATTCCAACAGGACTCTGCACAAGCTCATAAGGCACAAAGCACTCAAAATTGGTTTACCACCCGTGGAATTGGCTTCATCGGGCATGAAGACTGGCACTCTTCTACTCCAGATTTAAACCCACTGGACTACAAGATATGGCAACATCTGGAGGAGAAAGTCTGCGCTAAACCTCATCAGAATTTGAAGTCTCTCCGAGCAACTCTGGTTAAAACAGCGGCAGAAATAGATATAAATGTAGTGCATGCTGCGATCGATGACTGGCCGTGTCGATTAAGAGCATGTATTCAAAATGGAGGAGGGCATTTCGAATAATGTAAATAAAATTTTATTGTACGTTTAATTATCATTAATTTCATATATAATTTTTAAATAATTAACAAAAAGTGCATCATTAATTACATCAATAGTTTTTGACAGAACTTATGACCTGACTAGGTATATAAGAAAATCGCTCTACGCTCCGCTACCTTGCAACCTCTTTATTTTACAGCATTTAAATAGAGTCCCTTAAAGCGCGTGAATGGCAATAAAACGGATGTCATAAAAGACAAGAATTTGATTGACTGAGAAACGAGTACGGCCGAAGTAATTACGGGGTTATTGGGAAAAATTGCTAATGTAACTCTACCATTTTAACTGTGCCCCCAATAATAGGCGTCTTCTTCATAGCCGCGTGTAAAGTTACGTTGGCAGATTGCAGCGTCTTCAATTTCGATAATTATGTCCCTTCGTCTCAATTTTCCGATGCCGCTTTTTGAGTTAAATATGGGAAAATTGAGGGGTGAATTTTGATTCCCATTTTAATGGCATATTATATATGCAAATAAGTATATATATGCTTCTTACGTTGAATTACTTTCGAATTGTGTATAGGGAGCACGTAATTGGAACACAAATTAATAAACTATTTGACTGCGCATGAATGTGCCACTCACTCGCCAAGACGGTTGTGTTTTAGCGCTTAAATATTTCAGCGATTCGAACCGGCTGATCAATGGGAGCATATTTTAACCAAGAAGTGACACGATATTGGTGCGTGAACTAGCCAACAAGAGCTGCGAGTTCTACTTTACAGCTGTGAATTTATTTATTAACCAAAATCATGTCATCCATTCTCCATTGGTTATTTCCTTTTTTTATTTTTTATTAAAGCTCAGTATCTTGGCTATGCTTCGCCTGATGGTAAGCGGAAGAGAAGCCCAAATCCCAACGGCAACTGACAAAAAACTACACAGTGTCCTGTCAGTTGACGCTGCCATGCTGACCCGCAAGATGCTTCTTCACGCTTCGTTTGAAGGGTCTCATATTGTAGGTACGAGGGAACACATGTGCAGGCAAGGCGTTCCATTTTTTAATGGTACGACAAAGATAGGAGATGCCGAGTTTTTGGTATGCGAAGATATGTTCTTAACAGTGGAACAATGATATTGCAAGCCTCTACGTGTGG
Organism: Pyralis farinalis; assembly: GCA_947507595.1. NCBI lineage: Eukaryota > Metazoa > Arthropoda > Insecta > Lepidoptera > Pyralidae > Pyralis > Pyralis farinalis. The sequence goes on from OX382279.1 coordinate 26,253,411, forward strand.
TTTTATGACGGAAGGGAAAGGAAGGGAGGGTCCTTCATGTACTTTGAGGAGTGTTGAGGAATCTTATGTCCTATCCTGACAATATTTTCGAAGGTACATCAATAGTAATCTTTCCGAAAGGGCTCGTTAAAGAAGTGACAAATATCTGACTGGCAAACATGTCTGGAAATGATTCATCACATGCATTTAATATTTTCTTTTATTTTATTGCTGATATCAAGTATATCATTATTATTGTACTGCTATGACATATATTTGTTGTAATATATAAAAGAAAGACCTATATTGGCAAGTTACTTTCGGCATTTGTTCTACGGTAGTGATCATTGTACAATGCTTGAAAATTCTGAAAAAAAAAATACAGCCGAATTGAGAACCTCCTCCTTTTTTTGAGTCGGTTAAAAAATTAAATCAGTGAGAAATTAGTACACTGAGATTTAACTACACTTACAGAAAATCGAAGGAGGATTGTAGTATTCCTGCGTGTACAGCCATGCAATTCTGTAAGAGCAAACATCCTTACATCCTCGGAAACATCGGCTGTTACAGCCTTGAACACAAAATTGCAATTCATTGGTGTCGCTTTTCATGGTTGTGCGACACTAGCGCCGCAAGGCTGCGTTTGGAATTGGAATTCTACAAGGCAAACAGCCTCGCGTACGCTTACAGCCTTATAGAATACCAAATAATTTAGCCGTGATCGCAGTAGACGCTGTCAAAGCTGTGACATCTGTGATCACAGCGACGCACACAGCCATTACGAGTCGCTTAGAGAATTGCATGACAGGTCACCAGTAAGTTCCTAAGGAGTTGCTGTGTGTGTTGTGGCATCGCGCGAGTGATACTTAATTTATTGCAACTTACATGCAATTTGATCCAACCTGCTTTGTGTGCTTCCGCCACAAAGCAGGTTGGATCAAATTGCATGTAAGTTTGACTTTCGCAAAATAACGCCTGAATCTATTAACTATTTATTGCAACTTCTTTTTCGCGTTATCCCGTTTCCTAATCTATTAGGATTGGCGGCGTCCGTTACATAAGCTTGAGGATTTGGCGAAGATACAAATTTTTACAAGAAGCGACTGCCGTCAGATCTCCACAACCCAGAGGGTAATCCAGATCTATCTTAGGTTATTATCACACATCTTTCGAAATATAATTTCTTGGACTTGTGAGTTTCCTCACGATGTTTCCCTTCACCGCCAGGCAAGTGATAAATCCGAAAACATGAACTTAGCGGTGAATGTCTCTTCGATTCGAACCGGGTAGCAGACCTATCACCGGCCTATTTTTTTTTTTATACCACTATGGTGGCAATCAAGCATACGGCCTGCCTGATGTTAAACAGTCACCGTAGCCTATGGACATTTGCAACACCAGGGGCGTCACTCATGCGTTGCCGACCCTCTAAAAACCTCTTCACGCATTTCTTGAAGAACTCCATGCTGTAGTTCCTTGGAAAAACCTCGGCTGGGAGCTCATTCCACAGCTTGAGTGTTCTCGGAAGAAAACTTCTCTGGAACCGCACCGTACGCGACCATAGCGGTGCAAGCGTGTGAGGGTGAACTCCCCGCCGTCGGCGAGCGGTGCGGTTATAAATTATATATAAATATAATTCTATTTCATTGAAACATAGTGTTTATTGGAACGTAACTCACTACCATCCCATCTACTCACTTCATATATGAATGAATATTATAAATATATATACATACATATAAAGCTCAGATCTAAACCAGTGAAGTCCCAACTAAATTAACAAAAGAAACCTTTGCTTTTATAAAATTAAAAATAATGATATTAAAATTCTCCGGTACCAGTGTAGCCAACATAAAGTTTGTTTTAGCGGAGGCGCGCCGTTCCCTCGTAAACTTATTAAAATACTTCTCGCCATATTTAATTAGTGTTTCTATGTCATTTGTCGTGGCCTCTGGCTCAGGTGTGCGAGGGTTTGCCGAGTTGGGGTTCGAATTCGCTTTAAAAGTAAATTAATTCAAAAATAAACTTTAACACATATAACACGTTTATCAGAGTATGTATGTCTGTTTGTATTATATCTTATGCCCTTGCGGGGTAGGCAGAGTGAACGCAAGGGGCTTAGCGTTAAGATATAATTAACATGTTAATAACATAATTGAAAAAAAGTTCTTATGCGAAAGCATTATAATTGTGTTATACTCATGTACTTATTTATTTCAATATTAAACACGGTAATGCTCTCCAGATAAAATAAAATGGAACAAATTATACAGTTTATATATGAGCTGTTTCGTTTCACAATCAAAACTACCCGACACATACGAACTGAAAGGCCATGAATCAATTTCATATATACGAGTATTAATTATTTTTAATTTCTTTAACATATTTTTGTATAAATTCCAGTATTATACATATTATATATAGATATTATTCCTTTAAATTCTTTTTATACTTTAAAGATGAATTATAAAAAAAATGTATGTGAAATTATAAAAAAGCCGTCAAGTGCGAGTCCGATTCGCGTTCTGAGTGTTCCGTAAAAATTTTTTTTTGCAAATTTATTTCGCAAAAAAAAAGATTTTTATGTGACACAACCTACAGATTTAGAGTTTTCGGATTTTTTCCTTTACTTGTGTTACACGACATTGTTTCTTACCAAATTTCATGTTTCTAGGTCAACGGCAAGTACCCTATAGGTTTTATCTCCCTTGCGAGTGTCAAAATGTGCGCATAAACGAGGCATCAACAGCTGTATCTTTTGATTGCAAATCGACTTGGAAGTTTGATTTTTTCACTGCTCGAAGGGATTGCAGACCAGTACTTGATTTGAGTATTTAATTTCATCTTAATATTGACATACAGACAGACAGACAGATGGACAACAAAGTGATCCTTTAAGGGTACCGTTTCCCCTTTTAAGATACGGAACCCTAAAAAGGAAACAGATCGATATCGTATATAGATATAACAATGTTACAAAAATAAGACTTGTTCGATGTAAGATATCTATACAGATAAATAAAATTGGAGTGTCTGTTTGTAATATTGAAATAACCGCTTTTTACTAAATGCATACGGATGTATACACGGTACATGTACCAAAATGAATAATTTTACAATTTTTGTCTGTCTCTCTGTTTGTTTCGGCTAATCTCTGAAACGGCTGGGCCGATTTTGACGGGACTTCGGGCAAAGTGCGACCTTTCTGGGCGATTGTTTTTATACGCCGATACGTGTTCATGAAATCGAAAATTGCGACGGCGTTGGCGCTGGCCTGCACTCTGCACCCCAGGGACGCGTACATCTTGCGCGTTGTCGTGTAAAAACAATCGACTGGTGAACATCTCCGACACGCTGCCATAGCGAGGCAGACGCAACAGTACTTTGAACGCATTATTGCATTGGTCACGTAGGGCGTTGTAAAATTTTTGAGTGTATTCAGACCACTCGGCTGCACGTATGAATAATGATGTACATAAGCTCGAAACAGGTTATTTTTTACTTTATCGGAACAACGTGCAAACCTGCGTGCCAGCATATTCACTGGCAGATAGCTAATGTAATAAAGAGTAACTTAGGCTACTATTATTTTAGAAATTTTATTTATTTTTATTAATATAAATAAATAATATTCCACGCGGACGAAGTCGCGGGCACAGCTAGTCTAATATATGAGAGTTTAATAGTTATTAAGGATTTCTTAATAACAATTAAACTCTTGTGATGAAGTGATTCATATTAATTGTCAATAGTAGCTCTTCATTGAGCAGTCAGAACCCGTTATATACGTTTTCCCATACATTTCGCGGTCGTATACGACCACCCGGGTTTCGAAGGGTTAATAGTAGTAGTTAAATACATTTGCACTCTCAAGGAAGAAACGGTGTCCCAACTATAAACCAGTCCGCGAGACGTAACCCTTTCACATACGGATTTCTGCAAAATATTCACACCAAGTTCCTTGCGAGGTACACAGAGACACCTCACTTACGCTGGCCTGGTGGAATGAGTGAGAGTTGGTGTGGTGTACCATGTGCAGGTGACATTTATCCCTAAAGATAATACCCAAAACTCCCAGAGTGAAGCTAAATACCAGTTTGCTCTTATTATTTAGTGTGGCAACACTAACGTACACACGCCGCTGAATCGTATGCAAAAATGTAAAATAATATGGAAATTAACAACTAAGAGAAATATGTGTGAAAGCTTCTGCGGAAACTTCATTTGTTACGTGGATTCCGTATATTAAATTAGCCAGTTTGTTCTACGTAACATCTAGATTTTATGCATGTAGGTGCTACGAAATGCATTCATTTGCTAAAAATTGGCACTGAAGATTTCAGTCATGTGTTTTTTATAATCTATAATTTCACGCCAAATTCCTTGCGGGACAGGCAGAGAGATGCGCCACTTACACACCTCACTCGCTTCTTTAACATTCATTGCTCTTCTCATGCACGCTCGCCGGTTTCTAAAGCTCTTGACATCACCTTCTAATAAAACACGATCATTTGATTATGGTAGGTAAGTCTTGGCCTTCCTCGGCTCCTACATCCTTCTACTTTCGCCTTATATATCTGTTTTGTAAATCTTTCTTCTTTCATTATTTCTGATCAGAACTAACTGAGTATGCCGCTTCTTATTTTAACACCGACATTCTCTTTCAGACCTGCTTTGTTTCTAACATCATCATTGCGAATACGGTTTACAAGCGCTGCATTTCGATCTTTCATACTTATTTACAACACTTGTAACTTACTCACTACTAACTTAAAGATATGTAATTAAGTACTATTACATATCTTTATTCGTCTTACAAGGCAGTGACAACTTAGACAACAGTTAATATAATCAGTCGTTATTTTCGAAAGTCAAATTTACGTGCAATTTGATCTAACCTGCTTTGTGTACTTCTGCCACCAATTAGTTCATGCGAACTAGCGCCGGCCGGCACCCACACACTACCGTTAGTAAAAGCATCATGCCGTCGCTGCCATGGCTGTGGTGCGCAATACCTCTTATTATACTTGTATGCAGCTTTAAGTTTATATTGATGCCATAATGAGTTTTGTGTTGTAATTAATGTATTGTTAAATCTTCGTAGTGTGAATTGCTTAATAATGATGGTGGATGAAACATTGTCACATTTTTTAATTGTTTAGTTTCGTATATATTATAGAGCACAAGTAGTCTAGTGGAAAAAGAGCCAGCCCATTAACGGACAGTTGTTCGAATCCTGATATATCACTAAATTCGTGTTTTCGGATGTATGGACATATTTTGTAATTATCACTTATTAGGCGATGAAGGAAACTATCCAAGTTCAAGAAATTATACTTCAGAAGACATTAACGAACTTACCAAAGATCTGGTATGGCCTTTGGATAATGGAAATGTGATGACAGTTGCACCATGTCTAAACCAGTATCTTCGTCAAATCCTTAGGTCTAGGCAGCGGACCATGTCAAAACCTAATAGATTAGGAAACCGTATAACGCAAGAAAGAATTGTTTGAATATATTGAAAGTATTCAAATTGTCATTAGCGATCTCGACCATCTATATTTTACAGAGTATCCCTAAAAATAAAAGAATACACGAACGAAGGGCACACCTGTGCGCTCGGTATTATTTCATAATTTAGAAAAAGTACTGCCAACCTAACGATATTTTTATTTTGCTTTGCTGGGGCGTGTGATTGAGGATGGAAACTTCGTATATTTTGTATGAAAACTGCTAATTGAGTATAAGGGGTTAATTACATTTTGTTACATTCAAATTTTTAATATAAATATTTTTCAAAATGGATATATAAACAGTGGAGAAATGTGGGAAAAATGTGGCAAACGAGCGAACGGCCTACTGGAATGAACCCACGTTAATTCGCAGTAGCTGTATTTTTTTTTTTTTATATTGGCTCAGCATAGTGGCTCCTCTTCGCCTGTTGGTAAGCGAATTTATTTGTTTTTACTTTTTACTAGTTAAGTACGCGCCCAAAGAGAAGCGAAAAGTGAGACGGCATATCACTGACACCTGTCGGACGAGTGACGTTCCCAAACGTCACCTGTGACACATGTCACTGGCCGAGAGGTGTTGCCAGTGTGGGTGCAACAAAGTTGCCACTTTTATTATTTATTTTTATATTTTATCTAACCTTTTTGTTTTTCTCATTTTTTGATTGATTGCTACGCTGTCACTGTCATTGTCCAGTGACTTGACAGCTGCCTAGTGTTGTAGTGCGCCCACTTGGTTTTGCCAAGGAGGGCGCCTATTTTTGTAAACAAGTGAAGTACGCGTACATAGCAAAATTGAGTGCGCTAACAATTTATCTTTTGCGAAAATACAAGTAAGTACGCGTACATAGACAGAGCAGATTCGATATAAGATATCCTGGTGGTTCTGACTGAAGATGGACAAGGACGAGGAGAGACGTCGCGCGTTCACGCCAACTGGATCTACATTGCGACGCTCACCCCCCCCGAATCCTCGCGCCACGGTGACTAAGGAGACACCCAAGGGTGAGAGGAGCGAGAAGCGGATGCTTAACTCGCCGGAAGACCCAGTGCCTCAGCGACCGCGAACTGCGTCGGAGGTCGACATAGTTCGAGCGGAGTCTCCAATCAACCGGGACACGGAAACGGAGCGCAGACGGCCGGTACATAGCGCACGGGTGATGAGATCGCGTGAGGAGTTGCAGGAATCTGCCAGTGCAGCGCTCGAGGCCATAATGGCAATCGTCTCCGGAGACTCGAGGACAAACAAGCTCAATAAGAACGAAGTAGCGCGCATAGGGGAGCTGGGCCGCCAGATGATATCGGTGGTGTCAACTCTTAACATTAGACTGGCAGAAGAAGAGTTGAGAACATGCAAAGTTGAGCTTGAGTGCGCCGAGATTAAGGAGCGGGCAGCAGCTGAGATCCAGAAGCCCAGCTATAGGGCAGTGGAGATTGGGACTCCAGTAGATACAAAATCCTACGCAGCGTGCCTTAGGACGGGCAAAAACACTGAGCGCCCCAAGCCTGCCTCCGGACCCGTCATAGCGATTTATCCGACGCAAGAAGCCAAGGATATAAATAGCGCGGAAGCTACGAAGGCCGAACTTAAGAAGTCCGTCAATCCAGCGGCACACGGACTCCAGGTTGACCGACTCCGCAAGGTGGGCAACGCTGGACTAATCATTCAAACCACGTCGCAGGAAGCCGCGGAGAAATTGAAGAAGGCGATCCCTGCGACTCTCCGGGTGGCCGAGCCGCACAGGCGTAGACCACTAGTGGCACTGTCGGGTGTGGACGGAGACCCGGACCAGGAGACTCTTATCGCCGCGCTCCACGAGCAGAACTTTGCAGAATCAGAGCTGTGTCGGTAGGGGCCCAGGATCAGAACACCGCAGGCAGCAGGTTGAAGCCTTCATCCACGCCAGACGACTTAAAATACATAATAGGGAAGGTCAGCCACACACTTTCTGTGGCCCCAACGGCGAGAGCAATATCGACCTGACTCTCTCAGCGGGGGATGTCCGGGTCGTTGACTGGAAGGTCCACCCGAGCGCGAGCAGCTCTGACCACAGGCTGATTACATATACTGTGACGGGGGGCAGAATAGTGGGCGGACCTGAGCGGCTACAGCCGATTGGGGACCCGCCGAGATACCGGGATCGCGGAGTCGATTGGTCCCTCTTCGAGGCGCTAATCCAAGTGAGAATGGGACGCCTAAATGTGAGTAAACCAGCGGGAGAACTGTGTGTGGATTTTATGAATGTGGTGGTAAGCACGTGCAAGGAATGCCTGGGGGTTAAAACCCAGAGGTCTAGAAAGGGGTATGAATGGTGGAATGATGAACTGGAAAGGCTCCGAAGGGAGCACAACAGATCGCGACATGCATGGCAGAGAAGACGCAAGAAAGGAGGCAGATCGGAGGAACTGGCGAAGGACGAATTTCATGCTGCTCGTGGCAGATATCGAAAGGCTATGGAGAGGATCCAGCTGGAACACTTTCGAAAAATGGCCGAGTCTGGCAACCAGGATCCCTGGGGTCAGGCTTACAGAGCGGCGAGCGGGAGGGCTAGACCCCCCGCCAATGTAATGAACGGCACAAAGTTTGCCGAGAGCCAAACGGGGAGCCTGGAGGGCGCCATGCGGGGTCTCCTGTGGGGGCTGTGCCCGGACGATGACCCGTCCGGGGACTCGTCCTACCATGGGCAGGTCCGCGTGGTGGCGTCCTTTACGCCCTCGGGCCCAGCTGCATCCCCTCCGACCCTCGAGGAGGTCGAAGCGATGGTGAAGGCCCTGCCTAACACTTCTGCGGGAATCGATGGAGTGAGTGCGAAAATCTGGAAGCATGTTTGGGTCGCTGCCGCGAGGGAATTCCACTCTGTGGTGGCGGCATGTGTGATAGAGGGGGTGTTTCCCAATGTGCTGAAAGACGGAAGACTGTTAGTTCTGCCTAAGGGCAACGGGAAACCACTCAGCGACCCAAAGGCGTACCGCCCGATTACGCTCCTCCCAATATTCGGGAAGCTCCTGGAGCGCGTAATGTTAAAATGTGCTCCACAGATCACCAGTGGAATATCCGAGCACCAGCACGGATTCTCTCCGGGAAGGTCAACGGTTACGGCACTGAGGGAAATTTTGAGTGCGGCAAGCGTATCTGTGTGCAAGTACGTTCAATTGGTGTTTCTAGATATCTCGGGGGCGTTCGACAACGCCTGGTGGCCGATGATGATGCTCAAGGCGAAGAGGGGAGGATGCCCGCCCAACATCTATAAGATGTTGACGGACTACTTCTCCGGACGCCGGGTGGGCTTAATCGTTGGCGACCGGGTTCTGTGGAAAACCTCCACTATGGGATGTCCGCAGGGCTCCGTACTCGGGCCGACGATGTGGAACGTCCTAATGGACGATCTGCTGCGTCTGCCACTTCCTGATGGGGTGAAAATGGTGGGATATGCTGACGATGTGACGGTCGTGATAGAGGCCAATTCCCGAGCAGCCATAGAGCGATTGGCAAACGAAGCTCTCTGCCTAGCCGGCGCATGGGGTGACCGAAATAGGCTGACCTTCTCCCCATCGAAATCGGTAACGATGACAGTGAGGGGGAGGTTCCAGCGGCCCCCACTAATCAAGTTCGGGACGTCCTCGGTCAGGAGCGTCGCGTCCGCGGTGGTCCTCGGGGTGGAGCTAGATCAGGCGCTACATTTCGCCCAACACGCTACCCGAATAGGGGAGCGCGCCGCAGCGTGCTTTGGGAAAATGTCAAAAGTTTCAGCGTCATCGTGGGGTATCAGGTATCCAGCCCTGAGGACACTCTACCAGGGAACGTATGTGGCGACGTTGACGTACGCCGCTGCAATTTGGTGCCACAGAGTAAGTACGTATGTTTGTCGGAGTGCCGTACTGAGGAGTCAGAGACAGGCACTGGTCTTACTGACTAAAGCGTATAGGTCCACCAGCACTGCTGCTCTGCCAGTGTTGGCTGGAGTATTTCCGGCAGACCTGGAGGTCATCCGTGCTGGCCACTTGGAGGAGGCACGCAGAACCGCGCCCGATGGGGAGTTGAGCAGGCGCAGACGCGGAATTTGGGACGCCACAGTGAGAGAGTGGCAGGCCCGATGGGACTCGGAGTCCAAAGGCAGAGAGCTCTATCGGTTTTTCCCGGATGTGTCGGTGAGACTCAGGTCACACTGGGTGGAACCGGACCATCCAACCTCGCAGCTCCTTGGGGGTCATGGATGTTTTAGGAAACGTCTGAACGAGATGAAGTGTTGTGAGAGCAGCATGTGTATGTGCGGTGAGAGTGAGGAGGACAGAGATCACGTACTGTGGTCCTGTCCTAAGTATGCTGATCTGCGTGAAAGATTGATGGATGGGATTAAGCGCGGCGAGGATGAGAAGGGACCGGTGTACTTCTCGAATCTGGTGTCATCGGCGGAGAACTTTGCGGCCTTCCGCAGGTTTGCCCACGAATGGTTCGCCAGAAGGAGCGCGGAGGAAATCGAGGAGAGAACTCGGCGGCCGGAGGGGTGAGCGCACAAAGGAGAGCTGCAAAGCTGGAGTACCCAGGAGCGCCTTAGACTGCAGCGAAGGCGTTTTCGTGGTGTGGCTGCCCCAGAAAGGGGAGAGGTGCCATGTAGAGATATGTGGACAGAGACAGAAATAATTTGTAGGGAGTCAAGCAAATGCCCACGGCACGGCGAAGAGCCTCAGAGCAGCATGTGCCGTGCTGCATCTCCCGCGATTCGGCTCAAATGACCGAAAGGTCGGTGGAGCCATGGGCGGTGGTGGGACATGTTGGTAAGCGAAAAGGGGAGCCTAAATTGCAGCGGCAACTGACAAAGGACTACGGTGTCCTGTCAGTTGACGCTACCATGCTGGCCCGCAAGGTGCTTCTTCACGCTTCACGCTTCAAAACGCTTCGTTTGAAGGATCCCATGATGTAGCAAGGAGGAAACACATGTGCAGGCAAGGCGTTCCACTTTTTAATAGTTCGACAGAGATAGGAGTTGCCGAACTTTTTAGTACGAGAACAAATGTCCTCAACAATGGAATGATGACATCGCAAGCCTGCACGTGTGGTTCTATGACGGAAGGGAGAGGGTGGGATAAGGGAAAATAGTTCTTCAGAGCACTCACCATGGTACAGGCGGTAAAAATATTTGTTTCATGGCTTTTATCAAAGGACAGATTACAGCAAGATAGTTCCAATGAATGTGATAAGTTTCGAAAGCCTGAAACTTTTTAGTGAGTAAGATACCTTTACCTATGTATTTAACATGGAGCGACAGTATGCATGTGCATGAACATGTCTCTTTGCCTTGGTCAGGGTGATTTTTAAGAGAGGTAGGGCAGCTTGCAGCATGTTAAGTCCTCGCGCGATGACACCTCTGCTGCTAACACAGCAAATTCATAGGAGCATAGGACCTCACTCATACGCAGGACTACAACATACCTCCAGGGAGTTGTTATTTGTCTGCGGTTTTCTGTGAAGTGGAGGTACTTCCCTAGACGGGCTGCTTTGATGCGCCCTACTTCTCTTACCTGGTGTATCTCCGAAGTGTAATATTAATGAAATTAAAACGGGACCACCTTGGAGCTACACTGAACCCAATGCAAAAATCATTAAAATCGTTTCATAAACGCACAAGTTTTTTTTATGGTACCAGATTGGCAAACAAGCATGTATTCGTATTTTCCCCAATTCTAACATAGTCTTTTCGCGCTTTGATTTAACACGTTAACCTCTTTTTCTGCCATGTTATAATCTAAGTACATGGACGATATACGTACTAGAATTATTCGTTTTAATTAAAAGGCAATAATGTGTAAAAGTGCTGCCAGCGGAGTTCGAACCTGGGACCTATGTGGCCGTATACAATAGATCGTACATACGGCGACACGAAATACGCAATAATCATGTCGAAAAGCTATAACAGAAGTACGGGTTTTTTTTTTAATTTTTAATGCAAAATAGTGTATTTTCAAGACCTTATTCTAAGTACCTACAAAATGTGATCCAAACCCTTACAGCCGTTTTCAAGGGACACCAAATATTACGTATATTCAACATTTGTGTGTATGAACATGTCTGTTTGTCTTGATCTGGGAGTTTTTAAGAGAGGTAGGGTGCATCAAAACAGCCCGTATATGGAAGTACCTATACCTCACAGAAAACCGCAGCTAAACAACATCTCCCTAGACTGTTGCTGTGTTACTGCGTGTGAGTGAGGTCACCAGTAAGCTCCTAGGGAGTTGCTGTGTTTTTTTATTTTTTATTTATACATTTAGATTGGCAAACAAGCATGCTGCCCGCATCAGATGGTAAGCGGTCACCGCAGCCTATTGACGCTAGCAACGCTACGGGGATGTTGCTCGCGTACTGCCAGTCTTGTGACCCAAGGATGTTTCGTCACAGTACCCAGTAATTTCTCTGCCATATCTCACCTGTCAAACCGGAACACAGCTATATAAGCTGCTTGGCGGTAGAAATAGGTGGGACAGAGCTACACATGCAGACGACTTTTCTACAAAGTCTCCCTCTGGTGCAAAAATATGTAGCAGCAGAGGTGGCAATGCGCGATACTTAATATAGGTATTACAAAAGTTTATAGGTTACGGTAACCGCTTTACATCAGGTGGGCCGTATACTTGTACACCTCCCAACGTTGTATAAAAAAATACAACGTTTAAATACGTAAGAAACAGAGTTTTTTCCGCGACTATATTCGATTATCTACGTATTTAGTCACATAAAATAAAACTGCAGGTACGTTGTGTGTTCTAGCCTTTACGAAAGTACTTTGTAGAGCACAAAACTCTTGAAAGCAGTGTAAAATACAAAAAAATATGACCACTTAAAACTTTGTCTTAATAAAAGGAATTGTATAAGCACTCCACTAGTGTATATATTAAAAACACATCAAAGATTGCGCCGGCGGGCGGCAGATTGGGCGTAAACATAAATAGATGAGCTTAAAATTTAAAATTATAATGGCATTGTATCCGGTGACACAAATGTGTGGAGTTTGTTACTAACGACTTTTGCGCTGAGACACTTAGCTAAACGACACAGAATCCGTGGAGTCGCTGTAGGTGCCTTAATGTAGACAGAAGTCTGATTTTCTTTTCAGGAACACCGTTCCTATATGAAATATATGATATATGAAATATATGTCTGTGCGTTTTTTTTTTCGAATATTCGAATTTCGACTTCAGATTCGGATTCAGCATAAAAAAGTAGAATTGTAATTTTTAGGAACACCGTTCCTATCTCTTAAGGAACATGATCAAAATGGCCGACAAATTAAAATAAAATTTTTGAATCGCTGTATAATTGACGAGCCAGGTGTTCCTCTGGCAATGCAAGCTTGCGCATTCTCAACTGGTTTTTAGGGTTCCGTACCCAAAGGGTAAAACGGAACCGTATTACTGAGGCTCCGCTGTCCGTCCGTCCGTCTGTCACCAGGCTGTATCTCATAAACCGTGATAGTTAGACAGTTGAAATTTTCACAGATGATGTATTTCTGTTGCCGCTATAACAACAAATACTAAAAAATAGAATAAAATAAATATTTAAGGGATTTTTGCTGGATATTGATAACGGCAACAGGTAGACGCTAGAAATATTCACAGAATATTTAGTTATATATTTACTTTAAGAATATATAATTAAATTAAAATAAAACAAATATTTAAGGGGGGCTCCCATACAACAAACGTGTTTTTTTGCCGTTTTTATAGATAATGGTACGGAACCCTTCGTGCGCGAGTCCGACTCGCACTTGGCCGATTTTTTTATACAACGTCTGAAGGCATACGACCCACCTGATATAAAGCGGTTACCGTGTCCTATGAACGCTAGTAATACATTTTTGACGAGCTCGGTGGCTCAGTCGTGAATGACGCGACTTTGACACCAACGCTCGTGGGTTTGATTCCCACACAAGGCAAACATTTGTGTGCATAAATATGTCTGTTTGTCTTGGTCTGGATATTTTAAGAGAGGTAAGGCGCATCAAAGCAGCCCGTCTGGAGAAGTACCTCCACTTTACAGAAAACCTCAGCCAAATAACAACTCCCTAGAGGGTTATTGTGTTCCTGCGTGTGAGTGAGGTCACTAGTATAGTATCGCGCGAGTGATACTAATATATTACAAGCGATAATAGGCTACGGTAGCCGCTTTACATCAGGTGGGCCGTATGTTTGTATGCCTCCCGACGTAGTATAAAAAAAAATTAAGTATCCCTCGCGCGATGCCTCCTCCGCTGCTAACACAGCTTCTCCTTAGGAGCTAGCACACTCAGGAACACAACAACCCTCTAGGCAGTTGTTGTTTCACAGCGGCTTTTTGTGAGGTGGAGGTACTTCCCCAGACGGGGTGCTTTGATGCGCCATATCTCTCTTAATAACACCCAGACCACGACAAAGAGACATGTTCTGGGTACACAACACGACACGGTGGGTCGTGTTCCTGCGTGTGAGTGAGATCACCAGTAAGCTCCCAAGGAGTTGCTGTATAAGCAGCAGAGGAGGCATCGCGCGAGTGATACTTAATATATTACAAGCGTTAATAGGCTGCGGTAACTGCTTTACATCAGGAGGGCCGTATGCTTGTATGCCTCTCGACGTTGCATAAAAAAAAGATAAGCTCACAAGCCTTTCGAAATATAATTTCTTGGATGTGTGGGTTTCCTCACCATGTTTTCCTTCACCACATAGCAAGTGTTAGTTACAAATATATGTACATAAATCCGAAAACACGAATTTAGTAGTACATGACAGGATTCGAACCGGGGACCTATTTTTCACTAGGCCGGTTCTTTGTGTCAACCCGAGTTGTGCCGTTGCTAAGGATACCCAAGCAGTGATAGATACCATTGACTACTCATTCATGTCATTAAAAAAGCATGTATGGGGAAGTACCTTCACCTCACAGAATACCGCGGCCAAATAACAATTCCACTATCGGTTCTTATATTCCTGCGAGTGAGTGAGGCCACCAGAAAGCTCTAAAGGAGTAGCTGTGTTAGTAACGGTAGCATACATAATGCGTTGCAAGCGTTTGTGAGATACGGTGACCGGTTTACATCAGGTGAGCCGTATGCTCATATGCCTCCCGATTTTGTGGAAAAAAAATTGGGACGCCCGACAGATGTGATAACTTAAACTAATCTACATATAATTAAAGCTGCCGTATGCGTGAGAGAAAGGAAAGTCAGACAGACTGGCGCCGTAACGCGTTACATAACGAAGAGGTTTACCCTTCCATAAGAAGTTATCACTTCAAAAAAATCTCCGCTGCTAACGGCTTAATTCTTCGGTAGCGTTCTGGTGACATTATTCACCCGCGGGAATACAACAACCCTCCAAGCAAAAATATTTTTTAAATTCGACTCCACGCATGCCCCTGTTCTGTAGTTTTACCTGCCATCTCGTGGCAACTAATTGTGACTGCGGATAAAGTATGGTGTCTAAGGTGGCCTTAGTAACGCGATTGCATCACGCTCGTGTGTAGCCAGCCTTATGCGTCGCTTGCTCTCACTTGGCTACCGATCTCAACCATATTTTGATGCAAGACCAGATATTTTGCAACTCAAGATCTCTTAATAATGATGAGGATCCTATCAATCATCATTGAGGTCCTGATTGAGGCTTTCATTACCTAAATATAATCTATCAATATCTACCAAGTGGTGTGGCTTAGGATGGGTCTAATTCTAATTATTGAACAAGTGAGTCAGTCAATATCGGTCCTGATTGTGGACTGTATAGCGGCGGGAAGCGCAAGATAACTCAGCTAAGGAAAGAGCTATGCTCGGGGTTTCTCTGCGTGATAGAATCGGAAATGAGGATATCCGAAGCAGAACTAGTGCATCCGATATAAAGCCTTAGGATTAGCTTCAGTTTTCTAATTATTTTCAGATGGTAATGTTCTCCATCAGCGGGTTTGAACCCACGAACTTTCGATTGCTGGTCAAGAGCTCTACGAACTGAGACCGGGAAGGTTTGTGGTAGTTGGTTGTAGTGCTCAGTCGGTAGAGCGCTCAGCCTGCAATCACGAGGTCGTGGGGATCAAACCTTACCCACACGTGGGAGGTGAACTTCTTTTAGTTAAATATATTTAGAACAACTATAAAATTTTGACGTGCACGGTGGTGAATTTATCAGCAATGCTACTTTAACACGTGACTCATGGGTTCGATTCCCATACATGAAGAACATTTGCATTAACATATCTGTTTTCAAAAGTGGTAGGGCGCATCGAAGCTGCCCGACTGGGAAGTAAACCTCCAATTGACAGAAAACCGCAGCCAAATAACAATTCCCCGGTGGGTTGGTGTGTTACTGCGAGTGAGTGAGGTTACCAGTAAGCCAACTAAGGATTTGCTGTTTTTGCGGAAGGGGTGGCAACGCGCGGGCTCTACTTCCTACGTTGTTATGGTGAACGCTTTACATCAGACGGATCATATTTTTATGTCTCCTGAAGTTGTGTAAAAAAATAAGAAGTAAGTATATACTACGTACTTACATCAGCATTTAAGTTTATTACTTGAAAAAAAAAGTTCTATGTCCCTTATAAGAATTTCAGTAGCTTCAGAAGATTTTATCACGTAACAGATAATGATGGTATCAAGGAAATTCAGGTCCTCAATTAGGAACCCTTCCTCGTCGATGTGTTGCATGTCTCGCCCGTTATAAATCCGCCCATGACTCAGAAACATGCACCGACTAAGCAAGAAGCATCGCTCCGTCGTTCTAAACTACTGTTTTTAAGTTAGTTCTAAGCAAATTCTTGTAGTAGACAAGAGGGTAATTTAAAAACCTGACTTATGCACCAGTATATTTATATATAAATAGGCAAACACAAGAGAGCCCGATGGCGTCGTTGCGCGTGTCATTAACCGAACACGCAGGTTAAGCAACGTCGACGTAGCCTATCTATGGATGGATTTATCTATCTCGAGTTTCTCCGTGCTTCGAAGGGCACGTTAAGCCGTCGCTCCCAGCTGTTGTAGATAGACGACAGTCATTAAGATAAGTCAGTGGTCCTCGGGCGGCTGGAAAACACTAGCCTCCGCCAATCCGCATTTGAGCAGCGTGGTGGAGTACGCTCGTTTAGAGCCTTTCGGCCTTTATGCCTTTCAGTTGAAGGGAGACCCGTATCCCTGCAGTGGGATAAGTAAGGGTTGGTTGTGCTGATGTGATGAGACAAACTCAAAACAGTTCTGTACCTTTCTCTCTTCTGATTTTTACTTTGAGCGACTGCTGCCAGACCTCCACAAGCCAGCTGAAAAATCAGACCTTTCTTAGACGTCACATGTCTTTCGATATATAATTATTTGCCCTTGCGGTTTTCCTCACGATGTTTTTCTTCACCGCCGAGCTAGTCATAAATACAAACATGTACATACATTTTAAAACACGAGTTTGGTGGTACACATGCCAGGATTCGAATGGGATATCAGTGATTCAACAGGCTGGTTCTTTATCCACTGGGCTATCTCTGCCTATGTCCACTTAAACAAAGGGTTGTCGGTTCGATTTCGCACAAGACAAATATTTGTGTGCATGAACATCTGTGTTCATCTTGATCTGTACGTTTTTAGTTTATTAGAAATGTATTTAAGGGCAAGACCTACCTACCATGACCAAATTGATGACAGTGTTGGAGTGTGGAGTCTTAGAAACCGGCGAGCGTGCATGAGAAGAGCAATGCATGTTAAAGAAGCGAGTGAGATGTGTAAGGATCGAGTCACGTGTCGCTCGGTTCTCTCTGCCTACCCCGCAAGGGCGTAAAGTTATAGATAGAATATGTTTTTACAAAAAATATATGTTTAGCAGTTATCTAGTCACCCATAGCATAAATTTCTCATAAGTTGGGACTAGATGTATAGGGCAATGAATGTTAAAGAAGCGAGTGAGGTGTGTAAGGTTCGACTCACGTGGCGCTCGGTTCTCTCTGCTCGGCGTGAAGTTATACATAGAAAAGAGTAGAGTATTGGGTTTGGTAAGGCACACTCTATTTCGTTATTCTTTCAACCCCTATTCTTTCTGTATGCCCGTACCGACGGCGCATACCTAAATAGCACTTGATTATCGAATACACGCTTACTCGTTCAGAATAAAAACAGAAAGAAGTGAACGTATAATGCAATAAACTTATTAAATTTGGCGCGACACTCACAAGTCTAAACAAAACAAAGAATTGAAGAAGCACACGAAATGAAAGAATATCGCCAAACTAATAGTGCTCTCTTGGCAGCGGAGCACAGCGGAGTCAATACGAGCGCCATAAATAACGCTGGCGTAAATAACTACACAGAATTTGGCAGGAGCAATGGCCAGCGGTGGGTGTTAAGGATACTGGATGTGGCTTACCAGTTCAATTTATAGAACGTCTTTCCAATTGACGATTTGAAAGTGAGATGAGGCTTACATGCAATTTGATCTAACCTGCTTTGTGTGCTTCCGCCACCAATTAGTTCATGCGGCCTAGCGCCGGCCGGCACTCATCCACTACTGTTAGTAAGTGCAACATGCCGACGCTGCCATGGCTGCTCCGGTAGTCTCTACCTCGACTGCTGCGGTCGTCCGCCATCTGGAACAGAGTCCGCATGCACCCACCGTCGCTGCCACGACTAAATAATTCCCCACTATTAAATATCTTTTCGCTCACACCATCCACCCCCACCCTCAATTCAATATAAGGCGCGGCACTGCGTTGGATTTGTCACTTGTAGCATGTTATTATTACGATTGGCGTCTACAACGCCTGATGATGCCTCATGGAGAGGCGAAACACGTGTCGCAGCGACGACCAGGCCAGTCGTGGCAGCGACGGTGGTGGTGGGGGCATGCGGATTCTGTTCCAGATGGCGGACGACCGCAGCAGCCGAGGCAGAGACTACCGGAGCAGCCATGGCAGCGTCGGCATGTTGCATTTACTACGAGTAACAGTAGTGGGTGGGTGCCATTAACTAATTGGCGGCGGAAGCACACAAAGCAGATGAGATCAAATTGCATGTAAATTTGACTTTCGAAAAATAACGCCTGAATCTATTAACTATTTGATGCTAGGCTGTCTGTCCACTGGACCGAAGAAGAAAGGAGAGGAGTTGAGCTCTGTCAATATAAACCAACACCATATAAACTACTTTTCGCTACGCTTCAATGGACATGACATGACTTTGTATACATTTGCTTTGTTTGTTTGACTTTGCTTACACCAGTTGTGTAAAAGAATATAAAATTTTGTTACGCAGAAGAAACGCACTTTCACTTCTCTCATCTTGGTATGGATGGGAACTCATAGTCCATGGCATTACGTGAACTGCGATGTCTTCAACTCAATAATGGATAGCAAATGAACGAAATCTCGCGAGGTTTACTAGTAAAATTAAAGAGTTCCTCTCTTCTTCTTCTTAGCGTTATCCCGTTTCCTAATCCTAATTAGGATTGGCGGGATCCGCTACCTAAGCATAAGGATTTGGCGAAGATACAGATTTTTACATGGAGCGAATGCCGTCAGACCTCAACAACCCTGAGAGAAAACAATAACCTTCATTCGAAAAATGCGTGATCTTATCACACGTTTTTCGAAATATAATTTCTTGGACATGCGGGTTTCCTCACGATGTTTTCCTTCACCGAGCAAGTGCTAATTACAAATATGTACATAAATAACGAAAACACGAATTTAGTGGTACAGGTGAGTAGTGTACATGTTCATGTCATTCGAACTGGGGACCAGTTGGTCACAAGAACGGTTCTTTATCCACTGGGCTATTAATATTAAAGAGTTCATTATGTCCAAGATATATGACGAACACTGGACGCTTTTATTGCCAAGGGCCGTCACACGTCTCGCTGGAAAACAACTTTCAGATGCCGTTATTAGCCTGGGGTTTCCAGTGTGGTAGAGAGATTCTTCCCCAGTCGGACTGCTCTGTCTGTAGATCTGTGCCATGTATCAACATTGAGAGCTCGATGGCGTCGTTGCGCGTGTCTTTCTAACCGAACACACAGGTTAAGCAACGTCAACCGCAGCCGGTCTATGGATGGGTTTTTTCTATCTCGAGTTTCTCAGTGAATCGGAGGGCACGTTAAACCGTCGGTCCCGGTTGTTGTCGATAGATGACAGTCGTTAAGCTAAGTCAGTGGCCCTCTGGCGGCTTGAAAACACTGGCCTCCGCTAATCCGCATTTGAGCAGCGTGGCGGAGTATGCTCTTAAACCCCTTCGGTTGAAGTGAGACCCGTATCCCTGCAGTGTAATGAGTATGGGTTGATGTGGATATCAACATTTGACCAGAGCGCTTCCAGCCAAACATACATCCCGCGGAGTTACGACAAAACTTGGACAATAATCGCTAATGGAGCGATGCAGGCTCCACAATTCATGTGCCGTGTCCACTCTAACAGTTATTGCCGTTTCATAGCTCCGTGACGTATTTATAAATTAATGTATTTACCTTTTATTATCTGAGTAACAGTGGATAGCCTAGTGGTTATTTTGATAGAGGAGTGACCTAACCTAAGAGATGTCTGGTATTCTCTCTGGGTTGTGGAGATCTGACAGCAGTCGCTCCATATCAAAATCAGTATCTTCGCCAAATCTTTAGGCTTAGGCAGAGGACTCCGTCAATCCTAATGGATTAGGAACTGAAGGGAAACATTGCGAGGAAACCCGAAAGTCTCAGAAATCTCCATACAAGAATCCATACATACTTATCCTAAGAAAGATGACAGCAGTCGATCCATGTAAAAATCTGTATTTCTTTTTATACAACATCGTGAGGCATACAAGCATAACCTGATAAACGCTTGCAATACATTAAGTATCACCCGCGCGATGCCACCTCTCCTGCTAACACAGCAAATCCTAAGGAGCTCACTGGAGACCTCACACGCAGTAACACAACAACCCTCTAGATATAACTATCTAGAGGGTTGTTATTCGACTGCGGTTTTCTGTGAGGTGGAGGTACTTCCCCAGACAGGCTGCTTTGATCCTTACCTCTCTTAAGAATAGTATCTTCGCCAAACACTTGATCTTAGTAGATTGCCTCAATCCTAATGGATTAGAAAACGTGGTAACGCTAGGAAAGTGAACCTTTTACTATTTGAGTACTGAGGATGTGGGGAAGCGGTGGCTTCGCTACACGTGTCACACACACCCAGTAACTGAACACACAGGTGAAGCAGCGTCAACAGCAGTCCGTATATTGGAAGGTTACCTACTAGTGGTAACAAAGGAAAACTTCTAAAAGAAATGGATGAAAAATTAAACTAAAAAAATACAAATACCTATTTATAAAAAAAAACGAGTGTGCTTTAGACCACACGACTGAAGTAAAACTTCTTTAGCTCCATAGTGTGATTCAGACAATAGGCCTGCACTGTGTCTTACATATACGAAACTTAACTCGCTATGAGAGAAAGAGAAAAAGAAAAAGTGTGCTCGCACCTCTCTCTTTTGCCCCTACAGTAATATACGAAACGTAACTATCTCTCTTTCTATCTTCACTAAGTTATATCTCCCTGTCAACTTCCGTTCGCCTCGCCCGATCACACTTTTCGTAACGCTCTCGTCACGCATTCACCAGCTTACTCCCCAAGTCAAGCGTGCGTAAAAAAGTTTTACTTCAAATGGCGAGAGACAAAGACTTATCTACCATGATCAATTGATCGTGTCTTATAAGAAGGTGATGTCAGGAGCCTTAGAAACTGACGAGCGTGCATGAGAAGAGCAATGAATGTTAAAGAAGCGAGTGAGGTGTGTAAGGATCGAGTCATATGGCGCTCGGTTCTCTCTGCCAACTCCGCAAGGGATTTGGTATCAATTTATGAATAGATAGTGTACCTGCATATTTTCTAGCCATCTGGTTTTTTTCATACGACGTCCTGAGGCGTACAATCATACGGCGAACCTGATGCAAAGCGGTTATCGTAGCGTAAAAATAATATACGATCAATTTGGCCCCTTGAAACGTATACTAAACAAATAGTATTAATTTAGTTGAACCTTGTACCACCTGTGACCTGTCGATTCAACGCCTCACCATATGAATACTTAACGTATTAATTTTACTAGCCTTGTAATCCTTATTGCTTTACCAATAAAGTTCTATTTATAAAATCAACACGATATTAGCATATCGAAGGCTCAATTGAAACATAATTAATTTACGTTCTTTATCAACTCTATGTCAGTTGCGATAACGTATAAAATTTAGCGTAACAACTGCGTGGATAATTTTGTCAAATGCATTCGCTGCAATGGTCGTACATTGGTTCGGATTTATAAAGGTGGTAACAGACTTGCATAGTTTGTTTTCTCTTTTATTATTCGTCAGAGCGAGTCAGATATATAAACAGTTTTAATCTATACATCTATACATATAAATAAAATTGAAGTGTCTGTCTGTGATTTGAAAACAAAGCCTTTATCTTAAGCTCATATTATTATTTTCACGTTACCAAAGCCTAAACATGCATTTTTAACTTTTTGTCTGTCTGTCTGTCTGTTTCAAGATTAGCCCGGACAAACGGGCTAATCTTGGAAGTGGCTAAAGCGATTTTGACGGGACTTTCACTGGTAGGTAGAGGACTGTTCAAAGCAGAATATAGGATACTTTTTATCCCGTCAATATTTAGGGTTCCTGCGTAAAAAATGAAAAACTGTTAAAATTAGGGGAAAATATCTTCCCCTTCGGGGGACTTCGTAATTTTATTTTTATTATTATCACAGAATACGTATTTTTTGTGACATAAAATAACTGCGTATTTTATATGTAATATATGTAATAAAAATAAAATAAATATACGTTGCCTCCCATGAAGGTCAATAGATGGCACTGTATGAAAATTGAATCGCGCTATGGTTGCATCTACAACCCTTTACTTTCATTTTTTTTTAAAGAAAGAATTTAGATAGAGATATAATAGAGAAATAAAGGCTACTAAAAGCCCAAATCTCATGCGTGCGAAGCCGTGGGAGTCAGCTAGTTGCTAATAAAATTTGCATTCCTTGGAAATCATAACGGCTTGGAAGAAATGACATTAATCGAAATGGAAAACTTTTTTTTTATTCTACGTCGGGAGGTATACAAGCATACGGTCCGCTTGATCTAAATGGCTGCTTTTTACACTTGACTTTAACTCCCTCCATGATGTTGTTATTTGGCTACGGTTTTCTGTGATGTAGAGGTACTATCCCAGTCGAGCCGCTTTGATACGCCCTACCTCTCTTAAAAACATACAGACCAAGACAAACAGACATGTTCATGCACACAAATGTTTGGCTTGTGTGGAAATCGAACCTTGGTTTTAAAGTAGCATTGCCAACTAAAGTCAAAAGTGGTCAAAAGACTTCGTTAGCTTAGAGTTGAATTCACCTCTTGGGGTTAATGGAGATATAAGATTGAAACAGGTAATTTTCCTTCTGCCAATACTGCATAGTATCAGGATTTATCGGAATTATTATACTTACTTAAGGTGCTCAACGTTCGTCGGTGTTTTCAAACATTTGTCAACATTTAGAAACATCTGGCAGTTGAACGAAAACTAAACGAACTATTTCTAATTGTTGCTGAATGTTTCTCAACAAAATATTTAGGAGCAAAACAAAACTGTTTTCAATTGCTGAAAACTCCGGTGTGGGAGCACTTTTTCTTACTTCGCTGACTCGCATAGAATCTTGGCATCCAGACCAGAACTAGAAGATTTGGACCAGAAGACGCCACAATATCCTATCACGATGATCCGTTCTAAGATAGCGAGATCTTTAAAGACCTCCTTCATCTAGCGGTATCTAATAATCTATCACCTCCAACAGGTCGTTTTCAAATGGGTGGTTCTCTGTCGTCGGTAGTCCTGAACCAGACGGATTGCTTTGACTCCCTTAAAACCACCCAGAGTAGGACAAATAGACATGTTCATCAACACAAATGTTTATCCTGTATTAGAATCGAACCCACGAGCGTTGGTGACAAAGTAGCTAACCACTGCGCCAGCGAGCTCGCATTTCAATTTCGACGATATCTCAAAAAACCGCAACCAGGGTAACCTCTATAAAATCATCCTTAGGTAGAATAGTGTGTTACAACCTTTAGTTACAACCGATTATCCGGTCAAACGGGCCGGGTGTTCGATAGCCGGTTGCAGCCGGGTGACATGCCCGGTGAACCGTTATGCACCGGACATATGGCGTCAGTGTTCATTTTCATATTGTTGCATATATAACATGTTATGATTTTATTTTTGATTTTTAAAGTGGAAACTTCTTCGTGCCGTTGGACACTTTTGGGATGGCGAAGCACTGAATTCGCGTAACCGCCACGCTCAGATATATATATATAGAAGTGTGTGTGTATATATAAAAGTGCTATATGTATAGCTCTCTTGTAATGGGGGAAAAGCACTGCCATGCAATTCTGTAAGAGCAAACATGCTTACATCCTCGGAAACATCGGCTGTTACAGCCTTGAACACAAAATTGCAATTATTTGGTGTCGCTTTTCATGGTTGTCCGACACTAGCGCCGCAAGGCTGCGTTTGGAATTGGAATTCTACAAGGCAAACAGCCCCGCGTACGCTTACAGCCTTATAGAATACCAAATAATTTAGCCGTGATCGCAGTAGACGATGTCAAAGCTGTGAAATCTGTGATCACAGCGACGCACACAGCCATTACGAGTCGCTTAGAGAATTGCATGGCTGTACTCGCGTGACCATCACATGTAAGAAGACGCATGCTCTGTTTGTTCCGACATGTAGGAAAAATGCAGGAAGAAAAACGCAAAAGTAGAAGGATGTAGGAGCCGAGGAAGACCAAGACTTACTTACCATGAGCAAATTCGGTTTAACTTTTTTACCTTAATGCTAGCGGATAAACAATATTTTGAATTTTTTTTTTTTTTCAAAGATTTTTCGGCGTTCTAACTCTAGAACAAGCCGCCAACTTTACACCACACACATACTTGTTTTTAATGCATTGATTTAGTGGTCTTAAACCATCTTCGCATGCCTTTCAAATGAAACTGGTTTGGGGCACATCGGTTGATAGTTTATAACGGACGTAGGTACAAACATTTTTCTGTGTTTTATATATATAGATAAGTCTCAAGTCAGACCGGACTCGGACTACTGTAGTCATCTTTGGGCCGGAGCACCTGGATACCAGTTAGGCCCGTGTGATTCCATTCAGAGACGAGCTGTGAGAATTGACGACGAACACAAGCTTGCACACGGTATTGAGCGCTTAAGTTTGAGGAGAGATTTTGTCTCTCTTTGTGTATTCTACCGATTGTACAATGGGTCGTGTTCTGAAGAATAGTTTAATATGATGTCGAGAGGTTCCAGAGAACTTTTCTTCCGAGAACTTTCAAGTTGTGGAATGAACTCCCAGCTATGGTTTTCCCTAGAGACTACATCATGGGGTTCTTCAAGAGAGGCGTGAAGAGGTTTTTTTAGGGTCGGCTTACCATCAGGCAGGCCGTATGCTTGTTTACCACCTTAATGGTATAAAAAAGTTATAGATAGATAGATAAATATGTATATACAAAGAAGTAAATATGTAATTTCAAACTTTCACGTTTGTTTAACAGTAGTAGGACGGAACTTACCGCGATTTATTTTTATATTTTCCCGATATTTCGGCGACATTGCAGACGCCGCGGGAAAAATATAAAAACAAATCGTGGTAATCCTGCACCTTTTTTTTATACAACATCGGCAGGAATGCAAGCATACGGCCACCTGATGTAAAGCAGTTACTGTAGCCTATTAACGCTTGTAATATATTAAGTATCACTTGTGAGATGCCTCCTCTGCTGCTTACACAGCAACTTCTTAGGAGTTACTGGCGACCTCGCACACACGCAGGAACACAATAACCCTCTGGGAAGTTGTTATTTGGCTGCGGTATTCTGGTGGAGGTAAGTCACGAGACGGGCTGCTATGATGCGTCCTACAATAATAAAATTAATATTACAATTTTAGCAAACCATTACACCCCAAGAAAATATTTCTGCGCTTCCAACCAAAACCATAGAGAACATTATTAAATTCTACTTAGTACTTCGATATTGGTGTTGCATTGCCGTTGGAACCGGAGTCAACAGTGTCACTGGTAGTTAATACTAATTAATATGACCCATCCTAAGCCGCACAGTATCAAAAAACACAGCAATTCCATCCGATTTGTGACGTACATAAATTATTGTTATTCGTCCCCCCACGCATGCAAATCGCATGTCTTTTGCCGCTCAAAGTGCGTTATTTATGCGATATTTTGATATTGTCAAATGTGCGCGACCCTTTAGAATAAGATGAAAAATGCTTGTTCATTTCGGTGGCTAGGATTTGTGGGTGATATTTTGACGTAAACATTGAAGTTAAGCTTTTATTGTCCTTTTTTATAGTGAGCAAGAACACGCCTTCGATACTTCATGGACGTACATATCTCGTTACCGAGCCTTTCCAATCAATCAATCAATAATATTTATTTGCGCAAAAATGTAGGTACATAATAAGGTGACAGTTGAACAGTTTCCCGTATACATTTTGCCTTTTGTGAAGGCAAAGGAAGGGATTAGTCTAATTTGTTGTCAGATATTAATACATTGTAATGTCCAATATAAATAAAAGAATGTCATTTAAATAGTCATTAATTGAATAATAACATTTCTGCGATAAAATTTAATACATTTTTTGCTTAAATTCATTTATAGCCAATTCTTTGATATTTTTTGGTAGCTTATTATATATGTATTTTAGGAGCCATTCCAAATATGCTCCCGCTGAACATAGTTGTGTTGTGCGACATGTGTATTATTTTATTATTTATTTATTTATATACATTGCAGGAAAAGTAAGAATATTTAAGCTCTTGAAATATGGTTCGCAAGATTCAGTAGGCTGAAGCCTACACATTGCCCTGGTGCATTTTTTTTTGCGCCTTGAACACTTTGTTTTCCCGTAGCGTTACCCCAAATATAAGACCATATCGTAAAGTGGATGCAACGTATCCATAATATGCTGTAAGAACTGAAAACTTTTGTTTTGTACATAAAATAACAATGAAAAATATTAAAATGCTACACATTAACGAATGTACAAAGGCGGACTTATTTATTTATTTATTTATTTATTGCCATAAGGAATCTCTTCCGGTCAACCTTTGAGTGTCTAATTGGAACTAGATAGGCGAGAGAGCAAGGTAGTTCAACATAATCGAAAGAGATTATTATAATAATAAACAAATATTCCTTAGGAGCTCACTGATGATCTCACTCACTCGCAGGAATGCAACAACTCTCCACGGAGCTGCTATTTGGTTGCGGTTTTCCGTGAGGGGGAAGTACTTCCCCAGACAGGCTGCTTTGATGCGCCCTACCTCTTTTAAAAACACCCAGACCAAGACAAAAGACAGGTTTCATGCACTCAAATGTTTGTCGTATGCGTGAATCGAACCCACGAACGTTGACGTCAAAGTAGCGTTACTACCTACTGAGCCACCGAGTTCGTCAAAACGATTTTGCTGATTCATTTTCTAAAAACGATTCTAAAATTTCAGAATATGTAAAGTGTCAAGTGTCTGAATCTCAGTCTTAAGCCCGTAACGGACAAATTAAAAAAAAAAACAAACTCACCATAAATTGTGTCGACACTGCTCGCCCGGACATCCATCAATCCCCGTATCTACAAGTGCACCTCGACCCGGTTATCCTGCCCCAAAGTCCGTCTCGTGTCGCCCGCCGGGTCATTTATCACGGCCAACCCTTGCCCGCGCGTCACTACCGAGGATTTGCTTAAGAAAAATGATCTCTAATTGGCAAATGAAGGGTGTTTTCGATTTTGTGGCGTACAATTAGGTAGCCATTGCATGGCTGTATATGCTATCGGAACGGTCTTTTGTATACTTTTATTTTATACAATATAAGATAATGGTATTTGATACCAGAGGGAGACTTTGTACAAAAGTCGTCTGCGTGGGTACCTCTGTCTCACCTATTTCTACCGCCAAGTAGCTATATTTATATAGCTGTGTTCCGGTTTGAAGGGCGAGATATTGTAGAGAAATTATTGGGTACTGTGACGACACAGCCTTAGGTCACAAGATTGGCAGCGCGCGAGTAACTTCCCCGTGGTGTTGCGAGCGTCAAAAGGCTGTGGCGAACGCTTATCGTCTGGAGAAGTACATCCACCTAACAGTAAACCGCAGCCAAATAACAACTCCCTAGAGGGTTGTTATGTTCCTGCGTGTGAGTGAGGTCACCAGTAAGCTCCTAAGGAGTTGCTGTGTTAACAGCAGAGAAGGCATCGCGCGAGTGATACAACGTTGTTCCGACGTTGTAAAAAAAAAACGGGCCGATTGCTAGTTTGCCAATCTAGTTGTATAAAAAAAAAATGAAATAGAAGAAACCAGAATCGGTAGTCTGAAAGAGAGCGTCGGTGTTAAAATAAGAAGAGGCATGCTCCGTTGGTTCGGACATGTGGAAATAATGCAGGAGGAAAAATTACGAAACAGATAAACAAAACAAACATGGAAGGATATAGGGTCAAGAAAGGCCAAGCCTTAGCTACTATGACCAACTTGATCGTGTTTCTAACGCTTCTGAGGCTCCTGATAAGAAGGTGATGTCAGGAGCCTTAGAAACCGGCGGGCGTGCATGAGAAGAGCAATTAATGTTAAAGAAGCGAGTGAGGTCTGTAAAGATCGAGTCACGTGGCCCTCAGTTCTCTCTGCCTATCTCCCAAGGGATTTTGGCGTGAAGTTATAGATAGATAGATTGATTTAATGCAATCATCTTCTTAGCGTAATCGTCAGACCTCCACAACCTAGAGGGAAAACCAGAGAGACCAGACAGACCTGTGGGTTTCTTACCGAAATTTGTCTTCACCGGAGAGCAAGTGATAATTAGTAGTTTTAAGAGTGGTAGGGAGCATCGAAGTAGCCCGTCTGCGGAAGTACATCAACCACACGGAAAACTGCAACCAAATAACAACTCCGTAGCTCTCTACGTTTCTCCTGGCTATGTTTATGCAGCTTCGGCCAATTCTGGCTTTAACAGCATTAACAGCCTTTGTAGTTCTAACAACACACGGTTGCCCCCGATCTCTTATGGTCTTCAACAGAGGAAGTGTTGGTATATCTGTCGATAGCACGATATACGAACATTCGGCTGATACCAAGTCAGTTGAAGTGTTTTGAATATGACTGACGGCTCCATACCCACTTTGTGCATGGCAATCGCTGCAATGCCATTTTCTTTAACACCCCATTCCATATAATAAACACAAAAAAATATGTACGAGTAAAATGGCGAGAAATTGAAAGAAGTTTTTAACATAATTAACGCGTACCAAATTCAAAATAATTAAAGAGATGAAAAATATAAAATTCTATGTAACAGTATTTATGGCCAGACTAGTTATATATATATATATATACCTACGTATATACATAGATAATGACAATGAAAAGAAAACATATATATACAGTATACACACACTTTATTCAAAATATAAAAAAAAAAACAAAATATATAAATAGATATATAAAATAAAAATATTTGCCACGTTCATGGCAGCTCAGTTGAAAGAGCACTCGCCCAATCGAAAGGTTTGGGTTCGAAGCCCGCCTAGGCATCGATGAATTATACCCAAAACAACAAACTCTATGTACATAAATGCGAACATATTTTGTTAAATTACAAAATGTCGACGAAAATTACAATTCGTAGCATAAATAGCGACCATTTCCTTCAGATATTATTCATGTGTGACCCATTACCGTATAGGGTGTTAATATGCGTTGACTTATTGGCGTGATCCCTCATACGGACCCTTGCGATGGCCTGGGACCCTCGCCAGTCTCGGGTTTTCGCGAAAATTGGAGTTACGCCTTTGTTTCGGGAGTAGTTTTGAGTATTTGTTCATTTTGATTTGGGTTAAGTGGGATGAGTCCACTCGATTTTATTGATGAATTTTAATCGCAGATGTATCCAGCGACGGTAGAATTAGTAGTGGTAGTGAGTAAGCACAAGAGCGCCTTCAAATTTGGTCGCAAATTTCCGCACGGTGGCAGCTAAAGGTAATAACACACTATGCACATACGATAAGATATCTGTATCTGAGCGCATATCTTTCAATATCGCTCTCTTTGTACTTTAATGAACTAACACAAATTGCGCAGATAATTTGTATTTTATCGTAAGTAATAATGAAGGTACACACAGATATGTGTGTACCTTCATTATTGAAAGATGGTGACAATACCAGCGGGAGACTTTATACAAAAGACGTCTGCGTGGGTACCTCTGTCTCACCTATTTCTACCGCCAAGCACATATATTTATATAGTTGTGTTCCGGTTTGAAGGGTGAGATACAGCAGTGAAATTACTGGGTACTGTGACGAAATAGTGCGGGCCGCGTGCTTGCTTGCCAATCAAGTTGTATAAAAAAAAGAAATATTATCTGCTTATACAAATAGATGTATCTGCAGACACATATATGGCATAAGATTTTACCTGCAAATCAATACAGGATGGTACGCGGTGAGACGGTAGCAGCGTTTTATTTACAGTACTTTAGAAATGTTCCCCGTATTTAGTTTATTGAAATTTACAGATTTTATTTAAGATGGCGGTGCTATCTATTTTTTTGCAGCGTAATCCATCAACTCATCGTCAGCAAAACTTGAGAGAAAATTCAATATTCCTTTCCTTCGCCCGATTATATGTCACTGTATAATCATAATTTATTGTACGTGTTTTATTTCTAAGTATAATAAGTAATAGTTGAGAGCTCGATGACGACGTTTTGAGGGATTATCTATTTCGAGTTTCTCCGTGCTTAGGAGGGCACGTTAAGCCGGTCTCGGTTGTTGTCGATAGATGACAGTCGTTAAGCTATATCAGTGGCCATTGGCGGCTTGTAAACACTAACCTCCGCCAATCCACATTTGAGCAACGTGGTGGAGTATGCACTAAAGCCCTTCGATTGAAGGGAGACCCGTATCCCTGCAGTGGGATGAGTCAGGATTGATGTGGTTGTGGATGGATAATAAGTACAAGTAATATACGCCAATTCACTGTAGGTAGGTAATAACACTACGAATAAACAATATGCACCAAAAAAAAACTAGTAAGTTGGAAGGATTGCGAGTGAATGTGTGTTATTTCGTATATTGTCGTATCTGCGTAGTGTATGATACTTTCAGATAATTAAGTTGTTATATGCAGTTGAAATATTATCGTATCTGCTCAGTGTGTGACACGCTTTAAGCGCTGCGTTGTCGACAGCGAGACAGTGTGTGATTTTAGAAAGTAGCTGTTGGTATTATATCGAACAAATCCTAGGAACACAACCCATCCCAATAAGGGCCGAAGAATACGGAATCCCAAAATAGTAAATAGATTGGGAGGTAAGCTCTCATTTGACATATAAACCAAGTGGAACACACCAGTTATGTGCTAGTCTTTGTGACAAGTCTAAGGATGGAATATAAAATTTGCTAACTACTTACTTTAGCCAAATTTAAAATCTGTGTGGTTTTTTTAACGTCTACGGACGTTGCAAAAATAGGACAAACGATATACAAGCATACGGCCCACCTGATCTAAAGTGGTTATCAGAGCCAATGAACGTCTAGCAACACTCGCGCGATGCCACCGCTTCTGCTAACACAGCGACTGCTTAGGAGTTTACTGGTGACCTCACTCACACGCAGGAAGACTACAACCCTCTGGCTAGGGAGTTGTTATTTGGCTGCTTTTTTCTATAAAGGCAAGGTACTTCACCAAAAGGGCTACTTTGATGCGCCCTACTTCTCTCAAAAATACCCAGACCAAGACAAACAGAAGTGTTCATATACACAAATGTTTGTCCTGTGTGGGAATCGAACCCACGAGCGTTGGTGTCAAATTAAAGACAGCCATAGAAAAACTGAAACGATCCAAAAATATACAATAATTTAATTACTCGTAAATACTCTCAATAAGAGTTAGCACCCAGTTGGCAAACCGTCATAACTAAAAAACCAAACATTATCAATCACCAAACATAATCCTCTAAGGCTAAGCCAACCCTTCCCATGTCCATCTCGCGTCATTTATAACAAGCAAATCCTGAGGCTATCGCTGGGTCTTGATATCTCTTATTTATTGTCAAAATGCCAGCGTAGGGCGCACACTATTTGTCATTGACAAAGCTTTCTGGATATATCCTTTTCACAAACTAACCCTCGTATTGGGATGAATATGTTTGGATGGTATGTAAATGTGTTTCGTTATTTATTTTATACTTTTGTTTAGTTATTGGGTTACGCAGTTTCGTTTCGGGTGATTTGAGTAATAAGGTGATTGAATTTAGCCATGTTGGAGCTGCTAGTGTATACCTATATCTATATATAATGATAACCTGGTAGATAACGAACCGGCATAATGGTATTGTAGCATAACTGGTCACCAGTTCGAATCCCGGCATATACCGCAAAATTCTTGTTTTCGGATTTATGTACATATGTGTTATTATCACTAGCTCGGCGGTGAAGGAAAAACATCGTGATGATACCCACACGTCCAAGAAATCATTTTAAAAGACATGTGACCTAACCCAAGAAAAGTCTGGTTTAACCTCCGTGTTGCGGAGGTCTGCAGGCAGTCGGTCCATGTAAAAATCAGTATCTTCGCCAAATCCTTAGGCTTAGGTAGCGGACCCCTCCTAGCGTAATTGATTAGGAAACGGGATAACGCTAAAAAGAAGGAGTTCTAGTGTATAGATGGACAGAGCATCGATAGCTTAGTGGCTAAAGAGCCGGCCTATGAACTGGTACCAGATTCGAATCCTGATGAGGGTACGTGCCACTAAATGCGTCTTGTCGTATCACTTGCTTTGATAAAGGAAATGAGGTGAGGGGACCCGTACGTCGAAGAAATTATATTTTGAAAGACGCGTGACTAAGAACGATCTTATCTTCCCCCTGGGTTGTGGAGATCTCTGTCAAATCCTTAGGTTTCGACAGTGGACTCTGTCAATCCTAATGCATTATGAAATGCAAGCAAGAAGAAGAAGTTAAGCGGTGGAGCTATGGGAGGTGGTGGGTTCGTTTGTTTCGGTCCGGGTGTTTTTAAAAGATGCAGGCTAATCAAGCCACCTGACTGGGGAAGTGCCTCTACTTCATGGAAAACCGCAAGCATATGAGTGAGGTTACCAATGAGCTACCTAAGAAGTTGCTGCGTTAGCAGTGGAGATGGCATCTCGTCAACGTTGATCATTCTTCGGATCTTTACTGAGTACTTGACTGTTTATGAAGCTGTGTTTCTTAGACACATACTATTTTGTTTTATTTTATTAGATTACACAAATTTGACCTCAATCTGACCCTGACATGACCCAAACATTAGGTTCAAACCGGAATCACGCCACGTTGTCAACAAAGTTCATTTCTCGAATTTTTTTGACTCAAACAAATTTAGTAATGATGTTTTCTTTATATAATTATGGTAGTAAAACAGGTATTTGACCGTTGCTGTAGCTGTCCATGTTGCCACACCCTGCTATCACAGCAGCTCCTTAGAAGCTCACTGGTAACCTATAAACCAGACCAGATCAAAGCAAACATGGTTGCGACGGTACACATCTATCTATCTATCTATAACTTCACGCCAAAACCCTCGCGGGGTAGGCAGAGAGTACCGAGCGCCACGTGACTCGATCCTTACATACCTCACTCGCTTCTTTAACATTCATCTACGGTACACATCTACTAACATAAAAGATTTCATAACGGTTTAAATAAATATCTCATTATGAGTATTTAGGAATTAAATATAAGAAAGAGTGTTTAGTCTATATTCTAATATATAATCTATATTCGGATCTATGATAGGAATAAGAATAAACTATTGAAAGTCACACTGTCAATGTGTAATACATTTTACTAAAATAGCCCTCAGTATCTCCAAATTATTATTTGGTAGTGGCGCTAGTATTATATGTAAAGTTAAAATAAGTGTCGGTGTTAAAATAAAAAGAGGCCGTTAGTTCTGACATGTAGAAAGAATGCGGGATGAAAGAATGACGAAGCAGATATACAATGCGAAAGTGAAAGGATGTAGGAGCCGAGGAAGGCCAAGACTTACTTACCATGGCCAAAATGGTCGTGTCCTATCAGAAGGTGATGTCAGGAGCCCTAGAAACCGGCGAGCGTGCATGAGAAGAGCAATAAATGTGACAGAAGCGAGTGAGGTGTGTAAGAATCGGGTCACGTGGCGCTCGGTTCTCTATACCTACCCGCAAGGGATTTGGCGTGAAGTTATAGATAGATAGATAATTGCACCTATTATGAAAATATAAAAAAAAAACTTCCTAAAGTAACCATTTCAAACCATTGATCTATATCATTAACTGCGAATGCACCAATGAACTTAGTCTCCTTTCCTTATTCTTTTCTTTCACGGACCTGGAGCCCTGGAATATTGCGTTCAAGTCAAAAATAAGTGCCAATCAGTGGGGTGGCCGATAACCTAAATAGATAGTGTTATATTTTAGTAATGGACAAAGGGATATTGGACGTCGAGATGCGGATGGCAACACACGTCCGGTCTTTGACCGATTGTCATCTGCTGATGACGAAAATAGGGTTGGCGATTTGAGAAAATTTGCTACAAGTTAATTAAGCAAACCTTGAATAAATAAACATTTATTTCCATACAAGAAATTCACAGCTCCATTTATAATATGTTTTCATTATTTATCTCTCCACAGATTTGTACTTAAAATTAAGGTAATTTAGATTACCATTTTTTATACAATGTCGGAAGACATACAAGCATACGGCCCATCTAATGTTAAGTGGTTACCTTAGCCAGTAAACGCTTGCAATAGATTAAGTACCTATCGCTCTGCTTCGTGAAGATATTTCCCTAGTCTAGTTGCTTTGATGGGCCCTAGCTATTTTAAAATCACCCACACCAAGATAAACAGCATACAAACGTTTGTCTTGTCACAAACTTTGACGAGCTCGATGGCGCAGTGCCAGTAATGCTACTTTGACACCAACGGTCGTGGGTTCGATTCCCACACTTGGTCTCTCTTGGTCTAGGTCTTGAATGTATCATATATATATGTATTAAAAAAATGTTTATATTCGTCTAGATGGCGATGTATAATTTGTCCGACAATATTTATTATTATTGTGTGGGAATCGAACCATTGCCTTAGTGTTAAAGTTACTCGGCCGACCTCGTCAAACCCCCACGCATGTTAACCCCAAACAGTACATTTACCACTTATTTAAATAGAACAGATACTCTACAAAATCACCCCAAAAAGAACTTAATTGAAATTGGCCACTTTCCCCGACCCGTTAAATGTCCATCAATTAACTACCCCTCCGTAAAAAATAAACGAATTTCTTCAATAAAACAGTTCTACATTGACGTTCTGTAAACGGGAGAGCAATGATATCCCATTGCATAAAGAACCGGCCTATTGAACAACAGGTCCCCGGTTCGAATCCTAGCATGTTTTTTTTTTTTGACAAGCTCGGTGGCTCAGTCGTGAAAGACGCGACTTTGACACCAACGCTCGTGGGTTCGATTCCCACACAAGACAAATCTTTGTGTACATGAACATGTCTGTTTGTATTGGTCTGGATGTTTCAAGAGAGGTAGGGCGCATCAAAGCGGCCTGACTGGGGAAGTACCTCCACTTCACAGAAAACCGCAGCCAAATAACAACTCCCTAGAGGGTTGTTGTGTTCCTGTGTGTGAAGTTACCAGTAAGCTCCTAAGGAGTTGCTGTGGAAGCAACAGAGGAGGCATCGCGCGAGTGATACTAAAAAAAATCACCATAGGAGCTTACTGGAGACCTCACTCACACACATCAATACAACAACCCTATAGGGAGTTGTTATATGGCTGCTTTTTCGTTCGACAGGCTGCTTTGACCGCGCGCGCCCTTCCTCTCTTAGAAACGCCCAGACCAAGACAAACAGACATTCATGCACACAAATGTTTGTCTTGTGTGGGAGTCGAACTTCCGAGCCTTGGCGTCAAAGTAGCCTAACAGCGTGATTCGCCACTGCCCCACCGAGCTCGTCAACTTTACCCCCCGACCCCAAAAGGTGAGCTTTTTACTACACAACACCATGCCATTGGCACTCCATAGGTGGAACGCCTACAAAGTAAAATTGCCTGTATTTTTAATTATTCTCTAATGCATATAATTACACATACCATGGTTACATTAAAAGGTGAGCTTATCTCTAAAAGAGATCTCTTCCAGCCAACGCCACAGGCAGTAAAAGAGATCATTGTTGGCCGGGTAACAAAAAAAATATATATATTGGTAGGTAAAAATAGAACTATGAATAAAGAAAAGAACCTATACTTATTATAATATTTTTTTGTGATGGATCCGTATAGAGACAGCCCTGAAATTGCTTGCATTTCGTGTCCGAGCCCTTTTCAAAATGTCGGCGGTGGAGTGACGGGGCGCCGGCCAGTATAATATATTTGTGTTGCCATTGTATTTATTAGAAATTCAATGTTATTCGGGGGTGCTGTTCGATGTGTGCGTGTTGACATCTCTTAAGATGAATTTATAATTTTGATGGTGCTTTGGTACACTGGTGAAGATTGTTTAGTGCTCGGGAAACATGTGTTTGAACGCCTTGCCTCCACATGTGTTTCCACCTTCCTACAACAGGGGATCCTTCCAACGAAGCGTGAAGAAGCACCTTGCGGGTCAGCATGGTAGCGTCAACTGACAGGACACTGTAGTCCTTTGTCGGTAGCCGCTGCAATTTGGGCTCCTCTTTTCGCTTACCAACAGGCGAAGAGGAGGCACTATGCTGAGCCGATATAAAAAAAAATTGTGTCTGTGATTTTATTCTGACTTCAGAAAAGAGAAGTTTATATGTTTCTTCATCAATCGATCAATCAAATTGTTCATTTGCATGAATACAGGTCAAGCAGTATGTATAATACATAATTCTTCTATGCCATATTCTACCATTACGACATGCAAATATGTATATACATAGTCATAATTATTAAACATTACAATTTTATATATCTCAAACTAAAATATTAACATAATTGTTATTAATTTAAAATGTCATTCGATTTAATTTCAATTCAGCCACATTCTATTTAAATGTTTATCACACTACCTAGTTGTTAACTATATATCTTGATTTGTCAATTATGTCTTGAATAAATTATCAATTTCGAGTACATTTTTAGGTAGTTTATTGGTACAGGTGGTTGGCATCTTTGAAGATGGTAACAAGCGTACGGCCTGCTTGATGGTAAGAACAGTGGCCTTAAACACCAAGGGAGTGGCTCGTGCGTTGGCAACCCTGACAAAATCAATAAAAGCTTTAAAGATTTTATTTAGTTTTGTGTAAATTGATCTTGAAGGAAAAACATCGTGAGGAAACCAACTCGTTCAAGAAATTATATTTCGAACGACCTTACCTAATAAAGGTCTGATTTTTCCCCGGGTTGTGGAGATCTGACGGCAGTCGCTTCATGTAAATATAAGTATCTTCGCCAAATCCTTAGGCTTGGGTAGCGAACCCTGCCAATCCTGATAGATTAGGAAACCAGATAATTAAGAAGAAGACGAACTTTATATTAAAAATGTTACATTTATATATTTATCAAATGTTTGATCATCATTATCAACGAGACGAGCTCGGTGGCTCAGTCGGGAATGACGCGACTTTGACACCAACGCTTCGTGGATGCGATTCCCACACAAGGTAAACATTTGTGTGCATGAACATGTCTGTTTGTCTTGGTCTGGATGTTTTAAGAGAGGTAGGGCGCATCAAAGCAGCCCGTCTGGGGAAGTACCTCCACCTCACAGAAAACCACAGCCAAATAACAACTCCCTAGAGGATTGTTGTGTTCCTGCGTGTGAGTGAAGTCACCAGGAAGCTCCCAAGGAGTTGCTGTGTTAGCAGCAGAGGAGGCATCGCGCAAGTGATACTTAATATATCGCAAGCGTTAATAGGCTACGGTACCCGCTTTATATCAGGTGGGCCGTATGCTTGTATACCTCCCGACGTAGCATAAATAAAAAAAAAAAGTTCATAAAACCTGCACATTAATGTACATTAATACGTTGTTTACACATGAACAAGATCCATTTTTATTATATGATTTTTTATTCTTACGTTTGTTATATAATGCCAAAATCCTAAACCCTACAGATACAGAGTAAGTGTTATATCTCAGTACATAAACATTACTCGATAGTTTATGCATAATAAAGCTGGTTTACAGTGAGCAAAGGGACTGGAATCACTATGGGAAAGATTAAACATTTCACGCGAGCACTATTAATCAGATCGCCGATTGCACTGACTAAACATCAGTTTAGGGATGATAAATGTCGATTAGTTGTCGACAAATAAATCATATTTCCACGTGTCTTGCATTTTTATCAAAAAAATAAGAAACAACCTACTATTGTTTATAAAAATGCTTAAACTTTTTACTATACAATATTAATAATTAAAAATAAAAGTATAAAATTGATTTATTATATTATTTTCAATTAATGAGTAGTTTTAAATATTTAAGGAATGCATTCGAGATCTCTCTTTAAAACCGTTTATTTTGATATTCTTATCGATAGGTTTTTTTTATACTACGTCGGGCATATAAGCATACGGCCCACCTGATGTAAAGCGGGTATCGTAGCCTATAACCGCTTGCGATATATTAATTATCACTCGCACGATGCCTCCTCTGCTGTTTACACAGCAACTACTTGGGAGCTTACTGGTGACCTCACTCACACGCAGAAAAACAACAACCCTAGAGGGTTGTTGCACAGAAGACCGCAGCCAAATAACAAATCCCTAGAGGGAGTTGTTATTGTTTGGAGGTGGAGGTACTTCGCCAGACAAGACAACAGAAAAAACAAAATACATTAAATTAAGCTAAAAATATATTGGCCACATTTCAACTAACAATAATTAACAAAAAGTTATACTACTTGTTCTAACAGAACTTACTCGTACAAACTCACAAGTCACAGAATTTACAGTTACTCACCTAGCCTAACCAGCGTATAACTTGTAGGCATACACACACACTTACACACTTACAGACAGAGCAAATTTCCACAATATGATTACCATTATTGAAGTCTAGGCAAGTCTTAAAAAAGTATTTGTTGATTCTTAGACTAAAAACCTAAATATTTACTGTACAAGAAAAGATATGTAGCGAACACAGCTGTTGATCAAATTGTTTCTAAATTAATTTCTATGAAATGATACCTGAATATTTGAATGAATTAATGATAAAGTCCTAGTAATTTATCCATCAAACTATCGATGACAATGCGAAAAGCGACAACAACCCCATCCCTAGCCCAAACCTAAAGGGATCGAGAGAACCTCTCGGTTAGTGTGAACTAAATGAATCATTAATAATGCAAAGTTAACGCGGTTCAAGCCGGGCGGGGCGACCGCACCCGAAACATCGATGTCGATGTAATCATTAAGCCCATCACTAATGTTGTGTTTACTATAAATAATTAATGATACGTATGACGTTACATTGATCCCGCTGGGATTATTGGCGCGCGAATTCATTAAAGAAGCTCGACGGCGTAGTTGCACGTCTCTGTATAATCGAATACACAAGTTAAGCAACATTGGCATTAGTCTGTCGTTGGATGGGTTAATATAGTTCCAGTTGCCGCAAGTTCCGAGAACACGTATGTAAGATATACGATAGATGGCATATGGTAAGCCAGGTCTGGAATGTGAATGGCTCTATCTATGGAGTCATTTATATCCTAGACTTGCAGACATACACGATAACTGTTGAAAGTGGTAGAGTGCATCAAAGCAGTCCGTCTGGGGAAGTACCTCCACTGCACACAAAATCGCAGCCAAATAACAACTCCCTTGGAACCCCATTTACTAATAAGATCTAAATTCAGCTCAACGACAAGACTCTCACGCTTCTCATCGATTTCTGCCCGACCAGCACCAGGCCGATCGAAATATCGCCCATGGACCGTACCGTCAACAAAAACAATATATATTACCAAGTGGCGCCATGTCATTGAGCCCTGTGGGACACCGGCATTCACTGACATAAACCGTGAAGGACGCGGATTCTACGCTCATGCAGGAAACCGATCCAATTACAAAGCTGAAGGGGCAGACTGTGCTGCTATGCTGGAAGTTTGGAGAAAAGTGCTTTCTGCCACACCTGATTAAATGCCTTTTATCGGGACAGGCCCACCACTCATACCCACCACTGTGTCTCCTGTGTAGCCAGAATTAACAGCGGCGACCACAAAAAAGGCAATGAACAGTGAAGTCCATTGCCGTCCCGGGGGTTAAACTACAGCTGCCTTGGAACTCACAACGAATTTAATCAAAAGAAATTTGTAGGAGTAGGAAGTTTTGGAATTGACTTCCCCTCTTGGCAAAGTGAGAGATAGCAATATGACAAATAAGGCATTTAAAACCTCAAAGAGATGGCTAGTCAAGTGAAGCTCAACTGCCGTGCACCACGGATTATCAAATATCTAACACTATTGGGACCTAAACTGTGAGTTGTTACCTAACACATCGATTCCAATAATATAGATTGCAGAACCGCCTAAACGCCTGGTAGTTCTCCCTTGTTGCCACCAAATCAGAATAGTATACTACCCCGGATGTGACACGCAAGGAATTTAACATATCGTCCCGCTCCCGTTGCCAGAGATCGCACTCCCAGAGAACATGATGTGCTGTTTGCTCGAATTCATGATTTGTCGTAGAACACTCACATAAAGGCGATGACACAAGTCTAAATGAAAAGAGCTTCGCCCTAAAGTTTCCATGCCCTGTTAAAAATTGCGCAACAGGATGATCGACTTCTAACCACTCTTTACTTAATCTGTCTCGCACTGATTGAAAGAACAGATACAAATGGCGTCCTTTAGTAGAAGTTTCCCATCTTTCTTGCCATTCCGACAGTAAAGTTTCAAATACCTCGTCAATTGGTTTGAACAATCTAAGTATTTTGTCAATATCGCGGCGTTTTAGAAAGTCAGGGTGTATGTTTTTAGAGGTGTAGTACATTGAAGCCCGGCGTTGAATTTCTAAGTCAACTGGTAATACGCCTGCCAGCACTGGTAGTGCCTCGGTGCTCACAGTTCTATACGATTTACATAAGAATATTAAAGCGAGCCGCTGACTTTGCAGCAACTTACGACGCGCAGCACCTATGGTAGCCCTATCAGCCCATGCAGGTGAACCGTACGTAATACATCCTAAATATGTGGCTGTGTAAATAATTTTTAACCTTTTAAAAGTTAAGCCCCACGTCGAGGTGGAAATTCGAGTTAACGCATAAAAGTTCTTTTTGGCTTTTTCTCCAACCTGCTTTATGTGTTCAATGTAATTAAAACCTTTGTCTAACAGTAATCCCAAGTAACAAACCGAGTTTTTATTTGCAACTGATACTCCATTGAAGTGGAATCGCGGCGGAACCTGCAAATTTCCCTTAAGCAAGAGCTGATATGTTTTGTGAGGTGCGAAATCGAGACGGTTACGATAACCCCAGTCTGAAATGAGGCCAAGGCAAGTAATGGCTAGTTTTTCTATACTTGATCTGGAATTAGCTTTTATTAATAAGAGGCCGTCATCGGCGTAGCCAGTTAACGAACACCCTTCCGGTAAGGGTAGGCTAAGAAAGTCATCAAAACCGATATTCCAAAGATACGGCCCTAACACCGAACCCTGAGGACAGCCCTGCGTAAGCACCTTCGAAGCAGCATAATGCCCAAATGTTAATTTAGTTGTACCATTAAAAAAGTACGATCGAATAAGGGAGTATATGTTGCTATGGCAACCTCTCGCCTTTAGTTTCAGCAACAACATTGGCCACCAAGCATTATCGAAGGCACCTGAAATGTCTAAGAAAATACCTACAACGTATTTACTAACCGAGAGTTCCACAATTTTACGCACTACGAGTGCAGCATCAACAGTAGACTTGCCGATGGTAAAGCCGAATTGATTTTTATGAAATTGAGGGCCACCGGGCAACAGACGTGGTACTTTAAATGCCTTGACGATATCTAGGCTGACTGCCATGGATTCGCCATGTTTATCGATTGCTTCCCCCCAGAGGTGCGTCACATACGCTAGAAGATCACCCGTCGATCGTTTCGGTCTAAAACCATACTGACGATCATTAATTAGGGAGTGATCATCTAGGTACCATCAATTGATTGTTATAGATCCGTTCCATGACTTTGCACAACACTAAAGTTACGGCATTGAGGCGGTAATTTGATGGGTCAGGACGATCTCCCTTTTTGGGGAACTGCTGCACATTGGCCTTTCTCCAAGCCTTCGGGATACAACCGGCCGAGTACGAGAGACGAAAGAGGCGCGTCAACATCGGAGATAACTCCGCTGCACATTTTTTTAGAACAATCTCTGGGATACTGTCAGTACCACAGGCTTCTCGGACATCGAGTGACTGTAGTTCAAAACGCACATCGCGCTGCCTGATGTGGATATCAGGCATAACGGAACCGCTGGAGGGTATCGATGGTGGTTTCGTGCTACAGTCGTCGATTCGGGAGTTAGCCGCAAAGAGGCTGGACATAAGATCGGCTTTCCCCTGAGGCTGATGCGTCAGTAAGCATCTCAGCGAAGGCAGCGAGGGTTGGCAGAAGTTGGCCTGCACGGCTGTGGCAAGTCGCCAGTAGTTAAGCAGCCCAGTAGGGTGCGACACTAGTTCCGTGGCGACTCATGTAATGCACTGGGCGTCCGCTCTTATCTATGTCTTGTCTGAGAAGAAGAAACAGATGTCAGTCATCCTTATATTACTGTTGATAACTATGCGATAGATATTGCATTTACTTACCTAAAAATATGAATTAATGACAATAAAAATAATGACAAACAGAAAAGTGACCGACGTAAAGGTAACGAGTATACAAATAATCGGTTTCTGTTCCAATAATTTTAATTACAACATCTATCATTCTCATTTAAAATACGAAACTCAACTAAACTCCTGAGGGAATATGAAATCTTCTCAAGCGACGATAACAAGACGTCTTAATGAGCAGAAGTCGAATTGAAAGACAAACCTGCCGCAGTGTAAGCGTGAAATGAAGTGTAAAATTCTGGCAAATATTGGTGGAAGGTTTCGAACAAAGAAAACATTGGTAAGGGGCGCTGTTTTAGGGAAATCGGAGCGTTAAAATGATGCCTCCTCAATTGCTAGTATTTTGTTTCGTTCGAGACTCGCAAGATGCTATCCCCGAAGTCCATAACCAGTAAGCTTGTGTTCTTACTCACTCGCAGGAATATAACATTCCTCAATGTAATAGTTATTTGAATGTGGTCTTCTATGAAGTAAAGAAAGAAAGGAAAAAAGAAAACTAAATTAGCGCTGCTCTGCTAAATACCATCACTCTGTTTCTCTTTCGTCACCATGTTTGCTAATTATTAGGTCTTACCTTTGTTTATTTCGTCAAATTATTAAATACTTAATTATTATGATACAATTCACATAGAAAAATAACATGTAGCTGCATATAAACATGAATAATAGAGATTTGATGCCAATATCGGAACATGTTATTATAAATATAACAAAAATTATCACAAAACTTTTAAGTGACAATTCATTTATGTTTTCTTCAGTTATCTGCCAAATACTTATCAGCTTTGTCTGAAAGTATATATTACACTATATTAGTATGGTTACTACGGTAGTAAATAGGTTAATATTGAAAAAAATAACTTTTATATATGCAACAAGAGTATTTTCACAAGAAATAAGTGCAATAAGGCAGTTTATTGCACTTACTTACTAATAACGATATTTTTACGAATTATGAAGCAAAAGAAATTTATTTCGCAGTTAAATAAATTATTATATTTATTTACCCAAAGGGAAAGAATTATACAAATATTTATTTGTTATTTTTAACGATTAAATTACATACATACATATCATCACACCTATCTCCCATTGGGGTAGGCAGAGACTATGGAACGCCAGGTGCACCGATCCAAACATACCGCTCTCGCTTCTTCCACATTCATCAACCTCTTCATGCATGCTCTTCAGTTTTTTAAATTATCGAAGGATTCATAATAAAGTTCAGTGCAGATGTGCAGGTGCAGGGAGAAAAAAACATGGAGGCTACCTAAGATCGATTGAAGAGATTTCTACGCTTACTAAGCTGCGACCGCAAGCGAAATATAAAAATAGACTTGAACAAATAGACTCCTTCTTCTTCTTAGCGTTATTCCGTTTCCTAATCCGTTAGGATTGATAGGGTTCGCTGCCTAATCTTAAGGTTTTGGCGAAGACACTGATTTTCAGATGGAGTGACTGCCCTCAGATCTTTACAACCCAGAGGTTAGATTAGACTTTCGTAGGATAGGTTCCACGTCTTTCGAAATTTCTAGGATGTGCATGTTTCCTACTTGCAAGTGATAATTACAAATATGTATATAAATCCGAAAACACAAATTTAGAGGATGCCGGGATTTCATCCGAGGACCTGTTAACCAATAGGCCGGTTCTTTATCAACTGGGCTCACTGCTCATACACACTTGGACAATTAGACTATTCATATTTTTTTATAGAAAATGTCCGATTACATTTGCGGCAAGCAACGTTTTAGCGCTCCGAAACAATAGCGTAAGAAGATACGAAGATACCCCGTGTTTGCACACGATCCGGCGTGTTTTACAGATTTTGCACACGACCCCTACGAATTGACTTAATAATTTGAAAGTTGACTCCACACGTGTAAGGTTTTAATTGTCTGACTTTAATTGATTAGGGAGGTAAATTTGTTAAGAAATACATAATATATACGTAACGTACAACGTAGTAACGTAACCTATATAGGTTAGAAGCATCTCTGTTATGATAGTAACTTGTATTTTTTTTAAA
This sequence comes from Pyralis farinalis, assembly GCA_947507595.1. NCBI lineage: Eukaryota > Metazoa > Arthropoda > Insecta > Lepidoptera > Pyralidae > Pyralis > Pyralis farinalis. The sequence goes on from OX382279.1 coordinate 26,297,854, forward strand.
TAATAAGTTACTATGAGTTCCCTTACTTAGACACGTGTACTGTTATTAACTTGTGGTTTTTTTAACGACAAGCTATTCCCAATTTTTTTTTATACTACGCCGGATAGCAAACAAGCATATGATCCGCCTGATCTAAAGCGGTTACCGTAGCCTATGAACGCTAGCAACAAAAATAATGTCCCTAGCGCGCTTCCAACCGCTGCTGTCAACACAGCAACTTCTCATCTTCTCTTATGGCTGGTGTCCGTCCCTCTTCCGCAATAGCCCAGTACCAATAATCCAAAGTACCAGACCTTATTACAATAGACTAATAATTTCCTACACATTCGCAATACCCCAATACCTTCCGTGACCTTCTCGTAGATATATGGTTCTATCGATATTTTTAGGAGCGGGTCTCGGTGAGTGTACAACATAACATAAATCTTCTATTCTCTACGCGTTGGATCCGTATCCACGCGCACGCCTATCAAATGACCGGGATAATACCCGTGAATAAAAAAATAAAAAAATAAATAATAATTGATTTTTTTATAATCATGTTATGTTTATCAATTATATTATTTACAATATACGTCAGATATGATATCCTATCATATCTGACGGATAAACATAAATTGATTATAAAAAAAATAGAATTCCTTAGGAGCTTACTGGTGACCTCACTCACACACAGGACAACCACGGTGACAAGCTCGGTGGCTCAGTAGTGAATGACGCGACTTTGACATCAACGTTCGTGGGTTCGATTCCTACACAAGACAAACATTTGTGGGCTTGAACATGTCTGTTTGTCTTGGTCTGGATGTTTTAAGAGAGGTAGGGCGTATCAAAGCAAAAATAAGTCTGGGGAAGTGTCTTCACCTCACAAAAAACCGCAACCTCACTCACTCGCAGGAAAACAACGACCCTCTGAAATGGAAGTAGTTTATCCTGTGTGGGAATTGAATGCACGAGCGTTAGTGGCAAGTAATATCTTAATCAAATCAAAAATCCCATGTCATAATATACACTATTTTTTATTTTGAAAAAATATATATAAAAAAATACAAAAATAACAAAACAAACACACAGTACACGGATAAAATCGCTGCAAACACTGTTAAGCAATATACCTGCTTAAAGAAACCTAATATTTCCAATCCAATATCCCTTACATCATTTGTCAGAGTAACTTTCAATAACATGTAACTCCATGCATTTCCATACAACCCTGCGACTGCCGGCGAAATATTTCAATATTATGATTTATGATTTTATGAATGGGACTTTTGTACCCCACCATTATAACTTGACCTCTTTTTTCCTTATACGTCAATATTATAGCGAGTATCATAAGAAATGGTACAAGTTGCTATAAATATTTCTCCCCCTAAGGTATGCAAAAATATTGCCCAAAAACGCTATGTGCCTGGGATAATAGTGAATTCCGAGGCAGGTTTTGTTCAAATAAATCTTGTATGGAGTTAATACAGTAGAGTACTATCGGAATCGTCGGCATTTTGAAAATAGAGTGGATGTCATATATTTTTGGATAATATTTTATGTCAGCTTTACGTCTAGAGGGGTTACATTTGGAGACAACGGCATCTTAGCATCCTTATCGAATTGAAAATAACAGTTCATATAATTTTTATTCGTAATATTTGTTTATATTATTAAGATAGAAATAAGCAAAACTTACCTACCATGACCAAATTGGCCGTGTTCTATCAGAAGGTGATGTCAGGAGCCCTAGAAACCGGCGAGCGTGCATGAGAAGAGCAATGTAGTAAGGATCGAGTCACGTGGCGCTCGGTTCTCTCTGCCTACCCCGCAAGGGACTTGGCGTGAAGTTATAGATAGATAGAAATCAGTAGCATGGCCTGCTTGATTCGAGTCTATATTAAATTGCCTGAAATAATTATGCTATTCTGAGAATGTCTTCAAAATGCACATCAAAATCACTCTTTGAAAAAGGGATTAGAATAGAATCGACGAATATCTGGCTGACAAAGATGTCTGGTTCAGCACTTGTGTAATTTTATTTTGTATTCTATCATTTTATCATTTGACATGATTATTATTATTGCATTGTAACTATAAAAGACCTATATTAGCCAGCTTTTTTCGGCATTTCTTCTTCGGCAATTGTTATTTTCGAAATACCAGTAATTAAAAAAAATCTAGAAATATGAGACATTAATAAAATACAATAAGTTTTATCTCATCTTTGTTTTTACCTTGATAGCGTAACCTTTGGGGACAACACCAGGGCATCACTAGTTGTAATGAACACCTGTAACAACCTCTTCATGCTATAGTCTCTTAGAAAAACCTTGACTGGGAGTTCATTTCACAACTTGATTTGGTTTAAGATACAGTTTATTATAAGCATATGATATAGTCTTATCTTTTGGCTAAAACATCTGGATACCAGGACTTGGAGCTTGAACTTTGAAATTTGGTCCGCAGATAGTGAGACTCGTTGATTATTCCAAGTTATAAACTTTATTGAACCCTAAGACTTAACGGTTTTTTTTTAGTTTAATTTTGCCAATACTTGTATGACACTTATTTTAATACTCGACCAAATTCGTATTTTATAAGGTGACTTCAGGAGTCCAGGACTGGCAAGCTTGCATGAAAGATGAATATTAAGGAAAGGAGTGAGGTGTACAAGGGCCGCTTCATTTGATACTCAGTCTCTCTGTCTACTGCAAGGAACTTGGCGTAAAAATAAAGATTGATAATATGAGAATATGGTGGATTATGGACGGACTGAAGAAAAAAGTACTATCTACCGGGTGTGGTAGCAAAATAAAGACATTTTGAAAGGTGATCATAAACCTTTATACTACTTACATGTTTAAAGCTATTTTTGTACATAATGTGATCAAATAATTTCACGCTATTTTTTTTATTTGTCAATCCTGAGTATCCCATTAATTACGGTGGTACTATTTATAGTAAATAAATAAATAAACTCAAAAACTAGCCAAACATCGTTTAGAAATTTCTCAAAACAATGATGTAAACAAAACAGTAATTCACAATTAATCATACGTGCATCCTATAATAAAATTACCCCCTTTTCACCCCACAAAAGGAATGAGCACTCCCATCGATCGCAACCTTAAAACACACGTATTTCATACGAATATGTATGTTATTTATTAGGTGAGAAATACATTGATAAATCACCGCCTCGCGGGTACAATAGACCCCCTCGCAGCGTAAGGGTTACTGTTTCTATATAGATAAGAATGTGGCGACGATTTTAACGAGAATATGTGTGGTTTGGCGAAGTTGGTTCGTTGGTAGAAACCTAATTTAGTTGGTAGTTGGTTTTACGGCACTGAAGCATCATCTTCTTCCTAGCTTTCTCCCGTTATCCTGCTGTCTTAGCCTAAGGATTTGGCGAAGAAGATCTTGACATGTATCGATTGCCATTGGAGTGCCACAAGCCAGAGGGAAAATCAGACCTTTTTTAGGGTCACACGCCTTTCCAAATATAATTTCTTTGATTTTTTTATAGTACGTCGGGAGGCATACAAGCATACGGCCCACCTGATATAAAGCCGGTACCGTATCCTATTAACGCTTGCAATATATTAAGTATCACTCGCGCGATACCTCCTTTGCTGCACAGCGACTCCTTGGGAGCTTACTGGTGACCTCACTCACACGCAGGAACACAACAACCGTCTAGGTAGTTATTTGGCTGCTGTTTTATGTGAAGTGGAGGCACTTCCCCAGACGGGCTGCTTTTATGCGCCCTACCTCTGCATAATGATGTGCTGGTTTACTCACGATGTTTCCTTCACCGCCAAGCAAGTGATAATTACAAATATCTACATAAATCCGAGAGCACGAATTTAGTGGTACATGTCCTTACCGAGATTCGAACCCAAACCAGTCTGTTATTGATTGGTTCTTTATCCACCGGGCTATAACATGCGGTGCGAGTGACAGCTATGTACTAATACTTACGGAGGTTTAAGAGTAGCGAAAGCGTTTCGAAGTTCATGAAATTTATATGGAGCCTATTAAAGCTTGGAGCGTACCTATGTTTTTCTAAATCTGTTCACAAGTGGCATAGGATATGCATACGTTTGACACAGTTTGACGTGGCAGAATGGGAAGCAATGACCACTTTAAAACTAAGCTCGTCATTTGACAACAGACATTTGTGTAATTATATAAATACTAGCTTTTACCCGCGGCTTCGCTCGCATTGATAAAAATATATATTTTTTGAATAAAAAGTATCCAATGTTACTTCTGATACCTCCAAGAATATGCGTACAAAGTTTCATGATGATCGGTTCAGTAGTTTTCGCGTGAAAGCGTAACAAACAAACGGACATTCACATTTATAATATTAGTAGGATGTCTGTTTGCCTTTAAATGATGTGGGGCGCATCAAAGCAGTCCGACAACGTAACTCCACTTCACAGAAAACCGTAAACAACAACTCCCTGGAAGAATTTTGTTTTCCTGCGAGTGAGTGAGAGTATCAGTCAACTCCTAAGGGGTTGCTACGTCGGCAGCAGAGGTGGCATCGCGCCAGTAAAACTAAATGTATTACAATCATTCATAGGCTACGGTAACCGCTTCACATTAAGTAGGCTGTATGCTTGTGGCGTACATGCCCGACGTCGTATAAAAAAAAAAAAATTTCGCTTCAAAGACGTTGGAGATGGGAACGACCACCCACAAATTCTCCAAATCCTGTATACACCTCCAAGTGATCTTCCAGAATGATTTGTGATGGTAGCATAGTTTACCATTGCTATTTTCCAAATGCCTTTACCATTTGAAGATTTTGAACGAAAAAATTCGAATGGCACCATGTTCCTTTACCTAAATTACCACATTAATGAGACAAAACCACCCAATAACATCAATACGAATAAAACAAACACACGGGGTGCGGCACACCCCCACGGGGGCTGAGCTTTAAGAATAAATGCCCTACATAAAGGCGGGAGTGCTAGAAAATGTACGTGAGCGTTCTTAACACCCCGTATGTGGGGATTTATATAGAGCAGTTTTTGGTTTAAAAAAATATAGTCATCAACATTATGTACTAACTTTTACCCGCGGCTTCGCTCGCATTTTTTTTTTTAATAAAAAGTATCCTATGTTTCTTCTGATACCTCCAAAAATATGTGTACAACGTTTCATGATGATCGGTTGAGTAGTTTTCGCGTGAAAGCGAAACAAACAAACGGACATTCACATTTATAATATTATTATTAGGATTGTACTTAAGACAAGTCAGATCAAACGATATGGACTTACTCTGAGCCATTGAAGAGTCGCTACGGCCATCTTTTATCTTCACAATGCTTCTCCATCAGATATCATCAGAATGACGCTGAAATTTCATGATAATTCGCCGAATAGACATGAGATATTAATTCGGGTTCTGAGATTTCAATACATAGTTACGTATACAACGATATATTAAAATGGAAAACGCCTAGAAACCGGCGAGCGTGTATGTAAAGAGGCTAAGGTATCAAAAAAGCGAGTGCGATCTGTAAAGATTGATTCATGCGTAACTCGGTTCTCTCTACTTACTTGGAACGGATATATATATATATATATATATATATATATATATATATATAGATAGATATTAAATTTGTCATAAAAAGCTTTTATTTTATATAAGTAAAATTTGTTATCAAAAAAACCTGTTTGTAAATGTAAGTAAAATCGATTTACTTACTGTTCATTTTAACCAGAATCTTATGAAAATTAAATGGTCTCAAACTATAAACTTTTACCTAGGGATGGTTAGTCTGTTAATTTCGTATACCCACGTACCGGAATGCTATAATAAATGTATACGTATTTATATAATCAACAACGGGAAAAAGAAATCTGGATCCCAAGAAATTCAGTTGTATTCAGGTACTGAACAAGAAAAGTAAAGAAGTTCAAAATTGTCTAAAAACAACCGAATTATTGGTAGTTGTGGCATGTTCACTTTAAAGTTTGCGTGCCGGTTTACATTCAGTACTGGAATTATTTAAAAAAAGTCAATATTCTATCTCAAATATTCAGCTCTGACTTTATGTTACTCTGTTATTTTATTTATATTGAGAGTCCTATTATTTTAAGAATATATATCAAAAGAAATTTGGTAAACTTGTTGGTATCACAACTCTAAACAATCCCAAACCCGCGATACAATGGCGCTACCCCACGAAATGCGTAGTATCGCATTATATCATTTATAAACAAAATGCGTTAAAATAAATCGCCGCGTTGGCAGCAGATACGAATATCTGCTATGTGTACGTTTGACACATAGTAATGAGATCTCTCATACAAGTTACGGGTAACAAGTTGCCCCAAAATATTATCTAAATCTGTTGTTCCGTTTAGACTCTAGGATAACCACCTATTAAAATACCCAACTTTATTTCCCTTTTTATTATCGTACGAAGACTTTTTATACATTTCTTGGAATACATTACATGTCTCAAATTTGAATAATTTTATTTCAGTATGGTTATCGAGAAGACTTAGAAAGAACAACAAAAGTGGACAATAGTTTATTTTAATAGTTTCACATAGTTTTTAATAAAAACATGTTTAAAATAATAAGTATACGGGATTATTGAATACAATATTAAGGATTTCTAGAATAGGCAACAGGATAACGCTAAGTAGAAAAGTGGATTATTGTAGTGTAAAGAACAGAATCTTACATACTAAATGTATATTATAAGCTAAGATCTATCATTGCTAATCCCAATGATCTCTCCCGATGGTCATAAAATAGCGGATAGGTTTGACTATCCCTTTTAAAAACATTGGGTGATGATAGTGATAGGCACGGCAAGGTAGAGAAAATGATACGTGTTACGATAGATATTAAAAGTATAGTGGAAAATTGCTACTAATATATTCTAATTGAATTTTTTTTTAAATATGAGCTATTCTTGAAATAAATTATTTTCATAAAAACAAACAATGTAGGCTATGGAGGGAACTATGTGGAACAAGGTGAAACGTGAAGAAAGAAATAGCTTACCGAAAGCTTTTCATAGTGCTTAGGTTACTGGTGGTCATAGGTAGCTCCTTCTGTAGCTGGACTCATGCAATACCGCTTGTGCGGTATCGACTAACTTAAACCAACAGGGTTTAGGTACTCGTCAGGTTCACGCATTATTGAAGAACGTCTTGCTGTAGTCAATTGGCAAAACCTCGCCAAGGAATTTTTCCACACCGCCACGCATAAACGGCGTTTTATGGTTGATTACAATATTGGCAGCACGTTAATTTACTGTCTATAATGAAACAATTTTTATGTTGCTTTGTACAAAAGCTAGGCATCCGCTCTATTTATAACATGAACTCCAGAAATCACTTAGAGAACTATTCAAAGAAATAAAAATGCTGATGGTCACCTCTCAGTATAATTATGAGAACATAATGTATACTCGTAAAAATATAAACTTGTTTTCAAGATTTTGTGAAAATCTAAGAAGCAGGAGTAGATTGCGTATGCCGGTACATCGGCTTGCTAAGATTAGTAGATCTTTTATTGTAAATTGTATTCGATTCTATAATAAATTACCTGAAACAGTTCTGTCCTTGCCTGACAATTATGTTCAAAAAGCATATAAAAAATACTCTATTTACATAGGATTCTTACGAAAGCTTATTACATAATCTATGAATATCTAACTGACATCTGGGAATGATTCAGCACATGTATTAATATATCTTGAATTGTAGCACTTGACATCATTACGTATACATTGATATAAATTGATTGGTAAGTTTTTTTTTTTGCATTTCTTTTTCGCCAATAGACCGTTTCAAAATGCTGGTAGATTAAAAAGAAAAATTAAAACTATTTCTCATAGTTATTACATTAATAAGATATAATAGTGTCTAAGTGCCCACTTAGACTGTATTAGTGAGGGCTTTTATCATATTATTTCCAGCAAATGTTTGCCAGTCTCAGTTTGTCATCTCCGCATATTGCAGCAACCTTTCACCAAATCCCTTGTTATCTCGCTTCTCGTAGGAACCAATTACCCTCCAAGAAATTGTAATTCAGTTGAGGTCTTCTGTAAGGTGAAAAGGAGAAGGATCAGTTTTAGGCTGTCTTTCATGAAATATCTATTGACCAGATTGGGGCTGCGAATGTTAAAGAAGCGAGTGACGCGGGTTAGAACCAAACCATTAGCGTTCAATTTATCTGCATATTATGTATCATAAAGGATTTGACATATAGTTAGGAATTTTAGTATTGACTTTAATTAGGATATAATCGCCCGATATCGTGGAGCAGTGATAGATCAATGGATAAAGAACAGTTGACCAAAAGGTCCCCGGTTCAAATCCTGGCATGTACCACTAAATTTGTGTTAACGGATTTATAATTCGGATACATGTTTCTAATTATCACTTGCTCGGTGGTAAAGGAAAACATCGTGAGGAAACCAGCACGTCCAAGAAATTATATTTGGAAAGGCGTGTGACCTTACCGAAGAAAGGTCTGGTTTTCCCTCTGGGTTGTGAAGGTCTGTCGCCAGTCGCTCCGTGTGAAATCAGTATCTCTTCCAAATCCATAGGTTTAAGTAGCGGACCCCGTCGATTATAATGGATTAGGAAACGGGATAATATTAATCAGAAGAAGATAATCAGCTCAAGATCCAGTGTGCTCGCCCATTGATGTAAGTGGTGACGAGTCACTATGGAAATATATTTGGAAATTGTGGAGAGTTGCGCAAACTGGCCTCTGCCCATGTGAAAGCTCTAAGATAGACTAACATGGATCTACATTCTATGACTCTATACTAGAATCTAAGCTATCTATCTATATCTTCACGCCGAGTCCCTGGTAGGCAGTGAGAAACGAGCGCCACATGACTTGGTCCTTACAGACTTCATTAACTTTTTCATCATTATAACTCTTCACATGCTGGCTCGGTTTCTAGGTCTCCTGGCACTACTTTCTGATAAAACACGGCCAATATGGCCATGATAGGTAAGTTTGGACCTTCCTGGGTTCCTACATCCTTCTATTTTCGAATTATATAATATGTATTAACGGTTATCTATTAACTATATTACTAAAAAGTCAGAACGGAATGTCCATCAATCTTTTGTCTCAAATTTTTTACACTACTTGGCAAACAAGCATGCAGCCTCCTTGAATGTAAGCAGTTACCGTAACCTATGGACACTTACAAGACCAAGAGTACCACTATTTGCGTTGCTGTTCCAATTATCAAATAATAATATATAGTAATAATAGAAATAAAAGAGCTAGAAGTTCAGCTTCCTAAATTTAAGGTGTAACTTAAGAGCCAGCACAAGTTTGGCATATGGTGGTGAAATACAGTACCAATATTGATAGATTTCTTTCTGCATGATTGGAGTCAGCATCTTAGTTTATAATATTCAACATTCACCCCATTACATTCAGCATTTTATCTTACAACATTCAGTATTAGAAAGAAGAAAGAAAGGGAACATTTTGAAAGAGAGTGTTGGTGTTAAGATAAGAAAAAGCATGCTCTGTTGGTTTGGACATGTAGAAAGAATGCAGGACGAAAGAATGACGAAACAGGTATATAATGCAAAAGTGGAAGGATGTAGGAGCCGAGAAAAACCGGGAGTAACCTACCATGATGAAATTGGTCGTGTTTTATCAGAAGGTGATGTCAGGAGCCCCAGGAACCGGCGAGTGAAGTATGTAAGGACCGCGTCTTATGGCGCTTGGTTCTCTCTGCCTACCCCGCAAGGGACCTGAAGATATACATACATACATTCAGTATTCTACTCTAACACTTCAGTCTATGATTGGATGTCTCTGCTACTACTTTTTCTATTATATTCCTTATCGAGGTAAAATAACATATGTCATGTCCTCCCTAATCTGTCATCATATTCAAACTAGCAGTTATTACAGGACCGCACTCAGCATTCTATTGAATATCGGACAAAGAGCTCTAATTGTTCGTATTACAAGCCACATTTTGGCCTTAATTTCACGAACATGGCCTTGCATGCGTAGTTAATTGGCCTAGTAAATTATTCTAAAATGTACTAAATTGAACGAACGTCAGTACCAACTTATAATAATTGGATTGCTTTTTTATATCTAGATAGGATCTGACTTAATATCTGAAAAGGATACCGTACCTGTCTATCAATCTATCTATAATTTGATCACATGATTTGGTCCTTACGCACCTAATTCGCTTCTCTAACATTCTAGTTTTTCTCATGTATGCTCGCCAGTGTCTAGGGCTCCTTACTGCGTTGTATATAGTGAGCTGTATGTAGCTATTATATTTATTGTATAAAATAACAAAAGTTTATACCTAAAAGAGAGAAATAAGTATGCACTACTTATTACTCTCTTTTTTGTGTAAACTTTAAGGCGGGCTTATTAGGGATCTCTTCGAGTCAACCGAGTATAGTACTTATTCGACAGGATTGTGTATACGCGAGGGTGAAATGTAATAATTGCAGTCAAAAGAACAAGTCAAATTTACATATTACACAATGCGAAGTCATTAACGTATTGTCTGAAAATCAATTATTAATGAGCTAACAGTTCGAAGTATTATCAAAGAATGTTTTCAGCGTTGATTTCAAGGATCCCAAGGCAAGCGACATTTTTATATCCAGCGGTAAAGAGTTCCAACGCGTGGCGATAGAAATTACCTTATGAGCTATTGTAGTACAGGAGATTCGATTGCGTATTAACACTGGTAATATACACAGGAGTTTATTCCTTACTGTCTAGCAAGAACCCTGTTAAGCCTCCTTATTTAACTGCGGCATTTAGGCAGTCAGGATGTTGTATATCGCTGTACCTTACGCTTCTTTTCCTTTTTTCTCATGCTTCACCGATCAGATGACTTCGAAATGTTGGTAAGTTATACAATTGGTTGAGTACTAATTTATTGTAGTGTATTTTTTTTATTTAAAACTTTATTGACCACTTTACATTTTGGTACAATAGGCGGACTTAACGCTAGTTGCATTCTCTACCAGTCGACCTTTGGGAGTGCAGAGAATCACGATTGCGGCTAAACATATATATATACCTATATACATACATGAAATACATATAAAGTTACATTATATATACATGCATACATATAAATCATACGATACATACAAACGTAATAGACATACGTTACATAACTCTTACAACTTATATTGAAATAATAGAAATATATAAATAATGATGACGGTCTTACTGCCTTGTCGAGCTTTCAAAAAGATATTGGTGTACCTTCTTTTTGAAGACAAATTTGCTGCACGATTTCATACTAGATACTGGTATCGCATTCCAGAGTTGAATTGATTGCCGAGTGAAGGAGTTGGACACGAAGCCTGAGCGGAAAAGAGGGATAGAGAGTAAGAGAGAATTGTAGGAACGTCTCCCACTACGTTATGAGACTGGCAGAGATACTGAAACTTGTATTTCAAGTATTCTGAAGAATGAGGGTTGGAAAGAATAGAATAGAGAGTACAAAGTAACCTCAGATTTTGACGCTGACGAAGCCATCCAAGCTTAGACCGGTAGGAAGAAATGTGGTCAAATTTACGAAGACAAAAGATAAATCGGATGGCATTATTAATTAACCGGTCCAGCTTATCAAGCAGATCTGCATTGAGATCAGGATAACACACATCACCATAATCGATTACGGGCAGGATGAGGGATTGCACAAGGGTAACTTTAGTAGCGGTTCTACGGTTATACGGTTCTATAACAAAGTTCCCAGCAATATAAGAGAATTGTCAATAAACAAATTTAAAACTACTATTAAAGCCAAATTGTGTAGCAGGGCATATTATAAAGTATCTGACTACATTAATGATAAAAATGCCTGGGATTGAGTCGATCCAATTATAATGTAATTAATAAATTAAGTAAATTTGTTTGGATACCAAAAGAGGGATGCCTGAGTTTTTTGGCAGTATTTTTATCAGTGCTCACCTAGTCATAAACTGCACGGTAGGGAAAAAAATTGTGACGATTCCAAACAAATGTAGCCATTTTTACGGAATAAAAAGATTTTGACTTTGACTTGACTATACTTTCTCATCCATCATCATCCAATATAGGATTTATTCAATTTACACATTTGCAAATTGTTAAGAGGAAAAACGTCTCTTCGCCCGATTCCAAACAAATGTAGCCATTTTTACGGAATAAAAAGATTTTGACTTTGACTTTGACTTAGCAATAGGGATGCAATATATACATTCATACACGCACGCAGTGTGGGAAGACCCCCCATTACATGGGCCGAAGAGATTTGTAGGGAGTCGATGGATGCAGGGCACAGCATCGAGACGAGTGTCACTCTAGAGGAGAGGCCTCTGTTCTGCAGTGGACGAATACAGGCTGAGATGATGTTACATATATAGACTATATAAACAATATGATTATTGTACACTTTAGAGACATCAACCCATCGCATTAGGGTGCAACGAAACAGCCCAATTGGAGAAGTACCTCCTAACAATAAGAAGCGCCACAAGACGCCACGAGTGTTTTCCTACACACTTCACTCGCTAATTTATAATTCATAACTCTTTTCGTGTACCTCACTTTGTAATTTAAATCTCAAATCTTAGTTTCTGCAAAACAATGTTTGTTGTTGAACATTGTTTTGCGTAAAATCGCGTATTTTTTAGAAAAATTTTAGAAAAAACAATGATAAACTTAAAATGCTAAATATTATTTAACGGAACAAAGTTCGCTCGTACCCGCCTAACAAAGTGATCTTACACGAATTTGGTTTTTACCCTTTGACACGCGGAACCCTAAAAATCTAATAATGGAGTCTACAAAATTACATTCAATAGAAGATAGGCAACTGGGAATGAAGGCTTCATTACCCAAAGCAAGCAACCTTTGATCCAAGCTGAAGCAGCCAAGCATTCAAACTCACAAGCTCGTCAAAATCTTGGCAACAAATGTTTGGTAACAGCGCGCCAAGTATGCCTTTATGTGGAAACTTGGTACTTGGCCAACCTTTGTGGTGGCAACGTCCGCTGGGAGTAATCTTTCCAGGTATTTGATAACAGAGGTTACTTCGGGCACTCGCGGTATGAACAGCGGATTAGATACTACACTGTTATTGTCCTTCCATTCTAAGGAAAGTATTGTAATTATTCCGAAAGTCGAAATTCAATTTTTATATAATATGAATGTACATTTTTTTTATTTGCCTGCCATTTTGCTAGCGGACACACGTCTTACATTTTTTAAATGATATATATTTTATATTTTCTCATCCATCATCATCCAATATAGGATTTATTCAATTTACACATTTGCAACTTGTTAAGAGGAAAAGCGTCTCTTCGCCCAGTTTTGTTTTGGGTTTTTTATTAAAATGTATATTAACTTTGCAAACAATGTCTGTATACAATACCGAACAGTAGGGCATATGTAATCAGGAGCAGCCTTATTACGAAAGTACTTCCACGTCATAGAAATTCACGGCTAAATAACAACTCGTGGAATGATTGTCTATTCTTGGACGTTAGTAAGGTCATCAGGAAGCTGTCGAGGAGTTGTCGTGCATTTTAATATAAGACAATTTCTTGGTGGCGCAGTGATGAAACGCACTGTTACATTACTTTCTCACCAACGCTCGTGCATTCGATTCCCACACAGGGCAAACATTTGTGTGCATGAAAATGGCTGTACACGTATTATCAGCGGAGGTGGCAACGGCCGATACTTTTTGCATTACAAGGGTTCCCACATAAAGCATGGTAACTACTTCACACAAGAAGGGCCGTGTGCTTGTTTTGATAACAACGTTGTATAAAAAGGCCACATTCCGGAGTACACTTTAAATCTGTTCGACTAACGTTAACTACGCGTACATTAGTGATTTTTATTTCTTACGTCATATTATTTTTGTATACTTGACGAATGTTTACAATATTTTTTCCTTTTAAATAACTGGATTCAATATATCAACATTTACTGGAATTATCAGAAAGTTTGCGAACTATCGCTCGATGTCCGCGCTCGCTCCGACAAAGAAGTTAGCCACACATCACTTAGCATAATAGTAGGATCAAACGACCATAGATGTATCGTGTACTAGAGACGCCTAATTGAATAATAATAATCAATAAATGACTGTGCAGGATAGGAGCACATTAAAGTATGAATCCCAAGTGGCCGACTCCATGACGCGGAGAGCCCGCGCGCCGATGCGAACACGTGCTGCTGTATTAGCTCTTTACTTCATTTGCGCAATATTCATGCATCGGTGCCGTGTGCAATGATGTGCTGCGTCTTCATATGGGACGATTCCATAACAAGCTCGGCGGTGGTGGCATTCTCACGCTCAAGATCAAATATCAGAATATTTATCGGAATTATTTTACTTTATAAGTTTTGCTCGCCCATACCTTTTGTTATATTTAGTTCTAAATAGTGTTAATTTTGTTTATCAGCACAAGTGCTTTGCCTAAAATATACGAGTAGAACCAGCGCAGTTCTTATATTATATTATGTGGATGGAATTCGAGAGTTGCGTCACCAGTCCTCCCGAGCAGTACCCGCGTATAGAACTGAAACGTGGCTCTTCACTACTGGTAGAGTGGGTGCAAGTGATTAAGGATCAAGGTGAGTGGCTCTCTAGAAGGCAGGCCAATGTTCAGCAGTAGAATAAAATGGGCTGAAATAATGACGATGCTTGTATGCCGCCCGCGCATTGTATTAATAAAAAAACCTTAAGTTAAAGTTAATAGTTAAGATCAATCTATATTATGTCGTTAAAAAAGTATGGAGGCTCTGGCACAGGCACTTTACATCTAAAAGGAGACTGTCAGTTTTATTCATCCTTTACGATATATTGAATAAACATACTTTTGTTTTTATTTCATTAACCAAACCACATAAGCAAGCAACATTTAAAATATATAAAAAATTCGAAAGTGTTCGCTTCTTGTCTAATAAATGAGCTATTAAGTAAAAACGCTTCATTCCTGTTATTGCACTAACGATAAGATTGATTTTATATAGCAGATATAGACAAGAAACAACAACCCACTTTTTGGCTATCAGGTCAACAATTAAAATGGATCGTCCGCCGCCTCTTCTTCGTTATTCCGTTTCTTTTTTTGACAAGCTCGGTGGCGGAGTAGTGGAACGTGCTGTTACGCTACTTTAACACCAATGTTCGTGGGTTCGATTCCTACACATTACAGACATTTGTGTGCATGAACATATCTGTTTGTCTTGGTCTGGGTATTTTCTATGTATAATAAGTATGTATTTACAAAAAAAAAATGTATTTACGTACGTTTATCAGTTGTTGGGCTAGATGGCGCTGTGTAATTTGTCCGACAATATTTATTTATTTTTGTGTTATTAGCGGGATTGGCGGCATCCGCTACCTAACCCTAAAATTTGGCGAAGATACTGATTTTAACATGGAGCGACCGCCGCCAGTCCTCTACAACCCAGAGGGAAAACCAGACCTTTCTTAGGTAAAGTCACACGTCTTTCGAAATAAATAAATATTGTCGGACAAATTACACAGCGCCACCTAGCCCCAAAGTAAGCGAAGCTTGTGTTATGGGTACTAGACAACTGATAAACATACGTAAATATATATTTTTTTGTAAATACATACTTATTATACACAGAAAATACCCAGACCAAGACAAACATACATGTTCATGCACACAAATGTTTGTACTGTGTGGGAATCGAACCCACGAGCGTTGGTGTCAAAGTAGCGTAACATCGCGTTTCACCACTGCGCCACCGAGCTCGTCGATATAATTTCTTTTGGGTTTCATCACGATGCTTTCCTTCACCGCCGAACCAATGATTATTACAAATTATCACTGCGGACGCTCTGCCGCCTCTATTCAATCTGAAGTCTATGCTATAGCCCGTGGCCATATTTCTGTTCTGCTCAAAGGCCCTGATACGTGGCATCAGTACTCCTATCTTATACTGTTATTACTTTGAACTGGTATACATATATAAACTTCTATTGAGGTGTCTGTCTGTGGCTCAAAAGGATCATAGGTGTTACCTACGCATTTGTGTGGATTTTTGTGGTAGGGGTGAATGTTCTTAAGACTTTGTGTGGAAGTGATTCTCTGTCACCTTTAAAGAAAAAAATAATCTCTGCTGTTAGTGTTTTTTTTATACCAATATTATTTTTATTCAAGCCAAATACCCATCTTACGTAAAGCGATTACTGTGGCCAATGTACGCTTGAAATATTATTAAGTATTACTCGCGCGATGCTATCTCTTCTAACATAGTTACGGCTTAGAGGCTTACTAGCGATCTCACTCACTCGCTGGAACGCACCAACGCTCCTGGTATGTAGCTACTGTTTTCTGTGAGGTGGAGGTACTGCTTTGATGCGCCTACCTCTTTTAAAGCCCTATCTCTCGAGACGAGCTCGGTGGCGCAGTGGTGAAACGCGCTGTTACGCTACTTTGACACCGACGCTCGTGGGTTCGATTCCCACACAGTACAAACATTTGTGTGCATGAACATGTCTGTTTGTATTGGTCTAGGTATTTTCTATGTGTAATAAGTATGTATTTACAAAAAAAAAATGTATTTACGTATGTTTATCAGTTGTCTAGTACCCATAACACAAGCTTCGCTTACTTTGGGGCTAGGTGGCGCTGTGTAATTTGTCCGACAATATTTATTTATTTATTATTTATTTATTTATCTCTCGTAATTCTCTCTTGGTTTTTTTTAACAAAACTAAGGTGGTAAACAAGCATACGGCCTGCCTCATGGTAAATAGTCAACGTAGCCTACGGACATTTGCTACACCGGGGGTGTTACTCATGCATTGCCTAAAACACAACTGTGGTGTACAGTACAACTAATAGTACGTCAAGCTTAACACTTTGTCTTTGCCTTTTGCCTTTGTTTTGCCTTTGTACCGTTCTTACATCGTACGCAATAAGAGTTATGTATAATCGTTTTACAAGTATCAAATACGATTTGCTGTTGTCTGTACAACGCTGATTAGCAAACGAGGCCTCAGCGCAATTGAGGTAGGTGCTCCTTAGTAAGGCTGCAATAACCCTTAGATAATAGTTAAGTATGCAATTTGATCTAACCTGCGTTGTGTGCTTCCGCCACCAATCAGTTCATGCGGCCTAGCGCCGGCCGGCACCCACCCGTTAGTAGATGCAACATGCCGACGCTGCCATGGCTGCTCCGGTAGTCTCTGCCTCGGCTGCTGCGGTCGTCCGCCATCTGGAACAGAAACCGCATGACCCCACCACCGTCGCTGCGACGACTAATTGGCCGCATGAACTAATTGGTGGCGGAAGCACACAAAGCAGGTTAAATCAAATTGCATACCTAATTGCATGTAAATTTGACTTTCGTAAAATAACGCCTGAATCACTATTTAATAGTTAGGTATCTAAGTACCTTAGCACAAACAAATAAACCAATTGACTGCGCATGAAGGCACCCCACGCTCACAGAAACGTGGTGTTTCAGCGCCTAAATCTCTCAGCAATTTTAGCCTGACAAAAAGGGAGAATATTTTGACCACTAAACTATAAGTGACGCGATGTTGTTACATGAATTAGCCAGTAAGAGCTACGCGTTCCACTTTACCCACTGACCCAAGGCGGTGAGTTAAGTTACTATGAAAAGTCGGTCTCATTGGTTCTCGAAGATCCTTTATGTACCTGCGACCGAACGCCGTATATAAATGTATATATTACATATAGCAATAAAAAAATTAACAAAAAAAACCCCGACTCCATCAGAACCGAAAAAAAAAAACGGGACCAATCTGAAAGTATATATTTCAAATAAAAAGAGTTTTGAATTTCATGGCCCTTACAACGTTTTGGTCGCGAGAAAATAATGCCCTATGAACGATATAGCCCTTTTTGTTTTAATTGTTTAATAAGAGGTAACTAATATTTTAGCGCTGCAGCGAACTAAGTTCTAATTCTCACCAAAATCTTATATCAGGGTCACGTGTCCTGGAGCGAGTTTAACATTTTTTACTCATCCCAAAAAGTGCACAACGCCGCTAAAGAAGTTTGCACTCCAAAAATACAGCTGAATTGAGAATCTCCTTCTTTTTTGAAGTCGGTAAAGTATTCCTAAATTTAGATGCAGTTCTGTTAACACAATGCGCTAGGGCTGCATTTGGCTTCGAAACAGCGATTTCAACCCAACCCCAACTAAATACATTTCAACAAGCAAACTCACAAAGCAAAGCTAGCGTACTCTCTTATTTATTATCAACCATTTAGAAGATCTCTGCCATAAACATAAATACCTGTATCCGTTTCATGATTTTCAAACTTTAAATATTTCACAGCGATTTCAATAGGCAATAATTTAGACTTATTACCGATTCGACGTTACATCGATACTCCATGGCCAATCGATGATTTGAGCTGAATTTACACCAAGCAGTGTATTATGAATTAGTAACAAGTATCAAATGATCATTTATTATCTTAATGCTATCGGTTTCATGTTACTATGGACGATAAAATATCCATCTTGGTCATATAGAGTCAGGGTATGTGTCGTATATTTTTGGGACCTCGCCTACAAATAATTACAAAGTTTAACAATAGTAAAATCAACTTCAGTGATGTCATTTAATAGTTGTCAATATGAACTTCGATGGCGCAAGGTAACCCTACTTTGAGGTGGAGGTACTTCCCCAGAGGGGCTGCTTTGCGCGCTATCCGTATTAAAAACACCCACACTAAGACAAACAGGCAATGTTTGTCTTGTGTGGGAATCAAACCCACGCGTATTGATGTCAAAGTAGCGTAACATCGCGTTTCACCGCTGCGCCATCGAGCTCGTCAATACCTTCTAGTTGGGCTGCTTTGATTTTCATAGGCACAAATATTTACCTGGTGTGGGAATCGAACCTTGAGCATTGGTGTTAAAGTAATCATTAGTAACCGCTTGGCAACTGTACTATTCAATTGCTACATACAAGCGAGCCTTGCAAATACAACTAGTGAAGTATAAAATGAATTCAAACATACTCAAACATACAAACTTTGACGAGCTCGGTGGCTCAGTCGTGAATGACGCGACTTTGACACCAACGCTCGTGGGTTCGATTCCCACAGAAGACGAACATTTGTGTGCATGAATGTCTCTCGTTTGGGGAAGCACCTCCACCTTACAGTAAACCGCAGCCAAATAACAACTCCCTGGAGGGTTGTTGCGATCTCGCGTGTGATTGAGGCCCTACGCTCCTAAGGAATTGCTGTGTTAGCAGCAGAGGTGGCAGCGCGCGAGTGCATAACAAGCGTTCATAGGCTACGGTAACCGCTCAGGTGGACTTGTAAGCCTCCCGACTTTGTGAAAATACTTTAAGATTAAATATCACGACAACCAATAAAGTTTCAAAGCCACTAATCCTATAGGTCAGCATCAACTTTGTCAAGGTCGCAAGGTTCAATCCCGAGTTTCAATGAGCCGGGGTTAATTTATAGGGGTCGATCGCGGTTTGATTCCCGGCGAGGACGTGACGAAACTGGTGCTGACTAATTAACTTGTGAGACGAGTTGGCGAAACTTGGAAATTGACCCGTGGAAGGTATAAAGCAAGGGTCAAAGGATACATTTACACGCATTCCCACATAAAGGCTAGTCTTAAAAAGATTGCTTTTAGCAATAAGGCCGCCTTGTTGCATAATAAGTATACATGTTTCACTATTTTTTAAGAAATTTCCTGTAACAATTATTATGTAAATAAAGCTTATTCTATCTATTCTATCTAAAGTCTATATCGCCATTTATTGAACTAATATTGTAAAGAGGAAAGATTTATTTTTTTGTATGTTTGTTACTTTTTTTATACAACGCTGGAAGGCATACAAGCATACGGGCCACCTGATGTAAAGAGGTTACCGTAGCCTATCAACGCTTGTAATGCCTCCTCTGCTGCTAATACAGCAACTGCTGGTCTGAATGTTTTAAGAGAGGTAGGGCGCATTAAAGCAGCCCGTCTAGTGAAGTACCTCCACATCACAGAAAACCGCAGCCAAATAATATCTTCTAGAGAGTTATTGTGTTCCTGCGTGTGAGTGAGGTCACCAGTAAGCACCCAAGGAGTTGCTGTGTAAGCAACAGAGGAGGCAAGTGTTAATAGGCTACGGTACCCGCTTTACATCAGGTGGGCCGTATGCTTGTATGCCTCCCGACGTGGTATAAAAAAAAGCCCAAGTGCTCGGTATAGTTCCTCATCGCAAAGGACATGTTAATCCGTGGCCCTTATTATTTCTAACAGATGACAGTCATTAGGTAAAGGTATTAGAGGTATTAGAGAGAGGTATTAGACAAAGAAGTATCTCCATCTGAATACATAACTGCAGCCAAATAACAACTTTTTGAGGGTTCTTGCGCTGGGAGTAGCGCGGGTGACACTCCTTGCGTAGCGTGATCTGTACTCCTTGTATGCGTCCACAACGGTAACAGCATCAGGAAAGGTCTACCCGATGTAGTATAAAAAAAGTCATCAATCAACTTTTGGAAAGGGTAATCATTTTTCTACAGCCGGTATACAAGGCTAATCGTTTGACAAATTGCCGGTAAGTACATACCTATGGGCTATCCCGGAATGGGCCGTCCCGTACGAGCCTCTCGAACCACCTGAAAAACGATAAGTCTGTCTAGGGTTGTCACTTCAATGAAAATATTTTCTTCAAAACTAGTCAATGTAAATTTACCAATAAAAAATGAATATCTAATACTAATAAAGGTACATTTTGTTTTAAAAGCTTTTATTCCACAATAACATATTTTTTTGAAACTAACTACCAAAAACATTTAACAACATTACTACCGTAGTGTACCTACTTAAAAATAACTAAGTATCTTGCATTGTTTGAACTATAAATTCACATACATTTAGACATTATAGTCTGGCCGGGACCGGTGGAAACAAAAAAGATTGATCACACAGTAATATTTATTTGACACTATTTTTTATTTCTTCATAATATTGATCATATAATATAATGTGAAATAGCTATTCTACCATAGTATCTTTAATAAAAACTGTTCAGTTACAAAAATAATATTTGTAGAAAGCTGAATCACCATTTAAGTAAGAATACCGAATATTTTGAGGTGTAAGTCACTCACCATCAACATTTTTCTATCAACCGAACAAGTAGTCATAAAGCTTATAAAGCTATATATTTGTAATCCATTGCTCTATGTCATGGATTTTATAGATATTACATTCAAATAATCAACTTTTTTACGTTTATAATTTTCAAATTAACGACAATTGTTTTTTTTACTCTTGTATGTTTAATTTGTTTTTATTTTTGTTGAGTGAGATATTAAATGAAGCTGGAATTTAGTTAAAAAAATATGGGTATAAACAAACAACGTATATTTAAAACATATAAATGCAAACACAGAGAAAATCATTTATCTTTATATGGCACGAAACTCATGCGTGAGTTAAACCTGTGTATTTTTTGAAGTGAACAAACTGGGTTTATTAAAGACTAATTCACCTTTGTAGAATAACTATTTGACGTCAGATTTTATGCTGACTCTTATGACGAAACAAAAAAAAAATAATTAGAACCAATCGCCGTCACAACCCTATTCCTGAAGCCAATACTACCTGTTGCATCGAACATTCGATATCCTTCAATGGGATGCTGAAAAGGGACGACGCTACAAAATTAGATAGGGGTAAGAAAGAGACAGTAGACTGTGTGAGGGCCCACACGTTTCAATGGTTTCAGTGAATCCATAAATATAGATCGGAACTTCGGCGTCAGTTTTGGTAGGGATAGATGCTCTACTTAATTTTATACGTACTTTAAACATAATTAAAAATATATATTTTTCCTCTGTATTATTTAGAGTATGTACTTATTATCTACCACCTAAAATTAAGGGAGCAATAATTAATTTACAAATTAAATTTAACTACAAATTAGACTGTTGCAGAACGTGATTATGAGACTGAATCAGTACAACAAGCTACGAGTAATATACGATTCCCTATACTTAGCCCTCGTGATGCCCAAAGCCAAAGTTCGATTCCTCTCGGGAGCCCTTAGGATCACCGATTTTTTTCTTCAGGCTGTGGCGCTTCCCGCCCGCCTCTCAAATCCGGAAATGTTCACAGGAGCCAACTTCATAGTCAGTGTCAAAAAAGAAAATAAGAATAAATTCGTTGATGATTCAATAATATATTTTATATTATCATATCCCTACAGAAAAACAAACTGATAAGAATTTTAGACAATTTCAATTGGACACTAGCAAATACGCGGAACATGCTACAGTCAACTTTTGCATAAACTAATTGTTACTTATATATTTTTTTCACAGCAATAAGTAAGAAACACTTTTAATAAGGATTAAAAAATGAGATAACTTTCTGCTTCCGTAATAGTAGTTTTTGTTTTTTAAGATTATTATACACATTTTCAGATTTAACACCGAAAAATAAACAATCGATTAGCTTTAATTAATACTCCTGCATATTCGTGAGTCTCAGTTTGACAGATTTGTTTTTGAATCACATAAGACTTTGGGCTGTAGAATAAAGTCTAACAAGATCCATGCTTAATCATTAAAAAAATTGAAGTAGAGCCTACTTCGCTACTGACAATGTTACATAAAAAGTCCCTGCAAAGCCTCCACGGTAAAAAAAACTTACAAAAGCGTGGCCTGAATCTATCAATAGGTGAACCACGGGACCGTCCGTGATGCAGGAAATTTTTCCCCGGACGATTTTCTCCGGACTTTTTCCCCCCTTCTTTCTCACGGTATCGGACATCGGGATTTTGCGATTTGCATATTGAATCGGCTGCTCAATTAGCAGTTTTTATCGGTTTAAAAGCTCTTATCGACTGTATTGAAAACGGGTTCAAGATATTTAAAAATAAACAGTGCATTTTAACTTTTTAAAATTCTGAGAGGACTACGGTTACTATGGTTCTTACAGTTATGAGTAGCCAGGAGTGCTACGTTTTTAGTTTTTCTTCTATGCAACGTCGGGAGACTTTTTGAGAAGGGTTGTTAATTGGCTGCAGTTTTCTGTGAGATGGAGGTGCTTTCCCATACGGGCAAAAGTTAGTATATAATAATAGGAAAATGTTTATGTTATTTACCACAAATGGCGGCGGACCCCACAAGTATGAGCTAAGTAAATTACAGCTAATGGATTCTGGACAATGTCCCATTCCCTCGCGATTGGGATACAACGGTGACGGTTCTCGCAGTATAAGACACAGCATACCTATATGCAGTAGGATAACTTCTTGAACTTGAAATGGTTATATGCTCACAAGGTACTGATATGCTATTCGATTATAATCGATGTCTGAAGTCAAAGAGTATTACTTATGCACGTAGGAGCCTAACAACGCCAAGACTCATCTACCATGAGCGCATTCTTGGTTTTTATCACAAATTGACGAGCTCAGTGGCGCAGTGGTTAGTTCACTTTGACACCAACTCGATTCCCACACGTGACAAATATTTCTGTACATGCCTGTTTGTCTTGGTCTAGGTATTTTTAAAAGAGGTAGGGAGACTCAAACAAACCCATCAGGATGTGGAGATCCACCGACAGTCGCTTCAAAATCAGCATCTTCGCCAGATCATTAGACATCGGTTGTGGACCGCGTCATTTGTTATAGATTAGGTAACAGAATAACGCTGTAAGAAGAAGTATTTATTTATTTGTTTATTTCAACAATTACGCAATCATTACAGGTCTCTACATCTACATCTAGCCTAATACGATAGTGTTACATTACGCCAATTACATTATATTTGTGTGTAACATATTACATATAGTGCCGTTTTTGTGAATTCATTCAGAGAACAAACAAGTAAATCAATGTCCTCAGCTAACTTATTGAGAGTGCGCAGCGCTCTGGTTAACGGAGCTTTGTTGAGCAGATTGGTACGCCCGGCTGGAACCACCAGCAACCGCGGTCGGCGACGACGCCACACGTACTGTCGGGGACACATAGACCTACCACTTCCAAAAGTTCCTTATAACTAATCTTGCCTCTAAAAACCCCCAATATGTAAGACATGAGATGTACTTTCCTCCGAACTCGCAGCTCGTTGTACCCTACCATACCCAACACGAATAACGTTGGATACATCAAAGGGTAGAAGGGATACACACAGTAGTAGTACCTCATGTATATATATACGAGTATATCTAGTAAACTTATTCTGTATGCGCGCGAGTATATACTTTATGATTTTAAATGTGCTCTTTCTCTGCAAGATCGCTCATCTGTGAGGGAGAGGTACTTCTCCAGTAGGGCTGCTTAAATGTGCCCAAAATTTTTTTTTGCCACAGGTACGTTTGTTAATAAACTGAGTGGCCTATGTGCAAGTGAAGTTGGGTTTGATTCTAAGTTAGTGATGAGATGTAAGTATATCCGCCAAATTGTTTACCATCTGATAAATACTTTTGAATTGTGCAAAAAATGCCAATGACTTTCGCTCAGTCGGAAGTACAAAATATGTTGTGTTAGTTTAAAGACTTCGTTTAGGGCGTGACACATCGGGAACGTTTGGAGAAGAGGAATCTGCTCACGAAGTGTGGAATACTTGACGATGTGCAGCATGTCCTGGTGGAATGCGTCAGGAACGACAGGGAGAGGAAGGAACTACTGTCCAACCTTAAAATAGTCATGAGGTGCGAGCTTTGCACGGTATTTTGGCGAGTCAGACTTAATCAGGTGCCGGAAAATTGTATGCGATGGCAGAAAAGAGATCTTGAGAAAAAGCAGCAGAACATACGACGGGATTAAATGGCTTATGGCCGCTTGCTGTTTACGATGTTTAAAATTGACCACATATATATATATATATATGTAGATATGGTCAATATTGCCTAATTCCGAAAACACGAATTGAGTGGTACACCTGGTTTAGTGGTACACGCCCACACCAGGATTGCAACCCGGGACTCAGTCGGTTAACAGCAGGTTCTTAATCCACTGGGCTATCATCAGTAATGGGGTTTCTTCTTGCAAGCGAAGTTAGCTTTGCCCTAAGTGTAATTGTAAGCTACTATACCTCTAGGCCTCTATTTATACAAAAAATAGGGTTGTTATATTCCGTATATTGAGGTGAAGCATGAGTGTGGAAAAAGAAGCATTAAGTAGGGTAAACTGAGGAGTATGTGTGAAGTTTAAATGATTGATAGAGTAGAGAAAAGGACAGATGATGTAGTGATAAAAATTGAAATACCCTTTTCAATTTTTGTCACTACATCATCTGTCCTTTTTACTACTCTATCGATCGTTTTAACTTCTTCAAATTAGCTGAAATGATTTGTACTTTTGGAAGGAATGGATGACAAATGAGTTTCGAAATATGCGTATCGAGCAAGAATGAGTGGAGATGTCGGCAGAGACCGCCCTGGACGAACTATCTAGATGAACTAACTAGTATCAAATTGGTGATGCGATGAAAATGGATCAAATCGAAAAACAGAAGAGCATGCGTGATGAATTTAAAGATTGTGAAAGAAATGAGAGGGGTTCGTTTGGATCGATGCACCTGGCGTTTTATAGTCTCTACCTACCACAACGAGAGACAGGCGTGATGATATGTGTGTGTATTATATTCCGCTTCTTTGATTCTTTCCGGTATCATTAATATCGTGACAAGTATTACATAAAGAAAGAAAAGAAGAAAACTATAAGAAGTAGATGATAAGAAGAAGATGAGGTAATAAAATACAATAAGATATTATTTAAAAAAAAATTAAATGTTCGCGAATGCCCAATGACTAATAAATATATTATCTCGTCTTTTTTGTTTGTTTGTATGAATGTTCTGGTCAGATCCTGAAAAGCCACATTAGCACTGAGTTCTCTATGATATTAAAACATTATACAAATTATACCAAATATCCCTAACATTACAATAATTGTATTATATATTTTTTCTTTCTTATAATTATGTACAGATGCAATATAGTATATATATATATATATATATATATATATATATATATATATATAGATATATATAGTATACATTTCACAACACACACACACACACATTGACACGAAGAGATATTTCACCTTAAAGTTAATTTTCTAACATAAAGTGTAACTACTTGTGGATTTTGATTTTGTATAATCTAGTTAACATAATGTGGATAATTACCGAAGAGCGGAGTTATCTAACACAAGTATTTTATACTTAAATGGTAACTCCGGAATCTGCTAAAATATGATGTACCATGTTATTGAAATAAACAATTTTAATTTTAATTTAATTTTAATGATATCTATAGCCGCAGCCAAGTACCAACTCCCTGGAGTGTTGGGTTCTTACGAGTGAGTGAGGTTACCAGTAAGCTCTTGGCGAGCTGTATTAGCAGCAGGAACGCCAACGAGCGAGGTTACGGTAACCACACTACTGTACATAAGCCGTTATAACAATTAAATTAATACGAATTGCAATTAAAATAAAATATCTATGGTATAAAAAACAACATCAGATAATGAAAAATTGCTACAGGTAATATTTTAATCGCACATTTAAATTCAACCGAACGGGAACACGAATGAGTGGACGAACAAACGATCTGCCATATTAGCCGTGAAATGAATGGTTAAATTTTATTAATATGGCCGCCGCTCACACCGAAACGCATCGCCTCGGGCGATTCCCACATCGCTCCGCTCCACGTGACGGTGTGCGAGACTGCTTTTTTAGGCTGTACCGAAATATCTCAGTTTATACAGAAAATTCGCGCAGTACAGACAACGTCCTACCAGGCGGGAACTCTAGTAAGGTTGCCCCACGTACAGTCACGTGGAAGCATTGGGGAAATCGCCTCAGTGTAAGTTCTGTACGTTCGTTTTGACTGTAGAACAAGGAAATTGGAACAGATACTCAAATACTTAGGTGCTTAAAATTACAATATTAATTTAGTCAGTATTACTATCACCAAGAATCAGTCATCATCATTGAGACGAGTCTCAGCTAGCTACCGGGCAGCAGTTAGCAGATATCCTGCTATAAGTAGGACAATAAACTTCATTAGATGTAGGAGCCGATGAAGGCTTACCTACCATGACCAAATTTGTCGTGTTCTATCAGAAGGTGATGACAGGAGCCCTAGAAACCGGCGAGCGTGCAAAGAGCAATCAATGTTAAAGAAGCGAGTGAGATATGTAAGGATCGAGTCACGTTGCGCTCGGTTCTCTCTGCCAACCCCGCAAGGGATTTGGCGTGAAGTTATAGATAGATAGATAAACTTCATTTGGTGCGAAAATGCTTTCGTATAAAAATCTAAATAATTGTAACGGTGT
This sequence comes from Pyralis farinalis, assembly GCA_947507595.1. Lineage (NCBI taxonomy): Eukaryota > Metazoa > Arthropoda > Insecta > Lepidoptera > Pyralidae > Pyralis > Pyralis farinalis. The sequence continues at coordinate 26,325,198 of OX382279.1, forward strand.
AACGGCAGTCCTTGTATAAACATCTAAAAAAACGCTTCAAACGGCGCTGTCCCTTGAAGGAGCACAAAAAAACCGCGACTGAAAATTAAATAATGAAAAAATATAGCCGCCTCTTCCCTTGTACAGATGAAATTTGATTAAAAAATCACGATTATTACACCCCCCCTTTTGGAATTTCACAAAAATATCCAACTGTATAATGTAACTCTTTGGTATTGGAATTTGAGCTCTCGGATGTGAGTTTAAGCGGCACGTTTTGTTGGTTCGGAGGTAAATTTAATTTGGTATTTCTGAAAGAGTCGATGCCTCCACACCCCTGCTCCATTTCTACCCCCTTTCAATAATTTTTCATCGTTTTGATCCATTCTCTTTGTGGCTACTCTTTATACTTAGATTAACAAAGTTTTAAATTAAAATTTGTAACAAATATCGGCTTTGTGTTATGGACGGGGATTCTGGTTGAACGTTTTCACTAATCAATTTTCTAGCAATATGGAATAATTATAATTATCTATCTATCTATAACTTCACACCAATACCCTTGCGGGGTAGGCAGAGAGAACTGATCGCCACGTGACTTGATCCTTACACACCTCACTCGCTTCTTTCACATTCATTGTTCTTCTCATGCACGCTCGCCGATTTCTAAGGCTCCTGACATCACCTTCTGAAAGAACACGACCAACTTGCTCATGGTAGGTAATGGTAGTGAAAACTTCTTTACCATCGTTGTGATTTGAAACTCGATGAAACGAAAAAGCGACAGTAAAAAGAGACATCCACAGACATATATAGGACTAGCTGTGCCTGCGACTTCGTCCGCGCGGAATAGTTATTTTTTATTATTTATTTACATTAATAAAAATAAATGAAATTTCTAAAATAAAAGTAGCCTAAGTTACATCAGCTATCTGCCAGTGAAAGTCCCGTCAAAATCGGTCCAGCCGTTTCAGAGATTAGCCGGAACAAACAGACAGACAGACAAAAAGTGTAAAAAAAAAAATATTTTGGTATATGTACCGTGTATACATACATATGCATTTAATAAAAAACGGTTATTTTAATATTACAAACAGACACTCCAATTTTATTTATCTGTATTGATTTGTGTCTTGCGAGAGAATGAGCTAGAAGGCTTTATACAGTATTTATTACAGGGTCTGAGCGTTGTACGTGAGTTGTTAGTATTACGAACTTAGGGATAAGGCGTCATAACAACCGTGGTGTATTGTACACGTGTATTGTTTACATATAATATTTCATTATTTTAATAAAATATTTTTTTCAAGTATGCCGAAAACGAATGCAGAATATTGTGATTATTAAGTTCATATTTTTGATGGTTTCTGTTCTTTCGCGTGGGAACTGAACATATATTTTTTCATCATACGAGTACAACGTCGGCAGGCATATAGGCATACGACTTACAAATAATCTATACAGATAAATAAAATTGGAGTGTCTGTTTGTAATATTAAAATAATAAAAAGCGGTTATTTTAATATTAAAAAATGGATGTATACACGGTACATATACCAAATCAGTTTTTTTACAATTTTGTCTGTCTGTCTGTCTGTTTGTTCCGGGTTTATCTCCGAAAGGGCTGGACCAATTTTGACGGGACTTTCACTGGCAGATAGCTGACGTAATAAGGAGTAACTTAGGCTACTTTTAGTATAGAAAATTTATTTATTTTTATTAATATAAATAAATAATAAAAAAATAACTATTCCGCGCGGACGAAGTCGCGGGCACAGCTAGTAAAATATATAAATACAGCCTATAAATACGGCCTGATGAAAATTGGTTACCGTGCCGCACCGAGGTATTGCTGGCGAGTTATTGTTTATATCCACGAGTCTTATAACTTCTTCATCTCTTTCCTCACGTTACCGGCGTCATAATTAATTAGGAATGATGTACGATGTTCCTCAAATCGTTTTAAAACCATTTTGTTAATTTAATTGTTATCGGATTTCTAAGGTTAGTTTTAATCCTAAATATTACATATATATGTCGCAGAGGTAGCAACACCATATTGAGAAGCCCGGAAGAAATCAATCCCCGTGATGCTAGTTTTAATAATACCGGATCAAAATGTCAAGTCGGCGCTTGGGTGGAATCGACATCGTTGGATTGGCAACACCGGTTGTGTTTGTTATGGTTTGCTCGAAATGTCGGTTGTGATCAGTTGTCAAAAACGTCAAGATGAGGTACCGTCATTGGAAGCGGCATTACGAATCGAGCAATGGAGCCAACCGCACGTGTCGCGTCCACCGCATTTTGAATCCGTTGTAATCTACGATCTAAGCATAACTTTTGTTAAAAGTATTGTGGTAATTGGCTGATTAAATATTGAGAAGATTAACTACGCTGGTATTTCGCTTTATTCGCCATGAACAACGAGCCACCTGACGACCATTACATCCACGTTCCGACATATATTTATATGTCGACTCGGCTAGGTGCCACGTTAAAAATAACTTCTCCAATTAGCGCTAAGAATGCCTGAGAATTCTGGCATCGTGATTATTTTACTTCTACTAGTAAAAGAAAGTCTAAAAGGACGTATTAAATAACTTTTTTAAGAGAAGTTGATGACAGCGTAGGGTGTAAGTACCTCAATCTCACAAGAAACCGTAGTCAAGTACCAACTGCCTGGAGGATTCTGCCTCCTTCAATTCGGAGTTGCTGTGGGCAGCAGGAGTGGCAACCCGCGTATAGTTTTTCCTCTATTGCAAGCGTTTATAGGGTACCGTAGTCACTTTATATCAGGCGGACTGTATGCTTGTAAACCTCCCGACTAGCATGCTTACGTATACTCTAAGCTTCCGACGGTTCATAAAAAATATGTCCTTTCTTATAATTGTAATTAGCTATCCACGAGTAGCATGAAACCTATTTTTAGAAAAAAAAAAATGTTGAATGTGATCTGAACATCCTCAGTTTTTTAACTAAAAAGAGGTTTTATTTATGCTCGATGTCCTATAAAAATAAATTTGGTACGGCAGTCGATGGCACTCGATGGTAGGCGATGGTAGGCGACGGCAGTCGCTGCAAGTAATAATTGACCTCGCCACATCTTGGATCATCTTTGATCATGCGAACCCCGAGCTCCGTAGTGGATGCAACAACTTACCGCTTGATGTCTCTCTCATCAAGCGGTAAGTTCCATAAAAATAAATATTTTTTCTTATTTTCGTGTCTTGTTTAATTGTAATTACCTATCGAGAACGAAACCTCTTTTTAGTACAAAAAAATCGGCCAAGTGCGAGTCGGACTCGCGCACTAAGGGTTCCGTACCATTATCTATAAAAACGGCAAAAAAACACGTTTGTTGTATGGGAGCCCCCCTTAAATATTTGTTTTATTTTAATTTAATTATTTATTCTTAAAGTAAATATATAACTAAATATTCTGTGAATATTTCAAGCGTCTACCTGTTGCCGTTATCAATATTGAGCAAAAATGAGCAAAAAAATCACGTTTGTTGTATGGGAGCCCCCTTAAATATTTATTTTATTCTATTTTTTAGTATTTGTTGCTATAGCGGCAACAGAAATACATAATCTGTGAAAATTTCAACTCTCTAACTATCACGGTTTATGAGATACAGCCTGGTGACAGACGGACGGACGGACGGACGGACAGCGGAGCCTCAGTAATAGGGTTCCGTTTTACCCTTTGGGTACGGAACCCTAAAAACTGAACTTATTCACCGTGCTTTGAAAATCTTCAGTTTTTAACTACAAAGAGATTTTATACTCGACGTTTTACAAAATATATGATTTTTCTTGTAACTGTAGTTACCTGTCGAGCATGATACCTAATTTTAGTTAAAACTGAAGATATTCAATGCACCCTTCCTGTTAAACGGTTAAGCAAATGATGAAAATACAACATGTCGCCATTAGTAATCATTAGATCAAAGGCTTGCCTTCGACCGCCGTTCAGTAAAAAATGGTAAATACGTCACTATTACCTAAGTCTACTGAGCTATTACTACTTAAAAATTCGATTAAAATGAAAACCTCTTGCCAGTGGCCATCCCCCAAGTGTTAAACTAGTTAAACGGTTAACTGTATGAAATAAATAATAAACAGAAACTCGCTTGTTGATCGATAACTACACCGCATATAAATGAGTTTGATTTTAACTCTACATTTAAAGACTATCCACTTAAACCCTTGCTTGTAAAGAAGCAACTACTTCTCATCAAATTAGCCGTAAGCTTACCATTTGTCTACATATTCCAATTTCTTCAGGATGTCCACAAAACAAAGGCTATATATAGTGTTTGGGCAAGTGCCTCTTGAAAAGGCCCATAAACCGGCATAAAGGCCAATAACCCCTGAAGGCCGCAATAATCGAATTCTTTGTTATATTTATCTTATGTCTCGGAAACTGTTCTATCATTTGTAAGGCTTAGCTTGTTTGGTGCCCACTTAAAATGTTGACGAGCTCTGTGGAAACGCGCTGTTCCGTTACTTTGACACCAACGCTCGTGGATTCGATTCCCACACAGGACACACATTTTTGTGCATAAACATGTCTGTTTGTCGTGGTATGGGTGTTCTTAAGAGAGGTAGGGTGCATCAAAATAGCCCGTATAGAGAAGTACCTACGCCTCACAGAAAACCGCAGCCAAATAACAACTCCCTAGAGGGTTGTTGTATTCCTGCGTGTGAGTACGCCAGTTAGCTCCTTGGAGTTGCTGTATTAGCAGCAGAGTCATACTTAATGTATTACAAGCGTTTATAGGCTATGGTTATCGCTTTACATCAGCTGGGCCGAATGCTTGTATGCTTCCCGACATTGTATAAAACAAATATTATAAGTTCACAGATATTAGTATGCACCGTCTCTACGTAGAGCCACCCTGTCACAATTCCGGCGGCCCGTTGGCATCTCTCATCCATATTGAATGATGCATGTTGCATATGCATGCGTGCACCGCGCCCTTTGATCTACTAGTGGCCTCGATAACTCGCTGTTTTTCTATTGTGCTATTAATTATGACGTACTATCATTGTTGCGGGGGGTTTTTAATTGTAAACATGGCAGAGACTATGCAAATTAGGATTGAAATCAGATTTATAGAGTCGATTCTATTTTTTTACTTTTTTTTAACTCTAAATGACTATGAATGCTTGCTATATTGCAATAGAAAGAGTATCTCTCGTTTGACCTACCCCGAAGTACAGTAAGTATCGCACGCGTATTGCCACCCCTGCTATCTAAAATCCTCCTCAGGGACTCCTTTACATCAAGTGGGTCGTGCGCTTGTATGCCTCCCGATGTTGTATAAGAACAATCTTCCCTTGGTCCATTGTTAAGCAATCGACTACCGGCCTTACCTTAAATATGCAGATCGATGGACGGAAACGGATACAAATGACTGCAATTAATATTTGAAATGTATACACGACGAGCTCAGTGGCACAGTGGTGAATGACGCGACTTTGACACCAACGCTCGTGGGTTCGATTCTCACACAAGACAAACATTTGTGTGCATGAACATGTCTGTTTGTCTTGGTCTGGATGTTTTAAGAGAGGTAGGGCGCATCAAAGCAGCTCGTCTGGGGAAGTACCTCCACCTCACAGAAAACCGCAGCCAAATAACAACTCCCTAGAGAGTTGTTGTGTGCCTGCGTGTGAGTGAGGTCACCAGTAAGCTCCTAAGGAGCTGCTGTGTAAGCAGCAGAGGAGGCATCGCGCGAGTGATATATGTTACAAGCGTTAATAGGCTACGGTAACTGCTCTTCATCAGGTGGACCGTATGCTCGTATGCCTTTGTATTTTTTGTTTGACGTTGTATAAAAATATATATAAACAGACAAATACAAATCAGCTCAGTGCTCATTCTCTTCAGTTTGGTGAAAGTTTATTGTTTTTATTGGTTGGAATCCTGGCGAAGGCATGTATCACCAAATTCGTGGTTTCGGATTTGACATATTTGTGATTATCTTTTCCTCGATGGTGAAGGAAAACATCATGAGGAAACACGCCCGTTAGTTTAGGAATCGGTGTAACGCTAGAAAGAAGTTTAGTAGCCATTATCGAGCTTCGAGTTTATCTAAAAACAAATGAAAACAGTGGAAAGAAATCTTAGAAAGGGTCGGCAACGCAAGAGTGACACCCCCGGCGTTGCAAATATCCATAGGCTGCGGTAACTGCTTACCATCAGGCAGGCCGTGCGCTTGTTTGCCACCTTAGTGGTTTAAGAAATAAAAATTAGAAACAGGCAAATTAACAGTAGGTAACACATTAAGTATCTCTCGCAAGATACCACCTCAGCTGACAACACAGCAACTCCTTAGAAGTTTACCGGTGACCTCACTCACTCGCAGGAATGCAACAACCCTGCAAGGAATAGCTATTTGACTGCGGCTTTTTGTGAGGTGGAGGTATTTCCCCATGCCTTTATGCGCCCTACCTCTCTTAAAAACAACCAGACCAGACAAACTGGCATGTTCATGCACACAATATTTATATTAAAGACATATACGAGTAGGTTTTCCTCGAACAAAAGTGTGTATACAAAACTGTATCCAATGATTATAAATATCGTTTTGAAAAACTGCATTGAATATTTTGCTGTTGCCGTAGAATACAAATGCTCGCAATACGAAGAGCAATGGCAATAATTCATAGGCTACTGTAACCTTGTGCGCCCGTGCGTTGTATAAAAAACACGCAAAGTCGTTAGGAATGCGCAAGTAGTAAAACATATTTTTAACCTCTCTACAAATGAAATTCTAATCGACATTTGTACTACGGTCATATAATATTTTATGGGGGACTCTAAATCCAGAGATAGCAGTTTCCGTACATACCTGCCCACGGTCATAGTAATATGTACCGACGCATATTGAAATATAAAACATACAAAATACCAGGCGAGATTATGTTTAACGGGAAGAAAAACTTTACGAGAAATGCTTGTGACGATTTGAAAATTTAGTGAAAACTTTATAATCAAAAATGTTACTTGTGATCATCAGCATCATCATATCAGCCCATGGACATCCACTGCTGACCATAGGGCTCCCCCTTAGGCTTCCACAACGATCGGTCATGTGCTGCTTGCATCCATCTTCGCATCTTCTCAAGATCATAGGTCCGTCGTGTGAGGGGCCGTTCTTCGCTCCGTTTTCCGCTTCGTGGTCATCATTCGAGATCTTTTCTGCCCCAACGGCTATCAGTTCTGCAAGTTATGTTGCCTGCCTACTGCACTTCAGCTTGCTGATCCTTAGAGCCGCATCGGTAACTCTAGATCTGCTGCGGATGTGCTAATTTGCTTGTGCATACATCGTATTGATGATACACGGTTATTTCTTGTATTCCATTGTATAATAGTTACCTGAACAGTTCTGTCCATTCAGCAAAAATGCATTGTAAAAAGACTTAATGTTGAGTTGGTGAACATCTCACATATCCGGAAATGATTCAGTACATGAGACCATATATCTTTAATTTTACTATAGTCGTTCTGTCCTTGAGCTGATATAAATTTGTTGTAATATCAATTGGCAAAATGGTGCAGTGATAATCCACTGGACCTATTGACCAACTTGTCCCCGGTTCAAGTCCTACCATGTGCCACTAAATTCGTGCTTTTGGATTTACGTACATGTTTGTAATAATCTTAATAACTAAAAATAATCATATTGTAGGTAAATTCTTTTGAATGTAGAAAAGAAGACATTTTGTCGTAGCAATTTCCAAATTAACACATTTTTCTTTAATCTAAATTTGATTTTGATATCGGACATCTCACTTTTTTTTTTTTTTGGTTCTTTTTATCCCCGAGGGGAAAGGCAAGGGATCTAGCTAGATCTACAAGTCATCTGTTTAGAACCATTTGAAAATATTAATTCTATGTTCCAGCTTCAGGAACTCTGCTGAAAAAATACTTGGGAAGGGTACCTAGTGATTTTACAAGGTTTTCTTGATGAACTTATTCACGTCTTTCAAAAAGTGCATAAACGTGTCATATTTGAGTTTTTTCATTACTGTATAATTTCCCTAGCACTTATGTTACAAAATACTATCAAAATTGTCACACAAAACTAATTTTATACTGAATTGTAAAAATTTCAAGTAAAACAACAATGTCACTCGTCAAAAAACAGTAAGGTCCTAAGGAGTTGATGTATTGGCAGCATAGGTGGCATCGCGCGAGTGCTACTTAATGGATTGCAAGCATTGGGTACGTTAACCGCTTTACATAAGGTGGACCGTATGCTTGCATGCCTCCCGACGTTCTATAAAGAAAAAAAAACATAAGCACCAGAGCAGTAGCTGCGTTAGCAGCATCTGTAGCAACGTGTAAGCTATCCTCGTACTCAAACCTTTCGTGAGCGAAGGTAACCGCTGCATATCACATGGTATGCGTATATAATTCCTTAGGTAGGAAACTCATGACATAAAATACATTGAACTAAAAATGAATGTCATTATATCTGTATACAGTAATTTAACAAATGTCACAGACTATATTCGTATGTCAATTAGAGTCATGATTGTCTATGGCGCGATATCTATGGTCATGCGCGGACAGTTACGCTTATCTGTGGACAATAAAGTTTCACTTCTATAGAAAACAGCCATAAAGTTGAATAATGTCTTCGTCGATGAACGAGTAAGTCTCTGCTTGGAACCGGTTCCAATTTAGGGTTCCATATGAGATTTAAAATATTAGTTTATTAATGATATACAGAAAGAATGTAGGAAGAAAGAATCGCGAAACCAATATTCAATGCGAAAGTAGAAGGATGTAGGCAGGCCAAGACATGTATCATGACCAAATTGATCGTGTTTTATCAGGAGGTGATGTTAGGGACCCTAAAAACCGGCGCACGCTCGCCACGACACGAGAAGAGCTATCAATGTTAAAGAAGCGAGTGAGATGTGTAGGGACGGAATTATGTGGCGCTCGGTTCCCGCTGCCTACACCGCATGGGACTTGGCGTGAAGTTATAGATATATAGGTTAGGTTAGGTTAGGTTCTAACAGCGTTCGCATCTAAGATACAAGAAGAGAGATCTGAAAGAAAGTGTTGGTGTTAAGGTATGAGAGATGAGAGAGAGTAGAGTTGTAAGAAGAGTGTTGTTGTTTAGCATTGTAGAAAGAAACCGTGATGAAAGTATATTAAAACAGATATACGCGTGGAAAGATGTAAGAATTGCAGACCGACATACTCATGTTGGTACATGATGATCAATTCAGAGGCGTTTTACCTGAAAAACATATCAGGAGCCTCAAAACTCGCAAATGAAAATAAAAGAGCTATGATTTTTAAAGAAGCGAGTGAGGTGCGTAAGAACCTATTATGGTTACCCCTTAAATGACCTGATAGGAAGATATAAATTAATAACCTTCGTTAAAAGAAAAATAATAATATCGTATGGCAATCTGTATGGACGGGTGCCGGCCGGCGCTAGTTCCAATGAAATAATTGGTGGCGAATTCTGTCTGTAAATTCGGCTTTCGCAAAATAATACCTGAATCTATTACGAGTATTTATTCATCAATTGAAGGCAGTTCCCAAGTATAAAGTTTTGGTAACGCTGGTATTGCCAATATTTGCGGAACCCAAAGCCGAGAAAATATATGAATGACAAGCTGGTCAAACAAATGACAATTACGCGTGTACATTTATGTTTAATCTTGATTTTTGATACTGGCTTCATGTGTCCAGCTGACCAGCTGTCGAAATATTGTGGTGAGCACACAGTAATTGAAAGCTGAAGCTGAGCTCGGAGCGATTTTTAAAGGTATCTTGGAACTGAAGTCAGCAAATGAGGCTCTGAAAATCTAAAATTATACTATCCAGTAGGGCCAATTCTACTAAAATCCTGCAGCTGCATGTATACGATAGCTGCACTGCAGCGGTCGCGCAGCGGCATCGCAACTACGCTGCAACTGTACGTATCCTGCTAATGAACTACCACTCATGTTACCATATCAGATAGCTTAGACTTTTAATAAATGTTTTATTAGAAAATCAGACATAAGTTTCAGATGCCATTGTCTTTGGTTATCGGCATGGAGGTATTTTAAATCGAAAAGAAGAAGATTCTTCCTAATATACATGCACAAACATTCCCCAAAACATCAAGAAATATTTTATAATATAAACAACCTCTTCAAAATATTAACTCTCGTCCCAAAAGTTCCTCAGAAGAGGGCGTTAACAAAACTGCAAATAATCTTATTTAAATCTTTTACCGACGCTAAACATAATATCGAAATAATTAATCAGAATACGATTATACGACAAAAAAACGTGCAGCTTCAGTCACAGTTTCGTAATAGAAAGTCATTTACTGCAGTGCAGCTGCAACGTGGCTGCTATCAGATCGGTTAACAGATTTTTCATTTTGACATACAGTTGCGGTTCTGTAGTAGAATGTGTCTATGCCTAATGTCAGCGCTAATATGCTGAGCCCACCACAACTACCTCTACTCATCCCATTGCAGGGATACGAGTCTCCTTTCAAGAGAGAAGAGGAGAGGTTTAGAATGTACTTCACCACTATGATTTAATATACCATAAGGTTACAAATGAGCATCTTAGTATAACACATGGGCATACCATACTGTCCTACCTGGCAGCACAGGTTTTCCCCAAGAAAACTCTTTCGGTTGTTTCACAGTGGTTCAAACATTGAGACATACCGCTTATAATCACGCATATTTACTTACTTCAATATTTACATGCACTACTGCGTGCTGAGACACTAATTGGAATCCATTATTTGTAGTCTATATGTCTTCTAAATTTACAACAATTCGCTATCTTCAGCACTTCGAAAGCAAACTCAATTAATCCCAAACACCGAAATGATGTAACCAATAAATAGCACGATTTCTGAACATTACAGATCTTCATACTGTATATATTTGAAACAGGAATGGCCCTAAAATTGATCCCTGATGCACCCCAATTGTGCGCCTTTGAATGCAATCCGCTGTTTTCAATGTAAACTGTCATTAAATAAAATGCAACCAGTTCATGGACTCCTCTATAATCAAACCATTCAATTACACAACAGCGAAAATTCAAATAATATGTTCTATTTACACATATACACAAACAGAACATCTGAATATTTAAATTAAAAATAGACCTGGGCTCCTCAATAAAATTAATATACAAATACCTCATCTCGGGGACCTAATAAAAGCATAATATAATCATACCCTTATTTATTCATTGTTTCATGTAGAGGCTGGTAGTAATTTGAATTGTCGTAAAGGATCTTTTATGATTTCTTACGAAACAACATTTTTGTGCGCGATTGTTAGACATTTGATGTTCGAGATAAAGAGGTTTTTTGTCGAATACCGGTTATGATGTAGCAATTATACCGGCAGGGGACGTATGAACGATAATCGCGGAAAGTACAGTCGAGTACGAAGATATCTCCTGACGATCTTGGACGTTATTGCTGTGAGTAACCTATCAAAAGTGAATGCTAACGAGTACACTTGGATGTATGACTTTAAACCTATCTATCAATAGCCAAGTCTCTTGTGAGGAAGGCAGAGAGAACTGTGTGCCACATAACCCTGACTTAAACCTCATCCGCTTCTTTGACATGCATAGCTCTTTTCATGCGCGCTCACGCATTGATATTTTCATGACATGTTGTACTATAAACGATTTAGAGAAGTAGCATGTTGTACTATAAACGATTTAGAGAAGTAGCATGTTGTACTATAAACGATTTAGAGAAGTAGCATGTTGTACTATAAACGATTTAGAGAAGTAGCATGTTGTACTATAAACGATTTAGAGAAGTAGCATGTTGTACTATAAACGATTTAGAGAAGTAGCATGTTGTACTATAAACGATTTAGAGAAGTAGCATGTTGTACTATAAACGATTTAGAGAAGTAGCATGTTGTACTATAAACGATTTAGAGAAGTAGCATGTCTTAAAGCATCCCAGCTGTGGAAGTACCAATACCTAAATATTTACTGGAGGTTCTTGCATTCCTGTCAGTGAATGAGGTTATTAATAAGCTTCTGAGGGTTTGCCGTGTTAGCAGCAGCAACGCTTTAGGAGCTTACTGGTACACTCTCTGGCAGGAACACAGCAAACCTGCGGTAAGTAATTATTTAGCTGCAATTTTCGGTGAGGTAGAAATACTTCCCTGATGGGGCTTTGATGCACCCTACCTCTCCTGAAAATTAAAAAGGTTTTCCTGGGTGTGAATCGAATCCACGAGCGTTGGTTAATCAAAGTAGCATTTTTTTTATACAACGTCGGAAGGCATACAAGCATATGGCCCACCTGATGTAAAGTGATTGCCGTTGCCTATGAACCCTTATTTATCACTCGCGCGATGCCTCCTCTGCAACCAACACAGCAACTCCTTAGGAGCTTATTGTTGACCGCAGGAACACAACAACGCTCTAGGGAGTTGTTATTTGGCTGCGGTTTTCTGTGAGGTGAAGGTACTTCCCCAGACGGGCTGCTTTAATGAGCCCTACCTCTCTTAAAACATCCAGACCAAGACAAACAGACATTTTCATGCTAACAAATGTTTGTCTTTTGTGGGAATCGAACCCATGAGCGTCGGTGTCAAAATTGCATTGTTGACCATTCCTCCACCAGGCAAGTCGAAGATCGATAGGATAGTGAGTAAGATGGAGGGTAGTGGTGGGGGCATGCGGATTCTGTTCCAGATGGCGGACGACCGCAGCAGCCGAGGCAGCGTTGGCATGTTGCACTTACTAACAGTAGTGGGTGGGTGCCGGCCGGCGCTACGCCGCATGAACTAATTGGTGGCGGAAGCACACAAAGCAGGTTAGATCAAATTGCATGTAAGATGGAGGGGGTCGAACAATGCGTTCCGTTTGTAACTTTTTGTCTTTAGAAGATAAAAACCTCAAATAATGCCATAAAATTTTCACCAAGAAATAGGCTATTTGACTGATTTTGAAAAATTGTTTTCAATTATTCGTTGGTATATGATGAATACACCACATGCATATTTCTGCGAAATTTGCAGTATTTTACGTAAAATATTGTGTTGAAATTTAAACTACAATATTCGCGCTAAAAACGCTGTTTTTTTAATGGCGGGTGCATATGATCTGCGTGACGTCACAGACAAGTAAACGAGTGTACCGAAGTGTACATTCAGCGTGTTTCTAATATTTTTCTTATCAATTTACTAAAAAAAATGGTGTATAAATGGTGTATTGTGCCACAATGTACAAATACTTCTATAAAAACTCCACAAAAAGTGTTTGTTTCTGTTCCAACGAACCCTAAGAGACGTAATAAGTGGTTACAGTTAGCTCGAAGAGACCCAAACAGCATTTTATCTCATAGAAATGTTTTCATGTGTGAAGATCACTTTGATGTAAGTATGCCAGTAATATTTGATTCGAATAGTAATAGGAAATAAGTAAAAATTTATTTTTGTAAAACGAAATAAATATAGTACATATACATAACCTAAAACCATTTGATTAAAATGTGTTGTTTCCATCAACTTGATAGCAAAAACTGGTTTTACCTAGCTTCGATTATTACATTTCAGATGGAAAAAGATACAATTAATTACATGAAGTACAAAATGGGCTTAGAAATTTTGAAAGGTATTAATAGACATAACCTAAATATTTTGTGGAACCGCGACGCAAATTTATATAAAAAATATCATTATAAATAAATAAGTAGATACTTACACAGCAGTTTTTATATTTTTCAGCTCTGCAGCATAATAATCAGTATTATTTTTGAAGAAAAGTGCAACCATAATTGCGTCTATCGTAGGTAGATTTCTATTGTCGGCTCGTACAAAATTCTCGTCCATTTTGATAGCAAACACTTTTATTTTTATTACTAGACATTAATGTCTTGCGGAATCTTCTTTTAAAAATAGATAAAGAAAAGAAATAGATAAAAATAAGAGAAAAATAAATTCTTGTAAAAATAGCACAAGAAACGAAGAAAATACGACAAAAATGATAGAATCACATACAGCGTATAACAATAAACAATGTTTACTAGCGTGTGACGTCACGCGAGGCGTAGCCAATCACAGAACGTTCATGTCGCTGAATTAATTTCAAAAATAATTTGAATTTATTTTGTTTATTTTGAAAAATCTATAAATATTTTTGGATAAAACAGAGATAAATATGTTTTTTTATGCTATTACCTAATAGAATCACCACATTTCGTAGCATATTTTTAATAGTGTCAAATAGCCTATTGAAATATATTAAAAAAAACTCCTTATATCAATCCCCTTACACAAAACGTTCGCATAATCTCATCAACACATCGATTATAATATAAATCGGCGAATTTAAATTCTAACCCCATTCTGGAAATATGACAAACGTCATAAAAAGTAATAAAGGGGGTTCATAAAGTCCCCGAATGCATTGTCAATATAAAATGTTGGGTATAAAATATATTTTTCAAAGTGCGAAGACGCCCCCGTCGCGTTGAATGTGCTTCCGATGGCTTAAGAAAAGGCATAGACACGGCACTTGATATCTATATCAGTACAGCTATGGTACACATTTTTTCATACAACGTCGAAATATATGCAAGCCCACCCACCTAATGTAAAATAGTTAGCATACGAACGATTGCAATATAAGTTTTCTACACAGCCCTCACCGGGTACGGTTTTGTGTTGTAGGTACTTTCCCAGTCGGGCGGCTTTGATGTGTCCTACCTACCTCTGCTAAATCACCAGGAGCAAGACAAACAAAGTTGTACATGCTCACAAACGATTATCCTGTGTGAAAATTGAACTCATAAGCTTTAGTGTTAAAGTAGCATTGATAACCACTCCACTGCCAGGCTTGTCACTAGAATTTAGGGTTAGAATTATCAAACAAATAAACTCTTCCGCTATATATATTGGTATAGTATGTATATGTATGTATATCTGCACGTCAGCAAAGAAAACTGAGCGCCATAAGACGCGGTCCTTACATACCTCCCTCGCTTCTTTAACATTCTTAGCTTTTAGGCTCCTGACATATTAGTATAGATTCGTAGTATACACAATACAATACACTTTATTGCACCAAAAGAATAATACATAAGAAAAGAACAATAACGAAGTATCAGTACAACGGTGGTCTTATCGCGATGCGATCTCTTTCAGACAACCTTAGGGTAGAGGAGAAGTAAAGAAACAAGCTAGGGTGGTGCAGAGCATAACTAATAAATAAAGTAATTATATAAATAAATACACAAACATACATAACTACATATGTTATATATAACCAAGTACACACAATTACACACAATTTATCAAATTGATGAATACATTGAATAAAATATACTTTATTGGCAGAGCTGCGATAGCCAGCGGAGCCACATTACCCTCAAAATTGCCGTTTGGGGTAGACTGATGTCATCCAGCTAGCGTTTAGACGGTAATAGTGAGAAACTCCAAAATCGATACACTAATAGCTAACATATTGTAGTTTTGTATCCTTTAATTTGAAATTTAAATGTTCGTTGGTGAGGAAGAACGGTCCAAAATTGTTCCAATTAGAAAAAAAAACATATGGGAAAACGTATGGCCGGCCACTCTGCAGTGCAGAGTCTGCACTGCACTCCCATCAACAGAAAAAGTAACAGCACTCGTCGCTAGATGTCGTACAGGGTTCCATATATTTTAAAAAAATTAAAAATAAAATATTTAAATATTTTTTAAATTTAAAAAATATCAGCTCTGCCTACACAGCTTGCTGTTATTTACTAGTATATTAGTAAGGACGGTTCTTTGGTTGTAATCTCGTATCAAATGAAGATACTCTTTCAGCAGGGCTGCTAGTGCAATGTATCTGAGCTGGACTTCACTTTTGGCAGATGCTAATCTATGTAACTTTAATAAGACATTTAGACTATTTTGAATTTTGCATAAATATATTTCTACACAATATTTGAATTGCGCTGTAACCAAGGCTGACAAATAAATCATTTTTCTCCGATATGATTGGCCGCAGATTTACTTAAAACGGTTGCCAGTTCTAATCGTTGCGAGGTCTGTTGATCTCAGCTGAGCACAGGAAGAGGATATTGCAACACTCCCGATGGCTCAGTCGTCACACAGGGCCGTTTGATACAGCACCACAAAGGCTTTGTGCTCAACTGTGAAAGATTGCAGCGGCTACATTTTGAATATGCCACTCTAGCTTCTAACGATGCGGTTTTTGAGCATCCTCAAGATTGGTGCAGGGATCGTTTGTTTAAAAGATGAGACAGGTTGCCATTCATCATTATCAACCCTATGGTATACCTACTATTTTAAGGGAAAGCTTCTTTTAGCACACTGAGAGCTCGGTGGCGTAGAAATGAAACGTATTGTTGCGGTACTTTGACGCCAACGCAGGTTCGATTCCCATACAGGACAAGCACTTGTGTGCATGAACATGTCTGTTTGTCTTGGTCTTTGTGTTTTTAAGAGAGGTAGGGTACATTAAAGCAGCTCGTCTGGGAAAGTACCTCCACCTTACAATAAACCGCTGCCAAATAACAACTCGCTATGGGGTTGTTGGATGCCTGCGTGTGAGTGAAGTCACCTGTAAGCTCGTAAGGACTAGCTGTGTTACTGGCGGAGGTGGCAATGCGCATGTGATACTTAATGTATTGCAAGCGCTCATAGGCGTGTATGTATCCCGACGTCGTAAAAAAAATGAGCGATTTATAAATGGGGCAAATATTAGTCAAATGAGTGAATGCGCATCTGATATACTCATATCTAGACGTCAATAAATAAATAATAAATAAATATTGTCGGACAAATTACACAGCGCCATCTAGCCCCAAAGTAAGCGAAGCTTGTGTTATGGGTACTAGACAACTGATAAAAATACGTAAATACATTTTTTTTTTGTAAATACATACTTATTATACATAGAAAATACCCAGACCAATATAAACAGACATGTTCATGCACACAAATGTTTGTACTGTGTGGTAATCGAACCCACGAGCGTTGGTGTCAAAGTAGCGTCACAGCGCGTTTCACCACTGCGCCACCGAGCTCGCCAATACAATGTATATACCGGGAATTAACATATATTGTATTGACAGCAAATACGGATGGTTGTTATTTGCCTGTCGCTCGTATTTCATTTGCTAAATAACTATTAGAACATATTTGTGCAACCGTGTACATGCAGTAACGTTTAGTTATTAAATCAGTATATACAGCAATATCACGCTGGGCGAAGTATTGCATCATAGATTCGTGCAATTCTTAATTTCATTCCGCAATATCTATGCAGATAAATAAAATTGGAGTGTATGTTTGTAATATTGAAATAACCGCTTTTTACTAAATGCATGTGAATGTATACACGGTACCTACAT
Source organism: Pyralis farinalis (assembly GCA_947507595.1). NCBI lineage: Eukaryota > Metazoa > Arthropoda > Insecta > Lepidoptera > Pyralidae > Pyralis > Pyralis farinalis. The sequence continues at coordinate 26,342,572 of OX382279.1, forward strand.
ATACCAAAATGAATATTTTTACAATTTTTGTCTTTCTGTCTGTTTGTTCGGGCTAATCTCTGAAACAGCTGGACCGATTTTGACGGGACTTTCACTGTCAGATAGCTGATGTAATAAGGAGTAATTTAGGCTACTTTGATTTAACAAAAAAAATATTTATTTATTGACAGCAAATACGGATGGTTGTTATTTGCCTGTCGCTCAACAACAAAATATTTATTTTATTAATATAAATAAATAATGAAAAAATAACGCGCGGACGAAGTACATAATACATATCTATTATTATTTTGCTATTCGCTATTTTACTCTGCTTATTTAGGTACTTATAATCAAATAAGTAAAATTATAACTGAACAATAACTTTTTTGTTAAATTCCGCGCGGACGAAGTCGCGGGCACAGCTAGTATTACATAAACACACAGTATATAACACACAAATTCATGGGACCCGTTCTGTCTGCTCGTTTCTTTTTTTATACAACTAGATTGGCAAACACACATGCGGCCCGCATTAGGTAAGCGGTCACCGCAGGCTATTGACGCTCGCAACAAGAGGGGTTGCATTTTATATCAGGCGGGGTATCAGGGCGCGTGTTGTTGCTCATCCAGTTGCTCACATCGAACAAATTATATAGCCACCAATTAGTTCATGCGGCCTAGCGCCGGCCGGCACCCACCCACTACTGTTAGTAAGTGCAACATGCCGACGCTGCCATGGCTGCTCCGGTAGTCTCTGCCTCGGCTGCTGCGGTCGTCCGCCATCTGGAACAGAATCCGCATGCCTCCACCACCGTCGCTGCCACGACTGGCCTGGTCGTCGCTGCGACACGTGTTTCGCCTCTCCACGAGGCATCATCAGGCGTTGTAGACGTTAATCGTAAGAATAACATGCTACAAGTGACAAATCTGTCTGAGGTTTTATCTGATAGGCCCGTAAAAAAAATTGGAAATCAACTGATAAAGAGAGCAGACGAAGCGAGAAATTCTGGGTATCATAGTTGACAGACATTTTGAGAGCCGAGTGTTAAAACCTGGTTCTTCACTCTTTGTGAATTGTTAATTAAATAAATAAATATTGTCGGACAAATTACACAGCGCCACCTAGCCCCAAAGTAAGCGAAGCTTGTGTTATGGGTACAAGACAACTGATAAACATACGTAAAATACATTTTTTTTTTTTGTAAATACATACTTATCATACATAGAAAATACCCAGACCAAGACAAACAGACATGTTCATGCACACAAATGTTTGTACTGTGTGGGAATCGAACCCACGAGCGTTGGTGTCAAAGTAGTGTAACAACAACGCGTTTCACCACTGAGCATCATGCAGCAAAATATTTTGTTGTCATGCGTTGCCGACCCTCTAAAAACCTCTTCACGCATTTCTTGAAGAACTCCATGTTGTAGTCCCTTGGAAAAACCTCGGCTGGGAGCTCATTCCACAGCTTGAGAGTTCTCGGAAGAAAACTTCTCTGGAACCGAACAGTACGCGAGCACTGCGGTACCAGCGTGTGAGGGTGAACTTGGCATCATTTCGAACAACTCTTCAGAACACAACCCGTTGTACAATCGGTAGAACACACAAAGGGAGGCAAAATCTCGCCTTAAACTTAAGGGTTCAATACCGTGTGGAAGCCTAGTAAGCCTAGCCCCAAGTGTTCAAAATGCATGTTATCGTTTTTGTCACACACCATTATTAAATAAATCCTCCATTCTAAACATGTCCTCAAGACGACATCTGCATCTCGCAAGCCTACTGCTTGAAACAAAAAAGTTCCAATAACCAGAAAACTTATTTTCGAAGTTGAGGATAATATCTCCTTTCGATAAGAGATATGGTACTAGATCCACATGAGGCACCTTGTTGGGTTACTCGTACAAAACCTTCATTCATGACCAGCATTCACGGGCAGTTTTCGCTACCATGCAATCAAGTGTTGGATTAACATCCCATTGCTGAGAAATCTAACAACAAAATATTTTTTCAAGAAACAATACAAATCATTTCTCCTCCGCAGTTGAGCAGCGTGGTTGGAGTATGCTCTAAACCCGTTCGATTAAAGGGAGAATCACATCCCTGCAGTGGGATGAGTTAGAGTTATTTTTATACCACTAAGGTGGTAATCGTACGGCCCGCCTGATGGCAAGCAGTTACCGTAGCCTATGTACATTTGTAAGACCAAGGGTGTTACTCATGCGTTACTGACCCTGTAAAAACCTCTTCACGCCTTTCTTGAAGAACCCCATGCCGTAGTCCCTTGGGAAGACCTCGGTTAGGTGTTTATTCCATAACTTAAGAGTTCTCGGAAGAAAACTCCGCTGAAACCACACAGTACGCGACCATTGCTGTTCCAGTGTGTGAGGGTGAACTCCCAGCCGTCGGCGAGCGGTGCGGTTATAAGAGGAAGCTCTTGGCATCGCATTGAATAATTCTTCAGAACACAACCCGTTGTACATTCGGTAGACCACACAAAAGAAGGTAAAATCTTGCACTCAATACAATACTAAATACCGTATGTGGGCTTAGGATTGCCGACAATTCTCACAGCTCCTTTCGGAACCGAATCCCAAGGCTGGTAACCAGGTGCGCCAGCCCAAAGGTGACAACAGTAACGTGACTACAGGGTTGATGCAGTAGTGGTATTCATTTACCAAATGTCTGACTAATGTGTCATAGAAAGGTGTAAGATATTACTTGTGGTTACCACCTCAGTGATATAAAAAACCCTAACTGCAAGGATGCCGGTCTCCCTTCAACCGAACAGCTTGACGACCACTTCGGTGGCTCAGTCGTGAATGACGCGACTTTGACACCAACGCTCGTGGGTTCCATTCCTACACAAGACGAACATTTGTGTACATGAACATGTCTGTTTGTCGTGGTCTGGATATTTTAAGAGAGGTAGGGCGCATCACAGCCAAATAACAACTCCCTAGAGGGTTGTTGTGTTCCTGCGTGTGAGTGAGGTTACTAGTAAGCTCCTAAGGAAATAGGCTACGGTAACTGCTTTACATCAGATGGGCCGTATGCTCGTATGTCTCCCGACGTTGTATAAAAGAAAAGATATTATGAAGCTTTTTGAATAGAAAATGTTATTTTTCCGTCACATTCAGTCAAAAAATGGGGTATCGAAAATCCGCTGAAGACGTACCTCCCCAGAATATATAGCGAATGAATACAAATGGTCGCGAATATGGCAGCAGGCTGTATTGGCTGAAATATGTTAACAATAACGCCCAGTTACAAGATGTACGGCGCACTTAGGGGATGAAAGAAGGGGTAGAGATTGTTAGCCCTTTCAACTATTTGGGAAGTATGATTTCTTTGTTTTGATATGTTTGGGCTTGGTGGTTTTAGTGAGTCAGTTTAAAAAGCAACAAATGTCTAAGGCAGACATTAATAAAATGGTTTTTGAGTTGAATTGTTCCAATATTCTTCTCTTTTAAGAGTACAAGAATAATTAATATATTTATTAAATTCAGATTCATTATTTCTACTTCTAAGTTTTTGATAGTGCCTCGTGCCTCGTAGCCTCGTGAAGAGTCAAAACACGTGTCGCAGCGATGACCAGGTCAGTCGTGGCAGCGACGGTGGGGCATGGCTAGTGGGTGTGTGCCGGCCGGCGATAGGCTGCATGAACTAATTGGTGGCGGAAGCATACAAAGCCGGTTAGATCAATTTGCAAATAATTAATATGTTGGTGTAAGGAAACAATCAACAACTTAGAAGTGGAAATAAGTTAATATTTTCTCGTAAATTGCATTCAAATCTACAATAATTTGCCTGAAACAGTGACACAGCATCATCTTCAACATCATTTCCTAACAACGTGTTCAAAAAGCACATCGAAAATAATCTCTGGAAAAAGACAACCTTTTCTTAGTAATCTTTAATTCTTCCATTTGACACCATTGTTGCATCAATATGAATGAAATTATTGCAATGTAACAAATTGAAAAAATACCTACTTGGCAAGTTTCTTTCGGCATGTCTAAATCGCCAAGGGTCGTTTCCGAAACGCTAGCAGATGAAAAAAGAAATATATTAACATAAGAGCATTGAATAATATGCCAATAGATTATATTTAAAAAATGTATGACGTGTCTAAGTGCCCGCGAGGGCGCATTGGCAAATAAAGGATTGTTATCGTTCAGAAAGTAGTAAATTATTAATCTATTTAGTAATTACTAATTTACTTACTAAAATTTTGTTCCAACATAATGTACTTTGTTACTTTCAAATCAATTGCAATTAGATTGTTCACGTGCCAAACTTATGAAAATTACAAAACTTTGCACTTATGTTTTGTATGAACTATTCTTAGCTTCGCCGAAGAAGTACCTTACTTGAACACTGCAGCTGTACCGTTCGGAATCAGTAGGGCATCTATCTACTTAAACATAAATTTTATAAAATTGGCCACGTATTGTGAACCCAGCTGAAGTAGAGAAAACTGCAGCAAAATAATGATTCCTTGGGGGTTGTTGTGTGTTGAGTTAGGTTATTTCATACGTTGTCAAGTGATTAATTGATCTGTGATTAGATTACCACACATCTCTAATTTCGGTTGAGTTGACGACAACGACGAATAGAATCGACAGAGTTGATAAACAAGTCTTAAAATGACTTGTTAATAAAGTAACTTCTATTCTGTCATACAATAAGGATATTAATACATAATCCTTGGAGAACAAAAGACATATTTATTTTGCCTACAGCATCATATAACATAAACGCATATATCGGATATACAGTATGTCATCAGTACTTGATAATTATTTTTTTCCATTCCAACACAAGAATTAATACCCCCAAGCAAAACCCTTCAATTCTTCAGAGCAACCCGCGTCTCCGACACAAGCGCTAATAACCGCCCCACTCGGGGTGGTAACCCCCCCTGAAATCTTCACTGGATGGATGTTCTAATATTCAAATGGGATACGGAACTATTATTGTTGGAGCTACTGTCGATATAGATGGTGATTTTGTAGTTTTGATACTGGCTATTGTTTCAAAAATAAGTTAAGAATTTGATAGGTTCTAGATTAGCTACAGAATTGGATTAATATAAAACTATAATAAACAGTTGAAACCTCTTACAACTTATATTATTGATATTGACAGTGAACACATACTTATAAGTAAAAAAAAAAAATTAAATATTCACAAAGGTTTTTTATCTTCCACAAACTACCAATTTTATCCCAACTCTAAGATCATCGGGTTAAGGTTTGACTGACTCAATTAGGAGAGAAAAGAAATCCAAACTCGATGGACAAACTTGTATGCATGCAAATTGATCAAACCTGCTTCATGTGCTTCTACCACAAGACACAAAGTTAGGTCAAATTGCATGTAAATTTGACTTTCGCAACATGACGTCTGAATTTATTAACTATTAACGGGTGTAGTTAATATAATGACTATTCATGATTATTTATCTAAAACTAGAAGAACCTATTTCCACATTAACTGCATTTTTGAAACTATCTCGAGAAGACTTTCGGTCTTACTTTTTCATAATTCTGACTAGTTCTACAAACCCGGCACATCAAATTTTCGAGAAATGCGGCGTTGATATAGGGAGCATGATAAAATACTCAATTTCTTTCATATTACATTCCTGCAAGCAAGATATACAGATGTCTCTTATACCTCTGATTAAGCTGCATCAGCAGGTTCTTTTTTAAATCTCTTGCAAGCTCACTCTCACACTCAGTTTACGGATACACGTAACGTAACTCTTACTTAACATTCGTGGAGACGACCGCAGCAGCCAAGACAGAGACGACCGGAGCAGCCATGGCAGCGACGGCATGCGCTCTAGTTCACATGAACATGACTAATCGGTAGCGCATCAAATTATCTGTTTGACTTTTGCAAAATAACGCCTGAATCTATTAACTAATTCTAGTAACGTCTTTTTTTAAGGTTACTCCTATATCCTGGTACTAGATAGATAAATATAATCACAAAATACTTGTTAGTAAGCAGACTAATCTATCAACCATTTTCAAGGGGAGATGAACAATCTGCTCGCATAAGTAAAACGAGAATATTCTGCAAAAGCAAACGTAAACATCAGACGAACTGTCAGAAATCGCCGACAGCGACACTTCGTACACATCAAGTATCAAGAATGTTTGATCGCGGTAACGGCAACTTCTTTGCATACTTCCCGCGATGGGTGTCAGTGTGCGATACGTCACTTATATTATATTGTCTGCCTACACATATTGCGGAACAGTGCTGCGAACGTGTCGATATCCTCCATATCGATATTTTAGCTATCTTCTACTGTGAGAACTTCTGAACTTTTAACTACTTCACTTTTAAGAGTGGTAGGGCGTATCGAAACAGCCCATCTGGGGAAGTAACTCTACCTCACAGAAAACCGCAGCAAACTAACAACTCCCTAGACGGATGTTGTGTTCCTGCGTGTGAGTGAGGTCACCAGTAAGCTCCCATAGAGTTGCTGTGTTACCAGCAGAGGTGGCATCGCGCGAGTGATACTCAATGTATTGCAAGCGTTTATAGGCTACGGCAACCGCTTTACATCAGGTGGGCCGTATGCTTGAATGCCTCCCGACGTTGTATAAAAAAATACTATATAACGAGACAACATCAAGGCATACAAGTCCTTTTTTGGTACTTTAATGCAAAGCAAAGTGCGTTCAGCTCGGGAGCTTTCAGTAGAGTGACGTCGGGCCGATGCTCCTGTTACGGTTGATCAGATGCCGTGACACCTTCCGACATGACACGATGGTCCTCAATGATTATAACAATTATGTTTGTCTACCTGTTTGATTTGCGTCTCGCAAAAATTACCAAACGTGTAGTTCGACAAAGGTTTTTCAGCGTTCTTCGTTGAAATAGACTAACCTCTCTATTTAAGATTGTTCGCAAAACTACAGCTCGGGGTTCTTCAAATAGAAAAAAAAAACTAAATAGAACGAAAATGAAGAAACCTTTTACAGTGATGGCAATATTCCTGTTAAGTAATAGTTTTCTAAGCCGCCATTAGCTTCTTCCCTATCTACGTGGTATAGAGAATTATTTGTGTCAGAGAAAGCTGTGAATTTGAACTAATTCGAAAAAAAAAAATAACAGCGATGCCTGCAGGAAAGAGGGCAACTGAGAAAATTTGATAAAACATGCATTCGATTAATTACATTCTCGGTGGCGTAGTGTGGTAGTTAGTATCACTACTTTAACACCAATGTTCGTGGGTTCGATTCCCACAGTCCAGATGACTGTGGGTATCGAACCAACGTGTATGAACTATTTGTTTGTCTTGTTCTGTTTTTAAGAGAGGTAGGGCGCATCAAGTCTGGTGAAGTACCTGCACCTCACAGAAAACCGCAGCCAAATAACAACTCCCTAGTGCGTTGTTGTGTTCTTGCGTGTGAGTGAGGTCTCCAGTAAGCTCCTAAGAAGTGTATGTATTAACAGCAGATGTGGTATCACGCAAGTGATACTTAATGTGTTGCAAGCGTTCATAGATCACTTTTTTTTTTACACAGCGCCATCTAGCCCCATAGTAAGCGAAGCTTGTGTTATGGGTACTAGACAACTGATAAATATACGTAAATATTTTTTTTTGTAAATACTAATACTTATTATACATATAAAATACCCAAAACAGACATGTTCATGCACACAAATGTTTGTACTGTGTGCGAATCGGACCCACGAGCGTTGGTGTCAAAGTAGCGTAACAGCGTGTTCCACCACTGCGCCACCGAGCTCGTCAAAAATATTAGGTGAGCCGTACGCATGTAATGTCTCCTTACGTCTTATAAAAAATTCCTCATCAGTTTTTAGTTGATAATCTATCGACAAACATGTCCCATCACTACCACTAACCAAGATATATCAGCTCACTTCATTTATTCGTGTGCTCGTATCTTTTGTTTGGTATATTTTTGACAAGTACAAAGCGAAATCTGCGCTTGTCGTATGTTTGACAGGGGTGGGGGTTGATGGGGGGATGCTAAGTTGTTATTAAGTACTGCACTTGATATTGTATAGGTTTGATGTTTGTGAGGATAGTGGCGAAGGAATTTTGTATGTGTTCAAATGGTGAATAGAATTTTCGTTTATTATGAAAATGGTAGAGAACTACCACTGTTATACCACTATGATAGCATACCTTACTGTCGCTTCAACATATGCTTATACTGCTAATATGGTCCCGATTTCTCATCATCGACTGCCAGTTGGCGAAGACCTGAATATTGAAGCCGCTTATTGGCTTTGATTAAAGACTGTCTGACTGAATAACAACAGCTTAGTTCTTCCTGGTTCCTTTCTGATAACCTTCTTCCAGGAGCACAACCCTCTAAGGTATTGTTACATGACAGTGGTGTTTTAAACTGCAATTTTACTCACTTGCGTGAACACAACAATCCTTCAGAAAGTTGTTATTTGTTATTATATATTTTCCGTGAGGTATTTTATTAGTCGGGCTGCTTTATTGCGCATTACCTCTCTTTACACACACGCATATGACTTGTTCATGCATACAGACGGTTGCCCTGTGTGGGACTCGAACCTACGGGCCTTATTGTTGAATTAACATTATTAACCCCGCGACGTATCAAAAGGTAGACACGTTATACACCAACATTATTGTATTTTAAAATGGCGCAACTAGCTATCTACGTACAGTTATTTATTATGACACTTTGCTCTAACAAAGAGACAAATGATAGGGCATACCTGTCGTTAGAAAGAGATGAATATACATCTTAAAAGATTTACGCTTTGTAACGAAGTACGTATAGACGCGACGCGAGAGCGCGCCCAACTGAATGCGAGTTAGGCAATTACCTTACTTTCGTATTGCCATTTTAGAGCGTATACGTATCTATAACTATAAAACATCTTACATTAACCACCCAAAATTGTATTGGGATCTACGTGGCTATACACGAGTTTCTACTCCCGCCTTCATCGTAGCACTCTCGCTCGCACTTGCCTCCAATAGTTATTCAAAAATATATGTTAATAACTATTGTCAATATGGATATGGAATTATTCAGTATTTTATCATCTTGCTCACTTGATGTGAAGCGGTTACCAGTTTTTTTTTTATACCACTAAGGTAGTAAACAAGCTTACGGCCTGCCTGATGGTAAGCAGTTACCGTAGCCTATGGACATTTGCAACACCAGGGGTGTCACTCTTGCGTTGCCGACTCTGTAAGAACTTCTTCACGCCTTTCTTGAAGAACCCCATACTGTAGTCCCTTGAGAAAACCTCGGCAGGGAGCTCATTCCACAACTTAATAGTTCTCGGAAGAAAGCTTCTCAGGAACCGCACAGTACGCGACCATTGCGGATCCAGTGTATGAGGGTGAACTCCCAGCCGCCGGCGAGCAGTGTAATGGTAAAACGAGGCTGTTGGCATGATATCGAACAATTCCTCAGAACACAACCCATTGTACAATCGGTAGAACACGCAAAGGGAGGCGAAATCTCTCCTTAGACTCAAGGGCTCAATACCGTGTGTGAGTTTAGGATCATCGACGATTCTCACAGCTCGTCTTTGCACCGAGTCACAAGGTCCTAGCTGGTAACCAGGTGCCCCCGCCCAGAGATGACTACAGTACTCCATATGCGCTTTTGGGACTTATATGTAAGTATGTCTATGAACTCTTTCAATAGGCACACGAAATATCACTCATGACCACGACCTCTACCAACGAACCACCACCCTGGGACTGTGGTAACTTTAACAAATTGACATCATTTCCTTTTTAGGGTTCCGTACCCAAAGGGTAAAACGGAACCCTATTACTGAGGCTCCGCTGTCCGTCCGTCCGTCCGTCTGTCACCAGGCTGTATCTCATGAACCGTGATAGTTAGACACTTGAAATTTTCACAGATGATGTATTTCTGTTGCCGCTATAACAACAAATACTAAAAAATAGAATAAAATAAATATTTAAGGGGGCTCCCATACAATAAACGTGATTTTTTTGCTCATTTTTGCTCGATATTGATAACGGCAACAGGTAGACGCTTGAAATATTCACAGTATATTTAGTTATATATTCACAGTAAGAATAAATAATTAAATCAAAATAAAACAAATATTTAAGGGGGGCTCCCATACAACAAACGTGATTTTTTTTGCCGTTTTTATAGATAATGGTGCGCGAGTCCGACTCGCACTTGGCCGATTTTTTTTTCAATTCTTGATTCTTCTTGATTGTTATAAATTTGTTGCAATTATAATGATGTAATAATATATTTATGAAATTGGATATATATTGTGACGTGGAGTTATGAAATTTACTTAAAAATACTTGCACGCCTACAGTACAGGATGGTTACAGGTAAGTTTATTCACATGTACAAGACATTTTTAAGATATTTGTTACCCATCTACCACATCAACCCTTACTCATCCCACTGCAGGGATACGAGTCTCCCTTCAACCGAAGGGGTTTAGAGCATACTCCACCGCGCTGTACTAATGCGGATTGCCGAAGGCCAGTGTTTTCAAGCCGCCCGAGGCCACTAACTAAGCTTAACGACTGTCATCTATCGACAACAGCCGGGACCGACGGCTTAACGTGCCCTCCGAAGCACGGAGAAACTCGTGATATAACCCCACCATCCATGCAGGCTGCGGTCGTCATTGCTTAACCTGCGTGTTCGGTTAGAATAACACGCGCAAAGACGCCATAGAGCTCTCAACCTTTGTTACCCATATTTTGCAAGAAATAAATTATTCTATTCTTATATTCACCCGCCAGAACAGGGTTTTAGGGTCGGCAACGTATGAGTGACACCCCTGATGTTGCAAATGTGCTGTGGTAACTGCTTACCATCAGGTAGATCGTATGCTTGATTGCTATTTTGTAGTGTTAAAAAAAAGAACATAATAAGCTTTCAGGGAATTATTTGGCCGCGGTCTTATGGCTTGGTGGAGCCTCGTTTACTAGCTCGCAGGGTTCACTCGCATCCTTCAACACATATCGAGACCATCGCCCTTTTGCAGATATAGTTAATCTTTATATTTGCGAACAAGTAACTGAACAATGTGGAGGAAGGCATTATGTGACGCCCCTTCTGCTCTAAATGCTTTTAGCCATGTTTGAATGGTATGTGTTATGCAGTAAAGTGCACTGTAAACTTTTTACTGGCCTTATAATTTTAATATAACGAAGCGTGAAGAAGCATCTTGCGGGCCAACATGGCAGCGTTAACTGACAGGACACTGCGTAGTCTTTTGTCAGTCGCCGTTGCGATTTGGGCTCCTCATTCGCGTACCATCAGGCGAAGCGGAGGCAATATGCTGAGTTTACATAAAAAATATGTGGTCCTTCACTACGGGCCGTATGGAGAGGCTCAAGGTCGCTCAGCGTGTTATAGAAAGAGCTATGCTCGGGGTTTCTCTGCGTAATAGAATCCGAAATAAGGATATCCGCAGTAGAACTAAGGGAGCCGACATAGCCCACAGGATAAGCAAACTCGGTGTACGCAGTGTGGGACGATCCCCCACTAGATGGAGCGACGACCTCAAGAGGTTTGTAGGGAGTCGATGGATGCAGGTGGCACAGGATTGAGACGAGTGGCGCTCTAAAGGGGAGGCATATGTTCAGCAGTGGACGAATACAGGCTAAAATGATGATGATGATGACATAAATATATATATATATATATAAGTAGGATTCAGTGATGGTTGGAAATTATGTTCAGTTTACAAAATACTATTATATCTGGTGGATTTCTGAGGGCTCGCTGTATTCTACGAGTGATTACTGGACAGCTCCAAGCGGGGCAGGTTACCAATGTTATTATTTGAATAAACAGCGTCCAGACTAGAACCGCTTTAGATCAGGTGGGTCGCTTGCTTGTGTCGTACAGTGTTGTACAGAAAAACGTGCAGTTCGCACGTGTACGCACCTGATTGATAGGGAACTGGTTCAGATTGTATTTACTCTTAATGAATTTACAAGAACTTCTTTGTTCTTGTTATGATGTAGATTATAGCACACTGCCGCATTAGGAGTAAAGCTGTAAATTTTATTGTGGATAATAAATAATTTAAATTAAGCCGGGTAGGGCACAGGCCGCCTAAGAAAGTACCGCCACTTCGCAGAAAACCGTAGATAAATAACTACTCCCTGGAGGTCTGTTGTATACCTAAGAGTAAAGGTACCAGGTAAGAAAAGCTGTGTACGAGTAAACAACACCAACGATCCTGTATTGCAAGAGCTTTTAGGAAATGGTAACTAATTAACATTCAGAGGGATGGGACGCATACAACCATAAGCCTGTATGCCTCCCGACGTTAAGAATTATAAAAGTAATAAACAAATTAAGTAAATAAATAAGAGGTTATCAATGAACAAATTGGAGTTCTTAGTTCTTTAGAAATTAAATTACATAGTTACATATATGCCGATGCGATCCGATGTCAATACCCCTAAAGGCAGGATAGGCAGAATATGCATGCTCAAATATATTTATTCGTGACACTTACCTCGTAAACCATACTCTTTGGAACAAATAAATATCTATCCATAAAAAAAAAAGAAATCAATAATTACATACCTCTATCTCGCATATCACCGTCCGGATGCTGACGCCCGTCCCGTGTACAATTTGATTAATTTTCGACTAGTACAAAATGCGCTCTAATTAAAACTAGCGTAAGTGGCTTCAGCGATAAGAGAACAGTTTTGGAGTGTCTGGTGCGCGCTTACACAAGGCGTATCGGCTTTCTTACGATGTATCATTCACACGCACAATTGATGTGAACATTGACGAGCTCGGTAGCGCGACTTTGACACCAATGCTCGTGAGCTCGGGTCCCATACAGGACAAACATGTGTGTGCATGAACGTGTCTGTTCGTTTTAATCTGGGTGTATTTAAGCCAAGAAAATAACAAATAACAACTTCCTAGAGGGGAGGCACGTGGAAGTCACCAGTAAGCTCCTTAGGAGTGCAGCAGTAGAGGTGGTATCGCGTAAGTGTTACTTAATATATTAAAAGCGTTCATAAGCATTCATAGTTAGACCGCATATTGCCATGCCATCATGCAACCACAAAGTAACTACTCCACTCCCACGTCTTCTGTTATTCAAAATAAGTTTGTTGAGTTGATAAGACAAAGGTCGTGATGTCTAATTATACCTCACTTGATTAGTCCGAGAGCCTGTGAGTCTTAAAATTCGTCAATGCCCGACTCTTCTGGTTGACGAACACTTCTGAATGATCATCATCATCGTCAACATTTCAGCTGTTCACTGCTGAACATAGATCTCTAGATATTCTAAGGATGCATGACGAATGGTCCTGCGCCGCTTGCATCCATCTACTGCGATCTTCAGATCGTCGGTTCATTGTATAGTGGAAATTATTATTGATTATTATATATATTTTTTTTCACGGGTATTATCCCAGTCATTTGATAGGCGTGCGCGGGGATATGGATCCAACGCGTAGAGGCCCTTTTGAGAAGATTCATGTTATGTTGTACACCCACCGAAACCCGCTCCTAAAAATATCGTTAGATCCATATATCTATGAGCAGGTCACGGCAGGTATTTGGACTATTGCGAATGTGTAGGAAATTATTAGTCTATTGTAATGATGTCTGGAGGGATTATTGGTACTGGGTTATTGCAGAAGAGGGACGGACACCTGCCATAACTATCATATTCAGATGTTACTTTTGGCAGGTGGTGGCTCGCCACTCACTAGATGGGCCCCCGAAATGCCAGAGAAACTCGGCCGGGGGCAATACCGGTGTGAGTGACTCAGGGGTGTCGAGAGGTATGCTGCGCTTTCTCCGAAGTTACTCGCGGCGTTATGCCCTTTAACACTTCCACCCCTGGAGCATATCACCTGCTAGAGCAATATACTCTATCGACTCCTCTCTGGACGGCCAATGAAGGCAAGCCAGAGCTGAGAGTCCTGCGGGCCTTCTTGACTTTTCACTCCGACCGACGAAGACACGTCGGAGACGAAGGCCCTGATCGACTCTCTGGAGCACTCGGGCACCCGTGGTGTCGTTACGCACCAACAGCTCGCCACAAGCAGCCCTGGGTTATTATATTGTTATTAGGTGCTATAATACAATGCCTCGGGCAGTCGGGTGTTTTAATGGTTTGTGATATTTATTTTAAAAATCAATATAATACGAAAAGTTTTTTAATAAGAAATGTTACCTGAACATAATTAAAATTTGAAATAATCGTAATCGTAAGCTCGCTCAATTCTCACATATACGTAAGTATTACCTTCAAACTGACCACATTCCGCGTCCCACCAGCTAGCTACCCAAGCTCACCAGTGTACCAACACTGTATAAGAACGTCGCACCCTCATCGGTCGTACGAGCCACGCGTGGAGATACCAACCACTCATTGTATCGCGAGTTGACTTTGACAAGAAGTTAAGGAGTTGTGTTAGCACCCAATTTTGGGACGTAACAACTTTTAACCCTATATTTGCGGTAATTAAACCGCTTACTGAGAAATTGTTTTCGACGTACATATTGGGTGTCGTTTCCTAGTGTTTACCTACGAATTTTGTTAATAAGTATAATTGTAAACATCGACTCATCAAACATACACCTATGTTTTATGTCGTTGCAGTAAAGTTGAGTTTTGAACGGTTTTGTATAGCTTGATCTGTCACCGTGTATACAACATATGGCCCATGTAATATAAGTGGTTACAGTAGATTATAAACGCTTGCAATGTAGGAGGATTCGCTCACGCGCTGCCACCCGTGCTGTTGACACAGCAACTCCACAGGAGCTTACCAAGTCCGCTTATCCAGGGAGTTGTTATTTATCTGGGTTTTTCTGTGAGGTGGCGGTACTTCCGCAGGTAGACTGACTCCGCAGGCACGCAAGCATATGGTCCACCTGATGTAAAGTGGTTACCGTAGCCTATGAATGGTAATTCATTAATTCATTAAATGTCACTCGCGCGATGCCACCTCTGCTGCTAACACAGCAACTCCTTAGGAGCTCACTGGTGACCTCACTCGCACGCAGGAGCTCAACAACACTCCAGGGAGCTAGCTGTTTGGCTGCGGGTTTCTCGGGAATCGAAACCACGAGCGTTGGTATCAAAGTCGCGTGTTTAACCGAAGTACCACCTAGCTCGTGCCCTACCTCCCTTATACACAAAGACGACTTCTTTTGTGTAGTATTTTAGTATTACTTTAAGAGAGGTAGGGCGAATCAAAGCCCGTCTGGGGAAGTGCCTCCACCTCACAGAAAACCGCAGCCAAATAACAACTCTCTAGAGGGTTGTTACGTTCCTGCGTGTGAGTGAAGTCACCAGTAAGCTCCTCTGGAGTTGCTGTATAAGTAGCAGTGGAGGCATCGCGCGAGTAATACTTAGTATATTACTCTGTATGTTGTCACCTTGTGTATATTGTATGTAAATCGCGAAATATTTGAAAATATAAATAAATAAATAAATATTGTCAGCCAAATTACACAGCGCCATCTAGCCCCAAAGTAATCGAACCTTGTGTTATGGGTACTAGATAACTGATAAACATACGTAAATACATTTTTTTCGTAAATACATACTTATTATACATAGAAAACATCCAGACCAAGACAAACAGACATGTTCATGCACACAAATGTTTGTACTGTGTGGGAATCGAACCCACGAGCGTTGGTGCCAAAGTAGCGTAACAGCGCGTTTCACCACTGCGCCACCGAGCTCGTCAAAAATATGTAATTTAATTCGTGCAGTTATCCAAATTGACTGACTATACGTGAAGACTTATTAGTGGCTTTCAGGTGCTTGGAATAAGTTTTTTAGAAAATATTGTAAAAGCTGTTAGTCTTCCAAATAATAATAAATAGATAAACAAATACAAGCGTTAATAGACTATGGTAACCACTTTACATCAGGTGGGACGTATGCTTGTATGCCTCCCGACTTTGTATATAAAAAGAGTATCTTATTTTGTAGATATAAATGCTACATATTCTTTAGATTCCTGCTACGGTTCAAAGCAGGTTGGATGGGATTATTCGTCTAGAGTTCCTCCGTGCTTCGGTTAACACGTTGTCGTAGGTCCCGACTATCGATAGACGATAGACAACCCTACTGGAGAAGCGCCTCCACCACCCAGGAAACCGCAGCCAATATTAACTCTCTAGACTAGACGATTGGTTGATTCCAGCATTGGAATTTGCCCCTGCCGGGACCCACCCACTACCACTAGTAGCTTCTTCTTGCTAGCAGTATCCAGTTTCCTAAATCATTAGGATTGGCGGGGTCCTCTACCTAACTAGTAAATAACAGCAAGCTGTGTAGGCAGAGCTGATATTTTTTAAATTTAAAAAATATTTAAATATTTTATTTTTAATTTTTTAAAAATATATGGAACCCTGTACGCCATCTAGCGACGAGTGCTGTTACTTTTTCTGTTGATGGGAGTGCAGTGCAGACTCTGCACTGCAGAGTGGCCGGCCATACGTTTTCCCATATGTTTTTTTTTCTAATTGGAACGATTTTGGACCGTTCTTCCTCACCAACGAACATTTAAATTTCAAATTAAAGGATACAAAACTACAATATGTTAGCTATTAGTGTGTCGATTTTGGAGTTTCTCACTATTACCGTCTAAACGCTAGCTGGATGACATCAGTCTACCCCAAACGGCAATTTTGAGGGTAATGTGGCTCCGCTGGCTATCGCAGCTCTGCCAATAAACAAAACATAGTGTATAGGCAAGTGTCTCTTGAAAAGACCCATAAACCGGCTTACCATCAAATAGTGGTCCGATTCAAGAGTGGAACCTCTGAAGGCAGCAATAATCGAATATCTATATATATAAAAATGAATGTGTGTCTGTATGTCCTCTATGGACTCAAAAACGGCTGGGCAGATTTTGATGAAATTTTCAGTGAATCTTCAGGTTAGCCCAGCAGGTAATCCTGTGAAGTTTGGTAGGGATCATATCACCCATGCGAAGCCGGGGCGGATAGCTAGTTTCATTATACTTATCGTAAGTCTTGGAAACTGTTCTGTCATTTTGGATTTTTAGATAAGGTTTAGCTGGTTTGGTACCCACTTAAAACGACACTTCGACGAGCTCGGTGGAAACGCACTGTTCCTTTACTTTGACATCAACGCTCACGGATTCGATTCCCACACAGGGCAAACATTTGTGTGCATGAACATGTGAAACATGTCTGTTTGTCTTAGGTCTGGATGTTTTTAGAAGAGAAGTCAGGCGCATCAAAGCAGCCCGTCTAGGGAAGTACCTCCACCTCACAGAAGAACCGCTGCCAAATAACCACTCCCTAGAGATGTTGTGTTCTTACGTGTGAGTGAGGCCACAAGTAAGCTCCTAAGGAGTTGCTGTACTAGCAGAGAGGTGGCATCGAGTGACACTTAATGTATTGCGAGCGTTCATAGGCTACGGTAACGCTTTCCATTAGTTGGGTCATATGCTTGTATGCCTCCCGACGTTGTAGGTATATAAAAAAAACGTGGCGCTCGTTCGGCTTCTCTATCTACCCTAAACTGTCACTGAAATGGCAAACAGACATACTTCCTGATGGCAAACGATCACAGCGAATGGCTATCACGGCGCAAGCTAGATTATTTGATTTGTGTTTAACCATAGATTCTGACATAAAGCCGGGTAAATCACATTACTCCATCTGTCAGACGCTATCTCCGACCCGTGGATAGGACGCATGACAAAGACAAGTTCATTTTCTAAAATAATCAAACCATAAATTCACGGAAGACAGCCGGATCGGGACGAGAGAGCTCGTGTACGAGCAGCCTTATTTGTTCCAGAGGTAAGCGCAGTGCTCGGGGTTTGTTTGCGATTAAAGTAACAATGGAATTGGATGTAATTTTTTTTTAGAAGCCATTCAGGCCCACCTAATTTAAAACAGTTACCGTCTCCTATAAACATAATATATATTTACATGCAATTTTATCTTGAATCTAGAAAGTCTACATTTTTATATCTGCACAAGAGAAGCTGCGATCAATTACCAATCATAAATTTGTTAGTTCAAACAAATAGGCAAATCAATCCTTACTGCTATTTTCTTATTTTGGCTGTTAAGAGGGGGCATGAAGCTAAGTGGCGCTATTTTGTTTTTATTAATAACGCTGAATTTAAGACCAATTCCAAAAAACGCTCAATACAGCACTAAAGAAGCATATTTGTGTTTTGAGATATATTCTGTATTTATTATCTATCAAGTAGCCAAAATTTCAATAATTGCTTAATATGGCCACTTATAGCAGTAATCAAAATTATGACTAATTTTACATTAATAATAATACAGAATATGTCTTAAAATACATAAATATAGTTCTCCAGTGTCTGTATTGAGCGTTTTTGGAATTGGTCTTAAATTCAGCGTTATTATTAAAAACAAAATGAGGGCGCAACTTAGCCTTATGCGCCCTCTTAATACATGCATGCAATGATATTGTATTAAAAAGAGGTAGATGTCGCACTAGCGCGCAAAAACTGAGGCAATGTAATTAACCCAATTGGTCTAATATGCGCTATTCTTTGATGCGCTGACGTATTTCAAGCGCAACTCTTGACAGATAGCTATCTCTCTCTATATCATGCGTTCCGTATTATCTATCCCCTTCATTGTTGTAATCTATATACGCCTTAGTAAGTAAGTACTATAATGTCGTAGTGGAACAATAACAAAACGACGCGCAGTATGAATATACGTCATCTTTAAATACAATATCATTGCATGCATGGTACTTGTAGTTTCCTAATGCTTTGATAATTATTCTGCCTCGCTACCTACAGTACGATCAGGATCATGACAAACTGATCAATCTAATGTATGTAATATAATGTAATCCAATGTAATATAAGCATGTATACTTGGCATTGATGCACCGTGGTTTTGAACAGCGTAACAAAGTGAAATTCTGAATAGATGCAAGATCTATCTTAGGTATAAAGTGTTTATTAAATGTCGATGTTTAAAGAGATAAAATCTTACAACAAACAGATACACACACGAAACGTTATTATTGTAAATCAAAGTAATCGCGAACGCGAACCGACGACATAACCGAGTGAAATAATTCATCGAACGAATGCATAAATCAAACGCAATACCGACTTCCATATTGCACTTACAGTATAGAAACTGTAAGGCAAAGAAAAACGCATTCTATTCGGTCGATATAAGGTTGGAATATACGGGTATTTGTTGAATCCGAACCGAAAGTTTACGTTGGTAGACGTTGCAATTCCAAATTCAAATTGCCGCCTATCGCTACACGGTGATTGGTCAGGGCGCGCGTGGCTACGATATAAATAGTGCGGTTGGCACTATGTTCGGCTAATATGGAATATGAGATTGACTAATTGTCGGGATTTCGATATGTGAGTATTGTGTGGAGTTGTTGCATGTATTGATAATAGATTCAAGCGGTACTTTGCGAAAGTCTAATTTACAGGCAATTTGATCTAAACTACTTTATGAAAAAAAAAAAAATCGTGGCATGTTATTCTAACGACTGACATCTACAGCGCCTGAGGATGCCTCGTGGAGAGGCGAAACACGTGTCGCAGAGACGACCGGAGTAGCTATGGGTATGGCAGCGGCGGCATGCATCTAACGGTAGTGGGTGGGTGCCGGCCGGCAGTAGTTCGCACGAACTAATTGGAAGCGGAAGCACACAAAGTAGTTTAGATCAAATTGCCTGTTATTGCATGTATGTTGGTAGCACTGATGTCGGAAAATGTTATAATACTTGTTTTGTGATGAGAGAGAGCATGAAGGTAGAATAAATCCTTTTCTTAGCGTTATTCCATTTTCTCATCTACGATTGGCGGGGTGGCAGATCTACGCCACCTTAGGCGTAAGGATTTGACGAAAATACTGATTTTTACTTGATGCAACTGCTATCAGACCACAATACACAGGGAAAACCAGACCTTTCTTAGGTTTGATCACCGGACCCGGGGATCAGTTCAATAGAATCAGAATCAGAATCAGAATCAGAATCATTTATTCACAAGATAAGTGTACAATTTGATCTTTCATATTATGCATAACAATGTGCCTTCCCATATCTTACCGACCGCTCGGCGTGTGAATATATCAATTTACAATCGTCATGGTTTGAATTTTTACATAAATTTATAAATAATAAATGACATTTTAATTAGACAGTTCAACAAAATAATTATGTCAAAATTTATAATAACTACGAAGTCAACATTATTAAGATTAAATTAAAAGAATTAATGTCAATTAGAAAATAATAATGTCATTTTCAATTTAATTTGTCCTCGAGAAATTCATTGATAGTGTAGTAACATTTATCTATTAATAAGGAAAACAGTGATTTCTTAAATCGTCTTAAGTTTAAGGTATAATAAATGTCAGGCAAGTGATTATAAATTTTAATAGACATACAGTAGGCGTTATTTTGATAAACTGCCAGTCTTTGAGGTGGAATCCACAGTTTATTTTTATGTCTGGTTCTAGAGCCCTCTATGTCCTTATTCTGTTTGTAGATAGATTAATGTTTAGCCACAAAAATACACATTTCATAGATGTACAGACTTGGCAGTGGAAGTATTTTAAGTTGTTGGAAGAGAGGTTTGCAACTGTCACGGTAGCCAGCGCCACATAATATTCTCACAAACTTCTTTTGTAATTTAAACACCCTATCAACCATCACGGAGTTTCCCCATAGAACAATGCCATAACGAAGTACCGAGGAGACATAGCCATGATAAGCAATCAAAGCTGTTTCTGTATTTGATGTTTGCCGCAGACGTTTAACAGCGTAAACAAATTTATCTAATTTGTATATTATACGGTCAATATGCGTGTCCCATCTACAATATTTATCGATTTCAATACCTAAGAAAGTGGCGTGATCTACAGTTTCTATGGTATTATTTCCATGTTTGATATTTAAGGCTGGCGGTATACTATTATATGTCTGGAATTGTAGTACTTTCGTCTTAGAAATGTTAACTTTCAAATTATTATGCTTTAACCATTGTACTACCTGTTCTAATGTGTCATTAATCTCCTTATTATAATCAATCATTACATTAATTTTAAATAGTAAAGTAGTGTCATCTGCAAACAGTATACATTGATTTTTTATAATATCAGGCAGATCATTTATATATAGTATGAATAGCAGTGGACTCAAGATTCCTCCTTGCGGAACACCGTAATTATTATTTCGGTATACTGAACGGTGAGCCACTTTACTATTTTTGCATGTTCTTACTATTTCAACACATTGTTTTCTCTCGCGTAAATAACTTTTCAACCATTTATTGGCTTGTCCTCTGATTCCATATCTATATAATTTATTCAACAATGTTTTGTGACATACAAAATCGAAGGCCTTGCTCATATCTAACAAGATGGATACTACAGGTATTTTGTCATTCAAGTTTTCTGTTACATATTTTATAAGCGAAAAACAAGCCAAAGTAGTTGAACTATGTTTTATAAAACCAAATTGTTCTTTTTTTAGTATATCAGTTTTCAACACAAATCTATATAGTTTATCGCGCATGATACTCTCAAAAACCTTAGACAATACAGGTATCAATGTGATCGGTCTATAGTTATTTAAATCCGTAATTGATCCTTTTTTATGAAGCGGTTTGACAGTTGAATATCTAAGCCTCTCAGGAAAGCCTCCTTCTGTGAAGGATAAGTTTAATATATGGCTAAGTGGTTTAGATAAAAACGCGGCACATTTTTTTAGTATAGATGTGTTTATGTAGTCATAACCAACCGAAGCAGTATTTTTTAATGACATTATTGCTTTGTATACATCATTTTCTGATACTGGGGTCAAAAATATAGTTTTTTCATTATTAGGAATATGCATTTCAGGGTTGGGTGTAGTTTGTTTATTGTCATGTGTCAGTTTTATAAAGTGTTTATTAAATATCTCTGCAATGTCGATAGGTTCTGTATATAAAATGTCATTATGTATTATAGATTTAATTTCATTACGGTTTATATTGTGTATTCCTCCTTTTATTACTTGCCATGATGCTCGACAACAATTTTTAGATTTAGCTATGTAGCGGGCATTATTTATATTTTGTGCTTTAAATATACATTTTTTTAGGATCTTTGCATATGTGTCATATTTCACTTTGTTTCTTTGTTTGTTCGTAGTCGATAGTTGATATTGTCTGTATAATTGTCGTTTTTTATAACAGCATTTTTTAAGATTTTTTGTTAGCCATTTGTTTTTCATTGGTTTGTTAACTTTTTTAATAACAATTGTCGGAAAACACAAATTGTAGAAAAGTGTTAGATCGTCATGAAAATTATTAAAGGCTTTATCTGTATCAGTTTCTGAATACACGTTTTGGAAAGATAAGCTAGTCATGCATTCAACAAACTTACGTATATTGTCATCGCTATAGTCTCTTTTGCTCTCAAACCATGCACTACTTTGGATGTTGGTTTCTTTCGTTTTATTTAAATTCATTTGCAGACTTTGCCCGGTTTCGTGATCTGATAGCGCTAAGTAGTGTAACCTTGTTTTCACCTCATCACTGTTGGTCACGATTAAATCTAAACAAGCTTTTTATATTACTTTAAATAGGTCGGTCCTTTATTCACTTGGCTATCACTGCCTTTTATTAAAGTAAAATAAATCTGGTGAAATAAACGAGGTCGAGATACGATACATTGCGCAAAAATTGTGGCATAACGCTTGCTAAGACAAGTGTGACTTGACTGAAAGAGTGTCGGTGTTAAGACAAAGAACAGCGTGCTACGTTGGTTCGGGCATGTAGAAAGAATTAGTAAAAGGCGAGCGTGCACGAAAAGAGCTATGAATGAAATTGACTGGATCCGTTAGCTAACCCTAAGGATTTAGCGAAGATATTTAGACATGGAACAACTGCCGTTAGAACCTCCACAACTCACAAGGAAAACCAGATCTTTCTTACGCTACGACGTCTTTGAAATATAACTTCTTGGATACGCGAATTTTCAGAAAAGTTTTTCTTCACCGTTGAAAGTGATAATTACGTACATAATGCCGAAAACACGAACAAGTGACTGAATTTTTGGAACCCGCGGACTAGACTTGACCAGATATGCCCACCTACTTACTACCGCTACTTGTAGCATGTTATTCTAACGACTAACCCATGGCCCATGGAGAATCGAAACACGTGTCGCAGAGACGACCAGAGCAATCATGGCAGCAACGGTGGCGGGTGCATGCGGTTCCTGTTCCTGATGGCGAAAAATCGGGAGGACGGCCGCAGCAGCCGAGGAAGAGGCGACCGGAGCAGCCATGGTAATGACCACATGTTGCATCTGCTAACGATAGTGAATGGGTGCCGATTCTTATTCTAATAAACTGATCGATAGCGGAAGCACACCAAGGAGGTTCGATCAAATTGCATGTAAATTTGACTTTCGGAAAATAACGCCTGAATCTATTAACCATTCTTAAGTAATTTTGCGTGTTC
The DNA here is from genome assembly GCA_947507595.1 of Pyralis farinalis. Classification (NCBI taxonomy): domain Eukaryota; kingdom Metazoa; phylum Arthropoda; class Insecta; order Lepidoptera; family Pyralidae; genus Pyralis; species Pyralis farinalis. Next base: position 26,366,076 of record OX382279.1, read on the forward strand.
ACCGCTAAGAAAACTCCATTTGCTGTGGTTCCTAAATTCCGGAACACACCTCTTACCATCACCAAAAGTATTAGTATGCTTGGCGTCGAGATCTCCAGTACAGTGCAATATCGAAGTCACCTGGAGAAGAAGGTTAAGCTGGCGTCCAAAAAACTTAGTGTGCTTAACAGAGCAAATCTGTACTTCAGCACAGGGCAAAGACTTATATTATACAAGTCTCAAGTCAGACCGCATTTGGAGTACTGCAGTCACCTTTAGGCGGGAGCACATGGATGCCAGCTTGGACCGTGTGATTTGATTCAGAGACGAGCTGTGAGAATTGTCAACAATTCTAAGCTTACACATGGTATGGAACCCTTAAGTTTAAGGAGAGATTTTGCCTCTCTTTGTGTGTTCTATCGATTGTACAACTGATTGTGTTCTGAAGAATTGTACGATATGATGCCGACAGTTACTTTTTATAACCGCACCGCTCGCCAACGGCGGGGAGTTCTCCCTCACACGCTGCAATGGTCGCGTACTGTGCGGTTCCAGAGAAGTTTTCTTCCGAGAACTCTCAAGCTGTGGAATGAGCTCCTAGCCGATGTTTTTCCAAGGGACTACACCAATTCTTCAAGTAATGCGTGAAAAGGTTTTTAGATGCCCGGCAACCGGCAACGCATGAGTGACCTCTGGTGTTGCAAATGTCCATAGGCTACGGTGACTGTTTTCCATCAGGCGGGCCGTATGCTTGATTACCATGTTAGTGGTATAAAAAAAATATTTCCTATCTAATAAATAAGTTAGTACTTCTCTAGTGATTAAGAAAGTCCATCTCCATACAATAAGGGATGAAGTGTAAAATATGCAGGCAGCTTCACACGGCGGACGATAGCGGAACGACGCGTGTCGCCAAAGTGTTCTGAACCTAAGTGTACGTACGTGTATGGATAGACAATAGAGAATGGAGTACGGCAAGAATACATTGTACCTGGAAAATTTTGACGAGCTCGTGGTCGAATAATAGTTATATGTCTGTTTGTCTTAGTCTGGCTGTTTTTAAGAGGTAGGGCGCACCAAAGCAGCACATCTGAGGAAGCACCTCCACCTCACAGGAACTCGCAGCCAAATAACAACCTCCCTGGAGCGTTGTTGTGTTCCTGCGTGTGAGCGAGGTCACCAGTAAGCTCAGCAGAGGTGGCATCGCGCGAGTGATATTTAATGTATTACCAGTAGTGTTCATAGGCTACGGTTACCACTTTTACATCAGGTATACCGTATGCAAAAATAAAACATTACCACCAAGGCTAGTGGGTTCGAACCCACACGGGGCAACCATTTGCTTCCATTATTGCATTATAATACTGCGTCGGAGGACAAACACAGACACTTTATTTTATTATTATTTCACTATGTTTCATTACGTCAATGTGTTTTGTTTTTAGGGGCTATATTATGAAATTGCCGATTTGTGCTGAAAATTTAATACTCGTTTTTTTTTTCTAAGATGTAACATATTTATTTAATCAAAATATTTACCCTTCAGTTTATTTATGCCTTTGCGATAGAACTCTGGGGATCTAGATTCGACAAACTGTGTGAAAGCATTTTGTACTGCCTCCTGGGAAGAAATTTTTTTAACACGTACAAAATTGTCTAAGTTACGAAAAAATGGTAATCAGTTGGAGCAAGGTACTCACCATTACGGAGGATGACGTATGGTTTCTAACTGCAGCTCCTGTAGAGTTTCGCCATCATTGTTCGAAGTTCGGCACAGTAAACATCTGCTGTTAGTGCTTGACCAGACCTTAGAAAGCTATAGTGAATGATGCCATGAGGAGACGACTAAATAGTTACCATTACCTTTTTATTGGTAACCCTTGCTTTAGGGCACTGTTGCGGCGTTTGACCTGGGGTCAGCCATTGCATTTTTCGCTTACTGTCATTGTAAAGAATCCACTTTTTATCACATGTAACAATTCGATCCAATATTCCTTCATTTGCTGTACCGATTCAACAAGGCAACACAAGTTTCAACACGCGTTTCTTTCTGCAGGTCAATCAAATCATGAGGTACCAATTTTTCATATTTTTTATCTTATTGACGTGATGCAAATGAGTCAATATTGTATTGGTAAGGTAACATTAAACCATGCCGCTAATTCCTGTGTAGTTTGACTCGGATCGGCTTCCATCATCTCCTCGAATTCAGCATTAATCAACTTTAACAACGAACCACGTGGAAGACCGCCCGGTCTTCCACGTGGTTCGTTCTTCAAGTCGAAGTTTCCATTACAAAAGCGTTTAAACAAAAAACGCACGCGTAGCATTGACATTGCGAGCAGTTTCTGCCGCGTTAGTTCCGCGTCGGAACTCGTATTCAAAAATTACTCGGATTTTCGAAGTTTCCATCTTTCCCGTCTAAGCTGAACTAGTAAATAACAGCAAGCTGTGTAGGCAGAGCTGATATTTTTTAAATTTAAAAAATATTTAAATATTTTATTTTTAATTTTTTAAAAATATATGGAACCCTGTACGACATCTAGCGACGAGTGCTGTTACTTTTTCTGTTGATGGGAGTGCAGTGCAGACTCTGCACTGCAGAGTGGCCGGCCATACGTTTTCCCATATGTTTTTTTTTCTAATTGGAACGATTTTGGACCGTTCTTCCTCACCAACGAACATTTAAATTTCAAATTAAAGGATACAAAACTACAATATGTTAGCTATTAGTGTGTCGATTTTGGAGTTTCTCACTATTACCGTCTAAACGCTAGCTGGATGACATCAGTCTACCTCAAACGACAATTTTGAGGGTAATGTGGCTCCGCTGGCTATCACAGCTCTGCCAATAAAGAAAACAATTGAAATCCGAAAATCAAATATTGCACGTTTTTTAAAAGAAAAACCTCATAGGTATCGTGTGAAAAAAGTTTCACCTGGAAATCTCACACCGTGAATGTTTAATGTCAATTCAAAGTACCTATTACTGTAAAACGGCAATTTCATACTTTATTTTACTATATTTATATTTCATAACAGGGATATATCTATTAGTCCGGGTATAAGTAGGGCGCGTCAACTCAGCCTGGTACTGGGAACTAACATTATATAGAAAAACGCAGATAATTGTTGTGTTCCTGTGAGTGAATTGTCGAGACATGAGAGCTTCTACAAAGCTACTGGGTGCGGTATGGGAACAACTTGCGTGTGATACGTCATATATTGCAAGCATTTGTAAGCTAAGGTGACTAACTTTATATCATATGCTTGTATGCCTTCCGACGTTGTTCAAAAACATATTTTTCAGGTTTTTTTTATATACAACGTCGGGAGGCACTCAAGCACAGGGTCCACCTGATGTAAAGTGGTTACCGTAGCCTATGAACGCTGGTAATATATTAAGTATCACTCGTGCGATGCCACCTCTACTGTTAACACAGCAACTCCGGGAGACTGGTCACCTCACTCACATGCACACACAACACATCCCTCTACGAATTTGTTATCTGGCTGCTTATATGTGAGGTGGAGGTACTTCCCCAAATGGTCTGCTTTGATGTGTAGTACCTCTCTTAATAACAAGTAAGTATTTTCGTCCAGATTAGGAAACGGGATAAATCTAAGTAGAAGATGATATGCATGTACATTATATTTATTTTATTATATATAAATAGTTACTTGTTACTGTAAAAGAACTCTTTCCCGGCCCATTAGTCTATTCCGACTAGCGCCCGTAATTCGTCCCCACTTACCATTCCTAATCGAATAGAACAAAGGTGTCCTAGCTAGGCGTTCGTCATGCGATTATCCTGCGTTTGTTCGGCGGACACGCACCAGATTTATGGCGTAATAAATCACTATTTCAATATTAGAAGCGCGACACGATTGCGACAGCCCTGGAGCTTCTGTTAGCGATGTCGCTGGTCAAGTTTATCTGGGAAATTAGATTTTAGTACAGAGAAGTGGGTGAAAATTATAAATTGCCAACTATCTGTGCTTGAAATACGAAACGTATGAATCAATTACGTAGATAATAACAGTGTTAATGAAGAAATAAGTAAAAGTTGTGGTTTTAACTGTTTGTATGCAACAAAGGTCAAACGCAGGGCTGGCAGATTCAATGTGAGAATGAAAGCGAGACGCTCAGTCATTTTTTGCTTACGACATTGAGCCTATGTATGAAATAACATTTTCCTATCCATGATTCCATATAGAGTCACAATATTTCGTTGCCCGTGCGTCGACAACTCCATTTGGAGTCATGCAGCTTATACAAATTACTCGTATATGACAATTTTAGGACATATAATTTACTGGTTTGTGTTCGCTATAAACTGCAGTTTTATGCTCACATTCTGCCTTTATTAAAGTGGTTCTCTCGTTATGAACTAAATATCTGAGTACCGATAACGATAGGTATAATACACCGCCCTAGTGCGTGTTTAACTCCTGTCACGTCAAAGGTCCCGTACCAACATATATAGATTACGTACTATTACAACATACAGTTTCCACACGTTACATATTTTAAAATAGATTAGTAAAGGTAATGCCGTAAGTATGTCCAGTGGAATATATTAACCGTCTGGTCTGGGCATGTACTAGTAAATTTGTATTATTAGATTATGTACATGTCGTTCATTTTAGAATTATTAGGTAAATACATAGAATATAAGTAAATACATGAAATAGTCATACTTTAGTTACTGTTTATGTTAACTATAGAAGAGCGGGCAACCCTGGCACGGGTAACATATTACCTAAAAGGGTAGCTCAATAATTGTTGTAAATGTAATAGTTTTTGTTAACAATAAAGCATTTGTGTATTGTATATTGTACATATTTGTAATTATAAAATGTTTGGCGCTGAAGGAAAACATCGTGAGGAAAGCCGCACGTCCCAGAAATTATATTTGGAAAGACGTGTAACCTGACCTAAGCCTAGTTTGCCATTGGATTATGGCGGTCTGACGGCCGACGCGCTGTAAAAAAAATCTTAATAATCGATAGATAATTTTGACGAGCTCGGTGGCTCAGTCGTGAATAACGCGACTTTGACACCAACGCTCATGGGTTCGATTGCCACGCAAGGCAAACATTTGTGTGTATGAACATGCCTGTTTAACTTGGTCTGGATGTTTTAAGAAAGGTAGGGCGAGCCTGGGGAACTACCTCCGCCTCACAGAAAACACAGCCAAATAACAACTCCCTAGAGGGTTGTTGTGTTCCTGCGTGTGAGTGAGGTCAGCAGTAACTACCCAAGGAGTTGCTGTGTAAGCAGCAGAGGAAGCATCGCGCGAGTAATAATTAATATATCGCAAGCGTTAATAGGCTACGGTTAGCGCTTTACATCAGGTGGACCGTATGCTTGTATGGCTCCCGACGTAGTATTAAATAAATAGCTAAACCCATATTAGGAAACGCTAATAAGATGAAGTAAAAGAAACTTCTTGTATGGGACCGCTTTCAATTTGTATCTTTATTTTAATTTTTTTTTTATTCTTTTAGCAGTTGCACACTCTGTGAAAGGTTTTAGTTCAATAGATATAACCCTGTGACAGACGGACAGCCATCCAGGGGAACCTTAATAATAGAATTTCGTTGACACCCTTTGGCATGATGAAACATAATTTTGCCAAAATATTAATCCATCTAATCTTGTCATATGTACAAGAACTATATTTAGATTAATCAACGAAATAAGATCTAAATTACAGTATACATAATTTTATTCTTAATTTTATCATGAACATACAAAAAAATAATAAAAATTGTGATCTTAGTTTGTAAGTTTGTAGTGTATCACCATTTCAGTTTATCAATCTTTAAACGCTGTGATTTTAATCGTTAATACTATTCCGAAATCAGTAAACAACAATAATCATCAAACACACGCCTCAGCGACAGTTGTAAATCTCAGTGAGTCATCCAGTCCACTAATGATCCCTTTGACAATCGGAATCCACCGGTAATTAATCATTTGTATCACATCCTGTTACACAATCAATAAGACATTGATTTGTATTGTCGTATTGTACTGAAATTGTACATGCAGACACGTCTCGTGAAATACCGGAAGTCGTCTAAAATTATATTAAGTCAGTCAACAAGTGAATTGGCATTTTTAAACTTCTTATAATTTAAGAGAGGTAGGGTGCATCAAAGCCCGACTGGACGTCACAAAAAATTGCTACTTAATAACAACTCCCTGGTGGGTTGTTGTATTCCGGCGATTGAGCAAGTTTACCAGTAAGCCTCAAGAACTAGCAGCAGTTGCAAGATTATATTAGCAGAGTACACACACACGAGTGTTACTTCCTATATTGCAAGTGGCAACCATTTCACATCAAATGGACCGAATACTTGTATGCCTCGTTGTATGAAAAAAATCTAAGAAAAATAATAATAAAATTTGAAAGATTCTATTCTAAGTCAGTCAGTCAGAAGTTTAATACTTCTAAAATCACAAGTATGTAGCCCTGTTGGTTTCTTCAAACCCCGTGAGGTCATATATGACCAGTCATATATGGCGAAATGCATAGGAAATGTATATAACGGGTTCTGACGGGTTAGTACGTGTAATATTAAATTATGATATTTATGGTAATACCGCAATTAAATGGTGAAAAAGAAACTGGTATACGGCATTGCTGATTTCTTTCCCGAACTGGATTGTCCCTTTTTTTACAATGTCGGCAGGCTAGCATACGGCCTTCCTGATGTAAAGTGGTTATTGTAGGCTATACACGCTTGCGATACATTAAATATCGCATATGTTTAGCGTTAAGCACGAATCAAACCCTTTGCTGTCGAAGTAACGTCACAGCGTGTTGCACCATTGCGCCACCGAGCTCGTCAAGCCCATGTGTTAAATGCCAAATTTCCGAGGTTTTAGAGATATACACAGAGGAATGAAGCAAATGCATTAACGATCAAAAAGCAAGATAATCCGATTTGCTTTTAAGTTGTACACAAGTACAGACATTTGTAATATTGCAGTTACCGTTCAATGACAATGTAAACACTAAATCACTGACCGGTGTATAGAAAATCAGACAGACAATAGGCGGCGTCCTCACCTGTTCATACAATCCGATAATAACACAAGATTATTATTAGACATGAGTTATTGTTGCAATTAGAGACGACAGGCTGGGAAATGGCGTCGTCCGCTGGTGGACAGCGGCGGAATAAATCAATCAGAGCGGTGCTAGTGGGGCGATACTCGCGGTGCAAAGCGGAGCATTGCTTTTCGTGATCTTTTAAATATTTGAATATTTTTATGGAATTTTGTGACTTCGTAGCAAAGTCATAGTTCATTTTTTATTGGATATGTTTGTGCGTACAAAGTTTTATATACTGACAGGCACCAGTTGTTTCTATGAGCACAGGAAATCGACCTATGTTAATCGTTAGATATATAAAATTGTGTTCAGATATTGTTTTTTTTATAAAGCATACAAGCTTACGACCCAGCTGATACTCTTAGGAGCTTACTTGTGATCTCATTCACTCGCAGGAATACAACAACTGTCTAGGGAGTTGTTATTTGGCTGCGGTTTTCTATGAGTTGGAGGTAGTCTTCCACAGACTTTGCTTTCCACTGCTTTGATGCACCCTACCTCTCTTAAAAACACTCAGACCAATACAAACAAACATGTTCATGCACACAAATGTTTGTCCTGTCTGGGAATCAAACTCACGAGCGTCGGCGTGAAAGTAACAACGCGTTTCACCATTGCGCCACCGAGCTCGTCAAGATGCGGCAGAATTATCAACAAAAAACTTTGAAATAAATATCGAAAACAAATCTTTCCTAGAAGGTGCAGTATGAATTATCAGCAACAAACTTTGAAATAAATATCGAAAACAAATCTTTCCTACAAGGTGCAGTATGAATTATCAGCAACAAACTTTGAAATAATTATCGAAAACAAATCTTTCCTACACGGTGCAGTATGAATTATCAGCAACAAACTTTGAAATAAATATCCAAAACAAATCTTTCCTACAAGGTGCAGTATGAATTATCAGCAACAAAATTTAGAATCAATACACAAATTTTAACCCTATCAATAACGAATTGACCTATACTTTGCCTTGGTCAAATTTCAATACACAAATCTTCGTCTTCCTACCGTTATCCGTAACCCCTTTTCTAATCCCTAAGTCAATGGCTAAGCCTACGCCTAAAGATTTGGTAAAGTTACAGCTGTTAGACCTCCACAACCCAAAGGTAAAACCAGACCGTTCTTAGGTTTGGTCACACGGCTTTCGAAATATAATTTCATAAAGTTACCTTACTATGTTTTCTTTCACCGCGAAGCAATAATTATATAGGTAGTATGTCCATAAATCCGAATAATCCAATGTAAAGATTACAGTTGATGATGAAGTGTTGGATCAAGTACATGTGATTGTATATCTTGGAAGCTTTCAGCAGGGATGGAAGGTACACCGCTGATGTGGAAAGACGAGTGAGTGCTGGGAATAGTGTGAATGGAGCGTTCGGAAAACTTCTTGGCAGAAAAAATCAGAGCCAGAAGGCACAACTCGCTATACATAATGCTGGTCCCAACATTTACCTATGGAAGCGGGAGCTGGGTGTGGCAGAAAGTAGGATAGACGCGGTCGAAACGCGAGGGTTGTGCAAAATTTGTGGTGTAATGCTTGTAGACCATATTCGCAATGATGATGTTAGAAATAGAGTTGGTTTGAAAGAGAGCGTCGGTGTTAAAATAAGAAGAGACATGCTCCGTTGGTTCGGACATGTAGAAAGGATGTAGGATGAAATAATGAAGAAGCTGATATACAACGCTGAAAAGGAAGGATGTGGGAGCCAAGGAAGGCCAAAATTTACCTACCATGACCAAATTGGTCGTGTTCTATCAGAAGGTTATGTCAGGAGCCTTAGAAACCGGCGAGCTTGCATGAAAAGAGCAATTCATATTAAAGAAGTGAATGAGGTGTGTAAGGATCGAGTCACGTGGGACTCGGTTCTTTCTGCCTACTCTCCAAGGGATTTGGCGTGAAGTTATAGATAGATAAGTTATATAGGAAGTGAAGTTAAGTTATAGAAAGATAGATAGATAAATCCGAAAACGCGAATATTGTGATACCCACACCAGCCATGCAATTCTGTAAGAGCAAACATACTTACATCCTCGGAAACATCGGCTGTTACAGCCTTGAACACAAAATTGCAATTCTTTGGTGTCGCTTTTCATGGTTGTGCGCCACTAGCGCCGCAAGGCTGCGTTTGGAATTGGAATTCTACAAGGCAAACAGCCTCGCGTACGCTTACAGCCTTATAGAATACCAAATAATTTAGCCGTGATCGCAGTAGACGATATCAAAGCTGTGACATCTGTGATCACAGCGACGCACACAGCCATTACGAGTCGCTTAGAGAATTGCATGGCAGGATACGCATCAGTATCAGTCGGGTAAGCTGATTCTTTAAATTAGAAATCATGAGTTTTTCCGGATATTTCCTTTCTAGTTTTTGTTTCCCCAGAAACCTTAATCGGAATACGAACAGTTCATCAGCAGTGTATTCATATTGGCACGGAAACTTCTCATTGGAATCGATCACACCAAGTAAAGCAAAATATGTATTATTTTTTGTTCTTTTTAGTATAGAGGGGTACTGGCAAAGGATCTTTGCCCATATCTAACAAGAGCACAAATCTAACGTTTAGAATCGTTGCAAAATTTTCTTAATTCTAGATTGAATTAAGAAGGATTGAAGCTTCAGAAATTAAGGAATTCTGCTGAATAACACTCCGGAAGAGTGCTCACACATAATCCAAAATTTTCAATACAACCCGTAAAACAACGATTAATTTTACAATTTTATCTTCAACTTCTTCATTACTAAAATTATGAATTAACTACATGCACTTCAAAACCCACAATCGTTAAAATGACTTGACGTTTGCAATTTATATATTGTAATAAATATACATGTCGGAAAATTTCGCGAGCTTAACAAGCTATCGAGAACATTTCGGATCAAAATGGCGTAATTTTAGGAATTAAGAAGAAGAAATCGTTTTGACCCGAAATCGTAATTAGCATGGATACAAATTGCATTGGAAAGATTTCGATTTCGTATACGAATATTGCGTAACAACTTTTCGATTCAAATGAGAATTTTCCATGACAATTTGAATACCCCCAACAGAACAATGTTTCATTATTATTTATATGTATACAAATTATCGGCAACAAACATAATAAATAAGGCGAGTTACGTGTTTGATCATCGACCGCGTTTGAAACAATCACCGCCAATGCAACATAGGGACAAATAGAATTGTCGCAACAGAACACGACAGCCACCAATTAGTTCGGTGCCGCTACCTACGGTATGAAATACAGCAGTACGAATCAGCTAAGACATATAGATTAGGGGTGATACACACGGACGATCGGGATGTATTGGATAACTATTATATTCAGTTGATATCTATCTGTAACTTCTCGCAAGGTAGGCAGAGAAAACCGAGCGCCCCACGACATGGTCCTTACACATCTCATTCGTATTCATAGCTCCTCATGCACGCTCGTCCGTTTCTAAGGGTCCTGATATCACATTCTGATAAAACATGTTCAATTTGGTCATAGTAGGTAAGTCTTGGCATTCCTTGGCTTTTAGCTGATAGCTTTTTGTATTGTCTTTTCTCACAATATCGACGACGTAAAAGATATTGCCTGGAGGGTTGTTGTCTTGTCCCCTTGCGGCGATAACGTATATACAGTATACATATTTGTATCTTCTTAGTCACTCTTGACCATGTGGTATGCATCTTCTTTGGACAATGCGTCTCCACTTGTTGCGGTCTTCAGCGTTACGGAAACATTGGACTATGGTGTTATCCGTTGCAGCCTTTATCGAATCTGTCCAGCGCATAGGCGATCGACCTCGTGACCGCTTGCCTTCCAATTGTCCCTGGACAACGAATCGTTCCATGGAATTTTGCTTTCGAGCAATATGTCCGAAATATTTGAGAATTCGTGTTTGCACAGTCGACGATAATCTCTCCTAATTTGTAGCTCTTCCAGGTCGAGACGTTGATCCGAAACACTGTCCAAGGGATCCGTTGCAGTCGTCGCCAGCACCACATTTTGAGCGCATCAATCTTGCGTCGCTCATGTTGTATATATATTTGTATACAAATTTGAAAATTCAGAATATGTATAATATGCCTATGTACTTTTTTTTATTTAAGCAGAGCCGCGTCCGGCCTGCCTAGTCCGGCCATAAGTTCTGTTACAAATGAATGTGTATTTATTTTTTCATGAAGTAATATAATCTTAATAAAACTTAATTGTACATATTTATGGAAGTCTCAGCAAAAAAAAAAAAGATTCTATTCGAAATGGCCATCTGGCTTTGATACAGGCTTTTAATATGTCTGACCACAAATCTATAGATTTACGCATTGTTTCTATGGGAAATTTAGCCACTGCTTGCTCCAGAGATTTCTTAAGAGACAGGATGTCAACGTGTCGTTTCGAGCAAGCCATGTCCTCTAAAACTGACATAACTTGTATTCTAAGCGGTTCAGATCTGGGCTAGACGAGGGCCATTCTTTAGCTCCTATAAATTCCGGAACGTTGGTTTCGAACCAGGTTATAGTGCCTTCAATCGGGAATTTTTTTTCATCAGTAACGATGTGCCTTTCACCTGCGTATCGGGACGTAATGCGTTTGATCGATCCACTTTCTTTAACTGTAGGGATTAATTTAGGGCATGTCCTGTAAATCGTCGATAAGCGCCGTGCTTCAGTGTGTAAATGTAAATTGCAAACATTAGGTAACTTTGTGAGTTTTGAAGTATTTAATTTTAATAATGAAATCCGTGAAGATAAAATTGTAAAATTCACGATGGTATTACGGATTGTATTGAAACCTCAGAATTATGTCTAAAAGCCCTTCCGATGTGTTATTGGACAATATTTCTGAAGCTGAAATCTAGAATTAAGAATATTTAAAAACGATTCTAAACTTAAATAAACGATTCTAGACTTGTGCTGTATGGATGCAGACCCTTTGCCAGTACTCCTTAGGACTAAAAATAAGAAAAGAAATACCTACGTATTTTGCTTCACTTAGTGTGACGCCTTGTCGATTCGAATGAAAAGTTACCGTGCGACTTCTTCTCGCGCTTTTGACGAGTGACATTGTTGGTCTACTTGAAATTTTTACAATTCAGTATAAAATTAGTTTTATGTGACAATTTCGATAGTATTTTGTTACTGTAAGTTCATCAAGAACGCCTTGTAAAAATCACTATCGTTTTACGGGTGGTATTTAATCTGGGTTGATTGGGTCAAGGTACCCTTCCCAAGTATTTTTTCAGCACAGTTCCTGAAGCTGGAACATAGAATTAAGATTTTCAAATGGTTCTAAACTGAAGACTTTGACACTGGCAAGTAGCAACACTATTGCCATATATTATAAAAAAAAAAAGTTGCCGTGCCAATGTGAATACGCCTGCTGGTTTTCCCTTTAGCTTATGGAGGTCTGACGGTAGTCGTTCCATGTAAAAATCAGTTACTTCGCCAAATCCTTAGGCTTATGTAGTGGATCCCACCAATACTAATGCCACCTCTACTGCTAACACAGCACCTCTTTAAGAGCTTACTGGTGACTTTACTCACACACAGGAACACAACAACCTTCTAAGCAGTTGTAATTTGACTGCGATTTTCTGTGAGGTGGAGATACTTCACCGGGCGGACTGCTTTAATTCGCCCTACCTCTCTTAATGTATGTCTATATCCATTAGAAGAAAAAACAGAAACTACAATAGAATTTGTCTGTGTGTCCGGATAGTTTCCACCCTATAACATATGCCAAATCCATGGTTCGACCATTTTGCATTTGACTGCCGAGTCCCTTTTAGATGACGTCAATATGCAACCCCCAGGCCCATGCACAAACGTCTCAACTCTCTCCCTATCGCCATTGGAACGTCGACCGCAGCGACGTGATATTGAGTTGAAATCTCCATGTTCATTGGGAAGGGCAGATAACATTGTAAGGTCGGGTACAGATGTCAGGTTGTACGGCTATGAAATATAGTTTCGCCTTCATTGAATCCGTGATAAATTGATACATGGGGATGGTTATTGAATAACAAGTGCGATCGTCGTTATGGGTGGAGGCGCGCATGTGATCAACGCTTTATGACAGATCCGCTCTGGAATTTGTAATTGCGATACTGATTTGTTGTGGATTAGTGTGGAAGTGCCTTTATGGTGTTGGTAGTTTGGTTGATTATAGTATTGGTGTATAATTGCTGTTTACTATTTATTCATGTGATAAAGATAGAGTATTTGTACCACAGAAACAGTGCATACGGTCATTATGTAACCTATCTCCTGAAACAAGTTGTAAACCATATTTTATAAAGGTAAATCTGCTGTCATATTTATGAAATGTGTCAATTTGCAAAGACTCACATCCATCTTTTCAATAAAAAAAGGATGCTTAGTGAGTACATACCCAAATAAACTAATATTTCCTAATATGTCTACAACATTGTACTACAATAATTTTTATCCGATGGCCATTCAAATATTTAACAAACTACCAAAGAACATAGTAGACTTACCCTTGTCAGTCTTTAAACCACAGTGAAGAAAACTACTTGTAAACAAGTGTTACTATAGTATATCCGAATTTTTAAATAATAAATTATATAGTTAATAGATTCAGGCGTTATTTTGCGAAAGTCAAACTTACATGCAATTTGATCCAACCCGCTCTGTGTGCTTCCGCCACCAATTAGTTCATGCGGCCTAGCGCCATCTGGAACAGAATCCGCATGCCCCCTCCACCACCGTCGCTGCCACGACTGGCCTGGTCGTCGCTGCGACACGTGTTTCGCCTCTCCACGAGGCATCATCAGGCGTTGTAGACGTTAATCGTAAGAATAACATGCTACAAGTGACAAATCCATCGCAGTGCCGTCCCTTATATTGAATTGAGGGTGGGGGTGGATGGTGTGAGCGAAAAGATATTTAATAGTGGGGAATGGTTTACGTCAGTCTGTTTGTTCATGAGAGTAATTTTAGAATTTTTATGTTTATTAATTTCTAATTGTTCCCTAATATTTAGTTTTAAACCTTTGTCTATGGAGTGTAAAATTTGATATGTATTAGTGGGGGATAAGTTATGTCCTTTGTCTATGAGATGCTCAGCGAAGTGTGACCTTTCTGGGCGATTGTTTTTATACGCCGACACGTGTTCGTGAAATCGTGTTATAAAGTTACGTCCCGTTTGACCGATATAAACGTGTTCACATTCATCGCAGAACAGCTTATAGACGCCGGATTTTTTATTGGGCGGGATTTTATCTTTAGTGTTACAAAGTGACTTGAGTGTATTATGGGATTTGAGAGCAACATGTATGTTATTTTTTCTAAATATGTGAACTATTTTGTCAGTGATTTTTCCCAGGTATGACAAACTCGCAGTGTATTTATTTGTCGAAATATATGGAACCGCGTACAATAGTCTGTTAACGATACTACTCGTCTTTTTACGCATTAATTTATCGATGGTAGATTTGGAATAACCGTTTGACTTCGCGATCTGATATATTACATCAAGTTCTTTGTTGTAATTATCCTTACTTAATGGAACGCTCATCAAACGGTGTATCATAGTTTTATACGCTGCGAGCTTGTGTTGCCAAGGATGGCTGGATGACGCGGGAATCGTGGAATACCACTGCGAGTTTGTCATGCCTGGGAAAAATCACTGACAAAATAGTTCACATATTTAGAAAAAATAACATACATGTTGCTCTCAAATCCCATAATACACTCAAGTCACTTTCTAACACTAAAGATAAAATCCCGCCCAATAAAAAATCCGGCGTCTATAAGCTGTTCTGCGATGAATGTGAACACGTTTATATCGGTCAAACGGGACGTAACTTTATAACACGATTTCACAATTCAATATAAGGGACGGCACTGCGATGGATTTGTCACTTGTAGCATGTTATTCTTACGATTAACGTCTACAACGCCTGATGATGCCTCGTGGAGAGGCGAAACACGTGTCGCAGCGACGACCAGGCCAGTCGTGGCAGCGACGGTGGTGGAGGGGGCATGCGGATTCTGTTCCAGATGGCGGACGACCGCAGCAGCCGAGGCAGAGACTACCGGAGCAGCCATGGCAGCGTCGGCATGATGCACGCACTAACAGTAGTGGGTGGGTGCCGGCCGGCGCTAGGCCGCATGAACTAATTGGTGGCGGAAGCACACAGAGCGGGTTGGATCAAATTGCATGTAATAAATTATAATTATTGATATGCTGATTGTCTAAGTGAATTAATTAAATGTAATACAGTAATTAAATTTGATAGGTTTAAATAAATTTGCGTGTCTGATTCAGGCGAAATATCGTGAAACTATTGTTAACTAACAACGTCAATGTATCAATATTTGAAGCAAACAAATTTTCTTTCTTTCTTTCTATTTATGCAACGTCGTGAGGCATACAAGCGTACGGCCGAAATACCTGGTCTAAGCTTTAGCTATAAAGCACACATAAGGTATTCTTCCCTCATTTTTCTCGCCTACCAGTACTACTTGCCAATATTTTCTACAGAGAATATTGACACGTAGTTACTGGTCTCATTCAGGCTATATTGTTCCTTATTAACACGAATCAAAATCGCTATTTATTATCAGTTTAATACAAAACAGGCAAAAATATTAAATAAGACTTCTCTGTCTTGTGATTGTTTCTGTATTTTTGTATATACTTTACATTAAGCTACGTAACAATTAGAGAAATAATTCTTCAACTAACAACAAATTTACAAGATTTAGAGCACCAATTACAAAATACAGTTTATATTCAAATTTGGAACGTAGATTTACGCGGCGAATCCCATTAGGCCGCGCGCACACGAGGTATAACTCTAGGCTATCTTCAATCTTGCGCCGACCGCACTCGGTCAGTTACAAACAACTGCGTACAGTCGACATTAGGCAGGAGGCATACTCGTGACATCTAAATTTCGGCCAGCCACACGGCTACTGTCGAGTTACACAAAGTTTAGAGGAAGCAATCAGATACTTTTATTTTCTACATGTATTGCTTGTTAGTGTTCTGAATAGATGTTTATCAGTACAGGTTTTCCGTATAGCACGGGGTTACCATTCTTTTAACTTCATAAAGACGCCAAGATTTTTACGAAGTTGGAAGAATGGAAAATCCGCACTCAAACTGACCGGAATGAAGTTGATGGCATGAAATGTTTTTTACCACGAAGATAATTGTCCAAATCACGAAAAAAATGGTAGTCAGTTGGAGCAAGGTCTGGCGAGTACGGAGGATGACGTATGGTTTCTACTCGTAACTGCAACTCCTGTAGTGTTACAACGGTTTCTCGTGCAGTGCGAGGTCTTGTGTTATCATGGAGCAATAGTGAGGATGATCGATTCGCGAGTCGGGGCTGTTTCACTGCCAGTTTCGTCATCATTGTTCGAAGTTCGGCACTGTAAAACATACGCTGTTATTGCTTGACTTGCCAAACCTGAGAAAACTATAGTGAATAACGCCATGAAGAGACCACCTAACAGTTACCATTACCTTTTTATTGGTAAGCTATGCTTTAGTGCACTGTTGCGGCGTTTGACTTGGGGTCAGCCATTGCATTTTTCGCTTACGGTTATCGTAAAGGATCTACTTTTCGTCACATGTCACAATTCGATCGAATATTCCTTTATTGCTGTACTGATTCATCAAGCCAACACAAGTTTCAACACGCGTTTCTTTCTGCAGATCAGTTAAATCATGAGGCACCTATTTTTCATATTTTTTTTATCTTATTGATTTGATACAAATGAGTCAATATCGTAGGTAAGGTAACGTTAAACCATGCCACTAATTCGTGGGTAGTTTGACTCGGATCGGTTTCCACCATATCTTTCAGTTCAGCGTTATTCACCTGTGTAGGCGGTCTTCCACGTGGTCCTTCGTTCTTCAAGTCGAATTTTTCCATTACAAAAGCGTTTAAACCAAAAACGCACGGTGCGTTCACAGTCTCCAAACGCAGCACTGATATTGCGAGCCATTTCTGCAGCGTTAGTTCAAAATTACTCGGATTTTCGAAGTATCCATCTTTCTCATCTAAGCTGAATAAAAAAAAAACAATTGAGATTCGAAAATCAAATGTTGCACATTTTTTAAAAGTTGAACCTGACAGGTATCATGTGAAAAAAGTTTCACTCGAAAATTTCACACCATGAAGGTTTAATGTGAATTCAAAGCATTTATATTACTATAAAACGGCAATTTCATACTTCAACCCCTATTATTAAAACAGAAGTACCTAGTCTTCTAATAAATATAACAATACTTTCTCTACAAAGAACATTAGAACTCGTTGTAACCGCGTGTGCAAGACCCGTGGCGTCTGCGAGCCGACAAAACATATCGGTGGCGACTGCTGGCTTACTGCATTCGTTCGTATACTGCATTATATGTGTGATTGTACCTGCAAGTGCTTATGTAGCATGTATGAGTTTATACTTTGTTCTCTTCATAAACGCGATTGGCAATTACACCGCAGATGGACAATAGAGAATAGCCGTGCTTATGTAGCATGTATGAGTTTATACTTTGTTCTCTTCATAAACGCGATTGGCAATTACACCGCAGATGGACAATAGAGAATAGCCGTGCTTATGTAGCATGTATGAGTTTATACTTTGTTCTCTTCATAAACGCGATTGGCAATTACACCGCAGATGGACAATAGAGAATAGCCGTGCTTATGTAGCATGTATGAGTTTATACTTTGTTCTCTTCATAAACGCGATTGGCAATTACACCGCAGATGGACAATAGAGAATAGCCGTGCTTATGTAGCATGTATGAGTTTATACTTTGTTCTCTTCATAAACGCGATTGGCAATTACACCGCAGATGGACAATAGAGAATAGCCAATAACAGCAAAGTCTTTGACAAAGATTTAACTGTAACGAGTCTGATCGAGCCCATTTTTTTATATATGTCCGAGTAATAGATAATTAATGACTTTTTTTCTGTACAACGACGGAAGGCATACAAGCATATGACCTACCAGATGTAAAGCGGCTTCCGTAGCTTATGTATGCTGCAATACGCTAAGTATAGCTCGGTTTTCTGGGAGGAGGAGGGGGTTTTCCCGTCAACGCATTCTGATAAATCCGTTGATATAGAGCTACAATTGTGACAAGTAATCTAGTGCAATTGACGAGCTTGGTGGCGCAGCGGTTAATAACGCGACATCGACGCTTGTGCGTTCGATTCCCACACAGAACAAACATTTCTGTATCAAAAAAGAGGTAGCGGTAGGGTGCATCAAAAAAGCACGTCTGGGGAAGTACCTCCACCTCACAGGAAACTGCAGCCAACTACTCCCTAGAGGTTTGTTGTGTTCCTGCGTGTGAGTGAGGTCACCAGTAAGCTCCCAAGGAGTTGCTGTGTAAGCAGCAGAGGAGGCATCGCGCGAGTGGTACTTAATATATCGCAACCGTTAATAGGCTACGGTACCCGCTTTACATCAGGTGGGCCGTATGCCGACGTAGCATAAAAAAAATTGGCCTATTGGCGAAATACTTGCTACTAGCAAGTATTTCGACCGTTTTATGATGCAAAAAGTTTTTTTACAGCAACAAGATGAACTCTACTGCTTCAGTTTTTCGAGGGAAAGTCAAGCTCAAACTTTTATTTACTTACCCGCACGCAAAACCTTTCAAAACTAGTAAAGAATAGCTTAGGATACTTTAAAATGTATTTTAAAATCACAAAATTTGACTTTCAACCTTTAGATCGATTGCTTCTATTATAACTTCCCTTAAATGGGGAGTTCCCCTATAAGTTGGTAAAACGTAATACTTAGTAAGATTTAGGCAATATTTTTATATTTATATAATTTACATGCAATTTGTTCTAGCCTGCTTTGTGTGCTTCCGACACCAATTAGTTCATGCGAACTAGTACTGTCCGGTAACCGCCCATTTACCGTTAGTATTAGCATGTTATTCTAGTGATTAACATGTACAGCGCCTGAGGATGCCTTGTGGACGAAACACGTGTTGCAGAGACAACCAGTGCCATTTGGGCCATGGCAGCAACGGCATGCATCTACAAACGGTAGTGGGTGGGTGTCGGCCGGCGCTAGTTCGCATGAACTGCGTGGTGGCGGAAATTGCATGTAAATATCAGGTATGCTACATTTAAGCTACGAAGTTCCATAATGACTACACTAGGAAATGCAATCCCGATCTCGGGGGATCCCTATCTGGTGAGATCTCGTGTCGTTTTTCGAGATCAATCCCGTAGTATATGACGAGATCTCGCTCGAGATCGACGAGATTGGGCGGTAGTCAGCGACGCTCCACAAGTCCACTCGGTGCACGAGCGATGCGCTGACTTACGAGTATAAGGAAATACAATTGGTTCAATAAGTAGTGGTAGGGGTAAGTCTCGTAGGGGAACGTGGTGTAGTTTTTTACAGTTCGCTTTTAACAGCTTCCTTCACCTTGGTGGTGTCAACCAGTGTGGAGTCAGCGAGGGCATTATCATCTGCTGAGTACATAGCTACTGACATAATGCCGTTTATCAGACAACTCTCATAATACTCTTTGTTTTTAAGTTTGTTTTAAGTTATTTCCAAAATCCGTAAAAGTAGATGTTTTTTTCCTAATTTAATTTTGACTGACAGTGTTATTATTTTTGCTGTAATTATAAAAATATTACGAGTAATTATTGTTTAATAAATAACTTAATTAATGAGTTACCTATATTAAAGAATAGTTTTTTTAAAATTTAAAGTTGTACCTCGATAACCTCATAATCACAACCAAGTAGTTTTCGTCATTTGAATTACTACTAATTACTTTTTCGAAAACTACCCGAGATCTCGAAAACGTCGAGGTCTCGCGGAATTATAATTTCTAATCTCGCGAGATCTCGAACTTGTGATCACGACTCGAAATTGCATTCCCTACTCTACACGAACGTATTCTGCGTTCTATTTCTCGTATATAAATAAATATAAATAATAAAGTAGTAAAGTAGCAAAGCCATTACAATAATTTAGTTATATTTAGAAATTTAGTTAAGTAATTTAAGAAATTTAAATTGAATTTTTGACGGAACTTCGTAATTAAGATGTAGTGTAATTTTTTTCTTATAATCTAATTTCGATTAATTGGAAAATAGCTTATTTACGATGACTAAATAGATCGTGTTCTATTAGAAAGTGATGTCAGATGCCTTAGAAACCGCCGAGCGTGCATGAGAAGACAAAGTAATGGATCGAGTCATGTGGCGCTCGGTTCTCTCTGCCTACCCCGCAAGGGATTTAGCGTGAAGTTATAGAAAATAGCTAACAAACATTAAATAAATAAAAAACCCTAAATATGAACAATAGTGTAACTCTCCAAGTCAAGCGTATCAACCAGAGACTCGTAATAAGATTGACAAAATTCCAAACGACCAATAAAGATGGCCGATCCCATAAAACTATAACCAGAAAATATGTCTGGAGATATTCTGAGCTATAACCGTGTCCATTCGAAGGCCCCAAAATGTCATACCAATGAATTCATGTCCGCCATTTTTTTCCACGCTTTATCGCTTTTCTTTATTACGGTCGACATTTTTCGTATAGGGATGTTCTGTATTTTTATTGGTGGGGTAAAACATTGATCTCTTATTAAATGGACGGCGATTTATAATTGGCTGTATAATAATGGCACAAAAGTATTTTCAATTCAATAAACTAAATTATAATTATTCCACGGAGAGGTAGTCTGTTGCAAAAAATGGCCTTAACCAGTACCTTCTGAGGAATTACTGACGGACATCATTATATTTATCTTGTCTTCGTCGCATTTTCAAATTATTGAAATATTTATAATGAAAATTCTCATTTTGTGATTGAGTAATATAAAATTATCAAAATTTTCTGTGGTCTGTAAGAAATGTAGATTTGTAATCCAAAATTAGTATGAAACTGTATGGAGGTAATCATTAGTGTTTGTTAATTTAAGCAATCATGTTAGTGTAATCATGAACGTCAATATGAAATTTAAAAAAGAATATTCCTTCAATACGCCGCTCTAAGAAATATTTTTGGTCATACCCACGTGTATATGGCCATAGTCAAAATTAACTTTATGCCAATGATTTATCTATCTATTTATAACTTCACGCCAAATCCCTTGCGGGGTAGGCAGAGATCCGAGCGCCACATGACTCGATCCTTACAAACCTCACTCGCTTCTTTAGCGTTCATTGCTCTTCTTATGCGCGCTCGGCTGTTTCTAAGACTCCTGACATCACCTTCTGATAAAACATGATCAATTTGGTCATGGTAGGTAAGTCGTGCCCTTCCTCGGCTCCTAGATCCTTCTACTTTCGCGTTGTATATCTGTTTCGTAATTCTTTCTACATGTCCGAACCAACGGAGTATGCCTCTTCTTATTTTAACACCGACATTATCTTTCAGACCAGCTCTGTTTCTAACATCATCATTGCGAATACGGTCTACAAGCGTTACGCCACAAATTTTGCGCAACGCTCGCATCTCGATCGCTTTTATTCTACTTTTATTCTCACTCTGCTATACCCAGCTCTCGCTTCCATAAGTAAGCGTTGGAGCCAGCGCTGCATTGTGTATGTGCCTTCTGGCTCAACCCTTGCCAAGAAGTTTTTCCAATTGAATTAAACAATTTTTAACGGAAGTATCGCGTGTTTTATTTATTTTGTTGAATATTACAGTCTTCCTGCGACCACGGATGCTGCAAAGCATTCGAAACGTCAGGTTCAACAAAATAAATAAAACACGCGATACTTCCGTTAAAAATTGTTTAATTCAATGTGTAACAATTGCGAAAACCTAAGACAATACTAAGTTTTTCCAATGCTCCATTCACACTATTTCCAGCACTCCCTCATCTTTCTACATCAACGGTGTACCTTCCATCCCTGCTGAAAGCGCATCCAAGATATACAATCTCATTCACTTGTTCCAACACTTCATTATCAATCGTAATTCTAACATTGGTTCTGGTTTCTTCTCTTGGGCATATAGGACTGGGATACGGGTCCCTCTTCAATCGAAGGGGTTTTATTTTATTTATTTTTTAATACTTGCACCCCTGCCATGGGCAAGGCTCTTGTTAGTACAATATATATTTAATAAACACATTCATACATCATATTCTCGTTCATTCCATAATTCACTCATTCATTCATCATCTTTCGTTTTTGCCCATTTTTGAACGTCGGTGAAATTACTGCAGTTGTTTCCGAACTTCCCTCCCCGTACTGCGTCAGACCATCCACGGGCGACAGCGAGCTCTGTGAAGCTCTACCTAGCCACCGCGATCCCATCGGCTATACAAAGTATAGCCGAGGTATACCCACCTACACGGAGAACCCACCTTGCCCCGAGAGGAAACCGAAGGAGTTTAGCGCATACTCTACCACGCCGATCAAATACTGATTGGCGAAGGTCAGTGTTTTCAAGCCGCCCAAGGACCACTGCCTTAGCTTAACGACTGTCATCGACGGCTTAACGTGCCCTCCGACCACGGAGAAACTCAAGATAGATAAACCCATCCATAGACAGGCTGCGGTCGACGTTGCTTAACTTGCGTGTTTGGTTAGAATGACACGCGCAACGACGCCATCGAGCTCTCGAAAATATACACAGTAGTAACTTTTTGAGAAGCAAAGACTCCCTAGATTTACATTTACAACTCCTTTTCTTGTATTATACGTAGTCTATGGTTTTAACTCTGTGTATTCTTTGACGAATAATTTGTTTATAGCCGTCATATCGGTTTTGGTGCGTTTTAATAAAAAAGGGAGCTTTTTATTTACCAATAACGTCTTGACTTGTGGATTACGTTTCATTGAGTTATTTGATCACTTCCTCATTTGACGTTAAGTTCTCGTACCCAAAAAAAAAACTAATTGGCGGTAAACATTTTTAGGATATATTTATTTACCTGTTGGGAAGATGAAGGCATAACGTTA
The DNA here is from genome assembly GCA_947507595.1 of Pyralis farinalis. NCBI lineage: Eukaryota > Metazoa > Arthropoda > Insecta > Lepidoptera > Pyralidae > Pyralis > Pyralis farinalis. The sequence goes on from OX382279.1 coordinate 26,389,129, forward strand.
GCGGCTCTTATGGCATATCATGGATCTGTGTCGTATATATTGAGATATAAAATTGTTGTGCAATTTAGATTTGGAGTTTCCATATGTTAAAAAATATGTCTGTATACTATACTGAAACAACAAATGACTGTAAACCTTGGGTCAAAAATATTGACTCTCGTGAATGTTGGCTACAAAATATTTATTTTCTTTTTCATAAAACAATGGGAAATTTTCAATATTCGAATGCTGATTAGGGTACTTAATTAGTACACTACAATCGTCAGGTTTACCTAGATATTAGTATTTATCACTTATTCGGTGGTGAATAAAAGTACCTTGAGGAAATTCCTACGTCGAAGAAATTGTATTTAGAAAGACGTACCTATGATCTAACATAAGAATGGTCTGATTTTCCTTCAGATTGAGGAGGTGAGGCGGCAGTCCCCCATGTAAATGTTAGTATCTTCACCAAATCTTTAGTCTTAGGTAGAGGACCCCGCCAATCTTAATGGATTTTATTTTATTTTATTTTATTGGATGTTTAGGAAATGGGATAACGCTAGGTAGAAGTCAAAATTTCTAATCGTATTTCCGACAACCGTGAAGGAGCTCATTAAATAAGATAAAAAATATTTTTGTTTGCCATTGGGCCCTCGCGGGCACTTAGATATGCCTTTCATTTTTTTTAAATCAATTCTTATTGTAATTTATTAACTTTTCATAGCTTTAAATCTTTATAGTTTTAATTTCTATTTTTTAATCTACCAGTATTTCGAAAATGACCATTGACGAAGAAGAAATGCCAAAAGAAACTTGGTAATATAGGTCTTTTTTCAAATCGTCAATTTCTATTCCGTATATTATATAACAAATTATGTCAGTGTATATATAATGAAGTCAAATCGAAGATGTATTAATACTATGCTGAATCATTTCCAAATATCTCTGTCAGTCAGATATTCATCAAGTCTGCAATAAGCCTCCTCACATAGTATATTTTTGATGTGCTTTTTAAAATTTTGTCAGGAAAGGACAGAACTATTATAGAATCGAATTTACAACAAAATTTCCACCAGTCTTAGCAAGCCGATGTACTGGCATACGCAATCTATTCGTGCATTCAAGATTTTTAGACAAGTTTGAAATACTTATTTTTTACGACAATACATTATATTTTCATAAATATACTGGGAGGTAACCGTGAGGATATTTATTTCTTTGAATAGTTCTCTCATTTATTCCCTAGCCCATGTTATAAATAGCGTTTGGCTCTTTCTTGTAATATAAAAATAATTTCAATATCAGCCAGTTTTCCCCACAACAGTATAATAATAATATTTATTTTCATAGCAACATGTATAAGTGCTTCCATAATCGAAGGTAACAACTAATTTAAATATAAGGTAACATTTTTTTTTATATACAACTAGATTGGAAAACAAGCATGCGCTTTACCATCTAACGTAAGCGGTCACCGTCACCACGGGGACGTTACTCGCGCGCTGCCAATCTTGTGACCTAAGGCTGTTTCGTCACAGTACCCAGTAATTTCTCAACCATATCTCACCCTTCAAACCGGAACACAGCTACATAAATGCTAGCTAGTTGCTTGGCGGTAGAAATAGGTGAGACAGAGGTACCCACGCAGACGACTTTTGTACAAAGTATCCCTTTGGTAATTTGTGGCAACATGTAGAGATATTGCGGGAGTATTCCGTACGACTGATACGACAATGCTGTGAAATTAGCTGAAATAAACTAAGCGCGCAGTACAAACGTCAATTGTCTGATTCTACTTACTGTACATGTGGCAGACCTGAGCTTGCTGGCCAGTTTATTTATGTGGAAGGGGGCAATTTGTAAGTTATTGTAATTCCAAGAAATACAGTATCGTTCACGAATTCAATGAGAACTTCTGTATTGCATCCACGTTCGGAATTTTATACATTTGGTTTTAGTTTATTTAAAACAAGATTATTGCTTGTAAACTAATTTAGAATGAAATACAAAACACTATTTAGTTCATCAATATTTCCGTACCGGCGACCAACGAAGAAGTAACGTGCACATTTTTTTCTTTTTTTATACATCGTCGGGAGTCATACAAGCATACGGCCCACCTGATAATACATTAAGTATCACTCGCGCGATGTCCCCTCTGCTGCTAACACAGGGACTCCTTAGGAGCCTACTGGTGACCTACTCACGTGCAGATGATCCCACTCCTTTATGATCCCCACTAAACGTGCATCCAAGATATACAAGTCATTGACTTCTTGCTACACGACATTCCCTATATGCGAACTGGCAGAGAATCTGTTCGAACTTAGGAAATGTTGTTATGAATACTACTCTATTAATGGGACAGGCCACCCCTCATTCTCACCACTGTGTCTCCTGTGTAGCCAGAAATAACAGCGGCGACTACCAAAAACGCAGTGAACAGTGAAGTTCATTGCTGTCCCGGGGGTTAAACTACAGCTGCCTTGGAACTCGCAATGAATTTAATCAGAAGAAATTTGTAGGAGTAGGAAGTTTTGGAAGTGACTTCCCCTCTTGGCAAAGTGAGAGACAGTAATATGACAAATAAGGCATTTAAAAACCTCATAGAGATGGCTAGTCAAGTGAAGATCAACTGCCGTACACCACGGTTTATCAAATATCTAACACTATCGGGATCTAAACTGTGAGTTGTTACCTAACACATCGATTCCAATAATATAGATTGCAGAACCGCCTAAACGCCCGGTAATTCTCCCTTGTTGCCACCAAATCAGAATAGTATACTACCCCGGATGTGACACGCAAGGAATTTAACATATCGTCCCGCTCCCGACGCCAGAGATCGCACTCCCAGAGAACATGATGTGCTGTTTGCTCGAATTCATGATTTGTCGTAGAACACTCACATAAAGGCGATAACACAAGTCTAAACGAAAAGAGCTTCTACTCTATTAGAAAACTTCTGAGTGAGAGTAGTATTCGTTACTGTCGTCTGATCTTTGTTTTCACTGGACCATTACTTAAATACTCAAAAAATATTCAGTAAAAGATATCTCCAATCATCCACTTATACGACAGTATATCCAGTGTACCCAAACAATGGATGTGGAAAGCCGAATACCACCAGAGTACATTCCAAATATCAATTTCATCCCCCGATAGAAACATTACATAATTATGACACTACAATGAATAGGGGACATCAAACACTCGTAATAAGACAAAAGGTCTGAATACAAAGACGGCATTAAAATTCGTCAAGTGTGAATTGACGTTTGAGGATAAGTTCTGTATGTTATTATACAAGAGACTATTTTATAAGGAACTAGCGGCCCGCCCCGGCTTCGCACGGGTGGACATTTATTTTTTTAACATGTTGGGATAAACGAAGAGTAAATGTATCTTTAGAGAGTTTTTTAAATAGTTTCTCTTAAGTAGCTTTTTTTTTCGGACAAATTACTTTAAGCGGTACGTACTCAGTGGTATTTAAGTTTATATTAGTTTTTAGCCATAACCCTAATTACAATCGGAAAGTTTATTTTTTATTTATTTATATTGTTTTTAGTTTTATTTTTACATTTCTTTTTTACATTTATTTTAATATATATATAACATATATTTCGAGACTTTATATTAATTTAATTTAATAGGTTTTACTTTTTTAGTTTCCAATATCTACCTCAATGTCTACCTTAAGGCTGTATACTATATTGGCTGTGGTATTAATAATATTGGTATCTTTTTCACACATTATAGAAGTTTTCATACGGATCCCTAACTATTTTCAAAATATTTTATAGCCTATGTTAATCATTTATATTGTAGCATTCTAATGGTGAAAGAATTTTTGAAATCGGCCCAGTAGTTTTTGAGTTTATTCATAACATACATACAAATCTTTCGTCTTTAAAATAATAAGTATAGATTAGAAACATACCTGTTCATTTGCTCTGTTATAATCTTTATTTTACTAATTGACGAGCTTGGTGGCACAGTGGTGAAACCGCTGGTTTTACACCAACGCTCTTGCATGAACACGTTTGATTGTCTTGGTCTGTGTTTTAAAAGAGGTTGTTACATCGAAGCAGCCTGTTTGGGGATGTACCTCCACCTCATGAGAAACCGCAGCGAAATAACAACTCCTTAGAGGGTTGATTTATTTCTGTATGCGAGTGAGGTCATCAGTAGGCAGTGAGTTGTTTTGTTAGCAGCATAGGTAGCATCGCACGGGTAACACTTAATATATTGCAAGCGTTGTATACTTGTATACCTCCCGACATTATAAAAAATAAGTATACAGATTAACGATTAAATAATTAAGTATACAATTAACATGTTTTAAGAAAGGTAACCTCAGGAGCCCTAGGAAACGACGAGCGTGAAAAGAGCTATGAATATTAAAGAAGTAAGTGACCTCACTTGCCACACATCTGTGTAGGAGCAAAGACTGCGTTATTTAGCGCTCAGTTCTCTCCTACCAGGCTTCACGCAGGTGATTTGTGGGGTAGGTAGAGAGAAGCGCACGCCCCAAGTGGCGCTATTTATACACCCCGCACCCTTCTTAAACATTCATGGCTCTTCCCATGCACATTCATAGCTTTTTTCATGATTTTTTTTCCTACAAGGCAACTGCCATGAAGATGTACATACACACTGTGAGATTTTAATAATTGGACTCGCTTATCATGACCAAATTGGTACTGTTTTAGTAGACTTTGATGCCAAAGGCGATAATCAAACTTAGCGAAAGTTGACTTTTTTTATACAACTAGATTGGCAAACAATCATGTGGCCCGCGTTAGATGGTAAGCGATCATCACGGGGATGTTACTCGCGCGCTGCCAATCTTGTGATTTAAGGCTGTTTCGTCACAGTACCCAGTAATTTCTCTGCCATATGCCACCCTTAATAGGTGAGACATAGGTGCCCACGCAGACGACCAATTATATTTTACAAAGTCTCCCTCTGGAGACTGGGTAGTAATGATTACTTTAACACCAGGGCCCGTAGGTTCGATGCTCACACAATAAATGTGTATTTTAAAGAAAGGTGCAGCGCATCAAAGCCTTACAGAAAACCGCAGCCAAATAACAACACCCTAGAGGGTTGTTGTGTTCCTGCGTGTGTGAGTAAGGTCACCAGTAAACTCCTAAGGAGTTGCTGTGTAAGCAGCAGAGGAGGCATCGCGCGAGTGATATATGTTACAAGCGTTAATAGGCTACTGTAACTGCTTTACATCAGGTGGACCGTACACTTGTATACCTCCCGACGTTGTATGAAAAATTCCTGTGTGCCATCTCAGCAATATAAAAATAATATCATTAAATTTGGCGACGTAAAAACCAATTTGAGAATAGTTTGCGTTCACTGCGGAACCCTAAAAATATTGTAGGGTACACTCAATACTAAGAGCTCTCGGTGATCTTCGGGACATCCATTAGGTAATATTGAACATTTTAATATCAAAAATTGCGATGCCGTCTGTCAGTTGTATAATTTTTTGTTTGTTTGTTTTGTCTCATTGAAAAGGATTTCAGTATTGTTTTGTTTTTAGTACGACTAAGTTATTGTCAAGTTCGCAATGTTGATGTGAGAAAGGGAGTTGTTCTGAAACTTCTTGTGTTAAGACAAGAAGAGGCATACTCCGTTGGTTCGGACATGTAAAAATAATGCTATAACGAAACAGATATACAAAGCGAAAGTAGAACGATGAAGGAGCAAGGCCAAGACTCACCTACTACAACGACCCTAATTCATTCCACTGCAGAGATACTGGTTTCCCTTCAATTCAAGAGGTTTACAGCATGCTCTACCACGCTGGTCATCTGCGCATTGCGGAAGCCAGTGATTTCGAGCCGGGTCACTAACTTAGTCCTCTATCATCATGACATCATTGAACAAACGCCGGTTGGTCGTCAAGATGAAGTCTATCTCGTTTTTGGTCGAACCATCCGACCTACTCCAGGTCCACTTGCGCTGCGGCTGCTTCTTGAAGAAGGAGTTCATCATAAAGATTTTCTCCATCTCCATGAAGTCGACCAGCAGTTGGCCTCTTTGGTTTCGTTACCCGATTTCAAATTTCCCCACTCTCAACTCTTCGATCTGTTTCGTGCCAGGTTTGCCTTTTACGACACCCACGGATTGAGGAGATGGGGTGGTCTATTGTTATGCCACTGCGCGTCGTGTGGGGAAGCTCAAGGTCTAGCTATGCTCGGGGTTTCTCTGCGTGATAGAATCAGAAATGAAGATATCCGCAGTAAAACTATGGTATCCGATATAGCCCACAGGATAAGCAAGCTTAAGTGGCGGTGGGTCGGTCACATAGTTCGTAGAACCGACAACCGCTGGGGAAGAAAGGTTCTCGAATGGCGACCCCGTACTGGTACACGCAGTGTGGGACGACCCCCCACTAGATGGAGCGACGGCCTCGAGAGGTGTGTAGGGAGTCGATGGAAGCAGGTGGCACAGGATCGAGAGGAGTGGCACTCTAGAGGGGAGGTCTATGCTCAGCAGTGGACGAATACAGGCTGAGATAATGATGATTCTTACGCGGAGGCCACACAGCACTAACTAAGCTTAACGACTGTCATCTACCTGCAACAGCCGGGATAAGACTCACCTACCGTGACCAAGTTGGCCGTGTGCTATACGAAGGTGATGTCAGGAGCCCTATGAATCGAGCGTTTGAAGGATATTGTAGGAAGGAGGAAACACATGTGCAGACAAGGCGTTCCACTTTATAATAGTACGACAGAGATAGGAGTTGACGAACTTTTTAGTACGAGAAGACATGTCCTCAACAGTGGAATGGATGACCTCGCAAGCCTGCACGTGTGGTTCTATGACGGAAGGGAGAGGGCGGGATAACGGAAAATAGTTCTTCAGAACATATGTCTCTATGAAGTTGCTGAAGTTCTAGGTTTTTGATTATTCCTTATCTATCACGTTTCATCGGGAGTCCTAAGAACCGGAGAGTATGTATGAAATAAACAATGAAAATTAAGGAAGCGAGTGAAATAATCATGTATTATGACGCTATGTTGTCACTGCTTAGCCTGCAAGGGACATGAAGATGTAAATAAATAGATAGGTTAACATGATTTTTTTATTTTGTTGCTCTTCGGTATCAAAAAAATAAGACAAAGAAATATCAGCAACAATTGTATAATACCCATATCATATTAACAACCATATGAGAACCACTCGAAAGCTCCCAAACGAACAATTAACTACATACAAAAAGTCAACCATCTGTCGTTGTATCGGCGTTATATAAATCTACGGATTAAAAAATTGTATATCGTGAAATTAAAAACAGAATGTCCGACCGTGTATCACAATGGATTGAAAGCGTGCTCTGGGATGAGTTCGATTTTAGGGTTCCGTATTGCGATACTATTCATTACTTTATTTGTGAATATTATTTAATCGTGCAAAATCGTCGTAACCTAACTAAATACTTAATTACTAAGTTCTAATCAGGTAATTAATACGTAATTATAAATGAACACCATCTACTGTGGTATATATTCGTTTAAAGCTATTATTATTGACGCGTTGCCCCTTAAACTACAAACAAATAGGCAACTTGATGGTTTTTTTTTATACCACGTCGGGAGGCATAGAAACATACGGCCCACCTGATGTAAAGCGGGTACCGTAGCCTATTAACGCTTGCGATATATTAAGTATCGCTGCCTCCTCTACTGCTTACACAGCAACTCCTTGGGAGCTTACTGGTGACCTCACTCACACGCAGGAATACAACAACCCTCTGGGGAGTTGTTATTTGGCTGCGGTTTTCTGTGAGGTGGAAGTACTTCCCCAGACGGGCTGCTTTGACGCGCCCTACCTCTTTCTCATCTCTCATCAAGACCACCCTCATTCAACAAAACGTAGTGTTTCAGCGCCTAAATATATCGAGCCTACTGACCAATGGTAGGATATTGTAACCAATAGGAAGATAAGTGCCGCGATGATGATCCGCGGACTAGCCAATGAGAGTTGCGCATTCTACTTTACCCCCCGACCCGTTGCCGCGTTGCTGTGAATATTTAGAAAGTAAAATCGTGTCATTAGATCTCCATAGGCCATTTCCATCATACCTTGAACTAAAAAGAGACACATTAACTGATTCACAACCAATCTGAGAATGAATCTTTGTAGGAGGATTCCGGACGCTAAATTCAATGACAATCCGATTGTAATATCAAAGTACTGGGTAATATTTCGTAATATAGATTACTAGCTGTGCCCGCGACTTCGTCCGCGTGGAATTTAACAAAAAAGTTATTGTTCAGTTCTCAGAGTTTACTTATTAATAAACAGAGTAAAATAGCTAACAGCAACATAATAATAGATATGTATTATGTACTTCGTCCGCGCGGAATAGTTATTTTTTATTATCTATTTATATTAATAAAAATAAATAAAATTTCTAAAATAAAAGTAGCTTAAGTTACTCCTTATTACATCAGCGATGTGTCAGTGAAAGTCCCGTCAAAATCGGTCCAGCCGTTTCAGAGATTAGCCGGAACAAACAGACAGACAGACAGATAAAAATTGTAAAAATGTTCATTTTGGTATATGTACCGTGTACACATCCATATGCATTTATAGTAAAAAGCGGTTATTTTAATATTACAAACAGACACTCCAATTTTATTGATCTGTATAGATAATTTGGTCAACAAGCGATTAAATTTTATTAACATGCCTAAATAGACAATCGACCAATAAATTCAAACCAACCTGTCTCTATTTTCCGAAGTATCGGAATACCAGTATCCACATAACACGAAATTGGTTTCCAGAGTTACCCTACTAATCGGTCAAGGAGCCGAGTCTCGTGCCCGTACCATCCAATGAATCATATGGGTACGGATCAACAAACAAATATAATAATGTCTTAGGTTTTCGCGATTGTTACAAATTGAATTAAACAATTTTTAACGGAAGTATCGCGTGTTTTATTTATTTTGTTGAACCTGACGTTTCGAACGCTTTGCAGCGTCCGTGGTCGCAGGAAGGCTAAGGTGATATTTGTCTTACATTAGTTAGTTACTGTGAGCGATTTTTGTGTGAATCGGAACATATATAATTAATCCATCCATGTCGGTAGATGTAATAATTGAATAACTAATGTAAGACAAATATCACCTTAGTCTTCCCGCGACCACGGACGCTGCAAAGCGTTCGAAACATCAGGTTCAACAAAATAAATAAAACACACGATACTTCCGTTAAAAATTGTTTAATTCAAACAAATATAAGCTAAAAACAATAATAAATATATAGATCGTGTTTTATCTAAAGATCTGGAGCCCCAGGAACTGACGAGCGTGTGTAAAAATAGCTGAATACTAAAGAAGCGCGAGAGGTGGGTAAGGACCAGCCATGCAATTCTCTAAGGGACTCGTAATGGCTGTGTGCGTCGCTGTGATCACAGATGTCACAGCTTTGACATCGTCTACTGCGATCACGGCTAAATTATTTGGTATTCTATAAGGCTGTAAGCGTACGCGAGGCTGTTTGCCTTGTAGAATTCCAATTCCAAACGCAGCCTTGCCGCGCTAGTGTCGCACGACCATGAAAAGCGACACTAAGGAATTGCAATTTTGTGTTCAAGGCTATAACAGCCGATGTTTCCGAGGATGTAAGGATGTTTGCTCTTACAGAATTGCATGGCAGTTGTTATGGCGCTCGGTTGTCTCTGCCTACCCCGCACGGGGCTTGGTGTGAACATATACATACATAGCAAAAGGTATGAGCGGACAAGATCTAATATTAAGATATCATTGTTAAATAAACTCCTTAATTAACTTACTCAAATACTCAGTTTCCGGCGACTCCTTGAGCAAATCATTAAGAGTCGGAAAATTTGTATTTTGTTCGACGCGAATATTATTTCTTTTTATTTTTATACCAAAAAGGTATCAGCCCGATTAGAAGCATTTACGCATGGACACTTGCAATTCGAGGCATACTTTAAGCGTTCGTAGGCTACGGTAACCATTTTACATCAGGTGTGCCATATGTATGTATGTCTGCCGATGTTGTATTAAAAAAAAGTTCCAAATATTTCAATGCATGACTTACGATTCCTTCTTCCTAGCGTAGCCGTTTCCTAATGCATTAGGTCTGGCGGGGTCTGCTACCTAAGCCTAAAGATTTGGTGTAGATGCTGATTTTGAGGTGGAGTGGCCGCCATGTCAAAATTAGTATCTGATTTCGACCATGAAAGTTCAGACCTTCACAACATAAAGAAAAAACTAGACTCTTCGTAAGTTAGGTTACACGTGTTTCGTGTCTTTCTTGTTCGTAACGCCAAAACACTCATTTGTTACTCGAAAACGAACAAAAAATGAAATTTACAGTATTATTTTGACGAGCTCGGTGGCGCAGTGGTGGAACACGTTGTTACGCTACTTTGACACCAACGCTCGTGGGTTCGATTTTCACACAGTACAAACATTTGTGTGCATGAACATGTCTGTATGTCTTGGTCTGGGTATTTTCTATGTATAATAAGTATGTATTTACAAAAAAAATGTATTTACGTATGTTTATCAGTTGTCTAGTACCCGTAACACAAGCTTCGCTTACTTTGGGGCTGGATGGCGCTGTGTAATTTGTCCGACAATATTTATTTATTATTTATATTAGCTTGTTTGATATTACGCCCACGGGCTTTTTAATAATCAAGGATATTGCAACGGAATCGATTTATCAAGTTGTGGAATAAATTTCCAGTCGAGGGTCTCTGACTGCAGGTTCACGAAGAAGTTCCAAAGAGAGTACTGCGCGAGTGATAATTCTGGTAGAGGAAGCTTTCTTGATGTGCGGTTCCTTCTTCTTCTGCGTTATCCCGTTTCCTAACCCATTACTATTGGGGGGGTCCACTACCCGAGCCCAAGGATTTGGCGAAGATACTGATCTGTACATGGAGCGACTGTTGTCAGACCTCCACGACCCAACAGAAACAGACCTTCCTCAGATCAGGTCACGTCTTTCAAAATATGATTTCTTGGACGTGTGGGTTTCCGCACTATGTTTTCCTTCACCACCGAGTAAGTGATAATTACTAATGTGTATATAAATTCGAGAACATGAAGTTAGTGGTACAGCCCAAACCAGGATTCTAACCAATCTAGACAAACGGTAGTACAGCGATATGGGATTAGCCGTGAGGCACGGATCGTTGAAAAGATAGGGAAAAAGGGGTGATTATGTCTAGGAAAATAAGACTGTTTGCACCTGCCTGAGGCCTCTTTACAGCCAGGGTAAGTAACCAGACTGGCTAACAAATTAACGCAAGGCAATAAGCCTGAAGGACGCGGGATAATCCCAAGAAAAGAAGGAAAAGAAAAGGAAAACATACACCATTAAGAAATTAAGATCGACCCTGGAATACGGGGGAGCTAAGTACTCCGATCTGCACATATCCGACAGGCTGAAACCGCCTGCTGGATACAGTCGATTAGACAATATTAAAAAAAAAACCGATCTAGAGAGTAGACAGGCTGGTTCTTTGGCCACTAGGCTGCTTTAATAAAATCTTCGTTCCTAATCCAGTAGGATTCGCGGGGTCCGCTGCTTAAGCTTAAGGATTTGGCGAAGATACTGATTTTTACATGGAGCGAATGCCGTCAGACTCCTACAACCCGAGAGGTTAAACTAGACCTGTCTTAGGTTAGGTCACACGCCTTTCGAAATTTAATTTCTTGGACGCGTGGGTTTCCTCACGTTTTTCCTTCACTGCCAAGCAAATGATAATTACAAATTACAATTGCTAATGAAATAACATCATTTAAAGAATGTAATCTATATATATAAAAGAAAGTCGTGCTAGTTACACCATTTATAACTCACGAACGGCTGGACCGATTTTTATAATTTTTGTGTCTTTGGATTTGTCTTCGTCCGGAATAGGATAACAAGTATTAAAATATGGAAAAAATAACAAAAAAGAATTATAAAGTTAATTCCATTTTTCATACATTTTATATGAAACTTTTTCTTATGATATCTCAAGAAGGAATTAGTATATATATATATATATATATATATATATATATATATATATATATATATATATTTAAAATACTTCTCATTTATATTTTTGAACTTTTCTTATACTTAATTTTGACTACTCATTTTGTCTTAATAAAATTTATACCACCTAATAAGTTAACACACCATTTATTGATTCTAAGGCGGTACTAAGTTCGCCGGGTCAGCTAGTTAAATAATAAAATAAAAAACATTTATACAGAACCCTCAGGAATATTAACGTTCGCTCTTTACGACTTTTTCGAAAACAAAAACGATACCTTTCGCGACCTGTGTTTAACCGCTGTCAGGGTTGTCAATCATAACGCTCGCCCCGCCCGCCGCACTCCGCCTTTGACAGCCCTGAATTTATTTATCGTTTTACTGGCGGCGTATCGAAGTTTTTTAGCTTTTACTAATAGTTTTCTGTTACTTTTATAAAGTTATTATCAATATGATTTTTTTAACGAATAACAGTACTATCCGATGCTTGAGGACCTCCATAAAGTTGTTGTTTATGTCAACTAATCGAACACGCAGGTTAAGCAAAATCTACCGCAGCCTGTCTACGGATGGGTTGGCCTATCTCGAGATTTCTCGGACTTTTTCGTTAGGCGTCGGTTCCGTCTATTGTTAAGCTAAACTCAGTTGAACAGCGTGGCGGAGTACATTCTAACCCCCTACATCCTACTTTCGTATTGTATATCTGTTTCGTTATTTTTTTCTTCCTGTACTCTTTCTACAATGGAGCATGCCTCTTCTTGTTTTAGCCTATTAAACCATATGAATAGCGCCCCATGGGAATCGAACCCATGTGCGTCGGTTGAGCGTTGATAATTAGCGTGAATACTATAAATACTAAAGTAAGAGAAGTGGGCATGTACCACTAAATTCTATATATTCTAAGTGTTGTCGGATTTATCTAAGTATATATTTATCACTTGCTGGACGGTGAAGGAAAACATCGCAAGGATACTCACACGTACTAGAAATTATATTTCGAAATAGGTAGGTAATTATGACGAAGTTAACGATGCTCTCTCTAAAGTTATTCATTGGTTTAGTGTTAATAATCTGCTTTTAAACGATAAAAAGACTAAAGTAATTAAGTTCTCAACACCTAATGTAAGACAGGTGACTACCAATGTACATGTTAATGGAACTAATTTAGCCCCTGTGGAGACAACTGTGTTCTTGGGTATAACAATTGACTCCAAACTACAATGGGGCCCACAAATTGAAAAATTATCAGGAAAACTAAGTTCTGCAGCCTATGCAGTGAAAACTATTAGACGGCTCACTGATATTGATACGGCTAGAATAGTTTATTTCAGCTACTTTCAAACTATTATGTCATATGGAATTCTTCTTTGGGGTAACTCCGCGGACATTAACACCATCTTTTTATTGCAAAAGAGAGCCATAAGAGCTGTCTACAAACTTGGTCCCCGGGAGAGCCTTAGAGAAAAATTCAAAGAAATAAATATTTTAACAGTCGCATCGCAATATATCTATGAAAATCTTTTGTATGTCCATAAAAACATAGACTCATTTTGTAAAAAGAGTGATACTCATAACATAAATACTAGATATAAGCATAATCTTGTGTTACATGCAAGCCGTCTCCACAAAATAAGTAATTCTTTTATGGGGCAATGTATACGGTTCTATAACAAACTTCCCAGCAATATAAGAGAATTGTCAATAAACAAATTTAAAACTACTATTAAAGCCAAATTGTGTAGCAGGGCATATTATAAAGTATCTGACTATATTAATGATAAAAATGCCTGGGAGTGAGTCGATCCAATTATAATGTAATTAAAAAAATATGTAAATTTGTTTGGATACCAAAAGAGGGATGCCTGAGTTTTTTGGCAGTATTTTTATCAGTGCTCACCTAGTCATAAACTGCACGGTAGGGAAAAAAATTGTGACGATTCCAAACAAATGTAGCCATTTTTACGGAATAAAAAGATTTTGACTTTGACTTTGACTTTGAAATACGTGTGACCTAACCCAAGAAAGATCTGTTTTTCCCTCTAGGTTGGGGAGATCTGGCAGCAGTCGTTCCATGTAACAATCAGTGTGCTCGCCAAATCCTTAGGCTTAGGTGGCGGACCCCGCCAATCCTAATGGATTAGGAAACGGGATAACGCGTAGAAGAAGAAGAAGGAACCGCACAATAAGAAAGCTTGCTCTACCAGAGGTATCACTCGCGCAGTACTCTCTTTGGAACTTCTTCGTGAACCTGCAGTCAGAGACCCTCGACTGGAACTTCATTCCACAACTTGATAAATCGATTCCGTTGCAATATCCTTGATTATTAAAAAGCCCGTGGGCGTAATATCAAACAAGCTAATATTACTGTAAATCTCATTTTTTGTCCGTAATCGAGTAACAAACGAGTGTTTCGCCGTGACGAACATTCCTGACGAACGTATAATTACCGATTATTAAATCATCAATCAGCATTAGAGTTGTGGGTTCGAATCCCTGTAATTGCTGGCTGCGAGTGAGTATTGATTAATTTTACACATCAACTTTGGATGGAAGTAATACTTTGTGGTTTTTGTATGGAATGTGAATGTTTTATGATATGTAAAATAGACAAGGAACATAAACCTCGCCAGATATGTGCAGTTACTGTAGCCTATTAATAAGAGAAGTCTTTAAGAAAGGCGCGGCGCATCAAAGCAGCCCGTCTAGGGAAGTACCTCCACCTCATAGAAAACCGCAGTCATGTAACAACTCCCTGGAGTGTTGCCGTGTTTCTGCGAGTGAGTGAGGTCACCAGTAAGCTCCTAAGGAGTTGCTGTGTTAACAGTAGAGGTAGTGTCGCGTGAGTGATACTAAATTTTTATTTTTATTTTTATACCACAATCAAGCATACGGCCTGCCTGATGGTAAACAGTCACCATAGCCTATGAACACCAGGGGTATCACTCATGCGTTGCCGACCCTCTAAAAACCTCTTTACGTATTTCTTGAAGAATTCCATGCTGTAGTCCTTTGGAAAAACCTCGGCTGGGAGCTCATTCCACAGTTTGAGAGTTCTCGGAAGAAAACTTCTCTGAAACCGCGCAGTACGCGACCATTGCGGTTCCAGCGTGTGAGGGCGAACTCCCCGCCGTCGGCGAGCGGTGCGGTTATAAAAAGTAGCTGTCGGCTTCATTTCGATCAATTCTTGAGAACACAACCCGTTGTACAATCGGTAGAACACACAAAGGGAGGCAAAATCTCTCCTTAAACTTAAGGGTCCAATACCGTGTGTAAGCTTAGGATTGTCGACAATTCTCACAGCTCGTCTCTGAATCGAATCACACGGTCCAAGCTGGTATCCAGGTGCTCCCGCCCAAAGGTGACTGCAGTACTCCAAGTGCGGTCTGACTTGAGACATATATAACATAAGCCTTTGACCCGCGCTGAAGTACTGCTTAGCTCTGTTGAGCACACCAAGTTTTTTGGACGCCAGCTTGTAGACGCCTCTTTGCTAAATATATTATAAGTGTTGATAGGTACGGTGACCGCTTTACATCAGGTGGGCCGTACGTTTGTACGCCTGCCGGTAATGTTTAAAAGGAAAGATAGTCTAGTGGATAAAGAATCGTCCTATTGACTAACTGGTATCCAGTTCGAATCCTGACTGTTCGAAGTGGTACTTACTACTAAATTTGTGTTTTCGTATTTATGTACATATTAGTAATTATCACTCTCTCGGTGGTGAAGGAAACCCACGGGTCCAAGAAATCATATACCTATCGATAGACATTTGTCATAATCTAAGAAAGATCTGGTTTACTCTCTGGGTCGTGGAGGTCTGACAGCCGTCGCTCCAATGTAGAAATCCAATATCTTCTCCAAATCCTTAGGCTTAGGTAGCGGACCCCACCCATGATAATAGATTAGGAAATGGGATAACGCCACGGAGAATATAATACCGTAGCCTATTAAGAGATTTAAAAATGTAAACAATGCGATTTTTAAGAGAGGTAGGGCGCATCAAAGCAGCCCGTCTGGGGAAGTACCACCACCTCACAGAAAACCGCAGCCAAATAACAACTCCCTAGAGGGTTGTTGTGTACCTGCGTGTGAGTGAGGTCACCAGTAAGCTCCCAAGGAGTTGGTGTGTAAGCAGCAGAGGAGGCATCGCGCTAGTGATACTTAATATACCGCAAGCGTTAATAAGCTACGGTACCTGCTTTACATCATGTGGGCCGTATGCTTGTATGCCTCCCGACGTAGTATAAAAAAAAATGCGAAATGAACAAGAATGTATTAAGAAAAATGTAATACTTTTTCATACAACATAACAAGTCGGGTGGCATGCGAAGAAACTATCCACTTGATAGTGGTTACTGTAGCCTATGAACGCTTGCAATATACGAAGTATTATTCGCACGTTGCTACCTCTCCTGATTACCCAGCACCTCAGAGGAACTTACCAGTAAGTACACACGCTCGCAGGAAAAGAGTCGTTTTTGAGATCGAGGTACCTCCTTCTTCAGACAGGCTGCTTTGATACACCCTTTCCGTTCAAGAACATCCAGCTTAAGACAAGTAGACATGTTCTCGCACATAAGTGTTTGTCCTGTGTGGGAATCGAACCTACGGGTATTGGTGTTAAAGTAGCACAACTAACCACCCCGCCATCGCGCTCTTGAAGTTGTGTGCGGAGGTCTATAAGGAGGCCTAATAAAGCCTTTCCGTGTTTTTATCTTTCATGAATATTTCCAATAAGTCATTGGGATGTAGCTACGCATACTGCTAACACTGTATCTCCTCATCAGCTTCCTAGTTTATTCACTCGCAGCAACTACCAACAAAGTATTTGTGAAAAGTGCTTGCATTACAAGTTTTTTTTTACGGCGGCCTACCTCATGGTAAGTTATCATAGCTTATGGACACTATCACCAGGGCCGTTACTTATGCATTGCCTTTCATATATAAACTCTTCACGCCATTTTTGAAGAACTCTTGATTCTCTTGCTACCTTACACTTGGCATTGGCTCCTACAGCCTTCCACTGTCGCGTTGGGTATGTGTTTCGTCATACCTCCTACGTGTCCGAACCAACGGAGCATCGTAGGAGGTTCAAATTTGTATGTACATATATTTTGACGCCAGGTCCCTTGTGGTGTAGGCAAAAAATCGAGTTCCACAAAACGCAGTTTACTTAGATTGGTATGATAAAAAAATAATTTGTTCCAAATTAAATACATAAGTACGAATGCAATCTAAGCTTAACATCAGGATCCAGTACTTATTAATACACTCGTTCTGAGAATCTTTACAAAAAATTCAATGCACAAAGATTGGCAATTCTTTTATTTTTCAATAAAAAAATATTGAAGATCGATTTAAAATGCAGCGTACCGTACAGTGCTCTATAAAAAACAGCATTAATCCGATTATATAGGATGACAAGAAATGAAATCGATCCGCTGACGGATTACGCATATTTTTTTTTCATTTTGTGGGGCAACAAAGTTGTTATCATGTACGAAACCAGCGAACCTACCTGTTAAGCTGAATATGATTCATATATACATATATTTATACAACGTCGGGAGGCATATAAGCACACTGCCAAGCTGATGTAAAGTGGTTACCGCAGCCTATGAAAGCTTGCAATACATTAAGTTTTTGGAAAGACGAGCTCGGTGGCGCAGTGGTGAAACGCGTTGTTACGCTACTTTGACACCAACGCTCGTGGGTTCGATTCCCACACAGTACAAATATTTGTGTGCATGAACATGTCTGTTTGTCTTGGTCTGGGTGTTTTCTATGTATAATAAGTATGTATTTTAAGTATGTATATGTATGTTGTAGGAATATAACAAAATAACGCGATGCGGTAAGTCAAATAATCTCTGTGAACACTTGAAACACAATAAGTATCGCTCCAGCGTTGCCACCCCCGCTACCAATACAGAAATTTCACAGGAGCTTACTGACAACGTCGCCACTCTTACCAATACAAAACTCTTCGGAGTCGTGATTCAGCTGCGGTGTTCTGCCTGCTCTGATAATTAGGTCAGCTGGATACACCACGTGCAGATGAGAATAGCTTTGTCCTATAATAATAGTACCGCTAACACGCCAAAACTTAGCCGATTTTAGTTTTCAAATCTCATAGTCCGAGATCCCGTAGCAATTTTTTTCAACAAGCGATTCATAAAAAGTTTACATGCCGTTTTAAAAGGAATGAGATTTAATGCATTAAATCAACCGTATCTATCAATTTTGTATGATGTTGTATGGGCGCTTGTGTGTCGGCAATTGACACGGGTTTATCTCAGCAGGTTTCTATTTGACCCGCGCTTTTTTATTAGCATCGCCGGCAACGAACCGTGCGTGATCCGGCGATGTGTGAACGACAGCGCTACGTCGCGGGACCTATTGATGCACCATTTTTAGGGTACCGTACGTAAAAAACACTATCTTTACAAGCTGGGTGGCGCAGTGGTTAGCAACGCTACTTTGACACAAAAGCTCGTGGGTTTGATACTCACACAAGGCAAACATTTGTTTGCGTGAACATGTCTGTTTGTCTTGGTCTGGATGTTTTAAGAGAGGTAGGGCGCATCATAGCAGCCCGTCTAGGGATGTAAATCTCCACCTCACAGATAACCGCAGCCAAATAACAACTCCCTAGAGGGTTGTTATGTTCCTGCGTGTGAGTGAGGTCACCAGTAAGCTCCCAAGGACTTGCTATTCAATATGGAGCCCAAATAATTCATAGAGGAGTTATGCTTTACGAGTGAGTGAGTTACTATCTATGTAAGTCCTAAAAAAAGCAGCCGGTCTAGGAAAGTACATCCACGTCAGACAACCTCAGCCAAATAGCAACTACTTAAAGGGTTGTTGTGTCCCTGCGACTGTGTTCTAAAGTTGTGTTAGCATCAGAGTTGGCATCGTGCGAGTGATGCTAACGTTCATAAGCTGCCTGCTACTTTACATCAGATGGGACGTATGCTTGTATCCCTCCGACAAAACTAGTGAATGTATGCGAAATAACTTTCTGCCTTCTTCCAAGCGCCGATGGCCGGAGTAAATTGCGAATGTAATTTAATTGAATCAGCCGCTCACTGAATGAATCAGGTAGCAAAACAAGCTATGGACAATCCATTAAAATAGAGGCGAATTGAAGGCAAACAGTCTGCCTTTCATAGTTCGCCTAATGATGACTCAGCCTTAGAATAATAATTCTCTTGGAAACAGTAAGGGTTTTTTATCCACTACGTATACAATGTTTTTCATTTATATCAGTTCCTAACAATTAGATATAACTCTACAGTTCATCTAGAATATTACATAACCTTAAGTATTTAACATACAATGTACTAAATGTCTAAACTAGTCATACATACATTTCAAATGTCAGATCACAATTACGGATATACCAGAGTTTGTATACCACCAAGGTGACAATCAAGCATACGGCCTGCCTGATGGTAAACAGCCTATGGACATATGTAACACCAGGGGTGTCACTCTTGCCGACCCTATCAATGTATATAATGAGATAAATAAAATACAATTCCTATACATGTTATCATGTCAGTGACCGGGGTCGTTTAACTAAGCATAAGGATTTGGCGAAGATAGCGATTTATATACGGAGCGAATGTTGTCAAACCTCCACAACCCAGGGGGAACACCAGAGCTTTTTTATTATACGTCGGTACATGCATACGGCCCACCTGATGTAAAGCGGCGACCATGGCCTATGAACGCTTGCAATACATTAAGTATCACCCGAGCGATGCCACCTCTGCTGCTAGTACAGCAACTCCTTAAGAGCTTTCTGGTGACCTTGCTTAGGAACATAACAGCCCTCCCCTTCCCCAGACGAACTATGTTGGATGCGCCCTACCTCTCTTAAAAACCCCTAAACCTTTATTAGGTGAGGTCATGCGTTTTTTAAAATATAATTTCTTGGATATCTTTTCCTCACGATGTTTTCCTTTACCACAGAGCACGTGATAATATTTATATTCATTTTTAGGGTTCCGTACCCAAAGGGTAAAACGGAACCCTATTACTGAGACTTCGCTGTCCGTCCGTCCGTCCGTCCGTCCGTCCGTCCGTCCGTCCGTCCGTCCGTCCGTCCGTCTGTCACCAGGCTGTATCTCACGAACCGTGATAGTTAGACAGTTGAAATTTTCACAGATGATGTATTTCTATTGCCGCTATAGCAACAAATACTAAAAAATAGAATAACATAATAATTTAAGGGGGCTCCCATACAACAAACGTGATTTTTAGGGTTCCGTAACCAAAGGGTAAAACGGAACCCTATTACTGAGGCTCCGCTGTCCGTCCGTCCGTCCGTCCGTCCGTCCGTCCGTCCGTCCGTCCGTCTGTCACCAGGCTGTATCTCATGAACCGTGATAGGTAGAGAGTTGAAATTTTCACAGATGATGTATTTCTGTTGCCGCTATAACAACAAATACTAAAAAATAGAATAAAATAAATATTTAAGGGGGCTCCCATACAACAAACGTGATTTTTTTGCCGTTTTTATAGATAATGGTACGGAACCCTTCGTGCGCGAGTCCGACTCGCACTTGGCCGATTTTTTTTGCTCGTTTTTATAGATAGTGGTACGGAACCCTTCGTGCGCGAGTCCGACTCGCACTTGGCCGATTTTTTAGGGTTCCGTACCCAAAGGGTAAAACGGAACCCTATTACTGAGACTTCGCTGTCCGTCCGTCCGTCCGTCCGTCCGTCCGTCCGTCCGTCTGTCACCAGGCTGTATCTCGCGAACCGTGATAGTTAGACAGTTGAAATTTTCACAGATGATGTATTTCTGTTGCCGCTATAACAACAAATACTAAAAAATAGAATAAAATAATTATTTAAGGGGGCTCCCATACAACAAACGTGATTTTTTTGGTCATTTTTGCTGGATATTGATAACGGCAACAGGTAGACGCTTGAAATATTCACAGAATATTTAGATATATATTTACTTTAAGAATAAATAATTAAATTAAAATAAAACAAATATTTAAGGGGGGCTCCCATACAACAAACGTGTTTTTTTTTGCCGTTTTTATAGATAATGGTACGGAACCCTACGTGCGCGAGTCCGACTCGCACTTGGCCGATTTTTTCTCCACTTGGCTATGACTCCACTCACTACATGAAATATTATATAAACACAAGACGAATGTTTGTGTGGATGAATATAACTGTTTGTCTTGGTTTGGGTGTCTTAAGAGAGGTAGGGCGCATCAAAGTCAGGGGGAAGTACTTCCAGCTCACATGAAACCGCAGCCAAATAACAACTCCCTAGAGAGTTGTTGTGTTCCTGTGTGTGAGTGAGGTCTCCAGTAAGCTCCTAAGGAGGTGCTGTGTTAGCAGCAGAGAAGGCATCGCGCGAGTGATACTTAATGTTTTACGAGCGTTCATAGGCAACGGTAACCGCTTTACATCGGGTGGGCCGAATGCTTGAATGACTTCCGACGTTGTACTTATTACAAGATTTTTTTCCATGTATCCTCAATACATTGTCCATCCTAATGAACTGTCATCAATCCAGTACAGCATTCGAATCGAAATTCAAGCGAAATTCATACATATACCATACACCAAGTACGCACAGACTGGTCTGATGTTTATATTACCATGAGAAGCATCTGTTCCTGTATCAGAGCCTTGCGCGGCGTCGGTCCCTCAGTGTCTTGTAGACCATTAAAGATAAAAATCATTTATTTGCCATTAGACCCTTACGGGCACTTAGACACGTCTTACATTCCCTAAATTAAATCATATTGTATCTTAATAATTTTCCAGTTTTTTTTTTTTTACTTTTAATCTCTCTTTTTTAATCTACCAGCATTTCGGAAATGACCATTGGCGAAGAAGAAATGCCAAAAGAAACTTGCCAATATGGGTCTTTTTTTTCCATCGTTAAAATATATTACAATAAATATATGTGAGTGTACATATAGTGAAATCAAGTGGTACAATTAAAGATATATTAATACATGTGCTGAATCATTTCCAAGCATCTCTATCAGTTAGATATTCATCGATTCTATAATAACCCTTCCTGCACAGAGTATTTTTGATGTACCTTTTGAACATATTGTCAGGCAAGGACAGAACTGTTTCAGGTAATTTATTATAGAATCGAATACAATTTACAACAAAAGATCTACTAGTCTTAGCAAGCCGATGTACCGGCATACGCAATCTATTCTTACTTCTAAGATTTTCACTAAATTTAGAAAATGACTCTATATTTTTACGAGCATACATTATATTCTCATAATTTAAGAAATTTAATTTGTTGACGTTAACCAGTATATATATTTTTCAAGCTGGTCTTTTTGTTAAGCAATATCCTGGATTATACAATAGTTACAATGATATGGAAATATCGAAAGTTAAGAACAGGGACCCATCTAGACTGATATTACCAGCTTGCAGTAGTAGCTTATATCAAAAAAATTTTATACCACCAAGGTGGCAAACAAGCATACGACCTGCCTGCTGGTAAACAGTCACCGTAGCCAACACCAGGGTATTTTTTTTTTCGGGACAGGCCCACCACTCATACCCGCCACAGTGTCTCCTGTGTAGCCAGAATTAACAGCGGCGACCACCAGAAAGGCAATGAACAGTGAAGTTCCTCGCTGTCCCGGGGGTTAAACTACAGCTGCCATGGAACTCGCGACGAATTTAATCAGAAGAAATTTGTAGGAGTAGGAAGTTTTGGAATTGACTTCCCCTCTTGGTAAAATGAGAGGCAACAATATGACAAATAAGGCATTTAAAAACCTCAAAGAGATGGCTAGTCAAGGGAAGCTCAACCGCCGTGCACCACGGTTTATCAAATATCTAACACTATTGGGACCTAAACTGTGAGTTGTTACCAATAATATAGATTGCAGAACTGCCTAAACACCAGGGTATGTCACATATGCGTTGCCGACGCTCTAAAAACCTCTTCGCGCCTTTTTTGAAGAGCCCCATGCTCTCTCTCAGCCCCATGCCTCATGTCTCTTGGCAAAACCTCGGCTGAGAGCTCATTCCACAACTTGAGAGTTCTCGGAAGAAAACTTCTCGGGAACCGAACAGTACGCGACCATTGCAGCGTGTGAGGGTGAACTCCCCGCCGTCGGCGAGCGGTGCGGTTGTAAATACAACCTGTTGTACAATCGGTAGAACACACAAAGGGAGGAGGGAAATCTCTCTATTATCCATATTCTAAGAATTACTTCTACAGCGCCTGAGAACATCTCGAGGACGAAACAGAGGCGATCGGAGCAACCAGGACATTGGTGCATGCGGTTCATATTTCAGATGGCGGACATTGGGAGCGTAAAGATTGGCAGCAGCCGAGACAGACACGACCGGAGCAGCCATGGCAGCGACGGCAAGCATTTTTTTATACTATGTCGGGAGGCATACAAGCATACGGCCTACCTAATGCAAAGCGGGTACCGTGGCCTATTAACGCTTGTAATATATTAAGTATCACTCGCGCGATGCCTCCTCTGCTGCTTACACAGCAACTCCTTGGGAGCTTACTGGTGACCTCACTCACACGCAGGAACATAACAACCGTTTGGGGAGTTGTCATTTGGCTACGGTTTTCTGTGAGATGGAGGTACTTCCCCAGACGGGCTGCTTTGATGCGCCCTACCTCTCTTTACTAAGGATAGTGTGCAGGTGTTAGTAGACGCTGATTTGTATGAGCTGATTGGTGGCGAAAGTACACAAAGCAGATTAGATCAAATTGCAACTTCATTTGCTGTTTAACTCTTAATCTGCTAATGATCTTACCATTGAGGAATATGTCTCATCTATCATCCAGAGTTACCGAGGTGGTAGTAAGGATTAGTCTGTATGAACTAATTGGTGGCGGAAACACATAAAGCGTTACATCTTGATCTTAAGTCATACATGATGATTGAGTTATAATCAATGTCTGTATTGAATAACCCATACATATTCGTTCAGCACTGAATCCAGAAGTACACCAGACATTTCTTAGGTTAGATCACACGCCTTTCGAAATATCATTTCTTAGACTTGCAGCTTTCCTCGCGATGTTTACCTTCACCATCGAGCTGGTGGCTAGTGATAATTACAAATATATATATAAATGCGAAAATACGAATTTAACAATATGCCCGGATTCAAACCGGACCACTTGGCTTTTATCCACTACGATATCGCTGCTCAATGACATTTTCGAATGTTTTTATACAACGTCAGGAGGCATAGAAGCATACAACCGATGTGAAGCGGTTACCGTAGCCTATGAACGCTCGCAATACATTAAGTATTACTCGCGCGACTGCTGCTCACACAAAGACCACAGGAGCCTACCTCAATCACACGCAGGAACACAACAATCCTTTAGGGAGTTGTTATTTGGCTGTGGTTTTTGTAACGAGGAGGTACTTCCACAGAGGGGCTGCTTTGATGCCGTATTTCTCTTACAGTATTGACATATTCATATATATTATTTTAAATTAAGCTTTGGCCCGTCTGCAATATTTCTATCAAGTATAATCCAACTCTTGATCGACATCAAATTAAAAATAAAAGGCCTTACAGACAAGATGGAATCGCCATTTTAATTATAAAACATCACGTCAAACCGATACAAAACGATCGAAAAATCAAAATCATAACTTGTAATATCAAACTCGACTTATAATTGGTTGGTTCTTCGCTGCCAATCTCTGTGTTAGCTCTTAACATTGATGAGCTCAAATCAAATTTAAACTTAACCGCACAGTGATAGAGTTCAGAATGTTTTTTACAGGGATATCTGTTAAGGCACCATGTAATATTTATAAGTCGGGGCTATATCAAAACCGAAGAGCTGTCTTCAGACCGATGGCGTTTGACGTGTATTCTGACATCCCCTTTAGGTCGTGGCGCAAAAGAAATTATTGAATATCCGTTTATTTATTACTATTTTATTATATTATTTTTGTTTTGTTGTATTTGTCAGATTTCTACTATTTGGGAGAATTTTTAACATAATTTTGAATTTGTTGCGAATACCTTGTATTGAATTTAAAAGCCATTTAAAATGGATATATATATAACTTCACGCCAGAACCAAGCGCCACATAACTCGATCCTTACATACCTCACTCGCTTCTTAAACATTAATTTCTGTTCTCGTGCACGCTCGCCGGGTTCTAAAGCTCGTGACATCACCTTCTGATAGAACGCGATCAATTTGGTCGTGGTAGGTAAGTCTTGGCCTTCCTCGGCTCCTACATCCTTCCACTTTTGTCGTAATTCTTTCTTTCTGTATTCTTTCCAATGTCCGAATCAACAGAGCCTCTTTTTATATTAACACCGACGCTCTCTTTCAGTTCCAGTCTGTTTAAAATGATATCTTAAGTCTAGTCTTAAGTATTTTTTGACGCATGTTAAACCGGTTGCGGTTGTTCTAGGCTGATATCGGTAAATAATAGTGGTTAAGTCAGTGGATTCGGGCTTGAAAACACTGGCCTACGTCAATTTGAGCAGCGTGGCGGAGTATGCTCTACACCCCTTCAGTTGACGGGAGACCCGTGTCCCTGCAGTAGGAGTAGTTAAGGGTTAGTGTTACGATACGACATAGCTACTACAAATAATTCCTTTCCTTTGTTCCTATTACCTCAGTTCCATATTAGGTATAATTCCTAAAAATGTTGCCTATATCACCCTAATCATAATAACGAATATATTGACACCTCAATCATTAAAAGTGGTTTAGTAGGACATTCGTAAGTATATAATATATATATAAATATACATACATACATATGAGCTCGGTGGCGCACTGTTTAGTATCGGTACTTTGACACCAACGCTCGTGGGTTCGATTCCCATACGGGACAAACTTCTGTGTGCGCACGAACATGTCTGTTTGTCTTGGTATGAGTATCTTCTATGTATCATAAGTATATATTTACAAAAAATGTATTTACGTATGTTTATCAGTTGTCTAGTACCAATAATACAAGCTTCGCTTACTTTGGGGCTACATGGCGTTGTGTAATTTGTCTGGAAGTCTTCTGAGCATTGTCCCGTTTCCTAATCCCTTAGGATTGGCGGGGTCCATACCTAAGCCTAAGGATTTGGAGATAATACTGATTTTTACATGGAACGACTGCCGTCAGACCTCCGGAACCTGGAGGGAAACCCAGATCTTTCTTACGTAAGTAAGCATGTCTTTAGAAATATAATTACTTGGATGTTTTCCTTCATTTAATTTGCCCAACAATATTTATTATAATTATACAGGGACAGCTAAAATCATAACCTTCCTTTTGGCTTTGACGTAACTGAATAAAAAGATTGTTTGATTGGAAATCTTTATTTATATCTGCGACGTTGGGAAGTGCAAGCGCACTTGCACATAACCAAGTTCGTGGGTTCGATTCCCACACAAGTTAAACATTTGTGTGCATGAACATGTTTGTCTCAATGTGGAGTATAGACCAGTGACAGCCCACTGGATATAGAACCTATGAACCGAGACGGGCCCCGGTTCGTATCCTGACATGTACCATTGATTACCAGTGGTACCACTAAATTCGTGTTTTAGGATTTATGTACATATTTTAATCTTTTAAATTAATTATCATTTGCTCGGCGATGAAGGAAAACACCGTGACGTAACCAGAAAGAAATTATATTTCAAGTCTTGTGACCTAACCTAAGTAAGGTCTGGTCTTCTCTGTGAATTGTGGAGGTCTGACGGCAGTCGTAAACTAACTAACTTTTTCGTAACTTATTTTGTTCGTTAATAAATCAATCTCAATAATAGCTTTAACAGCTGGTAATTTGTTTACTGACAAATGACGTCGTGCGTCAATGCGCCATTTAAGCGGCATTACTACACGAATAATCTTTAAACATAGTTTTGGGACATTTAATGGCTTATTTATTAAAAATATATATTTGCTCCATGTCAATATCACCATCACGGCCAAATCCTTAGGCTTAGGTAGCGGACCCTGCCTTGATGGATTATGAAACGGGATAAAGAGGGCACATCAAAGCAGCCAGATTAGGGAAATACCTAACAGAAAAAGCAACCAAATAACGACTCTCTAAAATGTTGTGTTCCTGTGAGGGAGTGCGATTACCAGGAAGCTCCTGAGCATCAACATCATTACACTTTCCATCAGGCGGGCCGGCTGCTTGGCGTTTGTGACTTGGACCATACTCCGAGAGTATCGCAGCTCGATGAGCAAATAAAATACTAAAGATCCAACATCGCGGCTTTGAATAAGTTAGAGCCAATATGGAGATTTTTTCATATATTGCCGTGTGTATGAGAGATGGAAAAGCAATAATATCATGGGATCCTCGGTGGCGGGGTCTCCAGCGACCTTCAGTATCGAGTCACCTGGAGAAGGTCAAGCTGGCGTCCAAGAACCTTGGTGTGTTCGACAGAGTTTCGGTTCGGGGCAAAGACTTATGTTACATAAGTACCAAGTCAGACCGCACATGGAGTACTGTAGCCATCTTGAGGCGCTCGCCATCAACGCTCGTGAGTTCGATTCCCACACAGGACAAATGTGCATGAACATGTCTGATTGTCTTGGCCTGGGTATTTTTAAGAGAGGTAGCGCGCATCAAAGCATCCCGTATGCGGAAGTACCTCCACCTCACAGAAAACCGCAGCCAAATAACAACTCCCTAGAGGATTGTTGTGTTCTTGCGTGTGAGTGAGGTCTCCAGTAAGCTCCTAAGGATTTACTGTGTTAGCGGCAGCATTGGCATCGCGCGAGTAATACCTACTTAAAGTATTGCGAGCGTTCATAAACTACTAAAACCGGAGGAGGATCAGGAGCTTTCCATCAGGTGGGCTGTAAGCTTGTATGCCCGTTGTATAAAAAAATCTACCTAATGAGACACAGCCTAGACTTAACAAAGGGTAATAAAACCAGACATTAATACACTCGTTTATTTTCGAAATGACATTAATCCTTATAAAATTGCTACCTATTAAAAATCAATAGGAATGCAAATGATCTGGAAGTCCACGGGCAGTTCTGCTGGACCTTGCATACGATTATGGTTAGGGAATTGCGAACCGATACGATAGCTAAGTACCGACAGAGTAAAAGGAATGTTCGTGTTTGTTTATTGTATTGAATCGTCCATACATGTGGTTAGCAGAAAAAGTTGAAAAAAAAAACATATTTTTTCATCTTTAAATTTGTCCAATTTTTCAAAATTTAGTTACACCACTTGATAGCTGAAGAATCAAAGCATTCGTTATGGTGAAGACTGTGACGCATTGAAGGCGACGGGAGAAAAGCGCCGCCATTTTGAGATCATTTCGCTGCTTCGTATAATTTCCTTTTCGTGTAACTTACTTTTGTTTACCCGTTACGAAGACGTATTCACATAAAACTCGTCATGTCGCCTATACAGGGTCCGTCACTCGAAGTGTTACCAACTTCATGCTGCTTCTATTTTCAAAATAATAATGACAGCGCGCCCAATATTGGTGAAACGTCAGTTTGTTTCATTGTTTTAAAGTGGGCAAAAATAGCGGGAACTAAGTTGAATTTTAAAATAAATTTTCGCAATGGATATTAAACGTAGCTATGTGATCGCTTTGCACTTGGCTGGAAAATCACAACCAGCTATTGTTAGAGAGCTCCGACAACTACGTGTGAACAAAATGTTTGTGTATCGGACCATTAAGCGTTATAACGAAACTGGGAGCATTGCTAAACGACATGGAGGTGGTCATCCGAAAACCGCAACATCACGTAATATGATTCGAAAGGTGAAGGCTCGAATTCAAAGAAATCCTCGTCAGAGTGCAGGTGAATTGGCGAAAAGTCTGAAAGTATCCGACTCAAGCATTCGCCGTATACTAAAAAAAGAACTCCAACTGAAGCCCTACAAGATCCAAAAAGTACAACATCTTACTTCAACTCAGAAGATAGTCCGGCTACAAAGAGCTCGAGCACTGAAAGCCTTACACGAACGTGGCGAGCTGGAAAACATTGTTTTTCCTGATGAAAAAATTTTCACCGTCCAGCAGTACGTCAACAAGCAAAATGATCGTGTTTGGCTACAGGGCAAGTCAAACGATAATTTGGATGACAGAATTGCCGTTCGTAAGCAAGCGCCTGCTTCGGTTATGGTCTGGGCCGCAGTGACCTCAAATGGTCGGTCGCCACTCGTGTTTATCGAGAAGGGCGTCAAAGTCAACCAGCAAGTGTACCAGCAAAAAGTGCTAAATGATGCTCTCATACCGTGGACACGTAAGCAATTCGGTACAAACAGCTGGACATTTCAACAAGACTCAGCACCGTCCCACAAAGCTCGCATGACACAAATTTTTTTAGAGAACCACGTTCCTCGGTTCATTTCCTCACAACAGTGGCCTCCTTACTCGCCAGACTTGAATCCAATGGACTTCTCGGTGTGGTCTATTTTGGAGGCTGCTGTGTCAACAAAAAGGTATGAAAGTGTGGACACGCTCAAGGCAGCGCTTCGTCGGGAATGGAAAAGAATACCGCAAACCCATCTTCGTGCGGCCTGCGATGCATTCGTTGGAAGACTCGAGGCCGTAATCCGTGCCAAAGGAGGTCATATCGAACAATAATGATGATTTTCATAAAATTTAATGTTTTTTTTACAATTTTCTTTCAATTTTTAATAAATCTTACTTTGAATAACTAAATAACATCATTTAAAATTGGTAACACTTCGAGTGACGGACCCTGTAGTTTAATTATATATGTTTAAGTTTGCTACTTTGTAATGTTTTTCGTTGAATAAAATTTTAATCAATCATCATCATCATCATAGCATCACGCCTGTCTCCCACTGCGGTATGCAGACACTATTAAACGCCAAGTGCTCCGATTCAAACATACGTCTCTCGCTTCTTCCACAGCCATCAGCCTTTTCACGCATGCACTTCTTTTTCAGGTGCTTTTGATTTGACCCTTTTTCATCAGCAAATTGATTTAATCAATCATTTTTTTGAAGCCAAAACTTCTATAGCATCGTTATGATTTGAAACTCGATGAAACTAAAAAGCGACAGTAAAAAGAGACAGCCACATACATCTATAGGATTTAACGTGCGAGAGAATGAAATAGAAGGCATTATATAGTGTTTATTACAGGGTCCGAGCGTTGCACGTGTGTTAGTACGTGTGTGTGCGCGCCTGCGTGTTACGAAGCATGAGATAAGGCGTCATAACAACTGTGGTACACGTGTATTGTTTACATAAATATTTCATTATTTTAATAAAAACATGTTTTATCAGAAGGTGATGTCAGGAGCCTTATGAACCGGCGAGGTTGTAGGAAAAGAGCTATGAATGTGAAAGAAGCGAGTGAAGTGTGTACGGACCGCGTCTTATGGCGCTCGGTTCTCTCTGCCTACCCCGCAAAGTACCTGGCGTGAAGATATATAATATATATCAATATCATCATAAATAAACCCTACAATTATCGCACTCCTGAAATTCTACATTCGTCATATCATCTTGAAGTTCACGTGAACGTTTGACTTCTATCGCGTGTAAACTGCACACAATATTTTTTCCTTAATGTGACATAGACTTTACATAAAGATTTTTGTTTTTAACGTTTTAATTAATTAACGATTTAATAGCAGAACATACACAGTGTGCGGAGAAAAAACAAGATCCATGTGGAGACATACTCTTACATATAAGATAAAAGTATATCACTTGTCAAACATCTGCACATTAAATTTATTTGTTAATAGGGGATCGGACAGCATTTCCAAAAGTGATTTAAATTAAATACAATAGACATTTATCATTATAACAAATACAATTTTAAAAGTATAAACCTTTGCGTCAAAACTATGTCTAAATATTGTTTATTAAAAATACCGCGTAATAAAAACATGACGTCAGTTGCGTGTAATCAAACTAGAAGCCATAAAAAAGGTGGCCATCACGGGAAGATGTGAAACATCTTAGTGGATATTCAAATTTTTAATAAATATAAATCAAAAACCATAGGATAGATATAGTAAACAGCTCACGCAGAGAAGCAACGAAAAATCTAGTATGCGCACACACACACGCAAGGGAAGCAAGGGAGTCGACAGCGTCATGCTATTTGCCATCATACGCCATGACGGTTCGATTTTACTGCCAAGCCGCGCCAATAGATGTTTCCCATTAAAAACTGTTGCTTTATGCCTGACATTAAAGTTTTTTTGAAAGTTTGTAGTACTAAGTAACTTATTATGTTCGTTATTAATAAATCAATCTCAATAATAGCTTTAACAGCTGGTAATTTATTTACTGACAAATGACGTCATGCGTCAATGTGCCATTTACGCGGCACTACTACACGAATAATCTTTAAACATAGTTTTGGGACATTTAATGGCTTATTTATTAAAAATGTATATCTGTCATTCATATTTAAGGTGATGAGTATCATATTTTGAATAATTTGAATTATTTATCATTATATTATGAATAATTTGAATAACTTTTTAAAATATTGTCCGATTAATTTATATTTTTTTGCTGCCCGTACATTTTGTAGGCAAATGAGTTGTGCACTGCCGATACCTGTGCGGTAGGACTTATTTTCATATTTGTCCACTCTACATTGTTTGTTTGCTTGTTTGTTCTGTCTCAGGGCTGCCAACGTACAAGAAACATGTATTAAATTTTTTTTTATATTAGTTCAGCATAGTGGCCCCTCTTTGTCTGATAGTAAGCGAAAGAGGAGCCCAAATCGCAACTGCAACTGACAACATACTACATACCGTATCCTGTCAGTTGACGCTGCCATGCTAACCCGCCAAATGCTTCTTCACGCTTCGTTTGAAGGATCCCATATTGTAGGAAGGAGGGAACACATGTGCAGGCAAGGCGTTCCACTTTTTAATGGTACGACAAAGATAGGAGTTGCCGAACTTTTTGGTACGCGAAGAGATATTCTCAACTGTGGAACGATGACATCGCAAGCCCGCACGTGTGGTTCTATGACGGAAGGGGGAGGGTGGGATAAGGAAAAAAAAAACAGTTCTTCAGAGCACTCGCCATGGTAAAGGCAGTAAAATACGCATGAAAATACTTATTTATGATTTAATAAAAATAATAAAAAAATAGTGTGGTCTCGGTACGAAAGAACATTCCCTATAATTACAAAAAAATGAGAACTCTTGACAGGTTGCTGGTTCAATTTTAACGCATAGGTATTTTAATGCAGTAACTTCAGCGCGGCGCAAACACTTATGTTACATAAGTCTCAAGTCAGCCCGCAGATGTAGTACTGCAGTCATCTTTGGGCGGGAGCACCTGGATACCAGCTTGGACCATGTGACTCCGTTCACAGATGAGCTGCGACAATCCTAAGCTTTCACACGGTATTGAACCCTCAAGTTTAAGGAGTAAGAAGATTGTACAATGGGTTGTGTTCTGAAGAATTGTTGAATATGATGCCGACAGCAACTTTTTATAACCGCACCGCTCGCCGACGGCGAGGAGTTCGCCCTTTCACACTGGAACCGCAATGGTCGCGTACTGTTCGGTTCCAGAGAAGTTCTCTTCCGAACTCTCAAGTTGTGGAATGTACATCCAGCCGAGGTTTACACAAGGTATTACAGCATGAGGCTTTTCAAGAAAGGCGCGAAGAGATCTTAAGATGGTTGGTAACACCCCCGGTGGCATGAGTGACACCCCCGGTGTTGCAAATATCCATAGGCGACGGTTACTGTTTACCACCAGGCAGGCGGTATGCTTGTTTGCCACATTGGTCGTATAAAAAAACATATCAACACTAGTTTCGTAAATGAACAAACAAGCATATTACACTTTTACAGGATTAGTAAAAGAAGCGGCTATCATATTATGAATCCTTGCAGCATCTACTGCTACTGCTTCAGAAAATGTTCTTTTTTTAATACAACATCCGGAGGCATACAAGCATGCCTAATGTAAAGCGGTAACCGTAGCCAATAAAGTCTTGCAATACATGAAGTATCACTGGCGCGATGCCACCTCTGCTGCAAACCCAGTAAATCCTAAGGAGCTTACTGGATCCATCACTGACACACAGGAGCTAATTCAAAAATATTTTATGTTTAGCTTTTCAGTCAACAAATTCATTGTATACATTATAGTAATCTACTTCTTAGCGCTGTACCGTTTCATAATCCTAATGGATTCATTTTGTATTGTGACTTCAATGATATTCCAACATCTATATATATATAAAAGAAAGTCGTGTTAGTTACACCATTTATAACTCAAGAACGGCTGGACCGATTTTTATGATTTTTGTGTCTTTGGATTTGTCTTCGTCCGGAATAGGATAAAAAGTATTAAAACATGGAAAAAATAACAAAAAAAAATATAAAGTAAATTCCATTTCTCATACATTTTATATGAAACTTTTTTTTATGATATCTCAAGAACGAATTAGTATATATCTATATTATATATATAATTCTACTGTACGTGTGTATTTGACTGAACTCCTCCTAAACGACTGGACCGATTTTGATAAAAAAAATTGTGTGTGTTCAAGGGGATTCGGGAATGGTTTAGATTCACAATTGGACCCAATAGGTGGCACTGCAGTCGGGTTCTGGGAAACTTTATATTATGGGACAGGACAACGTCTGTCGGGTCCGCTAGTTATCTATAGATGCTAAATAAATTGTTTTCAGGAACACCGTTCCTATATGAAATCTATATGTTTGTCTAGTGTGTCTGTCGCTTTTTTTCGAATATTCGAATTTTGACTTCAGATTCGGATTCAGCATAAAAAGTAGAATTGGAATGTCTGAAAAACCAACCTCCTATCTCTTAAGGAACATGGTCAAAATGGCCGACAAAGTTTTAAAAAAAAAAAATTAAATTATTATATAATTGACGAGCCAGGTGTTCCTCTGGCAATGCAAGCTTGCGCATTCTCAACTGGTTTTTTTTTTTATAACTTCGGAAAATGTACATTATTTCTCGATCTAACTGTACTTCCCCAGACAGGCTACTTGGGTGCGCCTTATCTCTCTCCGCTTAGTCAAGACAAACAGACATGTATATACACACAAATGTTTGTGCATTACGAGGATCGAACCAACTAGCTTTGGTGTTAAAGAAGCCATTGCTGGTCAGCGAGGTTGTTTTATAGTCTCGTAGCATTAAAGAAACTTTTTTAGGGTCCCGTAACCAAAGGGTAAAACGAAACCCTATTACTGAGACTCCGCTGTCCGTCCGTCGGTCTGGCTTGTATCTCATGAACCGTGATAGTTAGACAGTTGAAATTTTCACAGATGATGTATTTCTGTTGCCGCTATAACAACAAATACTAAAATATAGAATGCAATAAATATTTAAGGGGGCTCCCATACAACAAACGTGATTTTTTTGCTCATTTTTGCTCGATATTGATAATGGCAACAGGTAGACGCTTTAAATATTCACAGAATATTTAGTTATATACCACTTATAAATATATCATACTATACCACTTTAAAAATAAATAATTAAATTAAAATAAAATAAACATTGAAGGGGGGGCTCCCATACAACAAACGTGATTTTACGTACCATTATCTATAAAAACGGCAAAAACCGTTTTTATA
This sequence comes from Pyralis farinalis, assembly GCA_947507595.1. Lineage (NCBI taxonomy): Eukaryota > Metazoa > Arthropoda > Insecta > Lepidoptera > Pyralidae > Pyralis > Pyralis farinalis. The sequence goes on from OX382279.1 coordinate 26,423,764, forward strand.
GATAATGGTACGGAACCCTTCGTGCGCTAGTCCGACTCGCACTTAGCCGGTTTTTTATACAACATCGGGAGGCGTACAAGCAAACAGCCCGCCTGATGTAAAGTAGTTACCGTCTAGCCTACAAACGCATGTAATACATAAAGTATCACTTGCGCGATGCCACCTCTGCTACTAACACAGCAACTCCTTAGGAGCTTACTGGTGACCTGACTCATACGCAGGAACACAACAACCCTATTGTGAGTTGTTATTCGGCTGCGGTTTTCTGTGAGGTGGAGGTACTTCCCCAGAAGAGCTGCTTTGATGGGCCCTACCTCTCCTAAAAACATGGTCTAATCACCTCTTGAAAGAAAGATAGTAGTGTTCAAAAAAGAGGCAACCCTGAAGATTTGACGGGGCCATGTTTATTGTTCATATTTTTACCGGCGAATTGTCCCATAAGCATGATATTCAAATTAGGTTGCCATTGTGCGGGCCCCATGTAAATATCCTTCGGCGGGGCCGACTGTACCGATCTTAGGTCGAGTGTACAATTTCGAATCGATTCCACTATCGCTTATACCCGCGGCATTCGAATATGAATAGGATCAAGGATCAAACGTTCTCTTCTCCCCATGCTTCCAGCAAGCAGTATCCGAGGGAAATTTCAGGATGAGATACAGTCTGAATTATTTCATTTATAGTTGTATTATGTATCTATTTAAAACCGTATTGGTCACAAGAAGCTGGTACCATACATACTTAGTCCGGCAATAAGTTCAGTTAACAAATGAATATGCATTTATTTTTTTATGAAGTAATGTAATCTTAACAAAACTTATATGTACATATTTATGGTAGTCTCAGCAAAAAAATTAAAATAATCATTATATTCGAAATGGCCACCTTTGTCTATGATAGAGGACTTTAATCTGTCTGACCATGAATCAATGGATATACACACAGTTTCCATGAGAAATTTAGCCACTGCTTGCTCCAGAGATTTCTTAAGAGACACAGTGTCTGCGTGTCGTTTCGAGCAGGCCATGTCCTCTGAAACTTAATGCAATTTGTTGTCTAACGGGTTCAGATCTGGGCTAGATAAGGGCCAGTCTTCAGCTCTTATAAAGTCCGGAACGTTGGTTTCGAGCCAGGTTGAGGTAGTTCGTGTTTTGTGACCAGGTGCAGAGTCCTGCTGGAAACTCCACAGTACTTTTATAAAAAGTGTATTGCTGAGAGGTTTCACAACACGATCCAAGACAGTCTCTTCACATCAGCGAAAGTGTATCACTTTCGCTGATGTCTTCGCGCCTTTTTCACAAAAATGAACCTGTGTGACTTCTTGATAAGACAACCCCATTAGCATCACCAAACCAATACAGACGCAGGATGATGACCACGTTGTACCTTTTCGACCACTGCGTCTTTAGAACTGTATGCGTATACATTTTTTTCATCAGTAAAGAGGATACTTCACCTGCGTATAGGGACAGAAGGCATTTTCATCTCTCTTCTCTCTTCAACTGTAAGGATTGATTTAGGACATATCCTGTATATCGATGATAACCGCCGAGCTTCAGGTATTGTTTTATTACACGCGGCACAGTCTTAGCGGGAATCTTCAGTTCTCGCGATAAGATTTTTGTTTACTTTTTCAACACATCACCAATTTGTTCTATATGTGTGCGTCTAGGGTGGCTTCTGGCGATATCTCCATTCACTTCTGCCTGATAGATACATTTCTCTCGTAACTCTTTTGTTATTAATTCTTTCTAAATGACCAAACGATCTCAGCCTACGCTTATAATTTTAGTCACTACATCATCTTTCATTCCACATAGTTCTCGTATCGTGTTATTTCTTACTCATTCTCACTTTTTTTAATTTAACCATTCTCACCCCAGACATATTGTTCAGCCCTCTCATTTCTCATTTCTGTCATACCCATGTTTCACTGCCGTACATCAATGTTGGTATTAATACACCCTGAAGCAAGGCGAGCTTTACTCGATATGTTATCGCTTCTTACCACGGAGTACAGCGCACCATTGGCACGGTTTCCTGCTTTCACTTTTCCTTCAATATCACATTAAGTAGCTGGAGCAAGGTGGAATTATTGCTAGAATGAGTCTGATCTAAAATATCTTTCCCCACAAAATTTATATTCTGGTGGATTATATACTCCCGACTACATCAACCCTTACTCACTGTATCGATGCGGGTCTTTCGACCGAAGGGGTTAAGAGCATACTCCGTAACGCTGTTTCGCTGCGGATTGGCAGAGGCCGGTGCTTTCTACCCGAAGGCCATTGACTAAACGACTGCCATCTATCAGTAATAGCCGAGACCGACGGCTTAACGTATCCTCAGAGCTCGGAGAAGTCCGTAATAGATAACCATCCACAGACAGACTGCGGTCGACGTTGCATAAACTACGTCTTCAATTAGAGTGATACGTTGAAGAGCTTGATGGCGTCGTTACGGTTGCCTTCCAAAATTGTATAAAAAAATGAAAAATTCTATAATTATATTTATCGGCTTTTAATAGATTTGGAAGTGTAAACTATTCCTTACGCTTAAGATATCCACAGGTACTATGGCTCATGAGATAGCTCTATTTGCGAATGGCCTGATATAAGAAAGATCTCAGTTTTAAATACGAGCATACTAATAGGTGGTCTGAAGGCATACAAGCATACGGCCCACCTGATGTTAAGTGTTACCATAGTATATGAACAATACCAATATATTAAGTGTCGGTCGCACGATGCAACCTCTACTGCTAGCACAGCAACTCCTAAGAAGCTTACTGATAACTTCGTTCACTCGTAGGAGTACAACTAACACCAGGGAGTTGTTATTTGGTTGAAGTTTTCTATGATGTGGATTTACTTCCCCAGACAGGGTGCTTTGAGGCGCACTACCTCTCTTAAAAACACTTAGACTAAGACAAAAAGAGATGTTCATGCACACAAACGTTTGTCTTGTGTGGGAATCGAACTTGCGTTGGCGTCAAATTTGTATTACTAACCATTGCGCCACCGAGCTTGGCGAATACCCATCAAAATTTCAAGTCAACCTGCGGCTCAAAAGATACTGTTAAATGCAGATAATGGAGCCCTAGTAATTCCCCTAGGCACTGTTTAGGCACAGAACCCAAAAAAGTACAGATTTGAGAGGCCCTCTTTTTTTAAATCGGTTATAAGAACAACCATATATGCTGATGACTAGTTACCGGTCGGGGAACCGCATAGTTACAAAGTGCGGACAAATCTAACAGCACTCCAACTTGCATCGTAATGCAAATGGATGTCGCTGATCAATTCCCACGACGACTCGAAATCCACTGTTTTCATGCTCCGTTTACATCGTTTAGTTGCTACCCTCAATAATACACACGATAATAACAAGTAGTTAGTTGTGTTAGAGTCCTCACAACATACGCACAGTCGACTTCTGCGTTATTTGAAAAGATGATCTACCTATTTATCTATCGATAACTTCACGCCAAATCCCTGGCTAGGCAGAGAGAACCGAGACGAAAATAATAAAATAACTAAACATGCAATTTGATCTAACCTGCTTTGTATGCTTCCGCCACCAATTAGTTCATACGGCCTAGTGCCGGCCGGCACCCACCCACTACTATTAGTAGATGCAACATGCGCCATCTGGAACAGAAACCGCATGCCCCCACCACCGTCGCTGCCACGACTGGCCTGGTCGTCGCTGCGACACGTGTTTCGCCTCTCCACGAGGCATTATCAGGCGGTGTAGACGTTAATCCTAAGAATAACATGCTACGTAGCATAGTGGTTTTGTTCTAGATGGCGGACGACCGCAGCAGCCGAGGCAGAGACTACCGGAGCAGCCATGGCAGCGTCGGCATGTTGCATCTACTAACAATAGTGGGTGGGTACCGGCCGGCGCTAGGCCGCATGAACTAATTGGTGGCGGAAGCACACAAAGCAGGTTAGATCAAATTGCATGTAAATTTGACTTTCGCAAAATAACGCCTGAATCTATTAAATATAGGATAAAATTATTACCCACCTTTTGTCTCTCCCGTGTTGAGTAAAACAGCTGTACATATTCTGTTTACAAATATATGACGTATATCTATTAACCAAGATAATATTTGTTTGTTTTATAACTTTATTGCATTATTTACAATTATAATTACAAGAATAAAAAATACATGATTTGCAAAGGCGGGCTTATTCCTTCGAGGAATCTCTTCCAGCCAACCAATATTTTACCTGAGTAATCACATCCCGGTAGAAAAAAAGCCAGTCTATAAATGCGCAGTTTCTAGTTTGAAACCTGGTGGGGATATGTAGCGCTAAATTCGTGTTCTCGGATGTATGTACATAGTTGTATTTATCACTTGCACAGCGGTGAAGGAAAACCCACACGTCCAAATAATTATATTTCGAACGACATGTAACCTACCTAACCTAAGAAAGGTCTCATTTTCTACTGATGACAGTCGTTCCATGTCAAAATCTTCAACATATCTTAGCCCAATCCTAATGGATTAGTAAACGAAATAACGCTAGGAACATTTTGTCTATAAATAAAACTAATATCCATCACGTAGTTCAATAAATGTAAGAGGCTATTATTGCACAAGTCTACTAACCTATCTAAACGAGGCATATAATTGAACAGGAGTTACACTTGTAGAGTGCAAGTGGCAAGTTGCACCTGTCAGCGTATCACTGATCGTAAGTACCCAAGGGGTTGTCTAGCAATTGAGTTCGAATATTACAGTTTAGTAGGTACTTAACTTGTTCGAGCGATCGGTATTTATTGCGTTGTTCTAAACGGGGCTTATGAAAATTGGAAATGACTATGTTTATTATATTATAATATTACGTGCGTACATTTGTAAATAAGAAGAGGCATACTCTGTTGGTACATGTAGAAAGAATGCAGGAAGAAAGAATCACGAAATAGATAGAGACGCGAAAGTAGAAAGATGTAGTAGCCGAAGAAGGCTACGTTCCACGACCAAATTGATCGTGTTTTATCGAAGGTGATGTAAGGAGGCTTAGGAATCAGTAAACGTGTATGAGAAGAGCTATTAATATTAAAGAAGCGAGTCAGGTGTGTAAGAACCGAGTCATGTGGCGCTCGATTCTCTTTGCTTACCCCGCAAGGAATTTATCGTGAAGTTACAGATAGGTAGTATTTACGCCTGTCTCCTATTGTGGTAGACAGGGATTATGGAACGCCAGGTGCACCGATTCAAACACATCTCTCTCGCTTCCTCTACACTCATCAACCTCTTCATGCATGCTCATTGGCCCTTTTTTAACACATTACCAAATTGATCTATATGTGTCCGTCTAGGGCGGCCCCTGCCTATATTTCCACTATTTATTGTTCACGCTTCTTTTGTAACTCCTTCGTCATTCATTCTATCAATTACTCATTAATCTGGAATGTTTACTCGTGTATTTCTGCTCCATGTAACGAATATAATATATACCAAATAAAATTGTATCTATAGATAAAACGAAATGCCATGACACAGTTAAATCATTGTAAATTATACGTACATTTGTCAGCGTATATAAGAAGAGGCATGCTCCTTTCTTTGATTCTTTCTTTCTCTCTGATTCTTTCTTTCTACATGTACCAACGTACATGTACAAAGAATGCAGGAAGAAATAATTACGAAACAGATATAAAACGCAAAAGTAGAAGGATGTAGGAGCCGAGGAAGGCCACACATGTTCCATGACCAAATTGATCGTGTTTCATCGGAAGGTATTAAGTCTATGTATATGATGATGAGGTTTTAAAAGTATTTGGAAAACATGAGAAGCGCTAACAAGCGAGAAAAGGAAAAGAAAGGTAGCAAACGGTCACATAGTATGTAGAACCGACAACTGCTGGGGAAGAAGTGTCCTCGAATGGCGTGTCCGTGTGGAGCGAGGTTTGTAGGGTGTCGATGGATGCAGGTGGCGCAGCCATCGAAACTAATAACACTCTCTAGAGGAAATGCCTATGTTCAACAGTGGACAAATAGAACATTCATTGCTCTTGTCATGCACGCTCGCCCCGGTTTCTCTGGCTCCTGATATCACCTGCTAATAAAACACCATCAATTTGGTCATGGTAGGTAAATCTCGATTTTCCTCGGCTCCTAGATCCTTCTATTTTGCGTTGAATATCTGTTTCGTAATTCTTTCTTCCCGCATTCTTTCCACATATCCGAACCAACGGAGCATGGCACTTTTTATTCTAACACCGACGTTCTCTTTCAGACCCACTCTGTTTCTGACATCATCATTGTGAATACGGTCTACAAGCGATATGCAATAAATTTTGAGCAACGGTCGCATAAATTTGATACATTTAATTTACTTTATATATTAATATGTAAGGGTCACGGTTTACAATGAAGTCAAGTCAAAACTCAAAGACAATTGGCAAAGTTATGGCAAAACATGTAAAAAGTTAAAATTGACAAAATTTTCCGAATTCGGTTGACACTCAGCGGTTCTGAACGGTTCGTGTTCTAAAACATAAATGTGGGAACAAGCGCCATCATTTTTCGTTAAAAAAAAAATAGATTCAAATATACGGGTACAAAGCCTTTTCTTACCGCAAAAAACTTTTCCGAGGGGCAAGCGGGCATTTTTCCCTTTTCCCCAACAAACAGACCGCAGCGTTAAAAAAAAGTTGCGCCCACTCGGACAAAAGAGGATTTTTTATTTTATATTTCAAATATTAAGGTACGTCGTTAGCGGTTGGCATTTGTTAAATATCTGAAATATTTTCGTGCGCTCAAACAAGGTTTTTTTTTGCGGGACAGTCGAGTTATCTTGTTTTAAGTGGTATTTAAAAAATAAGTTTCTTTATGTATTGTTGTGCAAAGGGTGTTTGCAAAGTTTTTGAAAGGAAAGTTACGGTTTTTTTAATGGACTGTGAACTTTGAGCGGATTGGATTGTGATACAAAAGGTTTCGAGTTTTACATTTGATTGTGGTTTTGGTGAGAATAGAGGTTGACGGTCAAGAATAGCATTATTTAAAAATTGTATCACTTTATTGTGTTACAAAGGCTCCGCTGTTTGTCCTTCTGTCTGTCCATCCAACAAACCAAAAAATGCGCATGAAGGCATCTCGTGCTCACAAAAACGTCGTGTTTTAGCGTCTAAATATCCTACAAACCTATTGACCAATGGGGGAATATTTTAACCAATCAGCCGATAAATGTCGCGGTGTTGATACGCGAATTAGCAAATAAGAGCTGCGCATTCTACTTTGGCCCCGACCTGTAGCGGTGAATTGAGTTACTACGTAATATCAGCCTCGTCGGCTCTCCATAAGTTATTTCCTTCGTATAGAGTTGTTTCTTTTGAACCGTAATAGGTGTTTTTTAGGGTTCCGTACCCAAAGGGTAAAACGGAACCCTATTACTGAGGCTCCGCTGTCCGTCCGTCCGTCCGTCCGTCCGTCCGTCCGTCTGTCACCAGGCTGTATCTCATGAACCGTGATAGTTAGACAGTTAAAATTTTCACAGATGATGTATTTCTATTGCCGCTATAACAACAAATACTAAAAAATAGAATAAAATAAATATTTAAGGGGGCTCCCATACAACAAACGTGATTTTTTTGCCGTTTTTATCGATAATGGTACGGAACCCTTCATGTGCGAGTCCGACTCGCACTTGGCCGATTTTTTTTGTATAGTGCGTATTGCAACCAGCGTCGGCTCTGAGTAGAGAGAGCCGATCACCAAAGTTGTATAAAAAAACAATCTCCATGAATTATATTCCATACATTTATACCATTATACAGAGCCAATGTTTAATTCATTAATACAAATCGACTTATCATTCAAAATTACTACTTACCACTTACAAAAAAAAAACCCTATATTCGACAAAGTAATCGTGCTAACACATTCTATTGTATCACCGCACAATAAGGACTATGTTCAACTATTTTAATAACAAATGAACTGTATCATTATGGTAAAAATGGAATCAGATTTTTCACAAACCATTTTGAGACCTGTACGTGTGAGTTTTGAATATGTTTTCCCTTGTTTGTTGAGACACGTTAAGTGTTGTCGCAGTCTAATGTACATTTAATGATATGTTTTTGTCAGCCGATACGTTCTCTATATTTCGGACGGACCCCTTCAGGCGATCGTTTATAAAATGTAGGTTACGTTTTGATTTAGGGATGGACTTGTTACAAATTATTTTTCCTGCTGTCTGATGTTAAGACTAGCCACCCGCCCGGCTTCGCATTGGTGATCCGATCGCTACGTAACTTCGCTGGCTCGCCCCCCGGAATAATCTAAAGATTGTCTGAAAATTTTATCAAAATCAATCCAGCCGCTAGCGAGTAGCCCCGACTTCGCACTTGATACTAGCAATACAAAACTTAACAGGATTACCCGGTAGGCCAATTTGAAGATTGCCTGAGTATACCATCATCATAGGGCCAGCCGTTTTGGAGTTCATAAGGAACATAAACATCGAATTTAAAATTTGATATCAATAACTACTTATAATTGAAATGCAGCAAAAGTAGCGTTGAGTATACCACAGAGCCCTTATATGGACATCAATGGTACCAACGGCACTGATGCAGCAATTATCATTAATGACTTATGCATCTAGTGAACAAGAAGATGGCAACCTATTTGCACAAATCTCTGATAGTTCGCACCGTATCTCGGCAGCTTCGATAGGAAACTCCGATGCCAGACTCGATCGAACGCCTTCGCCATATCTAAACCCATAACACATAGCAAATTCATGAGCAGATCTCCTGATATTAAATCCCCAAGTCTCTAATTCCACAGAAGGATCGAGCAGTATCCTTGCTAGATGGCTTCATCACCCGCCAATTGCAGCAGCTTGAATAAACGAACTGTGTCAGTATCTCCGCCATGGGGCCTGTAAAAGCACGCGTAGATCCGAGTGTGGTGGCCATGATCCACCCGCACCCACAACGCCAACACATCCCTGTCTCCAAGATGACGATGACGGTGGCGACAAATATCCTCTGGACCAAAAGGCACGTCATACAAATATGTTCTCGAATTGGAATGGAAGGATATTTGGACAAATTTTAATTATTCTAATCCCTTTGTTTCTTATCTTTTTTCATTATTAAATTTTTTTTCTCCTTTTAATCCTTCACTAAAACAGAGTGATCTCAATACTAAATGTGACTATATCCAGCTGACCCTTCCCTGTGGGTGGGACCTGGTGGTGGTACAGGTATTGCATACCTTTTTCAGGCACCAGTTCCTCGCACTTGAGGTTCATATCTTGACAATGTTATGTTTGTTTATTATGTTCTTAACTTGTGTGCGATGGAAAAATAAATATACATTCTATTCTAATCTTTTTTCTTAACGTCGAGAAGCATACAAACATACGGTCCAGCCCAGTAAAATGGTTACCGTAGCCTATGGACTCTTACAGCATATTAAGTATCACTCGCGTAATGCCACTTGTCCTGCTAACAATGTTATTCCTTACGAGCTTACTGGTGATCTCACTCACTGCCAGAAACACGCAGCGAGTTGTTATTTGACTGCGGTTTTCTGTGAGAGTGAGGTACGTTCCAAGACGGGCTGCTTTGGTTTGGCGTACTCTACCTCTCTTTAAAATGGCGTTAAGATATAGATGCTTAGATTCATACTAAATAACACATAACTTACTACATATTTTTACAACTGTAACATAGTCCATAATGGACAAATTTTCATACCAAAAACTGGTAGCAAATCCGATAATGTAGCTTTACAAAGTTGCCACCGTTTACCACCGCGAAAAACCCATTTTGCCGCTCGATATACCAGCCGTATCAAGATGAGAGCAATTAAAGGTCGCTGGCACACGGACTACAGAAAAATAATGGATATGGTATGTTATCGGTTTATATCGTAGGAAACGCTAAAAAGAAGAGTAAGAGCCACAAATGAATAAAGGCATAAAAGCCCCCTTAAACACAAAAAAGTAGTGTTATAGCACCTAAATAGCTCAGCGATTCGTGCCTACTTACCAATGGGATATTTTAACTAGTAAGCCGATAAGTAACGCGATGTCGAACGGTAGCCAATAAGAGCTGCGTGTTCTACTTTGCCCCTCGACCCGTTACTTACTATACAAAATCGCGTCATTGGGTCTCCGTAAGTTCCTTCGTGGTAAGAGCTAAGAACCGGTTGACATATATCATTTTTAGTAAATGCAATGCTCACTATTACAGTGAGTTAGATAGCTAACAACGTGTGGGTACCCTGGACTTTACGAGGGGAGCAGGTAATTAAGGTACATAAAAAATATTCACCTACGTTACAACGGGACGAATTTAACATTAGTTTATGGACTATTGTTGTGAATAAATATTAATTGCTGTATGTTCTAGTGCTACAAACAAATATATATATTATTTATTACCAAATTTAATACTCGCCACTGAGGTCGGCTCGGTATAAACAGTGATAGCCCAGTGGATTATTGGCCAACTGTTCCCCGGTTCGAATTCTGGTATGTACCACAGAATTCATGTTTTAGGATTTATGTACATATTTCTAATTAACACTTTGCTCAGTGGTGATGGGAAACATAGTGAGGAAATCCGCAAATACCAAGAAATTGTACTCCGAAAGACGTGTTTACCTATTCTAAGAAAGATTTGGTATACCATCTGAGTTGTAGGGGTTACACGGTATAAACTATTATAGGAGGATAAGCTATGCTATACTACTTTTAAGACTCTTGTTTTGCAAGTACTGGCTTCAAAGAAAGAGTCTATATTTCCCTTTAAAAGCTGGTAAGAGATCGGTGGTTCTCTGATATTGCTGATGTTTAGAGGGAGATGTGATCATTTACTATTACGATCACCTAATGGTAAATAACTACGTGCTTGTCCTCCTTCTATAGAATTCACACACTTTATCAAATTCACACCTTCTATCAAGCCACAATTAAAACTATCAATTATATCAAAGTCATTTTATTTTCCTTCCTTCCTTATTCCTCCTCTTTCGCTTTCAGTGAACATTATATGAAATTATTTCTATTAGGATATAGAGATAGTTAATTTGTTAAGATTTAGTGTAATTTAGGGCATGTGTTAATAAAAATAGAACTTCGTTTGTGTGACCATTTGTGCATATTCGTGGGTGGGAGTGTATGCGTCAGTATTATTTCTATCATTAACTACGAGTAGTAACATTTCTAAAAATATAAACTGCCACATCCATCAAATCTGTTTCTTCCGACATCCATCGCCAAAACTGAATTGCGCATAGCGTTTTTACGGCATTCGACGGAACCGTATGACTAGACGCGGCGGATCATTAATCCCCAAGTTTGTGATGTGAGCGATAAAAATTACGCTCGCGAGCGAAGCGGAGTGGAGCGGAGCGTGCAGCGCGCTCTGACATAGCTGTGACTCTTTGAGATTGTAATCGATCTGCGTGTTTTAGTGACATTTAAATTTTAATATAACGGCCTCCGCGAATTGACGCCATGACATCAAAGAAAATATGTAGAAGACATTTGAGAGTAGTGATTTATTACTAAGAAAATCGACATTAATAATACGAATCTTTTTAAATATAACGTCGGGTGACATAGAAACACACGGCCCATTGTGGGCTGCTTGCTATACAGAAAGTATCACTCGCACGTTGTTGCAGGGAATTCATTCTCGCACAATGGAACCTATGCGATTCCGTATAAATTTTCTTCCGAAATTGTGTTAATTCCACAACTTAAGAGATTCAATTCAATTTATTTCTTGCTAAATATGGTACAAAGATCTTATATGAAGTTTGTATATATGAAATAGTCAAATTTCACCTGTAGTACAGGCATGTAAGCTTTTTTTAACATAAAATACATCACTACATGTCAAAATACACAAAATATTACTAAATATTTAAATAACATATGTTATATATATATAAATATAATATAAAATATAATAAATAACATATGTAATAATACATAACAGATAACAAATTTTTGTATAAATATTGCCACCTACCTAACGTTGACAACAAATTTATACTTTAGAAATTCGTCCACAAAATAATAAGCACTTCCTATTAATAAGTTTTTAGTTTCTTCTTAAAACCATGTATATTTCCATCAGCTTTGACACATTGGGGTAATTTGTCATATATTTTTGGGGCCATACAATATACACTTTCACGGAACATTGTCGTATTGGACGTTACGATGCATAGTTGGTCATTAAGTCATTTACTTGACAGCACATTGTACGAAAGTTTTGTTTGACAAAACTTGATATGTCATAGATATATACCGTAGGCGGGTCAGTAACCGTAACTTTTGAAAATACTGTTTACATGAATCAGTCTGATGCAATCTACACATGACCTTAGGCATTCTTTTCTCTGCCTTGAAAGCTTTGTTATTGTCTGTTGAGTTTCCCCAGAAAAGTATTGCATACTTTATAGAACCTACGTTTGCACGATAGTACTAGTAGTTAGTAACGCCAATTGGTTTTCTTCCTTTGGCAAGCATAGTACAGTGCATAAGAAAAACTATAAAGTTTTATGCATATTTGTTCTATATGTGTCAGAGAAGTTGTGGGTACATCTATTGTCACTTCATAGGTTGAGCGTGTAACTTTCTGTTTTATTATTTTTGTTTTTACTTTTTGCCGCTTTGTTATAACAGCAGAACAGCATTACTGAACATACTTCTATAAAAGTTCGTATTTTTTCATTAATGGTGTGTAATTTGTCCGACAAAATGTATTATAATAATGCTTTTAAAGGCAAAACCCAACACGAACAGAAATTAAACTTGTCTCAATGTACTAAGTAGTTCTGCACTTGACTACTGCAAACATTGGTGATAACAAGGCATCATTTAGTTATATTTTTGTTAAATATAACGTAACAAAAAAAGTTAAACTTTTATAACAACATGTTACTAATAATTCTGCTATTTCCTTACACTATTGCTGAAACACGGGAAATGTTTAAGAGCGGTCGAACATATCAGAAAATCGCAGCCAAATACTCCCTGAAGGGTAATTATGTTCCTACGAGTGAATGAGGTAGCAGAAGACTCTTAAAGAGTTGCTGTGTGCCGCAGAGGCGGCATCGCGCGAGCGAAACTAAATATATTGCAAGCGTTCATAGGCTACGGTAATCATTTCACATTGGGTGAACCGTATGCTTGATTGCCTTCCGACGTTATAGAGGTTTTAAAGACAAAGATAACACTGTTATTTATAGTCTGCACAAAATGCATATTTTGGGATGTGATTATAGCATTTGTTCTATAGGTAGGTACTATTGTAACGGAACGTCATCGGAAAAATAAGTATATTAAACTTATTTTTTTATCAAGATGAGAAAATAGAAAGTTTAAAAATGAATTTATTATTTTAAAAATAGTAAATACTCATTTTTAAAATAATAAATTCATTTTATAACTTATTTTATCCAATCACGTCATATTGTATAGAACAAATGCAATAATCACATCCAAAATATCTATTTTGTGCAAACTATAAATGGCAGTGTTCTCTTTGTGTTCATGTCATATAGAATAAATGGGAGTAATTCTTCTTTAAGCATTGTTTCACATTATTCTTTATAAAATCTCTCCATAAAACTTCAGTGGGATCGGTTCGAAAGTCACGAGCAAACCGGCCGTCCACAGCTAGTCCTGTGCCAGCGCCATCGCGCACAAAACACCTTTCAATCATTACCCATCCACGGAGTATAATTATTTAGATATGCCCTGATGAGGCCTGAGGCGGGATCCAGTTTTTGTGCTTAAAAAAAGGTAATTTTTTAATTGCCCCAAGATATTTTATTAACGAATTCAACCACCCGTGTATTTTGACGTGCCACGCTTTGAAATCGGTGGGTATTTTTTTGGGGAAAAAGTCACTTAACATGTGGTTTCGATTTCATCTGTGGCCGTGAACTTTAGAGAATGCAATGAATTTCTTGCAAACGATTTGAGCGGCTCGGGGTGTGTGCGTGTCGTTCTAATCTGATACACAGGTTGAGCAATGTAGTCTGCAGATGGATTAATACATCTCAAGCTTCTCCGTAGGCCTTCGGCCCCGGCTGTTGTCGATAGATGACAGTCGTTTAGCTAAGTCAATGGCCTTGCAGTGGGATAAGTGGGAGATACACGTGGAAAACAAAACATTTTATGTATACATTTGCTTATATTGGATTCAATATTTTAATTTATCGATAATCATTTTATTGATACATCATATATGCAATATTATCAACCTCTTCTCGCATGCTCTTTGGTTTCGGTTTATGAGTAGGGCGGTTGCCGATATCTCCATTCACTCTTGCTCGATATACTTCTTTCGTAACTCTTTTGTCATTGTATTGTCTTAGGTTTTCGCGATTGTTACACATTGAATTAAACAATTTTTAACGGAAGTATCGCTTGTTTTATTTATTTTGTTGAACCTGACGTTTCGAACGCTTTGCAGCGTCCGTGGTCGCAGGGAGACTGTCTTTTGTCATTCATTCTTTCCAAATGTCCGAACCATTTCAGCATACCTTTTTCAATTTTTGTCACTACATCATCTTTCATTCCACATTGTTCTCGTATCGTGCTAATTCTTACTCTATTCACCATTCTAACTCCGCACATACTCTAGCGATTGACCCTACTTTCAAGCTTCTTCTGCCATACCCATGCTTCACTGCCATTTTGAGATTAACAGATCTTGAATAACAGCAAGGCGAGCTCTACTCGATATAATTTCGCTCGTCAAAACCGAGTACAACGCACCATTGATACTGTTTCCTGCTTTCACTCTTCTTTCAATATCTCCCTCACATTTCCCATCTCTCGTAAACATGGAACCGAGACACACAAATTCATTCAATGTTTCCTTTTTCATCTCCGATCATTATCTGGCACTCTGTAACAATTCATAGATACTTATGATTAATTTTGAGTTTAGTCAAATACATTTTTCTAATATCACGGGGATTAATTTCGGTTACTTAACATGCGCGGGAATATGGATCCAACACGTGGATATCAATATCCCTTTGAGGACATTGGTGTAATGTAGTATACACGCTGCGATCCATCCTAGAGGATATCAATGGAATAATATACCTATGAGGAGGCCTCGGTAGGCAATGAGATTATTGCGAGCGTGGCGCAAATCTGTTTTGGAGATGAGAGTTAGTTAGTACTGGGCTATTACAGAAGTGTGGCGTGGCGTTTGCAATCTCATCGCTACATTCGGCAAGCTGTGGCTCGCCGCTCACCGGATGGACCCCCGAATTATTAAAGAAAGTCAGTCGAAAGTATCACAAAATATGTCATTATATTTCTATTATGTTCTTGACGAGCTCCGTGGCGCCATCGTTAGAAGCGCTACTTTGACACCAACGCTCGTGTCTTCGATTCTCATACAGGAGTAACATTTGGGTGTATGTATGTCTGTTGGTGTTGGGCTGGGTGTTTTCTATGTATCATCAAGAAGTTAGGAAAAAAAATTATTTACGTATGTTTGTCAGTTGTCTGGTACCCACAAAACAAGCTTCGCTTTCTTTGGGGCTATATGGCGCTGTATAATTTATCGAACAATATTTAAAAACGTGTATTTTGTTATATTAGGCTACGTAGAATCATCAATCAATCAATTTAATTTTTCCGATATTCACCAAAATAACGGAATAATGGGCTGGCATTACATAGTTAATGTCACCATATCTGCACAGACATGAATTTTACTATTTACTATGACTTACAAAACATTTATTTTTATGCAAGATGGTGTACAAGTCTGTCTCCTGCCTGGTAGTAAGCAATTATCATGTCCAATGGACGTTTGCAACACTAGGAGCGTCACTTGTGACTTCCCTGTACCTCTTCTCGTCTTTTCTGAATAATCTCATGCTGAAGAAAACTTGGGAGATTCTCGGCAGGGTTTTAATTCTAACATATTGAATTTAACTTCTTCAAGTTATGCAGTTTCCTAATCCGATATTGATTGGATTGGTGGGCTCCGCTATCTAAGCCAAAGGATTTGGCGAAGATACTGATTTTTACATGGAGCTACTGCCGTCAGACCTCCTCAACCATGGCAATTTTATAAATTAAAAAAATAATTATTAATAATATAACAATTTTATAATTTTGTTTTTCAATTTCAAACGGATGACTGCTGTTTAGTTGAAGTCAAGCGACAATTTTTGTACTAAAATAGTTATGATTAATAAACATACTTCTAACCCACTAGGATTAGCCGGATTCCGTCCCAATCTAAGGATTTAGCAAAATACTGTTTTTTTTACTTAGAACTCTATAACTAGAGTTATGGCGGAAGAAGCAAGGAAGAGGGTGAACGCCCTAGAAATGAGAGCGCTGAGGAAAATGTGTTTTTTTTAAACAAGTATGCGACCTGCATTAGATGGTAAGCGGTCACCGCAGGCTATTGACGCTCGCAACACCACGGGGAGGTTACTCGAGCGATCTAAGGCTGTTTCTTCACAGTACCCAGTAATTTTACTGCCATATCTCACCCTTCAAACCGGAACACAGCTACATAAATATAGCTGCTTGGCGGTAGAAATAGGTGAGACAGAGGTACCCACGCAGACGACTTTTGTACAAAGTCTCCGTCTGGTGGTGTGGAGTGAGAATGATTTTTATTTGCTAGGATACATGGTACATCGATACGTTGTGGAATGAAATATTATGTAGTGACAAAAATTGAAAACGGTATGCTGAGATAGATTGGTCATTTATAAAGAATTAATGTCAAAAGAGTTACGAAAGAAGTGCATGAATGGGGATATCGGCAGAGTCCGCCCTGCCATGCAATTCTCTAAGCGACTCGTAATGGCTGTGTGCGTCGCTGTGATCACAGATGTCACAGCTTTGACATTGTCTACTGCGATCACGGCTAAATTATTTGATATTCTATAAGGCTGTAAGCGTACGCGAGGCTGTTTGCCTTGTAGAATTCCAATTCCAAACGCAGCCTTGCGGCGCTAGTGTCGCACAACCATGAAAAGCGACACCAAAGAATTGCAATTTTGTGTTCAAGGCTGTAACAGCCGATGTTTCGGAGGATGTAAGGACGTTTGCTCTTACAGAATTGCATGGCTGGTCGCACACATATAGATCAAATTGATGTGTTTTTTTTTAATATATATATAGCAATAGTGTTGCTACTTTATGCCAGTGTCAAAGTCTTCAGTATAGGACCATTTGAAAATCTTAATTCTATGTTCCAGCTTCAGGAACTGTGCTGAAAAAATACTTGGGAAGGGTACCTAGACCCAATCAACCCAATTTAAATACCACCCGTAAAACGATAGTGATTTTTACAGGGTTTTCTTGAAGAACTTATTCACGTCTTCCAAAAAGTGCATAAACACAACTCAACAATATTTGAGTTTTTTCATTACTGTATAATTTCACTAGCACTTGTGTTACAAAATACTATCGAAATTGTCACACAAAACTAATTTTATACTGAATTGTAAAAATTTCAAGTAAAACAACAATGTCACTCGTCAAAAGCGCGGGAAGAAGACCAATTGATGTGTTGAAAAAGGGCCAAATCAAAAAGCACCCAAAACCGAAGAGCATGCATGAAGAGGTTGATGAGTGTGGAAGAAGCGAGAGCGGTATGTTTGTATCGTTGCACCTGGCGTCCTATAGTCCCTGCCTACCCCAATGGGAGACAGGCGTGATGATATGTACGAATGTAATAATTGCAAATAGATGACTGCAGTTTAGTTGAAGTCATGCGAACATTTTTGTACTAAAATATTTATGATTGGTCTACCTGGAGGTATACCGAGAGCTCGATGGCGTCGTTGCGCGTGTCTTTCTAACCAAACACGCAGGTTAAACAACGTCGACCGCAGCCTGTCTATGGATGGATTTATCTAACTCGAGTTTCTTCGTGCTTATGAGGGCACGTAAAGCCGTCGTTCTCGGCTGTTGTCGATAGATGGCAGTAGTTAAGCTAAGTCAGTGGCCCCCGGGCGGCTCGAAAACACTGGCCTCCGCCAGTCCGCATTTGAGCAGCGTGGTGGAGTATGCTCTAAACCCCTTCGGTTGAAGGGAGACCCGTATTCCTGCAGTGAGACGAGTAAGGGTTGATGTGGTGGGAGTTATACCATTTCCTATCCCATTAGGATTAGCGGGATTCGCTACCTAAACCTAAGGACCTAATCCTTGGGTTTAGGTAGCGAATCCCGCTATATAACTCTATAACTCAGAGGGAAAATCAGACCATTCTCAGGTTAGGGCACACGTCCTTCGAAATGTAATTTCTTGGACGTGTGGGTTTCCTCACGACGTTCTCCTTCACCGCCGAGCGAGTGATGATTACTAATATGTGCATGATGAATGAGAAATGGCGAATTTAGTTTCCCGCACTGCACCGCACCAGGATTCGAACCCAGACTACATTTTTTATCTTACATAATTATAAATAAATAAATAAATATTGTCGGACAAATTACACAGCGCCATCTAGCCCCAAAGTAACCGACGCTTGTGTTATGGGTACTAGACAACTGATAGACATACGTAAATACATTTTTTTTTTTTGTAAATACATACTTATTATACATAGAAAATACCCCGACCAATACAAACAGACATGTTCATGCACACAAATGTTTGTACTGTGTGGGAATCGAACCCACGAGCGTTGGTGTCAAAGTAGTGTAACAACGCGTTTCACCACTGCGCCACCGAGCTCGTCAATATAAAATTGTGACTTTACTTTTTTTGCTGTGGTCTTTCATCTCGTCTGCGTTTGATATGTAAATATCCCATAGATTTGATTTAGTTTCCGTTCATGCAGATAACAATAGGATTTTTTGATCTTTTTCTCGATACTTCAGCTAAGAGACCTTACTCCAGGTACAACTCTTATACTATACTGCATTCAAATTACGAAGTACCATAACGACTTTTTACACTTACACAATTTGTACATCTCTGAAAATAGTACTACAAGTAC
The DNA here is from genome assembly GCA_947507595.1 of Pyralis farinalis. Lineage (NCBI taxonomy): Eukaryota > Metazoa > Arthropoda > Insecta > Lepidoptera > Pyralidae > Pyralis > Pyralis farinalis. The sequence continues at coordinate 26,442,757 of OX382279.1, forward strand.
AATATACTACAAGCACATGAACGTCGGGAGGCATACAAACATACGAACCACCAGATGTGAAACCGTTACCGTAGCCAATGAACTCCTGTAATACAGGAAGTATCACTGGCGTGCCCTCACTCACCCGCAAGAACACAACAACCCTCCAGAGAGTTTGTTATTTGGCTGCGGTTTTCCGTGAGGTGGAGGCACTTCCCCAGACTGCTTTGACGCGCTCTACCTCTCTTAAAAACACCAAGATAAACAGACATGTTCATGCACACAAATGTTCATCTTGTGCGGAAATCGAACCCACGATCGTCGGTGGCAAAGTCGCTTTATTAACCGCTGCGCCAACGAGCTCGTCAAATAAGATAGAAAGCACACAGCTGTACTTATTGACGTGAATTCTAAAATCTCCACAAAATAGAATCTCAATCTGTTCTATGAAAGTGATGCTTATGCTACTAAGCAACTACTGCAGCGATACTCTTCGATACAGTTACTAGACATAAGGTGGGCAGCCTGCTTGGATGTCGGGTCACTGAGCCAGCAAAGTAATCAAATTTGACAAGGCAATTTCGTCTTACCAAGAACCTTAATACATAGCCATAAAACTTGTCAATGCATCAATATACTCCTGTCTTACTCTAAACGACGCGTGCGCTCACGCAGAACGACCGTGTGAAAGGAACGGATATAGATTTAACGGTGACCACGCCTCCGTCCATCAGTTAAGGACTGGTTCCATTTCTAGAGTGCAGTGTTGCTGGTTTAAAAATTTTATTCACAATGTGTAATTTTTAAAATAGATTATTAATTACACTGTAACTTTCAATGTTCCTAATTTAGTTGCTCTGTACCAACAAGTTTGTACTTATAACTTCGTTGTGATAGAATAATTTTAGTACCATTGAGGTTGTATAAGAATGTAGATGACAGATGAGGACTCCATGGCTAATAATATGTAAGTATGAGAGACTATGTTTGATTTCCATTAATGATAAATTGAATTATAGTTGAATTGATTCAATACTTACACATCTCACTTGCTTCTCTAGCAAGTTTCAGGCACGCTCATCGGTTCCCAGGGCTCTAGACATCACGGATGTAATTCGGTTGTTGTGACCTTCTTCGTCTCATACATCTTACAATTTCGTATTGTTAATCTATTCCATTATTCATTCCTATTATATTGCTTCCTATCTCTTTTTTGTACCATTATTGCGAACGTGGCGTACTATAAGCGTTATGCCACAGATACTTGCATTTCAACCGCGTTTGTTCTCGCATGCTGGCTTATGCCATACACCTTTTCGGGAAGCTGGTTGGCTTTACTATATGTAGAAAAAGTGCCTTGAATATCGTGCCGCTTGTGGGTGTAGACATATTTTTATATATTTTATTTTCAACAATGAATTCTTGAATATATATAAATATATTTAGTTCATCTCGGTAACCACTGTAATAAAATGGATCAAATTTAGTATTAAGCTAAGGTTTTGCCGTTTTAGTTTATCATCGCGATGTGACCCAAAAACGTAAAAAACGTGGTGCGAAGCTTAATCTCCCAGTACTATTGTAAAACAGACAAATTCTTAATAAATATGATCAAAATAATAACTTACACATATAATTTCGCTGTTAAAATTATATTTATGGGATTCGGTAACTGGCAACATTGATTATGATCGAAATCTTGTCATGAACTGTTTGCGAATGCGTGTACCAGGTTTCTGTATTAAATTTATCTTTACTGCTTCATTCGTGGGAGTTCTGATTCTTCTCTAATGTTTATAACTGAGTGACTCATAATTATGCACGATTTAGCATCGGTACGTGACGGTGGTGATCTGCCATCTGGTTGTCGTGTGGGACGGAAGGCCGTGACCGTGTCTTGTGAGGTGGAGTCAGGAATATCGTGTAGTTTTTACTTAAGAGAGGTAAGGCAGGTCAAAGCAAGACTTGGATAGTACCTTCACCTTATACAGGGCGGTAGGTTTATATACCCCTAGACATAATCGTTTTTGAAGAGCCGGTGCCTCATGGGTTCGTTTACACAGGACAAACATTTGTATGTATGAATATTTCTGTTTGTCTTGGTTGGGTGTTAATAGAGGTAATGTTCATCAAAGCAGCCCGTATGGGAAAGTACCTCCATCTTACGGTAAACCGCTGCCAAATAACAACTCCCTAAAGGGTTATTGTGTTCCTGCTTGTGAGGTTACCAGTAAGCTCCTGAAGAGTCCTAACTTCACAACGCAGCCACATAAGAATTCCTTGGAGGGTTGTCTCTGTGAGTGAGTTAGCAGTACCCTCTTTATGAGTAGTTGTGTTAAGCTGGTGAAGCAACGCACGTGCGCCACTTCCTGTGTTGCAAGTGTCAATGACTACGGTAACAATTTACAACAGGTGGACTTTAAAGAAAAAGAAGAGATGAAACCGAAGAATTCGCGGTATAAGTAGTGAGCTACTATTTTAAAGTTAGTACCAACTTATCCTGCATGTGCGGCACCCTGCTAGAAACACTTGACACGCTGTTGAAAGATAGGTAGACCGGCTCGATTCGGATTTATGTGCATATTTGTAATTATCATATTTTTATTATACACCTAGTTTGGCAAACAAGCATGCGGCCCGTATTAGATTGTAAGCGGTCACTGCAGCCATCTTCAGCAGCAGCTTCAAATCCTGGCATGTAATCGACAAAGTCCACGGTTGACCCCCTTAAGGGCTATGCTTGCAGTGGTCAACGCGATCCTCACTTTTGTTTAAATGACCACCAATAGCATTTAAGTATCATACAACAAAAGTGTTTTTTTACGGACAAAACACCTTTTGTTTATGGAACCCTAAAAATGGTAGGTCAAAAGAAATGTAGATGCAAAATCTGGCATCTGGCAACTTAAAAAAAAACCGAAAACAAAGAAATGGTTTCGACTTAACATTTATTCATATTTTACTAGATGTGGCGAAAGTTTGAAACTATAAAGTTTAATGACCATAACAAAAATAAACCTTATTGGTTAAATATTATATTATTGGTTAAATATAGAGGCATGGACTAGCTACGAAAACACGTACTTCCTTGTAACAAGGGAGGTTTGTTGTTACCGTGAACGTTGAACGAACGACTAAATTCATGTTTTTGAATTTATGTAAGTGTACATATTTGTATTTATAGGCTATGAAGGAAAACGGCGTGAGGGAACCCGCAGGACCAAGATATATTACCAATGACTTAACTAACAATGATCTGGTGTTTCTCTTTGAGTTGCGGACGTCAGACGGTAGACGCTCCATGTTAAAGTCAGTATCTTCGCAAAATCCTTAGGCTTAGATAGCGGACCCCGCCAATTCTAGTGGACTAGGTAAACGGGATACGCGAAGAAGAAGAAGTGAGTGAAGTAAAATATAAGCTAGCTCCACTTATAACATACGGTCATAAGTACTTTAAAGAAGAGAAAAATAATTAAGTACATCTATCTATAACTTCACGCCAAATCCCTTGCGGGGTAGGTAGAGAGAACCGAGCGCCACGTGACTCGAACCTTACATATCTCACTCGCTTCTTTAACATTCATTGGTCTTCTGATGCTCGCTCGCCGGTTTCTAGGGCACCTGACATCACCTTCTGATAGAACACGCCCAATTTGGTCATGGTAGGCAAGTCTTGGCCTTCCTCGGCTCCTACATCCTTCCACTTTTGCATTGTATATCTGCTTCGTCATTACTTCATCCTACATGTCCGAACCAACGGAGCATGCCACTTCTAATTTTAACACCGACGCTCTTTCAGACCAATTCTATTTCTAACATCATCATTGCGAATACGGTCTACAAGCCACAAATTTTGCGCAGCGCTCGCATTTCGACCGCATTTATCCTACTTTCATGCTCTCTCTGCCATACCCAGCTCTCGCTTCCATAAGTTAGCGTTGGGACCAGCACTGCAATGTGTATAGCGAGCTGTGCCTTCAGGCTCAGGTTTTTACTGCCAAGAAGTTTTCCCGACGCTCCACATCTGCGGTGTACCTTCCATCCCTGCTGAAAGCGCATCCAAGATATACAATCTCATCCACTTGTTCCAACACTTCATCATTAACCGTAAACCTTACATTAGTTCTTATTATCATTATTATTTTCTTATCACCTTACATATATAAGTATATACAAGATAAAATCAACATTTCAACCTTATATTTTTGTAAAACGTATTAAAAAAACTCTATGAAGAAATCACCACACACACAAGTGATCTTTCTTAATCAAATGGCGTCTCAGAACCGCCAAAACGTTTTATCATTAATTAAAATAAATTCACCATTAGTACATCTATTCCACAACAGATGTCGCTACATACACCACTGAACCTCAAACTAAACTCGAGCGCATACACGCCAACGCCATCTAACGCCACCAAACCGAACTACAACCACCAACTTAACATGACCTCTGATACTGTTCGCTCCACAAAGAACCTCGTGTCAGATCGAGATTTCCTTCAGCTCTTTTGTGAGTGGTGATTAATAATTCGATTTTAATGACACACAGACTTCTGATATATAGTGATCGGTAGAAGTTAAGTATAGAATTACTTTTATAACGGATGATTGCTTGAATAATGTGAGATCATTTTGATACGGAGGGCTTAATGTATTATTTGGAGTAGGCGCTCGTGTTGATATGTGACGATGTTTGATGACCATGATCGGGCTGAATTATCTCGGTTGAATCTAGATCTAATGATACATAAAAACTAATAATAGGTATTTATATACAATATATATAGGGAAGAATAACCAGGCGTTTAGGCGGTTCTGCAATCTATATTATTGGAATCGATGTGTTAGGTAACAACTCACAGTTTAGGTCCCAATAGTGTTAGATATCTGATAAACCGTGATGCACGGCAGTTGAGCTTCACTTGACTAGCCATCTCTTTGAGGGTTTTAAATGCCTTATTTGTCATATTGCTGTCTCTCACTTTGCCAAGAGGGGAAGTCAGTTCGAAAACTTCCTAGTCCTACAAATTTCTTCTGACTAAATTCGTTGTGAGTGCCAAGACAGCTGTAGTTCAACCCCCGGGACAGCAATGAAGTTCACTGTTCACTGCCTTTTTGGTGGTCGCCGCTTTAATTCTGGCTACACAGGAGACACCGTGGTGGGTATGAGTGGTGGACCTGTCCCGATATAATATATAACTTCACGCCAAACCCCTTGCGGGGCAGGCAGAAAGCCCCGAGCGTCATAAGACATAACTCTTTTCATGCACGCTCGCCGGTTACTAGGACTCTTGATATCACCTTCTGATAAAATTTGGTCATGGTAGGTTAGTCTTGGTCTTCCTCGGCTCCTACATCCTTCCACTTTTGCATTGTATATCTGTTTCGTCATTCTTTCATCCTGCATTCTTTCTAAATGTCCGAACCAACGGAACCTTTCTTATCTTAACACCGACGCTCTCTTTCAGACCAACTCTCTTTCTTACGTCATCATTAAGAACGCGGTCACCAAGCGTAACGCCACAAATTTTGCGCAATGCTCTCAACTCGACCGCATTTATTCTACTTTCATGCTCTCTCTACCATACCCAGCTTTCACTTCCATAAATTAACGTTGGAATTAGCACCGCGTTGTGTACAGCGAGCTGTGCCTTCTGGCTTAGATTTCGGCTGCCAAACAGTTTACCCAACGCTCCATTCACGCTATTCCCTGCACTCACTCGTCTCTGTACATCAGCGGTGTACCTTCCATCGCTGCTAAAAGCGCTTCCGAGATATACAACCTCATCCACTTGCTCCATCACTACATCATCAACCATAATCCTAGTGCTCGTTCTGGTTGTCTCTCTTTCAAATACAATCATCTTGGTTTTCTTCGCATTCAATTGTAAGCCTTTCTTCATACAAGTACAATTGAAACTAATAATAGGTACATACCTACTAATCTATCATATCAATACTTTTACGTTTTAGGTTACCCTAAAAGAAGGAACTTTATTCTATTCTGTCACCAAAAAAAAAATGATTAAGCGTTGATAGGGTCGGCAACGCATGAGTGACACCCCTGGTGTTGCAAATGTCCACGGAATAGAAAAAAATGTCCATAGGCTACGGTGACTGTTTACCACCAGACAGGCTGCTTGTTTGCCACCTTGGAGGTATGAAAAAAAAAAGCGTGTTGGTTTTCTTTCGTACAACGTGGAAAGACGTAGGTACAAGCTTACGTGATGTGAAGCAGTCACCTATGTGGCTAACACAGCAACGCCTTCTCTCTTATCCAGTAAGATAAGAGATACATCAACATTACCATGGTAACATTTTTCTGTGAGGTAATTATACGAGGCACAGGCAAACTTCCAAGATTCAAAACATTAAAGGGCTACCTTTGCCTATGCAATTAATAACAATTATATTACATATTTACAACATTGCGATGTTTATGGTTAGTTCACGAAACGGAATCAATTCAACGATGATTAAAATCAAGTTTTCACTCAACCTGTACTCTATTTCAATTACGAAGACCAGTAATGACTCGCCACGTGAACCGATTCTGCACGTTTCACATATATAATAATAATAATAGTCGGAGTGGAAAGTCAAGAAGACCCGCAGGACTCTCAGCTCTGGCTTGCCTTCATTGGCCGTCCAGAGAGGAGTCGATAGAGCATATTGCTTTATCAGGTGATATGCTCCAGGGGTGGAAGTGTTAAAGGGCATAACGCCGCGAGTAACTTCGGAGAAAGCGCAGCACACCTCTCGACACCCCTGAGTCACTCACACCGGTGTTGCCCCCGGCCGAATTTCTCTGGCATTTCGGGGGTCCATCCAGTGAGTGGCAAGCCACCGCCTGCCGGAAGTAACATCAGATATGATAGTTGTGGCAGGCGTCCGTCCCTCTTCTGTAATAGCCCAGTACTAATAATCCCTCCAGATATCATTTTAATAGCCCAATATTTTCCAACACATTTGCAATAGTCCCAATATCTGCCGTGACCTGGTTCATGGGTATATTGTCACATTGATATCCCCTGGAGAAGGTCACGGCAGCTATACAACATTACATCAAACTTCTCAAAGGGGCCTCTACGCGTTGGTTCCAATCCCCGCGCACGCCTATAAAATGACCGGGATATACCCGTGATATAGGATCTATAATAATAATAACTTTATTTAGCAACATACGTACAAGTTCACATATCTAGCAATTTACAATATTTAATATAGTGACTGATTGTAAGTACATACATTGCGCGGCTTAAGACTAAAAATATTTTCGCCATAACTTCCAAACTAGACTTATAGCCTGTCTGGTGGAAGTCATGAAGTTCCGTTCACCATGTTTCCATAAAAATATAAATAAATGAACATGCTTTTGTTAATGTAAGTAAATTACTATTTCACCTTATTGAGGAATTTATGATGAGTTTTTTACAGAGAATTTTTATTTATTAAACGTCGGCAACGCATGAGTGACGCTCCTGCTGTTGCAAATGTCCATTGGCTAGTCCACAGGCTACGTTAACTGCTTACCATCAGGCAGAACGTACGCTCGTTTGCCGCCGTAGCGGTATTAAAGTATCGGACTTCGTAATTGTAATGTACTGTAGCTACTCATTTGATATCACGTCAAAGTCTTGTTAAGTATATCATTTATTGTACAATTATATATATACCTATATATAATTATTTTTGCTTTTTAGGGTTCCGTACCCAAAGGGTAAAACGGAACCCTATGACTGAGGCTCCGCTGTCCGTCCGTCCGTCCGTCCGTCTGTCACCAGGCTGTATCTCATGAACCGTGATAGTTAGACCGTTGAAAATTTCACAGATGATGTATTTCTATTGCCGCTATAACAACAAATACTAAAAAATAGAATAAAATAAATATTTCAGGGGGCTCCCATACAACAAACGTGATTTTTTTTGCTCATTTTTGCTCGATATTGATAACGACAACATGTAGACGCTTGAAATATTCACAGATATTCTTTAGACTTTAAGAATAAATAATTAAATTAAAATAAAACAAATATTTAAGGGGGGGGGGGGGGGAGCATACAACAAACGTGATTTTTTTTGCCGTTTTTATAGATAATGGTACGGAACCTTTCATGTGCGAGTCCGACTCGCACTTGACCGATTTTTTAACTTATCAGTTACTAAAATATAGTTCGGCTACCAATCCAGCAGCTCAAATTACCTGTAAAGATGTATATATCTTCCCGCCAGGTCCTTGCGGGGTAGGCAGAGAGAACCGAGCGCCACATTACTTGATCCTTACATACCTCACTCACTTCTTTAACATTCACAGTTCTTTTCATGCACGCTCGCCGGTTCCTAGGATCCTCATATCACCTGATACTACACACCAATTTGGTCATGGTAGTTGAGTATTGGTCTTCCTCCGCTACATCCTTCCACTTTTGCATTGTATATTTGATTCGTCATTCTTTCATCCTGCATTCTTTCTACATGTCCAAAACATCCAAACCAACGGAGCATTCCTTTTCTTATCTTAACACCGAGACTCATTTTATTACATTATCCCGTAACGATGGTTTCCGTAAAGTAAGTAAGAAGTCAAGTTCTATTAAAGATAAGATAAAGATTGGGGCACTTAGACACGTCTTAAGTTTTTTAAATGAAGTCTTGATGTATTTACGATCTCAACATATATATATAGGGTAAAGATGCCTATTATGAGATAGGCGCCGAATATGAGATAGCAAGGTATTGACTAACCGATGCACCAATATGAGATGGCGTTAGTGGTCTTCGAAACGTCATATCGACAGCACCAAACGTATGTCAGTGTTCGCCGGCCGGAGGCGTCCTATACACGTGGGCGTGCTCATTTGTAAAATTATGCAAAAGCACATTTTTGGCATTAAAACTTCACGAGGTTTGTAAAAACTTTCTTATTACACTCAATAACATCAGTTAATGTTCATTTTGTCGAGGATACGATCAATTTTACGATGTAGACGAGAATTTGTCTTTATTACCACAAACTATCTAGTCAGACATTTTTGTAAAATTTCTGTGTGTTCCTAATATGAGACACATTGTGGTTCCTATAATGAGGTATCCCATATTAGGGTATATGAAATTGACAATATTTTTGTATTTACTTATAATGTGTTTTCTGTTGTAGATGATTTTCCATGTTTTTTTACATGAAGAAAAACATGAAACCAGAGTGAAATGATACGTGCCATAACGTTGATGAGACAGGAATACCAGTTGTGCAGCATAGTCGTTCCAAGATCATTAGTATGAAGGGAAAGAAGCAAGTCGGGTACGTTAATATCATTGGAAAGATGAAAACTCACGTATATGTCATAAAGGCTGTAAGAAGACAAACAAAGATAAGCTGGTAAAGAAAAAGGATAAGAAAATTGTTTAGAAGAAGAAAGATAAGAAGCCTGAAAGTTCCAGTTCAGATGACGATGACTTGCCTGAGGTTGACAGCAATGGTGAAGAATCTTATGATGCTGAATGTCCATATTGCAGTGGAAAATTTTCAGAAGATACAAAAGGAGAGACATGGGCGAAATGTCAAGTATGTTTCAAATAGGCTCAAGAAGACTGTGGAGATTTAAAAGAAAAACGTTTCTTATGTTCTTTATGTTTCGATGATTAATCTGTTGATTATGATTTTTATTGTTATTGTTGATTTTGCGTATTGTTCAATACATATTACCATTATGAAAACAACTGTGATTATTCTATGAAGCTAAAACATAAATAAAATTAAAAAAAAATATAAATAACTAATAACTCATAGCTAAAATTTATGTTATTATTTTTGATAGCATTTTTTTTAGATAAATACCTAAGTACCTAAATTTTGGTCTCTTTTTGTTTGAAGTTAATGATTAAAGTCTGATTAGAACTTATTTTGTTGTATCATTACCTTAAATATCAGGGATACCTAATATGAGATACTATCTCATTATTGGAACCCCCAGTATCTCATAATAGGAGACCTTTTACGTAAGTCTCAATTTCTGACTTTTTGTGCTATACCTTTTATAACTAGAAAATGTATTAACCTACAACTACGAACAATTATATTTTCAAATGTTATTAAATTCCGCATCAAATACATTAATTAGTTCTGTTCTAGGTGCAGTAGTATTTTTTATATATCCAAAAATAGAAATGGTATCTCATAATAGGCATCTTTACCCTATATATGCAACTAACATGTTTAAAGCTACTTTTTAATTAACCAACAATATAATTTAATACCTATTTTTAATTTTAATAGTTATTAATCATGTATAATTATTATTTACCTAAATATTTTTGAAAATAATGTCAAATGTGTTAATATAGTTTATTTAACAAATTCCCTTGTTAATGTTAATTATACTTTATATGTCTATTAGTTTACGTATTCCCATGCCTAAATTAGCTAACAGTAGGTACCGATCTCGGAATTGAACCGAATGTTGAAAAGCAAGAGTTTTATTCACTGAGCTATCACGGCTTACTTGCTCTTCGGTGAAGATAGTCTAAGAAGTTATATTTCAAAAAGACGGGTATGACCTTACCTAAGATAGACCTGGTTTCGTCAGTTGTGGCTCCTGACTGCAGTCGCTGCTTGTAAAAATCAGTATCTTTCCCAAATCCTTAATCTTAGGTATCGGATCCCGTCAATCCTAATGGAACGGGATGTCAGAAAGAAGAAAGAAGTTACAAAGCCAAGGTTTTACACGACCACATCAAGCGAAGCGTAGAGTACTCAGGGAATACTTATCTATATCTGAGTTCACCATAACTGCTCAATTTAGTAGTTACCTCCACATAGAAAACCACAGCCAAATAACAACGCCCCAGAGGGCTGTTGCGTTCCTGCGTGTGAGTGAGGTCACCAGGAACCTGATAAGGAGTTGCAGTGTTAGCAGCAGAGGAGGCATCGCGCGGGTGATACTTAACGTATTACAAGCGTTCATAGACTACGGTAACCGTCTTACATCAGGTGGGCCGTAAGCCTTCCGACGTTGTATAAAAAATGTTAATAAATTAAACCGATTTAGATGTACAAGGTATCGCAACGTAGCCTATGTGGCGTTATAATAAGAACAATATAGGAAGCGAACTATATATTCCGTATTGTACAAACTGAAAATATTAAATACGATATAAAGAACCTTCTTCTTGGCGTTACCACGTTTCCGGATCCGCCACCTAAGCCTAAGGATTTGGCGAAGATACTGATTATGACATGGAGCGACTGCCGTCACACCTCCACGAGCCAAACCTTTCTTAGATTAGACCACACGTCTTTTGAAGTGATATTTCTTGGACGTGCGGTTTTCCTCGTGATATTTTCCTTCACCGCACAGCAAGGTGCTAATCACAATGTAGGTAAATTCAAAAACATGATTTTAATGAGTACAATCCACGAACCAGGAACCGTAGGTTAAAAAGCTGGCTCTTTGGCCACCAGCAATCAGTGCGCCATGGAGCATGCATGACTCATCAACGTATCAAAAAAAAAAAATGGCAGCCCCGTGGATGACACAACAAAAAGCTGAGGTCTGTTAGCCAGTCAATATAGGATAATTATCTCGAGATCAGTAGCGGGTGAGTGCTACAGTTTTGTTTATTAGTTAATAAGATAAAGGTGTTGCCCGAAATTAATTCTAGAAATGGTAGAATTCTCAATGGAATGGAAGAAATGGAGTCTCAATTTGACTATATATTTGTTTCCGTATATGCTGCATCATATGAAAATGCAAATGCTGCAAATTGGGATGCGATTATAAAAAAAATATTGGGAAGTATCTGAAAATAATAGAGGTTAAAACATGATTTTACCATTTTATAGTAATAGATACTTTGAATTGACATTAAACCTTCATGGAGTGAGATTTTCGAGTGAAACTTTTTTGAAGAACGAACCACATGGAAGACCGCCCACACAGGTACATAACGCTGACATGGACGAGATGGTGGAAGCAGATCCGAGTCAAACTACCCAGGAATTAGCGGCATGGTTTAACCTTACCTACAATATTGACTCATTTGCATCAAATCATTAATTTAATAAAATATGAAAAATGGGTGCCTCATGATTTAACTGATCTGCAGAAAGAAACTAGTGTTGAAATTTGTGTTGCCTTGTTGAATCGGTACAGAAATGAAGGAATATTAGATTGAATTGTGACATGTAACGTAAAGCGGATTTTTTACGATAACCGTAAGCGAAAAATGCAATGGCTGACCCCAGTCCAACGCCGCATCAGTGCCATAAAGCAAAGCTTACCAATAAAAAGGTAATGGTAACTGTTTGGTGGCCTCTTCATGGCGTTATTCACTATAGCTTTCTCAGGTCTGGTCAAGCAATAACAGCAGATGTTTACTGTGCCGAACTTCGAACAATGATGGCGAAACTGGCAGTGAAACTCGTGAATCGACCTTCAATATTATTGCTCCATGACAACGCAAGACCTCACACTGCACGAGAAACTGTTGTAACTCTACAGGAGCTGCAGTTAGAAACCATTCGTCATCCTTCGTACTCGCCAGACCTTGCTCAAACTGACTACCATTTTTTTCGAGATTTGGACAATTTTCTACGTAGTAAAAAAATTTCTTCCCAGGAGGCAATATAAAATGCTTTCACACAGTTTGTCGAATCTAGATCCCCAGAGTTCTATTGCAAAGGCATAAATAAACTTTCTATTAGATGGCAACAGTGTATAGATAATGAGGGTAAATATTTTAATTAAATAAATATGTTCCATGTTTGAATAAAACGAGTTTTAATTTTTCAGTACAAATCGGCAATTTCATACTTTAACCCCTAATATGTTCATATAAATTTGTTGTAGTTATGATTTAATTGACGACTGTTTTTTAAAGATTAGAGCAGGCGGAGTCTGCTACCTAAGCCTAAAGATTTGGCGAAGATGCTGATTTTATACGGAGCGACTGTCAGACCTCCACAACTCAGAGGGAAAACCAGATCTTTTTTAGGTTAGGCCACACGTCTATCGAAATATAGCAACCGCCTAGCAAATAATTACAAATATGTTACATAAATGTGAAAACACGAATTTCGTGGTACATGTCTGGATTCGCACCGGGGACCTGTTGCTCAATAGACAGGTTCCTTATCCACTGAGCTATAACTGCTCGAAAACCATCGCTTTTAAAATATGCTTAATGTAGGATAAGTATACAGGATAAGAATACCGTAGGTGGAGAACCAATGAATCAATATCCTATCTTAAAAGTTGAGATATTGATTCTTTTACGTACACGGCTCACTTTAGAAGGAACAATATCACTTGCTTGTGGTACACAACTAGCAAAGGAGAGTTAGGGCACATCGATATTTCAAGTAGTAATCCGAACAGGAACGTATCTCCACCTCGCTGAAGGTTGCCTGATACCAGAGAATAATGCGAACGCATATTTTTTTTCGTAATTAGAGACCGGTAGCGGGTGAGTGCTACCAGTTTGTTTAGTAGTTAATAAGATACAGGTGAAGCCCGAAATGAATTCTAGAAATGGTAGAATTTTCAATGGAATGGAAGAAATGGAGTCTCAATTTGACTATATATTTGTTTCCGTGTACGTTGCATCATATATCCGCAAATTGGGATGCGTTTATAAAAAAAATATTGTGAAGTATCTGAAAATATTAGGGATTAAAACGCATATTTTTTTTCGTAATTCTAATTGTTAGCCTTACCGATTCCCATGGGAAACAATCAATGTTATAAAATATAAATAATAATTCGTTGTATACTTACAAATTTTTAAAATTGAATCGTGATAATAGGCAATCAGTGTATCACAATGTCAAGATGTCGCGGGAAGAGGACTGGTGTACTGAGCTTATTACTGGTGGCTTCGGCCTATATCACCAGTCCCTCTCGATCTTAGTCTATCCATGTGAACCTTAACGATTATGTAATAATTGTCTAGATTAAGAGAGAAAATAAATAAATAACTTATAAAACTTATCCCATTACAATTTTAAAATGTGTATATTAAGACACTTAATAATATATTACTTACCAGTCATGTAAGATTTTATATACACAAAATAAGATTTGTTTATTTGTCTCTATTTTTTGAGCTGATATACCGCTTATACCAATGCGAAATTCTTCGTGGCACTCGCGCCAACGTAACATGATAAAAAAAAGAAAAAAAATGTGCACGAAACATTTAAAAAAATATATTAAATACGGTAGCAATGCTCCGGTTTGCAGCCAGCACTTTATAGATTCAGTTTCCGATCAATATAATTTCTGATCACGCCCACCGATGGGACTGTGATGACATACTTTTTTTTGTCAGGCGAGTGAACGCTAGCGTCCATTTCTTTTTCACATTTGTACACCTTTTGACATGTGAGATGTCAATGGTTTAATTCGAAAATTATTTTAACAATCATTACATCATAATCTATAAAAAATAAGTATAAACTTACTGGGGTAAGTACTTGTGGTGATATCTCGCTTAATTTTATGATCCTAGATCAACTATAGGTACCTTGCACTTAGCTCAGGTTCGTTATTTCCTGGAAAGTACAGTGAAATAAAAGATACGTGCTCAATGATAAACAGTCACCGGCATTTCTAATGCTAAGTGTAAGTCTACGCATAGCACTTGGGCAGCTTCTTCTTTAAGCACTTCAGTTCTGATCATTTAGATCACGTGATATCCTAAGCCGAGGTTCGCCCCCTCTCGGACATGTTTAGATATTTTCCTTTCGATAGGTCTTGGATCAAAAGACTTTTCCTGATCCCTTTCCGGAGCCTTTAGGAGACTTGAAGTTTTCCTATATTCCTCTCGGGAGCCTTTAGCCCTTTCCATTCAGACTCCACTCGTAGGTCTTTATTCTTTCCCCTTCCAATCCGACTCGGAGAACTTTAGACGTTTCCCTTTCCATCGCTCTCCGGAGCTTTCTTTCCCTTCCAACGACTATCGGGGACCTTCAGGTTTTCCCTTCCGACACCTTTCTCTTCCAACCCTCCCGAAGGCAAGCTTTTGTTACCGTTCCCCAGTCTTTCGTCCTGTGATGCAGTAATGATCAGCTAAATACTGGCAAAAAAAACCTTGTTCTAAACCAATAACCGTCAAGATTCAAACAATAAACACCACATTAAAAGCTTTAACATATGTAAATAACAGAATAATCTTCAAGATAACACTTTTAGATCAATTTGGGCGCCATTGTATGGTAAATTTGTATGGTCGGTTTACAAAGAGATAAGGGGAGAGGAAATTGGTGTATATGGGTCTTTCCTGTAGGTTTTAATTGTCGGAGTTTAATGTTGATTAGTTTTAACTCTCACTTGAGCCGTGATAGCCAAGTGGATAACGAATCAGCCTATTAACTCACTCGTCTCTGGTTCGAATCTAGGTGTGTATACTTTTTTTTAAGAGAGGTAGGGCGCATCAATGCAGCCCGTCTGGGGAAGTACCTCCACCTCACAGAAAACCGCAGCCAAATAACAACTCCCAAGAGTGTAGTTGTGTTCCTGCGTGTGAGTGAGGTCTCCAGTAAGCTCCCAAGGAGTTGCTGTGTAAGCAGCAGAGGAGGCATCGCGCGAGTGATACTTAATATATCGCTAGCGTTAATAGGCTACGGTACCCGCTTTACATCAGGTAGGCCGTATGCTTGTATGCCTTCCGACGTTGTATAAAAAAAAGACTTAAATCATTGTTTTCGGATTTATTTACATACTAGGTAGGTACATTCGCGGGTATAGGTACCAAGTATTCTTCAGGAATTGCTTTTCTACTTTCTAACTGTCTCCTCGACTTCTGAGGGTCGCATCTGGATGTTGATTAGCCTACAACCTTTCCTCAAGAATTGGGCTATCAAATGCAAAATTCTCAAATCCGACTGAAAGTTCCAGACATTAGCACCTTCAAACAAATAAACTTTTCCGCTTTATATATAGATTTATAATTATCACTTGATCGGTGGTGAGGGAAAACATCGTGAGAACTAAATGCAATTTGATCCAACATACTTTGTGTGCTTCCGCCACCAATTAGTTCATGCGGCCTAGCGCCGGCCGGCACCCACCAACCACCGTTACTAGATGCAATGTAAAAGCTGCCATAGCTACACCGGTACTCACTGCATCGGCTGAGCAAAACTGAGCTCGGCTGCTGCGACTTTCGCAAAATATCACCTGAATCTATTAGCTGTCATGAGGAAACTCAAGCGCATTCAAGAAGTTCTACGAGGGTCATTTCAAAAGTTCTTAGCCTAACATGGTTAAAGTCATTGGTTTTTTTTATAACTACCCTCATTTTGTAGTTACATTATTTAGCAACAAGTATGCACAGTTTAGTTTATTCACAGTAACTCATTGTTCGTTTACACGTGATACCGTAAGTCAAGTCAGAGCTATTTTTGAAAATGGATAAAATTGAACATCGTGCAGTGATAAAATACCTGAATTTGAAAGGTTTAACTCCAAAAGCTATACATGAAGACATGTCTGCTACTTTGGGTGAGTCCGCTCCTTCGTATGCGACTGTTAAAAACTGGGTGGCAGAGTTTAAACGTGGTCGTGAGACCATTCAAGATGGGCCCCGTAGTGGCCGGCCTTCGACTGCTTCCACTGATCAAAACAAAGAAAAAATCTGTGATTTAATTTTATCTGATCGAAGATTGACTGTCGAGGAGATAGCTAAGACTGTAGGCATCTCATCTGAGCGAACACATCATATAATTACTACTGAACTTGGATTCTCTAAGGTGTCTGCGCGGTGGGTACCGCGACTGCTTTCAGTGGAACAAAAACGCAACCGACTCGCAACTTCTCGCGACTGTTTAGAGTTATATGAAACTGACCCAATAGAATTTGTTGAAAGATTTATAACCATGGATGAAACCTGGGTTCACCAAAATACACCCGAGACAAAAGAACAGTCGAAACAATGGAAAAGAGCAGGATCGCCCACCCCGAAGAAGGCAAAGGTGGTTTTAACGGCGGGCAAAGTCATGGCATCCGTTTTTTGGGATGCAAAGGGTATAATTCTCGTGGATTATTTAAAAAAGGGTGAAACAATAAACTCCGATTACTATTGCAACCTGTTGCGTCGTTTGTATGGCAGTCGCTCCATGTCAAAATCAGTATCATCGCCAAATTCTTTGGACTTAGGTTAGGCCTAATCATAATGAACCAGGACGCAGGATAACCCAGGAAGAAAAAGAAAGAGTTTTTACACTCACTTAGACTCATATTTAAATGAGAGTTACTTATGTTTCTTTTTTATACAACGTCGGGAGGCATGCAGGCATACGGCCCACCTGATGTAAAGCAGTTACTGTAGCCTATTAACGCTTGTAATATATTAAGTATCACTCGCGCGATGCCTCCTCTGCTGCTTACATAGAAACACAACAACCCTCTAGGGGATTGCTACTTGGCTGCGGTTTTCTGTGTGGTGTAGGTACTTCCCCTGACGGGCTGTTTGAATGCGCCCTACCTCTCTTAAATCATCCAGACCAAGACAAACAGACATGTTCATGCACATAAATGTTGTCTTGTGTGGAAATCGAACCCGTTGGCGTCAAAGTCGCGTCATTCACGACTGAGCCACCGAGCTCGTCAAAATATGTGCGTTTTAACGTGCTCGGTGGCGCAGTGGTTAGTACCAATGCTCCTGGGTTCGAATGCTGTACACTATAAACATTTGTGTGCATGAACATGTCTGTTTGTCTTGGTATGGATGTTTTTCAAAGAGATAGGGCGCATCGCAGCCCGTCTGGTGAAGTATCTCCACCACACAGAAAATTCCAGCCAAATAACAATTCCTTAAAGGGTTGTTAATGTATACTTAATGTACTGCAAGTGTTCGCAGGCTACGGTAACCACTTTACACCAGGTAGGCTATAAACTTGTATGCGACGTAGTGACGACGTGTATTTTAAGATTGGTGACCGTAAAACTGAATAGTGAAGCTCAATAGGCAAACATGGTTAAGCGCGAGTGACCCGATATGCGAGTGAGTCAGTGCCTAATTATCGTAATCGACGCCTGCCTCGTCTCACAGCCATTAGCATCAATCTAATCTTGTTAATTTAATCCTGGACGGCAGCCCACGCGGAGGAAGCTCATCATCACACGTTTTTAAGTTACGTTTTGTTATTGGATTTCGGAATTGGGTTGAATTTCATTGGTGGGGGGGGGGGGGGGGGGTTAAATTGGTTATGCTCGGGAGATTAGTTACTAATTTGTTTGTGTTGGACGCGCTGTTACGCTACTTTGACGCCAACGCTCGTGGGTTCGGTTCCCACACAGTACAAACATTCGTGTGCATGAACATGTCTGTTTGTCTTGGTCTGGATATTTTCTATGTATAATAAGTAAGTATTTACATAAAAAAAATGTATTTACGTATGTTTATCAGTTGTGTAGTACCCATAACACAAGTTTCGCTTACTTTGGGGCTAGATGGCGCTGTGTAATTTGTCTGACAATATTTTATTTATTATTATTCAGTGTGCAGTGATTTTAAATGCACAACGTATCTAACGTATTTATTTATTTGGATAAGAAATAATATCTACTGTATTGATTAAAAAAGCTTCGTAAACAAGCCATTACTTTTTGTAATACGTAAAAGATAAAAATCTATACTGTGGGTTATCGTTAGGAGATAGACACATACCATCGCGGACTTTTTTGTAGATCTTTTAGAGATATACAATTCTGCAGTACATTATTTTGATCTATCTCGTAAGGTTTAACCAGCGTTTGCAATATAAGCGCACGATTTTTTTGATATTTTTTTATATACAACTAAATTGGCAAATAAGCATGCGGCCCGCATCAGATGGTAAGCGGTCACCGCAGCCTATTGACGCTCGCAACACCACGGGGATGTTACTCGCGCGCTGCCAATATTGTGACTTAAGGCTGTTTCGTGACAGTACCCAGTAATTTCTCTGCCATATCTCACCCTTCAAACCGGAACATAAAAAACGAAATATAACTTCGTGGACGTGTGTACGTGCCTGCGCCACGATTCGAACCGGTGACCAGTTGGTCAATAAGCCGGTTCCTTATAAACTGGGTGGTCACTGCTCTTTTTATCTAATGTCAACATTCAGGGAGAGTTCCCTGTCGATGAATTGATGAATTCATCGCACTTCATGGTACACCATATATGGGAATGGGGACTATATAAAGCATCATCTCTAGTTATTCTGGGAAGATACCTTAAGCCATCGATCCCGGCTTTTTCATAGGTAACAGTTGTTAAGCAAAGAGAGATAGGTCAGAGCCCGACTTGGGAAGTCATATCCAACTCACAGGAATCATAATAATCATAATCATAATCGTTCTTTATTGTAGTACATAGGTATAAACAAAGGTGTTACAGACATGCAATGGGATCAGCTATTTCCTGCCACATGGCTTACAATATTTCAAAATTTTACACGACTACAAAAAAAATGACACAAGAGGCCATAATGAAAAAGGAATTAGTCAAATTACTTCACTTGAATTAAAAATCTGTCATTAAAATGTCTATAATAATTGAGTTAAATAATAACACCATGTCACAAATCTCTCATTCAAAAAATCATCGACACGGTAGTTGCAGGAAGCTGCAGTCAATTAAGAACTGATCACAGGGTTGGGTTGTTGTGTTCTGCAAATGAGTGAAGTTGCCATTAAGTCTTCCTTCGTAAAGAGTCGTTGTGTTAGTAGTGGGGGTGGCAAAGGATGAGCTATGTCTGCTATACATCAAGCGTTCATAGACTAGGCTCGCTGTTGGCTCGGGACTCATCCTCACAAACTATAACCGTAATAGTCGCGTACTATACGGTTATAGATAAGTTTTCCCACGACTCTCATGGTTTGGACTCCTTTTCAGGTTTTTCCCAAGTAACAACAGCATGAGATCCCTAAAATAGGCTTGAAAGGGTTTTATGTATGTATATCTTTTCGCCAGGTCCCTTGCGGGGTAAGCTGAGGGAACCGAGCATCTTAAGACGTGATCCTTACATACCTCATGCGCGTTTTTATTCCTAGCTCTTTTCATGCACGCTCAACGGTTCCTAGGGCTCCTGACATCACCTTCTGATAAAACACGACCAATTTGGTCATGGTAGGTTAGTCTCGGTCCACCTCCGCTTCTACATCCTTCCACTTTCGCATTGTATATCTGTTTCGACATTCTATCATCCATAAGTTACTCAGTTTTCACTTCAGTAAGTTAGCGTTAGGATTAGCACCGCTTTGTGTACAGCGAGCTGTGCCTTATGGCTTTGATTTCGGCTGACTAGAAGTTTACCCAACGCTTCATTCACGCTGTTCCCTATACTAACTCGTCTCTTTATATCAGCGGTGTACCTTCCATCCCTGCTAAAAGCTGCTTCCAAGATTTACAGTCTCATCCACTTGCTCCAACACTACATCATCATCCGTAATCCTCTTGTTCGTTCTAGAATACCTTATATAGAATATAAATATGCTTCAAGTATCTCGGAACGGCTCTAACCATTAGGATCAA
This sequence comes from Pyralis farinalis, assembly GCA_947507595.1. Taxonomy (NCBI): domain Eukaryota; kingdom Metazoa; phylum Arthropoda; class Insecta; order Lepidoptera; family Pyralidae; genus Pyralis; species Pyralis farinalis. The sequence goes on from OX382279.1 coordinate 26,463,261, forward strand.
ATTCTGTATTTAGATAAGATTTTACAATTTAATTTAATCTATATATTTGTCTTTCCAAAATATGCTATTTTATACAAACAAGCATAAACATGTTGGTGCTTCAAAACTTTTACTAATTTTACAAAGAATTGTTCAAATTCAACTAGTAATCCCTGACATTAGCGAGTTCAAATAAACAAATGATCAAACAACCTCTTCCCCTTTGTTTTTTTTATACTACGTCGGGAGGCATACAATCATACGGCCACCTGATGTAAAGCGGGTACTGTATAGCCTATTAACGCTTGCTTGATAATATATCATCACTCGCGAGGTTCTCCTCTGTTGCTTACACAGCAACTCCTTGGGAGCTTACTGGTGACCTCACTCACACACAGGAACACCACAGCCCTCCAGGGAGTTGTTATTTGGCTGTGATTTTCTGTGAGGTGGAGGTTACTTCCCCATACGGGCTGCTTTGATGCGCCCTACCTCTCTTAAAACATCCAGACCAAGACAAACAGACATGTTCATGCACACAAATGTTTGCCTTGTGTGGGAATCGAACCCACAAGTCTAATTGTTGTTAGTATTAGTATAGATGTACTATAGAGTGAAACGGATTTCTTTGAAGTTGAACGTTATGAAAAGATAACGATCAATGAAGTCAGTTCCGCTTTTTCCTTCAAAGGTTTTTAAAGCTAAATTAATTACTTTACCTTAAAACTAAAACCATCCAAGGCACAGCAGCTGATTCAGATATTCTCAAAAACTTTATGCATTTATCGATAGGTTTAAAGAGTGAATGAGTCGCCAGTTCCATTCACCGGCTCACAAAGAGTACCACAGCCTCCGCAGGCATTATTCGCGGCAAGTCATAAATCAATTGTGGTTAGGCTCACCTTCATTGTGGATACTAAATCTGTCGCCGCTTCTAATCCTTTAAGAGTTTTCTTATTACTCTCTCACAGTATATGCAAAACAATCAGATGTTTGTTTATGAAAACAAAAGCGCCTGTAGCGCCCCGTTAATTCAGAGTATAGGCACTAACCAGCCTTACCTGCACGTGGTACAAACTATTCTTAAACGAGGCTATGTCAAAAGCAATATTTATTAGTAGTATCTGAATTGAATATTAAATTCAATTTACGCTTAATTGCGTAATGATGTAAAGAATAAATATCAATCGCTTGCAATGATTTTTATAGCACGACGGAAGGTACCCAGAGAGGTATCCATAGCCTATGAACTCTTACAATACAGGAAGTATCACTCGCTCGATGCGACCTCTACTTATAATACAATATCTCTGAAATAAATAATATAAAAAAATAAATAGCCATAGAGCCATATTTTAACCTGACTCACATGTATACAATATTCCTCCAGGGAGTTTTGATTTGACTGCGGCTTCATGTGACACGGAGGTACTTCTCCAAACGTGCTTTATAAATTATTTACGACTTCGTCCGGGAATATGCCAGTACTCGTGAGAACCGCTTTATTTTATTTTCGTTCTTTTACCTCGTGAGCTAACTTCAGGCGCTGTAGATGTTAATCATTAGAATAATATGCTGCCAAAGACAACCCCATCGCATTTCCGTCACTCATATAGGTGGGTGTATGAAAATATATTTAATAGAAGCTAGTTACCATGAGCTAATTGGTGGCAGAAGCACACAAAGTAGTAGATCAAATTCCCTATAAACTTGGCTTTCGCGAAACTAACGCCTGTATCTATTAACGAAATTTAAGAAGCATCTTAATATTTTCTATATACTTACTAGACATTCAACCATACAGTGGTGTTTGTTTGAATTGAATGTCACAATCCTCGCCATCTCACAATTACAATGTCGATGTTAAGCGTGCTCGTCTGAAGAATAGAGCTTTTTATAGTTTTATTAAATTCATCTATCATCTATAAAGTTAGTCGTGAATACGATGACACACAGTTTCTTTTGTATGAGTCTCTTGATGAGCACGTTAATAATTTGTATTAATCTTGAGGTTAGGATGAAGACGTTGTTGGTTTGTACCACTCAGTTGACAAACAAGCGCGTCTGATAGTAAGCAAGTTTTATCACTCATGTTTCACCGAAAGTACCTACTTTTCGTTTTGAAGTGAAAGCTTCTGCGTATTGAGCGATTTTTGATTGGGGAAAATCTTGTGAATCTTCATTACTGTCATACTAATTGTGATTAACAATACAGTAAATCTGTAAGTCTGAGATGAGATCATAATGATGCAGCCAAATATAAAAAAAACCGGCCAAGTGCGGGTTCCGTACCGTTATCTATAAAAACGGCAAAAAATCACGTTTGTTGTATGGGAGCCCCCCTTAAATATTTGTTTTGTTTTAATTTAATTATTTATTTTTAAAGTGTATATATAACTAAATATTCTGTGAATATTTCAAGCGTCTACCTGTTGCCGTTATCAATATCGAGCAAAAACGAGCAAAAAAATCACGTTTGTTGTATGGGAGCCCCCTTAAATATTTATTTTATTCTATATTTTAGTATTTGTTGTTATAGCGGCAACAGAAATACATCATCTGTGGAAATTTCAACTGTCTAACTATCACGGTTCATGAGATACAGCCTGGTCACAGACGGACGGACGGACAGACGGACAGCGGAGTCTCAGTAATAGGGTTCCGTTTTACCCTTTGGGTACGGAACCCTAAAAAAATAATGTTTTGCTTTCCGTAACAACACAGTCCTTACTCATCCCACTGCAGAGATAAGGGTCTCCCTTCAACCGAGGGGGTTTACAGCATACTTCAACCACGCTGCTCAAATGCGGACTGACGGAGGCCAGTGTTTTCAAGCCGCCCGAGGGCCGCTGACTTAGCTTAACGACTGTCATCTATCAATCAACAAATCAACTCGAGACAGATAAACCCATCTATAGACTGGCTGTGGTGGACGTTGCTTAACCTGCGTGTTCGGTTAGGATGACACGCGCAACGACGCCATCGAGCTCTCGAAATTAACAATCCAGCCGCATTACTATAAAAAAAAAGTAGCCTATGTACGCTCACAATACACGTTTATGACTATTATTATAGCTATTATTTAAGCTTATTGGTAACCTTACTCACTCGCATGAACACAATAATAAAGTAGTGGAATTAGTTCCCCAGTCGGAGTGCACTGACGCGCTCTACTCTCTCTTGAAACATCCAAATCAAGACAACTAGTCATATTGGCAATCAAACCCACGAGCGCTGGTGTAGTGGTAAACTTAAAAGAAGGTGCACACAGCTAAGTGGCGCCCTCATTTTGTTTTCATTAATAACGCTGTATTTAAGACTAATTCCAAAAAAAACGCTCTATAGTGCACTGAAGAACCATATTTATGTTTTTTGAGACATATTCTGTTTTTATTATTTATGTAGAATTAGTCATACTTTTGATTATTGCTATAAGTGGCCACAATAAGCAATAATTAAAATTTTGGTTACTTGTCATAGATAATAAATACAAGATATGTTTAAAAAAAAACGTAAATATGGTTCTTCAGTGCACTATAGAGCGTTTTTTTTTGGAATTGGTCTTAAATACAGCGTTATTAATAAAAACAAAATGAGAACGCCACTTAGCTCTGTGCGCCCTCTTAACAGGCTTACGGTAAGAGTTATGTCAGACCTACTCATAAAACACTAGGCTTTTTTTTATACTACGTCGGGAGGCATACAAGCATACGGCCCACCTGATGTAAAGCGGGTACCGTAGCCTATTAACGCTTGAGTTATATTAAGTATCACTCGCGCGATGCCTCCTCTGCTGCATACACAGCAACTCCTTGGGAGCTTACTGGTGACCTCACTCACACACAGGAACACAACATCCCTCTAGGGAGTTGTTAGCCCCCAGACGGGCTGCTTTTATGCGCCCTACCTCTCTTAAAATATCCAGATTAAGACAAACAGACATGTTCATGCACACAAATGTTTGCCTTGTGTGGGAATCGAACCCACGAGCGTTGTTGTCAAAGTCGCGTCATTCACGACTGAGCCACCGAGCTCGTCAAACACGAACACAATCGCCCAAGCATCTTCCCATCAGCCTAGGATGAGGCTCAGATCTGTAAAAGTGCGCTATCTCCCTCGCGTTTCGCGTCCAGTACTCATGACCTCTCCGACATATATATAAAAATGATTTATGTCCGTCCATGTTTTCATAGGTGTATTAGTAAGCTTCATTGTCAAGTGAACCACAATGGAAACTGAATCAAAGCGTATAGTTGAGCTCGAAAATATCGCACGAGGAGGTTGATATATTAAATCGGACGAAGCTAGGGTTGGCAAAGAGCGTTTTGTATAAATAATTACAATTAAAAAAAAAACACTTTAAGAGAGGGAAGGCGCATCAAAGCAGCCTGGCAAAGTACCTCCACCTCATAGAAAAACGCTGCCAAATAACAACTTTACAGAGAGTTGTTTTGTTCCAGCGTGCGAGTGAAGTCACCAGTAAGCTCCTAAGGATTTGCTGTGTTAGCAGCAAAGGAAGCTTCGCTCGAGTGATACTTAATATATTACTAATGTTTATAGGCTACGGTAACCGCTTTACATCAGGTGGGCCGTATGCTTGTATGCCTCCCGACTTTCCATCAATAGTTCCAAGTGACAGTGTATTTTATGTAGATATGTTGTACTATTGTTCGTCGAATGTAAACGTTTGTTTTTTTAATTACAGTAAACCTCACATGTGATTATCTATACTAACGTATAAAGCGGAATAGTTTGTTTGTTTATTAGTGGGAGTTGAAAAATTTTATAATAGCAAATAAGGAATTTATATCTTTATCATATCTTTCTATCTAAGTATAACTTCACGCCAAATCCTTTGTGGGGTAGGGTACGTGACTCGATACTTACACACCTCTTCGTCAGTTTCTAAGGATCCTAACATCACTTTCTGATAAAACACGATCAATTTGGGTATTTTCTGACGATCCTAACATAGCTTTCTGATAAAACACGATCAATTTGGGTATTTTCTGACGATCCTAACATAGCTTTCTGATAAAACACGATAAATTTTGGTATTTTCTGACGATCCTAACATAGCTTTCTGATAAAACACGATCAATGTGGGTATTTTCTGACGATCCTAACATAGCTTTCTGATAAAACACGATCAATTTGGGTAATTTCTAAGGCTCCTAACGTTACTTTCTGATAAAACACGATCAATTTGGGTAATTTCTAAGGATCCTAACATCACTTTCTGATAAAACACGATCAATTTGGGTAATTTCTAAGGATCCTAACGTTACTTTCTGATAAAACAAGATTTATTTGGGTAATTTCTAAGGATCCTAACGTTACTTTCTGATAAAACACGATCAATTTGGGTAATTTCTAAGGATCCAAACGTTACTTTCTGATAAAATACGATCAATTTGGGTAATTTCTAAGGGTCCTAACATCACTTTCTGATAAAACAACACGATCAATTTGGTCACGGTCAGTAAGTCTTGACCTTCCTTGGCTCCTACATCCTTCTACTTTCGCGTTGTACATCTGTTTAGTCATTCTTTCTACATGTGCGAACCAACGGAGCATGCCTTTTCTTATCTTAACACCGACACTCTCCTTCAGACCAGCTCTCTTTCTTACGTCATCATTACGAACGCGATCAGCAAGCGTTATGCCACTAATTTTGCGCAACTCTCGCATCTCATATCACTCTTTAATAAAATGAAATAATACATTTCATAGTAGTGGTTATATAAAAAAAAATTCTCCTTAAAGCAAACGCGCAATAAATCACTTCCCATTATATTTATATGATACAAATCACACGATATTAAATTGGATCTGACAATCCTGGCGCAGGCGCAGTGCGTAGGCGAGGACATGCAGCGATGGTCTTGAATGGTCACCGCGTATGCGCGTTGGGGTCCTGAGACGTGTTTTGAACTAACTTCTGCCCATGACTTCACTTGGGATCGCTTGAAATTGTTGCAGATTCACCAATATGTCAATTAATAGAATTTTAATATCACCCTGTATATTTGCTTGCGTCTCTCAAATGTGACATATCTATAATAACATTGAAATAAATGTTAAAATAAGAATAGGCATGCTCCGTTGCTTCGGACACATGGAGAGAATGCAGAAAGAAAGAATGACGAAACAGATATACAACGCGAAAGTGGAAGGATGCAGGAGCCGAGGAAGGCCAAGACTTACCTACCATGGCCAAATTGATCGTGTTTCATCAGAAGGTGATGTCAGGAGACTTAGAAACCGGCGGGCGTGCATGAGAAGAGCAATAAATGTTAAAGAAGCGAGTGAGGTGTGAAAGGATCAAGTCACGTGGCTCTCTGCCTACCTCGTAAGGGATTTGACGTGAAGTTATAGATGTATAAAGCGGAAGATTTTGTATGTTCAAATCTGTGCACTAATGTGTGGATTTGAAAAATTCTTTTTTCTTAAGATAGCCCAATTCTGGAGGAAGATTGGGCTATTCGACTTCATGATACGACCCTTATAAGTCAAAGAAAAAGAAAGAAAGTAAGAAAAAACACAAACAATGGTATACCGGGATAAACACAAACGAAGTCGACGGATGCACGTAGTTAAACTACATTGTTATATAAATAAAAATCAACGTATGTATGTTTGTCCTGTGTGGACTCGAAAACGAAACGATCTTGATGAAAATTTCAGGAAATCTTCAGATTAGCGTAGAAGGGGATCGTGTGGATTAGCCGTGCGAAGCCGGGACAGATAGCTAGTTATTATGTAATTTTGACATAAGTATATGAACTCTGGGACGGCTCCGCACAGTATCTTCTTGAGGCTGTCGATAGGCTGCAGCGACGGGCTATCCGCATAATCGACGACAAAGAGGTCACAAAAACCTAGAACGTCTTCAACTCCGTAGGGACATAGGCTCTCTAAGCGTATTTTACCGCCTTTACCATGATGAGTGCTCTGAAGACTGTTTTCCCTTATCCCACCCTCTCCCTTCCGTCATAGAACCACACGTACAGGCTTGCGATATCATTGTTCCACTGTTGAGAATATTTCTTCGCGTACCAAAAAGTTCGGCAACTCCTATCTTTGTCGTACCATTAAAAAGTGGAACGCCTTGCCTGCACGTGTATTCCCTTCTTCCTACAATATGGGATCCTTCAAACGAAGTTTGAAGAAGCATCTTGCGGTCAGCATGGCAGCGTCAACTGACAGGATACTGTGTAGTCTTTTGTCAGTTACAGTTGCGATTTGGGTTCCTCTAAGCGGTTCTTATCGCTGAGATATTTAGGCGCTAAAAACCTATGTTTTTGTGAGCGTAGGGTGCCTTCATGTCCATGAAGTCAAGTGGTTTACTGGTTTGTGGAATCACCCATCTTTTCGATCAAGTTGATCATGTTTTATAAGAAGGTGGAGTCAGGAGCTTGAAAGGAGTTTGAAAATGAAAAACTAGCATATATACTCATTGTAACCTTAAAGCTTAAACCAATAAATTCCTTGATTGCGCATTAAGGCCTCCCTCACTCAGAAAAAACCAGTGTTTAGCGCCTAAATATGTGATTGTAACCTACTGACCAATGGGAGGATATTTTAGCCAATAAACTGAAAAGTGACGCGATGTTGATCCGTGAACTAGCCATTAAGAGCTGCGCGTTACTTTACCCCCCGACCCGTAGCGGTTATTTTATTTACTACACAAAACCGTATAATTGGGTCTCCAAAGGTATTTCCGTCATGATGTAAAGCTATTGTTTGAATAACTTCTTTCTTTGTAAGAACTATCAGGCGAGTCCCTAAATATGTTTGCCACAGGAGTGTTATTCGAAACTCCTAAAATCAAACTTTCTAATTAGTAAGTAAAACCCAACAATGACGAAGAAATATTACTCTGTGAAGTATATATTACATTACTATATTCAATGTGACGTATTCAATTCATATCCTCTAACGTCATATAAAGGTCATAATCCCCTAACAATATTTGTAATAAATATCAACAAAAGAAACAAACACACAGGCGACATATCAACTTATTTGAATGGTATAGCGTGATTCAATTTCTTGTGAATTAAAACGAGCTTTTGTATGGCTTTGTATGATTGTTTGGACCACTGAAAATAATGGATGAGACCTGTGACCGTACTGCAGGTTCTCGATTTTGTATCATACTCGCAACAGGTACCTGGTAGGTAGTTGGTGGGTCAAAAATTGCAGGGTATTTTCCCCGATAAATTGAAAGTAACCATTGTAAGACCAATTCCGAAGAAAGGTAATACCGATATTCTAGACAATTTTAGACCTATAGCTTTATCAATTTTTTGTAAAAGCTTCGAAAAAGCTATGCATGTTAAAATTACTAACATTCTAAATAAATTTAACATCTTGCATAAAAACGAGCATGGTTTTCAAAAAGGAAAATCTACTATGTTATAAAATTTTGAATTATGTAGATAAATCTATTGAAGTTATAGCAATATTAGATATGAGTAAAGCTTTCGATAACGTATTACATCAGCATCTTCTGAATAAGTGTGAAGACTATAATCTCTGGCTTAAGAGGGTGCACACAGCTAAGTGGCGCCCTCATTTTGTTTTTATTAATAACGCTGTATTTAAGACCAATTCCAAAAAACACGCTCTATAGTGCACTGAAGAACCATATTTACGTTTTTTTGAAATATATCTTGTATTTATTATCTATGACAAGTAACCAAAATTTTAATTATTGCTTATTGTGGCCACTTATAGCAATAATCAAAAGTATGACTAATTCTACATAAATAATAAAAACAGAATATGTCTCAAAAAACATAAATATGGTTCTTCAGTGCCCTATAGAGCGCTTTTTTTGGAATTGGTCTTAAATACAGCGTTATTAATAAAAACAAAATGAGGGCGCCACTTAGCTGTGTGCACCCTCTTAAGTCATACCTCAACAACAGATCACAATACGTGTAGTTATCAAAAATTGACCAGTATTTTAGTGAAAATGCTTATAAATCTGATGAGAAAATAAATAGCATGCGTGTACCTCAGGGAAGCATTTTGGGACCATTATTATTCTTGCTGTACATAAATGCCTACCTAAAGCTACCAACCATTTTTGCACATTATTTGCAAAGATAAATCAACTGTAACTCGTCCCTGCAGGTATACCGAATGAGTTTCAGACCATACTTCGCCACGCGCCGCAACTGCGGATTGGCGGAGGTCAGTGTTTTCAAGTCTCACAAAAGCCATTGACTAAGCTTAACGACTATTATCAGCAATGGGGGATCGACGGCTTAACGTGCTCTTCGATGGAGAAGCTCGAAATAGATAAACCTATCCATAGACGGGTTGTGGCGAAATTGCTTAACTTGCATATTCGTTAAGAAAAACACGCGCAATGGCGCCATAGAGTTTCTCTTACAATTACCTTTTTACAATAGCTATCAATATAAATATTTTTGATAATATATGACTATATTTCAACTTGACATATCAATTGCCATTGCGGCGATTTTCTGTAGAAACAAATAGAAAATCGCAGCAATTAGCCGCCACCGTAACCTGATCTCTTACTTTGATGCGCCCTACCTCTTAAAACACACTGATAGAGACAAACAGACATGTTCCTGCACACAAATGTTTGTCATGTGTGGGCATAGAACCCACGAGCGATCAAAGTAGCGTTAGTAACCACTCTGCCACCGAACTCGTCCAAGACAGCCCTTACAAGAATTTTTTCTAACTTAAAACGATTTTGAGGCACAACTTAGCGTCGAGAATCATTCGAGCACGATATTCTTTCGAGAAGCAATGGTAGTAATCTGATTTTTGTTTAAAGATACGCCTACTATTGTATTGAGGAGTCAAATTAGTTTTTGTGCCAGATCAAGGTTCGAGTCCCATTGTAATAATGACACAAGTCCTGATTTATTACATGAATTTATATGAACTATTAATTATTATTTTAATGCGTTGAAAAGGCGTGAAACTTGCTTATACTTACGGTGTAAGGCAAGCATGTATTGTCAACTGCTATTTAGTATTCAGTTAATAGATTCAGATGTAGAGGGTAAGGCGCATCAAAGCAACCCGCCTGGGGAAGAAGAGAAATACCTCTACCTCACAGAAAACCGCAGCCAAATAACAACTCCCTAGAGGATTGTTGTGTTCCTGCGTGTGAGCGAGGTCACCAGTAAGCTCCCAAGGAGTTGTTGTGTTAAGCAGCAGAGGAGGCATCGCGCGAGTGATAATTGATATATCGCAGGCGTTAATAGGCTACGGTACCCGCTTTACATCAGGTGGGTCGTATGCTTGTATGCCTCCTGACGTAGTATATAAAAAAAGGTGTTATTTTACGAAAGTCAAATCTACATGCACTTTGCCCTAACCTGCTTTGTGTGCTTCCGCCACCAATTGGTTCATGAGAACTAACGCCAAAAGCTTGCAATGCAATGCTTCTAGCACGTTATTCTACCATAACATACATAACATATGTATATTTACAAATATATTACAGTGATGGCTCAGTGGGTAAAGAACGACCCATTACCAACAGTCCCGGATTCGAGTCCTCATGTGTTTGTACCACTAAATTCGTGTTTTCGGATTTATATGCATGTATATGTATGTATGTATGTATGTATATCTTCACGCCAAGTCCCTTGCGGGGTAGGCAGAGAGAATCGAGCGCCATAAGACGCGGTCCTTGCATACTTCACTCGCTTCTGTGACATTCATAGCTCTTTTCATGCACGCTCGCCGGTTCCTGGGGCTTCTGACATCACCTTCTGATAAAACACGACCAATTTGGTCATGGTAGGTTAGTCTCGGCCTTCCTCGGCTCCTACATTCCACAAAAGTGGAAGGATTTATATGCATATTTGTAGTTATCACTCGCACGGCGGTGATGGAAATCGTGAGGTAACAGGCACGCGCCTAAATTTATATTTTGAAATATCTATATTACTGAGGACATTATATTTGTTGACAAATTACACAGCGCCATCTAGTTTCAAAGTAAGCGAAGCTTGTTTTATGTGTACTAGACAACTGATGTACATACGTAAATACGATATAATTATACTTAAAATATCCATACAATATGCATATTCAAACACATAAACGTAAAGCTATCTTACGCTAGCATCGAACCCAGGACCCCAGCACGACCGCCAAGCTCACATGTATATACATTTTCCTTAAGAGATGTAGGGTGAAACAAAAATCGTTCAAGGTTCCCGACTGCCAAATATCAACTCTTTGGAGAGTTGTTGTGTTCCTGTGTATGAGTTTGGTTACCAGTAAGCGCCTAAGGAGTTGCTGTGTTAGCAGCAGATGTGACATCGCACTAATCATACTCAATACAAGCGTTCATATACTACGGTAACCGCTTGACTACAGTTGGGCCGCATTGTACGTTGCATAAAAAAAACTTTTTTTTGTGTTTATCCGTTCATCAGTTCGCTTTTATAACGGTTCCATGTCAAAGTCTTTTAAACAGAATTTAAATAAGTGTAGAACAATAATGTCTACGGACATAAAACGGATTCTGCAACTTCCAACCAATCGAAACTAAGCGCACAAATCCGTTCATTCAAAATTCAAATTCAAAAAGAGAATCACTAAAGGCGCCATCGTACCGATGCCCAATATGTCGTTGACACTGGCTGGTGTGAGCCAGAACGGATGTCAAACGTATTTAACAATTAATGAAACGCGACCGAACTGTTCTGTTTAAACATGGAACGGCCCCATCCCGCTGCGACTCCGTTGAAATTGCAACTTTATTTTGTTAACGCCTTGTGGTCGTATTTTGCATGATATTCATAATAGGGATGGGCCGTTGTTTAGTGAGCGAGATATTGATGATCAAAGTCATTCGTACGAACACTGGATCATCTGGTATAGAAGTCAATTAGCGTGTTAAAGCGGCGATGATCGCGCAATTAATATTAATGAGTGTGTTTATTTCAAATTCATGTACTTATAAAGGATAGATAATGATTATTTAACACAACATAAAGATAAAAAATATTTACTTGCTATTAGATCCTCATCTGCAATTAGACACATCTTACATTCTCATTATTGTATTTTATTAATTTTTCATTTTTTTTTACACCACTAAGGTGACAAAGGTACCCCACTAACTACTACGGACTAAGGTCACCGTAGCTTACCTACGGGCATTTGCAATGCCACTATTGCGTTGACGTGCCTGTAAAATCCTGTTTTAGGGTCGGTAACTGCTTACTATCAGGCGGGCCGTATGCTTGTTTGCCACCCTAATGGTATAAAAAAAAACCTCGCGCCTTTCTTGAAGAACCCCATGCTGTAGTCCTTAGGAAAAACCTCTGCAGGGAGCTCATATCGCAACTTTAGAGTTCTTAGTAGAAAACTTCTCCGGAATCGCACAGTACGTGACTCTTGCGACTACTAATGTATGAGGATGAACTCCCAGCCGTCGGCGAGAGGTGCGATTGTGAAATTAATGATAATACATTTTGTTACTTTTTATAGGTAATTTTTGCGTCAGGGGTTTATTAAATTTTTAATTTAATCTTAAACTTGTACCTTTTTTAATCTACCAGCATTTCAAAAATGACCTTTGGCGAAGAAGAAATGCCAAAAGAAATTTGCCAATATAGGTCTCTTTCCAAATCGACAATTTATATTACAATAAATGTATATATTATTGTGTCAAGTGGTACAATTAAAGATACATTAGTGGTACAATTAAAGATAAGTATATGTGCTGAATCATTTCCAGACATCTCTGTCAGTCAGATATTCATCGATTCTGTAATAACCCTTCTTAAATATTATTGTTACGTATTTTTGATGTACCTTTTGAACATATTGTCAGGCAAGGACAGAACTGTTTCAGGTAATTTATTATAGAATCGAATACAATTTACAAGAAAACATTAATATATTTGACGAGCTCGGTGGCGCAGTGGTGAAACGCGCTGTTACGCTACTTTGACACCAACGCTCGTGGGTTCGATTCCCACACAGTACAAACATTTATGTGCATGAACATGTCTGTTTGTCTTGGTCTGGGTATTTTCTGTGTATAATAAGTATGTATTTACAAAAAAAAAATGTATTTACGTATGTTTATCAGTTGTCTAGTACCCATAACACAAGCTTCGCTTACTTTGGGGCTAGATGGCGCTGTGTAATTTGTCCGACAATATTAAAAAAATATATATTTAAAAAAAAATAAAAGATCTACTAGTCTTAGCAAGCCGATGTACGCAATCTATTCCTGCTTCTAAGTTTTTCACCACATTATGTTCTCATAAATGTACTGAGAAGTAATCGTGAGGATATTTCTTTCTTTGATTAGTTCTCTAATACAGCACAAACCAATAAACATTTTGACTGCGCATGAAACTTGACGAACTCCGTGGCGCCACGGTTAATAACGCGATTTCGACACTAACGCTTATAGGTTCGAGTCACATACAGAACAAACATTTGTGTGCATGAACAAGTCTCTTTGTCTTGGCCTGGGTGTTTTTAAGATAGGTAGGGCGTACCAAAGCAGCTCGTCTGGGGAAGTGCTTCCACTTCACAGAAAACCACAACTAAATAACACGCTACCTAGAGGGTTGTTGTGTTCCTGTGTTCCAGTAAGCTCCAAGGATTTGCTATGTTAGCAGCGGAGGTGACATCGCGCGAGTGATACTTAATGTATTGTGAGCATGAGCGGGCCTTACGCTTGTATGCCTCCCAACGTTGTGAATAAAAAATGAAGTCCTCACTCACCAAAACGTAGTGTTTTAGCGCCTAAATATCTCAACCATTCGGAACTGGCCAATGGGAGGGTATTTCAACCAATAAGATTGATCGGTGAACTAGCCAATAAGACGTGTGCTTTCTACTTTATCTCCAAACCCGTAGCAGTGATTTTATTTACTATGAAAGATCCTATGAAAAACCTTAAAGGTATAAAAAGTGCGAGTACGACTGGCGCACCGAGTGTTCCGTAACAAAAATAAAAAAAATATTTTAGATTTTTTTTTGTGATATAACTAAAATTTTGCGGATTTCGGTTTTTTCCCTTTACTTGTACTACATGACATCGCTTCTTACCAAATTTAGGTCAACGAGAAGTACCCTGTAGGTTTTGATTCCATTGCGAGTGTCAAAATATGCGCATAAACGAGACATAAACAGCCGCATGTTTTGATTGCGTTGACGTAACACAAAAAAATCAAATTTTAGCAATTTGATTTTTTCACTGCTCGAAGGTGTTACAGACTTGAGTATTAGATATTAATTTCAACTTCATAGCTCCACCCGTTCATGAGAAAAAGGGTCTTGACAGACAGCCGGACAACAACGTGATCCTAAAAATGGTCTTGACCGACAGACGACAATGTAATCCTATAATAGTTCCATTTTTCCTTTTAAGGTACGGAACCCTAAAAATATTCAAAATATAACTATGAAAAGGTCGCCTTGTAAAAAAATGTTCACGAATTAGTTTTTCTTATGCATTTTGGTCATACCAGTTTACCGAAAATACATAAACGCCCAGAAGAGCGGGATAGTCTAGTGGATAAAGAACTTGCCTATTAGCGGACTGCTTGTGGTTCGAATCCGGTGAACACAAACCACTAAATTTGTGTTTTCGGATCTATGTACATACTTGTAATTATCACTTGTTCGGTGATGAAGAAAACATCGTGATGAAACCCGCACGTCCTAGAAATTTCATTTTTAAAGACGTGTGACCTACCCTATATAGTTCTGGTTTTCCATCTGGGTTGTAAGCCAGGGTACACTTTACATAAAATCGGCTGTCAAATTGCATGTTTTCGATATTGCATAAAAAATAAGAGAGGTAGGTCTGGGGAAGTACCTCAACCTCACAGAAAACCGCAGCCAAATAACAACTCCCTAGTGGGTTGTTGTGTTCCTGCTTGTGAGTGAGGTAACCAGTAAGCTCCTAGGGAATTGCTTTGTTAGCGGCAGAGGTGGCACCACGAGAGTAAATGTATTGCAAGTGTTTATAGGCTACTGTAACCGCTTTACATCAGGTCAAAAAAAAAACTACCAGCGCTAGATGAGTGCCAGCCGGCGCTAATTCACATGAACTTGTTGATAACACCATGTGCACAAAGTGCAACTGCCCTGCGCTGTAAAAAGCTTGAGGATTTTTTTGAAGAATCTCATGCTCCCTCCCAGAAAACCTCAACAGGAAGTCCATTCCATATCATGAGAGTTTTCGGAAAGAACCCTCCATGGAACCGCACGCGACTGTTGCATTTGCAATGCCTGAGGACGAATCCACCGCTGACGGCGAGCTGTGCCATTGTAAAAGGAAGCCGTTGGCATCATATTTGTTGACGGCAACTTGCATAATGCAATCAATTATTCCAAGTTACTTCACTTAATTACTAATACACTAAATTACGAGTATAAGTGATTATACCTACTCATCTGCGCAATTAACTATGTGGATTTGAGTGATCGATGCACGGATTAATTAAAACTACGAGTATTTTGACATTTCTTAATTTACTAATCTTTAATAATTATTGGCATAAATAGTATTTAATATAATTGTTCACTTTACATAATTATATAAACTATCTTTGTTATTTTCAATTACATTTGCATGATACCTTGAGTGGCTAAATAGGCTTAAGCAACGATATCTATGTATAACACCAGACATTCAATTTACCACCCTATTTAAGAACAAATAAAGAACTTTGAACTTAATTTCCTTCACGTTGAGACCTGATGGTAAGCTTGCTTGAGTTCCTCCGCCTTCCTCTTGTCCGTATTGACCACGATCGTCCCATGACTCCGCCGACCTCTCGGTCAAATGAACCTGGCACATGCTGCTCTAGGCCTTTCGTGCCGCGGCCAACGCTTGACACCCTACAAGTTATTTGATTCTTTTCCACAATCTTCTTTTTACCGATATCTCGCTTCTAATCCACTAGGATTGGTGAGGTCTACCTAACCCTAAGGATATATCGAAGATACTGATGCCGTCACAGCTCCACAACCCAGTGGGAAAACTAAATCATTCTTAGGTTAGGTCACACGTGTTTCGAAATATTATTTCTTGGACGTGCGGGTTCCTCCCCGATGTTTCCTTCACCGACGAGCAAGTGATAATTACAAATATGTACCTACACAAAACCGAGTGTACATACTAGGATTGGACCAGGGACCTGTTGTTCATTAGGTCGATTCTCTATCCACTAGGAACTTCTTTATTTTCTTTGATTATGATTATTTTCCATAATGACTCCTTATAGCTATTCTTCCCTTTCTGGTGCAGCATCGTACACGATGACACGATATCCGTGTTGACCAGTGTGTACAGGAATCGAGAGCCTCGCACCTTGAACTTCACATTCTCTGAATTCTTCTCAATCTTCACCGATTTGACAGTCTGGTTGACGCGCTTTCAGCAGGAAATCCTTTGATCCTTGATGTCTCTGATCTCGCGCGGATACGCCCATTTTTTGGGACGATTCATGTACACTGTCAATTTAGCATATCAGCCGAAGGAAGTCCACTGCTGAACTCAGACCCTTAGACTTTCATAGCGATCGGTCATGTGCCGCTTGCATCCAATGGCTCCCTGTGATCTTTACAAGATCGTCGGTGCATCGTGTGGTGCGGGTGTCCTACGCTGCGGTTCGTGGTCGCCTGTCGAACCTTTCTGCCCCGACGGCCATCGTTTTTCCGAGCTATGTGGCCTGCCCACTGCAGCTTCAGCTTGCTGATCCTTAGAGCCACGTCTGTAACTCCAGTTCTGCTACGGATGTGCTCATCTGAACCTATCTCGCAGAGAAACTCCGAGCATGGCTCTTTCCATCGCACGCTGTGCAACCTTGAGCTTTTTTATTATAGTAGATGTATATTATGTACTTGGTTTAAGACTGGAAAGTCTAACACAAAATTAATACATTGCGCCGACAATGTTATCAAAATTGTAATTTTCTGTACATCAACCCCATAGCGATGGGTCGGGTCGGATTTTTACGACAATCCGTCTGACAGAAGCCATCATTCGATGCCAGCCAATCTAACTTTGTCGACGTAGCAACACATTTATAGCATTTACACGTGACACTGGCGATGTTCCCATTCGGACATATTAGAAAATGTCTAGATGACTAGACCGAGACTAGTATTCAGAGTATTCGACAGAAGTTAGAGGACTCCTGAAATGGACTTGAGGTTGTTAAATTAAGCTGGATTTATTTTCTCACTTCATATCGTGGTTTAATTATGTTCTTATTATTGTTATTATTAATCTCATAATATCAGGAGGCAGTACTACTGTCGTTATTGACCAAAGAAATAGTATAAAAATACCCCGTGGTAAAGGATCCTAATTTGGGCCGTTATATACCCTGAAATCTCATCCCGACACTAGATTGCGATAGGAGAGATAAGTCACTACGGTCAATAGCTTTCCATACAAATATAGTTTCCTACATTATTACAGACTGTTCTTATGCATATCAAATTTAATTTGCATTAACCTGTGGCGCGTCCCATACATTTGAAAATTTCCCAAGAAATTTCAATTTTCGAGTTGTTTGTTAGTTAGCTAAAGGGTAGTTTTGGTTGTTGTTTATCTGGTTCAAACAAGCCAGTCAAACTGTAGCTGTGATCACATTTTCCTATATCCGACCTGTGCAGATGTCTGCAGGATGCGTGATGGGTTAAAAGTGAAAATGATACATTGTTATTCTACATTTTCATATAGTGCTAGACAGAAATGATTCGAAGCCTGCTTATGCGAACTATATTTTGGATTGTCTGGCTACCATTTTTGGAGGTGTACTCTATTCCCTTTCAAAGATATTTCGATATTTCGTCCGGTGTAATCTAACTGGTAACTTTCAGCTACTTTTGTTATATGCTAGCAAAATAACAATATTCTGAAAGTTCTACTGTATTCCAACGATAAAGTAAGGTTAGTAAGAAGTTTCCAACTATACGTTATAACTATATATATATATATATATAATAGCTAGAGTGGCAAAGCGCAAGCCGTTAACTAGGAGCTGACTGGTGCATGCCGCATGCCTTATAAATGCAAGCAATACCCTTTGTGTTACGGTAAATGCTGTAATCATCGCTTCATTCCAAGCGAGCTTTATGCTATTCGACATTGTAGATATATATATATAAATACAACCCAAAATATAATTATGTCTTGATCAATCCCGAATACCTAATTAAAGTAGGTTCATTTAAAAACTAGACAAATCATAAAATGCCTGACCTATCCAAAACTAACCGCAACGCAGTACAGATACAACTTATTTTAAGTTTTTAATGAAATATCCTTTAGCGAAGTTGATCTCCGAGGGAAAGAATAATTTAGTGACTCTTGCAAGATCCGATGCCAAGTTGGTTAAAGGAGGGTATTGTATTTAGTTATGTCGCAGAATCGGGAAGTGTGCGACACGTGTTTTGCCTCTCCACGATGCATCCTCAGGCGCTGTAGACGTCAATCGTTAGAATAACATGCTGCAAGTGACAGATCCATCGCAGTGCCGTCGAGTTGAGGGTGGGGGTGGATGGATACCATCGATGGTATCTCCATGGCATGCCGTTTCTGTTCCAATCGGCGGACGACCGCAGCAGCCGAGGCAGAGACTACCGGAGCAGCCATAGCAGCGTCGGCATGTAACATCTACAAGGGTGCCGACCGAACTAATTGGTGGCGGAAGGATACAAAGCAGGCTAGATCAAATTGTATTTAAGATCCTTTGCCGTGAGACCATACAATCTGTTCTCCATGTCCAGTAAATACTCAACCAGCTCATCTTCCTTTTCCTTAGTAAGAACTGTTGCTTTTGGACCCAGTGGCAACTTCAATTTTCTAATAGTAACATGATTGTTACGTACTTTTATTACTTTTCGCCCTAAAGGTGCTTGTGGAACGCCAAAGGTTATAACAGCCACACGATATCCAATTCTGTTTTCCAATACAGCAATTACAGCATTTTTCACAATAGCTTTTGTCCAGTCCTCTTCACATTTTGCGTTTATAATTTTTCCATCCTAAAACAAGAGGTCTTCAATTTTAGCACAGTGGCATGCAGACAAATGGGACACATACACAGTATCTCTGAGTGGGGCAAGATGGGGTACCGTTTAAGCCCAATAGCCTGTTTTGCCCCAGCAGGCAATTTAAAACATAAACAAAAACTATGTTTTTTAATACAATGTCGGAATATACAATCATACGGCCCACCAGATGTAAAACGGTTACCGTAGTCTATGAACACATTAATTATCAATCACTCGATTCCTCCTCTGCTGCTAACACAGCAACTCCTTAGGAGCTTACTGGTGACCTCATTTACACGCATGAAATTGTTTGTGTTATCTATGCATGAACACAACCACCCCCTAGGGAGTTGATTTTTGGCTGCGAACTTCTGTGAGGTGGAGGTATTTCGCCAGAAGGTCTGCGTGATGCGCCCTACCTCTTTTAAAAATGTCAGAAACATAAGAGGGTATTGAAAAATTATGTCTTTACCTCCTGGGCCACTAATTTCCTCTGGTGTTAACACCTGTATACCAATTAACTTGTTCCACTATTATATCATATCACAAGAACTAGTTACATAAAAAATATAATAGAAACAATGAATTTAGTTGTTTTTCTTTTGTCTAGCGGCGAAAGCGCGTACTTTATCTATTGCTGCGATTCAGGCAACTAGAGCGGCCGATGAGAGACACTGAACATCTCTGATTTCTGATTGATGATTGAATTGATTGATGATTTGTGACTAGTGTTATGTAAGCAACTGTTAGGAGTTATGTTGATACTGTTGATTGTAGGCACTTGGTGGAATTTTGAAGACATCTCGTTAATGTTAATACTTGCACTTGTACAGATTCCACTTCACAATTTTATTTAACAATTATTTTTACCGACCGGTTTCGCCTTTACGGCATTGTGATTGTGATAATGCCGTAAAGGCGAAACCGGTCGTTAGTCTTAGGAGCTTTCTGGTAAGCTAACTTACATCAAGTGGGCCGTATGTATGCCACCTGACACTGACTACGAAATTATAAATAGCGGGAAGAAAATTACATTCCAATGAAAGAACGCTCATTTGCTAGGGACCTGTGTGGGAATCGAACCCACAACTGTTGTTGTCAAACGTTAAAATAGGGGTAAGACGGGCTCGGGGGCATGATGCCCCATCATGCCCCCGACCCCGTCTTACCCTGCTCTCCGATTGTAAAATAAAATAATTTTTTCATCTAAATAGCGTTTATACTTTGGGGTTTAGAAGATGAGTATCTGGTGAAAAAGCAGTACATCATGGGTTCATATATAATAAGGAAACTGACACCTTCAAAAAATTTTGTTTCAAAGACTGAAAAGTTAATAAGATCTGAGGGTCTGCCGGCAAAAGCTCCGTGTCAAAATCAGTACGTTTGGTTAATCATTAAGGTTAGATATTTGAAGAGCTCCATGGCGTAGTAGTTATTAACGTTTTGACAACAACAGTTGTGGGTTCGATTCCCACACAGGTCCCTAGCAAATGAGCGTTCTTTCATTGGAATGTAATTTTCTTCCCGCTATTTATATTTTCGTAGTCAGTGTCAGGTGGCATACATACGGTCCACTTGATGTAAGTTAGCTTACCAGAAAGCTCCTAAGAGTTGCTTAGCGTTCATATGCTACTTTAACCGCTTTACATGAGATGGGCTTTGCTTGCCAACAGACCTAAAAAATCTCTCGTAACTAACTGGTAACTTCACTCTTCACTTGCAGGAACATTTAAACCTCGAGGAAGTTGTTATTTTGTTGCTGTTTACTGTTAGATGAAGTTTCCTCTGTCGGGCTGCTTTGATGCAGACCTCTTAAAAACACCCAGTCAAAGACAAACAGACATATTCATGCACACAATGTTTGTCAACTATGGGAATCGAACCCATGAGGCTAGATATTTATATAGCCAATGCTAACACTCGACTTACGGGCTCATCAAGAAAATCGTTTGTAATATACGGAATTCTCGCACGAACGAAGCCGCAGGCACAACTCCTCTTCTTCATCGTGCTATCCCGTTTCCTTATCCATTAGGATTGGCGGGGTCCGCTACCTGAGCCTAAGGATTTGGTGAAGGTAATGATTTTTTACATACCAGACCTCCACAAGAGAGGGAAAACCAGATCTTTCTTAGGTCAGGTCACTCGTCTAGCGAAATAGAATTTCTTGGACGTGTAGGTTTCCTCATGATGTTTTCCTTCATCGCCGAGCAAGTATTAATTACAAATGTGTATATAAATCCGAAAATGCGAATTTAGTACATGCCCATGCCAGGATTTGAACCAACAACTGTCGGTTAATGGGCTACGAGTATCACCGCACGCACAATTGACGACCATTTTCACAAAACGATACATCATAAAAAAAGTGTTTTTTTCTATAACTTCACGCCAAATCCCGTACGGGGTAGGCAGATAGAACCAAGCGCCACGTGACTCGATCCTTACATACCTCACACGCTTCTTTAACATTCATTGCTCTTTTCACGCTCGCCGGTGTCTAGGGTTTCTGACATCACCTTCTGATAGTACACGACTAATTTGATCATGGTAGGTAAGTCTTGGCCTTCCTCAGTTCCTACATAATTCCATTTTTGCATTGTATATCTGCTTCGTCATTCTTTCATCCTGCATTCTTTCTTCATGTCCGAACCAATGGAGCATGCCTCTTCTTATTTTAACACCGACGCTCTCTTTCAGACCAACTCTGCTTCTAACCTCATCATTGCGAATACGGTCTACAAGCGTTACGCCACTAATTTTGCGGAACGCGTTTATCCTACTTTCATGCTCTCTCTGCCATACATCCAAGATATACAATCTCATCTACTTGCTCCAACAGTTCATCATCTACCTTAATCCTTACATTGGTTCTGGTTTCTTTTCTTTCAAATACTATTATTTACCAAGTGTTTTTTTCAATAAACGGTTTTATTTGTTTATGTCTAGTCTATGGGTCAAAGGTTTAATGAAAATGACGATTTATTTGGTAGGTTCTTTACTTAGTAGTAATAAAGTACAATTAACTATTATTAACGGAAATAATGACATCACAAGATTGCGAGTTTTTTTAACTTTGATGCATCTACTGTTGATGTCACGGTTTGATAAAAATCATCATCGCAGTTACGTCGAATATTGTCTCTTCGTGTACAAAGCGAGTCCAGCCGAGCGAAGATCACTGGGTCACCGATGATTCGAAGTGTTCTACATTGTATGCGATCAAATGGAGTAAGCAAATATTGTGGCGCGCTGGCCCAAAGATGTGAACAGTATTCCATGTGAGGCCGGACCTGGGCCTTATAAAGTTGAAGGCGCTGTTGAGGTATAAATTATTGTTTAGTTCTATTGATCACACCAATCTTCTTGGACGCCAACTTCGCCTTGCCTTCCAAATGACCGCCAAACTCTACATCGCTCAATACGACGATACGCAGGATACCGATGCTAGGCGTAACGCTGAGGGATACCCCTCAGCGTTACGCCTAGCATCGGTATCCTTCTACCTTCTAATCGAGGAGCTACGATAAATGGGGACTTTTTCGCGGTAAATGCGCACACTTGTGTCTTTAGGGAATTAAGTTGAACTAAATTCAGTTTACCCCAATCCGAGACCCTTTTCGGAATGCCCTTCGTTAAAATATAGAAAACACAACATACTCGTACATATGTGTTTACATACACAAAATTATTGCTAGTTTAACTATGATACAGTTAGGTGTCAGGACTTGTTAAAACATGTAACTAACTTGTTAAACTGTAACTAAATAGCTATGTTACTATGAAAATTACTAATAAAATGTTACCTTTCATGTCATTGAAGTTTAACTGCCTGGCACAATTATCTCTTCTTAAAGCCTGTTATTGTTATATCTATATGATGATTACAGTTTTAATCTGGACCTTCCTTTCCTTCATGTGAGTATTTAGAGGTCTTCGGACTGTTGGTATGCTGTCTAGACTTTCCCCTAACAACTTGAAAAAATAACTGGCGTGTTATATTCTCCTTTATCCATAATTATTTATGTGTGAACTTGAAAAAAGTGTGTGCGTTTTTCGTTACTTACTCACTAACACTGATGTATATACTGATGCAATATAATCACGCTATTTTTTCAAAAAAGGATAGCAATAAAAAAAATTGTATGCTTAAGACCACACGACTGAAGTAAAACTTCTTTAGCTCCATAGTGTGATACAGACAATATGCCTGCACTGTGTCTTACATATACGAAACTTAACTCGCTATGAGAGAAAGAGAGAAAGAAAATGTGTGCTCGCACCTCTCTCTCTTGCCCCTACAGTAATATACGAAACGTAACTCTCTCTCTTTCTATCTTCACTAACTTATATCTCCCTCTCACCTTCCGTTCGCCTCGCCCGATCACTCTTTCCGTAACGCTCTCGTCACACATTCACCAGCTTACTGCCCAAGCCAAACGTGCGTAAAGAAGTTTTACTTCAAAAATACAAATCTAGTTGCATTTGAAGTATCGTTTTGAAACAACTAGACAACTTTACAGTACTATTTGAATGGTTTATGTATCGCTTACAGAAAACACTTCTCTACTGTTATGTTCAGCTACAGAAAGAGTATTCAAAACAGCAAAATAATAATATTTGATTTATTGTTTGTTGTATTGCTTTGTGGAAATTCTCCTTAATTATAATCTAAAAAAAGATCATATTCATTACCATTTCTAGGAATCCGTGTTATTAATTAATTAGAAACATTTCATACAGCCCCGATTGCCCCTCTAAACACATAATAACCCTCGCGTCGCCCCCTGTGCCCCCACATTATTTATTCGTTGTTTTTATCCCAATCTTCGGGATACAATCAAAAGTTTTCGCCTTTCGCTATCTCAATCAAACTTTTTTAAATGTTGCCATTTCTCCCCTATGTCATATTTTTCGTGGGCAATAACTCTGTGTTGTTAGGTATAGTCTTTTTATTTTGCAATATAACACTTTTGTTACGTGTTTGTTTGTAAGAGTCTAGTAGCTGTTATGGTAAGCGAACAGACCAGAGGGAGACTGTGTACAAAAGTCGTCTGCGTGGGTACCTCTGTCTCACCTATTTCTACCGCCAAGCGGCTATATTTACATAGCTGTGTTCCGGTTTGAAGGGTGAGATATGGCAGAGAAATTACTGGGTACTGTGACGAAACAGCCTTAGGTCACAAGATTGGCAGTGCGCGAGTAACATCCCCGTGGTGTTGCGAGCGTCAATAGGCTGCGGTGATCGGTTACCATCTAATGCGGGCCGCATGCTTGTTTGTCAATCTAGTTGTATAAAAATCTGCTGGTGCACGGCATACGCGGCATACGGTACACTGTTTGGTTTTCGATGTTTGTTTTTATTGTTCTATTCTATAATGTAAGTAAAAGAGTAATATAAATAAATAAATAATAAATAAATATTGTCTGACAATTTACACAGCGCCACCTAGCCCCAAAGTAAGTGAAGCTTGTGTTATGGGTACTAGACAACTGATAAACGTAAGTAAATACATACTTATTATACATAGAAAATACCCAGACCAATATAAACAGACACGTTCATGCACACAAATGTTTGTGCTGTGTGGGAATCGAACCCACGAGCGTTGGTGTCAAAGTAGCGTAACAGCGCGTTCCACCGCTGAGCCACCGAGCTCGTCAAATATATATAATGTATTAAGCAATAAACAAAAAAAAAATCATCTAAATTATTTTATTTCATTTGTTTGCTATGTTATTAGGTAACGGGATAACGCAAGAAAGACGACATCTCTTCTTTCTTGCGTTACGCAGGTAATCGAGAAACTGTAAAGTTACTGATTAAAAAAAGGCGGTTTCCAAAATAAAATAAATATTCCTTCTGGGTTGAGGAGGTCTGACAGCAGTCGCTCCATGTAAAACTCCGTATCTTCGCCGAATCCTTAGGCATAGGTAACGGACATGCCAATGCTACCGGCCCACGTGATGTAAAGCGGTTACCGTAGCCTATAAACGCTTGCAATACATTAAGTATTACTCGCGCGATGTCACCTCTCCTGTTATCATAGCAACTCCTTAGGAGCTTACTGGTGACCTCACTCTCACGCAGGAATACAACAGCCCTCTAGGGAGTTGTTATTTGGATGTGGTTTTCTGTGAGGTGGAGGTACTTCCCCAGACGGGCTACTTTTATGCGCCGTACCTTTCTTAAAATACTCAGACTAAGACAAACAGACATGTTCATGCACACAAATGTTTGTCTTGTATGGGAATCGAACCCACGAGCATTGGTGTCAAAGTAACGTAATAACGTGTTTCGCCACTGCACCGCCGAGTTTGTCAAGGAAATAATAAAATTAAGGAGAGTATCTGTATTAAGATAAAAAATGCGCTCCGTTGGTTCGCACATGTAGAAAGAATGCAGGGCGAAAGAATGACGAAACAGACATACAATGCAAAAGTGGAAGGATGTAGGAGCCGAGGAAGACCGACACTAACCTACCATGACCAAATTGGTCGTGTTTTATCAGGTGATGTCAGGTGCCCCAGAAACCGGTGAGCATGGATGAAAAGAGCTATGAATGTTTAAGAAGCGAGTGAGGTGTGTAAGTTTTCTGCCTACCTCACAAGGGATCTGGCGTGAATAAATAGGTATTCAAATAGTTAATAGACTTAACTTGTAGCATGTTATTCTTACGATTAACATCTACAGCGCCTGATGATGCCTCGTGGAGAGGCGAAACACGTGTCGCAGCGACGACCAGGCCAGTCGTGGCAGCGACGGTGGTGGGGGCATGCGGTTTCTGTTCCAGATGGCGGACGACCGCAGCAGCCGAGGCAGAGACTACCGGAGCAGCCATGGCAGCGTCGGCATGTTGCATCTACTAACGGCAGTGGGTGGGTGCCGGCCGGCGCTAGGCCGCATGAACTAATTGGCGGCGGAAGCACACAAAGCAGGTTAGGTCAAATTGCATGTAAATAGGTATTTATTACGTCGTTGGGTTCAGAGAGCTTTTGTTATAGACGGACAAACATACTTAAAGAGTTGGTTATTGACAATTTTGGCACTTAACACCAACCTTTATGTATGTAAGTATGAATGATGTAGATATGGCAAATAAGATATCCCAGTCAATAAAGTACCTACCTGTCTATCGAATATTATTATTATTAAGTATAATATTGAAAATGCCGCCATTGTCGAATAAAATGCACTCAAATAACATCTTTGAAATCTGCACCGCGCGAACTAATCTCTGCAAGCTCTGCGACATATAAATAAAAACCCGCCTGTGTCCAGAACCCAATAAAAGAGACATATTGATGCTTTACCAACCTTGAGCGGCAGAAGGACTTTTCGATATGCGCACAGCGGGTCGTCGCGGGTGAACACGGCTACAAGATATACGGACACCCAAAGTTTAAGTGAAGAAGACATACATTAAACAAGCAATAATTATAATTCAATGTGGACATCGCCTTTTTGTTTTGGTGCAAGTTATAAGCGAAAGCGGGAGCGAGAGCGGAGAACACTGCCAAGCATCTCGATAATGTTAATACTTGCAGTTGTACAGATTCCACTTCACAATTTTATTAAATAACAAGCTGTGCCCGCGACTTCGTCCGCGTGGAATATGATTTATTTGTATTAATAAATATAAGTATTATTTCTAAAATAAAAGTAGCCTAAGTTACATTACAAGTCTCTATTACATCAGCTATCTGCCAGTGAAAGTCCCGTCAAAATTGGTCCAGCCGTCTAGAGATTAGATCAATTAACAGTATCAACATAACACTGCTAAGGATTGTCAAAGCTAATCTGTAACGTTTCTTTTTCAGCCTGTGGACGCTTGCAATACATCAAATATCACTCCGGCGATGCTACTGCTAATAAAGCAACTCTTTAGTAGCTTACTGGTGACCTCACTCACACGCAGGAACACAACGACCCTGCGGAGAGTTGTTATTTGGCTGCGATTTTCTGTTAGGAGGAGGTACTTTCCCAGATGGGCTGCTTAGATACACCGTACCTCTCTTACAAACTAAAACACTCAGACCAAGACAAACATGTACGTGCACGTAAATGTTTATCCCGTGTGGGAATCGAACGCGTTCGTGCCAAAGTAACGTACCAGCGCGTTTTACCACTGCGCCACCGAGCTCGTCAAAACGTGTCTTCTTCCTAGCGTTATCCTGTTTGTTAATATGTTCCGCTACCTAAGCCTTATTTTCACGCACTTTCATTCATTCATTCACTCATTATTCGCATACAAAACCGACTTTTTGAAGTGATAACTTCATATGGGAGGGTAAACCGCTTCGTTACGTCACGCGTTACGGCGCCAGTCTGTCTGACTTCTCTTTCTTTCACGGATACGGCAGCGGATTAGTTTAAGTTATCACTTCTGTCGGGCGTCCCGAGACGCACACGGTTTTTTTTAATAAGTTATATTATGAAAAAAATATAATTACATATTGCTATGTAATTATATTCTTTTCCTGTCTATTGTTATAGCACAAATTTATAACCTATTAATCAAAGTACAGGCTAATTCTTAGCGTACTTCGGTAACAGGAGGTTAAACTACTAGTTACTGTTTTACTGTAATCAATACCCTTTGTTAAAAATAGTGTGTACTTTCTTGAAATAAATAAAAAAAAACTAGGCCTAAGTAAATATTTTTATCGTTTATCAAATGAATTATGCCTACAACGAAGTCTTGTATACCATTTCAGTACGCGATGTTTGTCGAACGCCTTTGCTACAAAGCAAATGAAAGTGACTAATTTTCACTGTCCGCTTGTAACTTAGACCTCACCTTAAAGGTTATTTAAGTAACAAACTGACGATTATTGCCTGAATACGATATTGATGTCGCATATGGTAATTTGTATTTTGTTGTTTTCATCGTTTTTTTACCATTTCGCGGCTCGGAAAGGCCAGCCTTCGGTCACATTACTTTAACAGTTTGTCATCCTGTCTTTACTGAATTTGTCGTCATTAACGATTTACTGTAACTTTTATAATCGATTATATTCCTACTATTATGGTAGAAATCGGAGAACTTATAGACTTATTTCTACATTGACGGATATTTGCTGATACGCTATTTTAAAAATATACGTGGTTGTTGTGGGTACTAAGTGAATGTAATTACTTAATATTAAACACTTGAGCGATACTATTTGAAGCCTCTAGCGTATGGTCAGTGGTACCAATAAAGCAGGTCGTTTATTTGTTTTTAACTGGTAGTATTAAAAATCCAATTTTAAAAACGTCAACGGTAATCATCGTCAATCGAGGCTTTGTATTGTGGAGCCAATATCATATCTCAGGTGTCAAATTGACACGTTAAATGCCATCGACGAGATACGGACCAACCAATGCGTCTGACACATAGCAAAAAACACCAACTTAACTAATCCACCTGAATAAAAACACCTTGATTTTTATGTCGCGGTGATAAGGCTTAAAATTACTCAATGTACAGTTGGTTGACTACAGGTTGAAGGGCATTTCGATGTTAATTTTTGACGAGACCGGTAGCAAAATGCGATTGATCGGAAAGATCGAATTAAAAACATTCAAATGAAACTCGACTGATGTTTTCGAATGTTACTCTGTAGAAAAAGGGTCATGGTCACGAACGAGGTGTTTTATATACTCAGGGTTCCGTATGAATACGTTATCTATGCATACAGATAAATAAAATTGGAGTGTCTGTTTGTAATATTAAAATAACCGCTTTTTATTAAATGCATATGGATGTATACACGGTACATATACCAAAATATTTTTTTTTACAATTTTTGTCTATCTGTCTGTTTGTTCCGGCTAATCTCTGAAACGGCTGGACTGATTTTGACGGGACTTTCACTGGCAGATAGCTAATGTAATAAGGAGTAACTTAGGCTACTTTTATTTTAGAAATTTTATTTATTTTTATTAATATAAATAAATAATAAAAAAATAACTATTCCGCGCGGACGAAGTCGCGGGCACAGCTAGTTAACTATACGTTTAGAATAGAAAACTGTATTCATATTCTTGTTATTTGGCTGCGGTTTTCCGTGAGGTGAGGTACTTTCTCAGACGGGCTGCTTTGATGCGCCCTACATCCAGACCAAGACAAACAGACATGTTCATGCACGCGAATGTTTGTCTTGTGTGGGAATCGAACCCACGAGCGTCGGTGTCAAAGTCGCGTCATTCACTGAGCCACCGAGCTCGTCATCAAAACACGCAAAGCTAATAAAGATACGCGCCACGAAAGGTCAATGAACACAGCTCAGCTGAGCATCAGCTGCCACTGGCCATTGCATATTTCGTGATGTATTCCTTCCCAAAACATTGAATGTTTATCGTAATGAAACATACACGTGTATATTGAATTTCAACATTTTAGCTAAATACAATAATTTCAATAAATGAAATGTTATTAAACAAATCACGTATAGTTCGGGAGGAACCCGATTTCGTCGCGTCACACTGATTAAGCACGCAGATTTAGCAGTATATGGCAGTGTCCATGGATGAGTTTATCTATCTCGGCACGTTAAGCCGTCGGTCTCGGCTGTTGACAATAGAAGACAGTCGTTAAGCCAAATCAGTGGCCAAACCATAGCTTGAAAAACGCTGGTTACCATCGAGCAGTTGAACAGCGTGGTGGAGTATGCTCTAAACACCTTCGGTTGAAGGGAGACCATCCCTGCAGTGAAATGAGTTAGGGTTGATGTACTAGTAGTAGATTTCAAACGGATGGTAATAAATATATAAATGTAGTAAGCCTGCAGCCCGCCTGATATGAAGCTATCTGAGCGTGATAGAAAGTGACACAAGCATATAGTTTGCGCGATGCAATACCACTGCCATTGTAGCACCTTGTTTAGGAACAGGGTGAACCCGCTCGCTCGTAGGAACACAACAAACCTCTAGGGGGTTGTAATTTAGCTACGGTTTCGGTGAGGTGGAGGTACTTCCCAAGGTTTGATGTGCCGTACTTCTCTCAAAATCTGTTGGATATCTCAGCGATTCTAGTCTACCGTCCAATAAGAGGACATTTTCATCAATAAGCCGATTAGTGACGCGATTTTGAAATAACGAGCCAATAGGAGGACGTTCTATTTTAATTCCCGA
The DNA here is from genome assembly GCA_947507595.1 of Pyralis farinalis. Lineage (NCBI taxonomy): Eukaryota > Metazoa > Arthropoda > Insecta > Lepidoptera > Pyralidae > Pyralis > Pyralis farinalis. Next base: position 26,493,412 of record OX382279.1, read on the forward strand.
CGGTGAGTTTATTTACTACGCAAAATCGTGTCATCAGACTTTCACATATTATTTTTTTCATGTTAATAATGCTAGTTTCGATTCGATTCCCAAATATGACAAATATTCGCGTGCATAAACTTAGTGTGGGTGTTTTTAAGAGAGGTAGGAGGAATTGAAGCGGGCTGCTTCAATTCCTCCTACCTCTATAGTCTAAGTCTCTTCTGTTCGGAGACCCGTAACCCCGCAGTGGAACGAGTAAGGGTTGGTGAAGAAATAATTTGGTTTTTACTCTATTATAAATTGTGAAGGAACCCTAAAAAAAGAACAATAAGTGTAACGTTGTCGAGCGTTAAATTAGTTAATAACGCTTAAGGTATTTATCTCGACGCACGATTGACATGAGCCACTGACTTCTTTTTGGACAAATAAGCTATCGGTGTGTTGGTATTTCTCGAAGATCAGCGGGCACTCATGGCAACTGATCGGCGTCAATGATTCATGGTCCCTGCCACCTACGGTTTCCTTGTAACTCGGCCTTCTTCTTCGCGCTATCCCGTTCCCTAATCCATTAGGATTGGCGGGGTCCGATACCTAAACCTAAGGACTTGCCATCGTACCTCCACAACCAAGGGGGAAAACCAGATACGATCTAGACACGCGGTAGCGTGTCAAGCCAAGTTCAAGTAACAGAACTGGCGAGCAGCACCGTGTGTAATATTACACGAACCATTTGGAGCCACTTTTGACCCCCTCGTAACTCAAAAACTATTTCACATAAACGTGTCAAATTTGGCGCCCTATCTCTCTTAAAACATCCAGATCAAGACAAACAGACATGTTCATGCACACAAATGTTTGCCTTGTGTGGGAATCGAACCCACGAGCTTTGGTGTCAAAGTCGCGTCACGACCGAGCCACCGAGCTCGTCGAAAAATACGTAGTGGTTTCAGGCGCTCGCCAGGATTTGAACTAAATTTTTCCATCCATCCAGCCTATTGACTAATTCCAATAGGCTGGATCCTTATCTACCGAGCTATCACTGCTCCTCGTGACTCGATATTGAAGAACTTGGTTGCGGAGTGGTTGGGTAATCGCAAAGTAATAAACCATTTGACTACTATTTTTTTCCTAAACATCGTAAGGCATACAACCGTACGGCTCATCTGATGTAAAGCGGTTACTGAAGGCTATGACGCCCTCAACACATTAAGTATCACTCGCGCTATCTCAGCTGTACAGGAAGAACAAGGCCTACGTATGGAGGACCCCTCTCTCAACAAAACGTAGACTTAGTAAACTTAAATATCTTTATATATATATACGGTAGGCATACAAGTATACGACCCTATAGCCTATGAGCGCTCGCAATACATTAAGCTGCCGCTAACACAGCAACTCCTTGTGTGCTTACAGGTGACCCCACTCACACGCAGGAACACAACAAGGGAGTTGTTATTTAACTGCGGTTTTTTGTAAGGTGGAGGTACTTCCCCATGATTTGATGCGCCGTACTTCTCTTAAAACCTCTTAAATATCTCAGCGGACTTCTTCCCGCGCTTTTGACGAGTGACATTGTTGTTATACTTGAAATTTTTACAATTCAGTATAAAATTAGTTTTGTGTGACAATTTCGATAGTATTTTGTGACATAAGTGCTAGTGAAATTATACAGTAATGAAAAAACACAAATATAACACGTTTATGTACTTTTTGGAAGACGTGAATAAGTCATCAAGAACACCTTGTAAAAATCACTATCGTTTTACGGGTGGTATTTAAACTGGGTTGATTGGGTCTAGGTACCCTTCCCAAATATTTTTTCAGCACAGTTCCTGAAGCTGGAACATAGAATTAAAATTTTCAAATGGTCCTATACTGAAGACTTTGACACTGGCATAAAGTAGCAACACTATTGCCATATATATTAAAAAAAAAAATCTCAGCGATTCGAGTGTAGTGGCCAATAGTAGGGCATTTTGATCAATAAGCCGATATTTGACGCGATTTTGAAATAACGAGCCAATAGGAGCACGTTCTATTTTAATTGCCGACGGTGAGTTTATTTACTACGCAAAATCGTGTCATCGCGTCTCCATAGATCATTTCTTTCATGTTGATAATACTAGTTTGGATTCGATTCCCAAACATGACAAATATTCGCGTGCATAAACTTAGTGTGGGTGTTTTTAAAAGAGGTAGGAGGAATTGAAGGGGGCTGCTTCAATTCTCTCCTAAAACACATGCGATCTGGGGAAGTATCTCCACTTCACAGATAACTATCTATGACTTCACGCCAAATCTCTTGCGGGGTGGGCAGAGAGAACCGAGCGCCACGTGACTCGATCCTTACACACCTCACTCGCTTCAATAACATTCATTGCTCTCCTCATGCGCACTCGCCGGTTTCTAGGGCTCCTGACATCACCTTCTGTTAGAACACGATCAATTTGGTCATGGTCATGGCCTTCTTCAGCTCCTACATCGTTCCACTTTTGCGTTGTATATCTGTTTCGTATTTCTTTTCAGAGATAGCCGTAGCTAAATAATAGCTCCCTGGTTGTTGTGATCCTGCAAGTAAATGAGGCTATCACCGAGCTTCTGAAGAGTAGCTGTATTAGCAGCAGAGATTGATATACTGCAATCGTGTAGAGGTTTCGGTTACGGTATTGAGCCCTCAAATTTAAGGAGAGATTTTAGCCTCCCTTGTGAGTTCTACCCGTAAAACAGTTGTGTTATTTAATTATAGAGGCTTTACATTAAGTATCCGAAGCAATAAACAAACAAACAAACTTTGTCCCTCCAATTTCTCGGCGTTCCGAGAAGTGAACGACCGCCTCCGTTCCTCTCGTGATCACCATCTGATGTGGCCGTCACGTACCGCCGGCACGAACAGACGGACCTACCTACACAACATTACACATGTCAATGCTTTATTTGTTGCTTTACATATTCATACGTTTGTTGCTTTATACGTTTAAGAGAGGTAGGTGTCAAAGCAGCCCGTCTGGGGAAGTACTTCCACCTCACAGAAAATCGCAGCAACAATTCCCCGGAGGGTTGTTGTGTTCCTGTATGAGTAAGCTCCTTAGCTTCCGAACCAACGGAGTATGCCCCTTCATATTTTAACACCTATTTTCAAACTTGCAGAACAATGACAGTCCAAAAGATAAAGAACCTGACGATTAACCATCGGTCACCGGTTAGAATCCTGGCATGTACTGCAAAATTCGAGTCTTTTTTTTACACCACTAAGGTGGCAATCAAGCATACGGCCTGCCTGATGTCGCCGTAGCATATGGACATTTACGATACGTAGTCGGCCCTCTAAAAACCTCTTCACGCATTTCTTGAAGAATTCCATGTTGTAGTCCCTTGGAAAAACCTCCGCTGGGAGCTCATTCCACAGCTTGAAAGCTCTCGGAAGAAAACTTCTCTGGAACAGCACAGTACGCGACCATTGCGGTTCCAGCGTGTGAGGGTTAACTTCCAGCCTTCGGCGAGCGGTGCGGTTGCAAATACACACATCAAAAGTGTCTAGGGATCAACATATATTTTTGCAATAACTTTTCTCCTGATTGATATTAATTAAAATTTTCTTTAAGGATTCATCAAATAAAGTGTTTTCGTTTGTCTACAGTAACGATAAACCAAGTCACCTTTGCATTAATAAAGAAATTTGCCATTTTCATAATAAAGGGATTTTTGACATTTGAACCACTAACATTAAAGTTCGAAAAAAAGACTGAAATAACAGTTTTCTTTAAAATTTTATTGGGTAACTTAAACAATTAATAATCCGTGTTTCTACCGCGAACACTAACAACACAAGAACATCGGTTTGGCATACTCAAAATGAGTTCATCCAAATCACGCTGTGGAATGGCCGCCCATGTTCGTTGCAACAACAAAAAAAGGTCTTCTTGCGACTGGATACCCTCCATATTCGGCAGAGCTCTTCTCTGTAGCATATCCCATGCATGCTCAATCGGGTTCAAGTCTGGCGACTGAGCAGGCCAGGGCATGACATTGATGTTAGCTGCGGCGAGAGTCTGTCTTACAACTCTTGCGGTGTGCGGTCGTGCATTATCATGCATTAACTGAAATAAGGGACCGATTTGCACTTGTAGAGGAACGATGACGTCTGATACAATCGTCTCAGCATAAATTTGAGCGTTGAGGTTGCCTCTGATCCAAATCAACTCAGTTCTTCCGCCGATCCAAATACCCGCCCATACCATGATGGTTCCACCACTATAAGGATGGACTTCCTGGCAGGATTTTAATCGCTGTTGGCGTCCAGGGGTTCTCCAGTGTCGTATACGTCTTGTATCCGGTCTCATACCAAAACGAAACTCATCAGAAAAGCACACGAAACGCCATTGTTCTTCTGCCCAATTTCTGTGTTCAAGAGCCCATTGATATCGAATCCTACGATTGTGCATTGCTATAGGTGGTACCCTTAGCGGTCTTCGGGAATGAAGGTTCACTTCATGCAAGCGGTTTCTGACTGTTTGGTCGCTAATTAAGTTCCCTGAAGAGTGATGAAGCGTCACGGCTAACATCATGGCGGTTATTGTTGGAGCTCTTCGAGTTGTGATTTGAATGTATCGGTCTTGTCTCCGTGTGGTGCAGCGATACCGTCCTCCATGGCGCTCAGCCACGGTACCAGTGCTTCGGTAACGTGTCCAAAGTCGACTGATAACACTCTGACTTGTATTCAGAGCTAAAGCCACAGTACGTTGCCGGGAACCAGCTTCTATCATTCCCACGGCTCTGAGCATTTCTTCCCTGCTTAAATGACGTCGCCGCTCCATAATAACGTTGGTTTTAATCAGTAGTAGGGAAACAGTAGCACTAATAATGTCTTCAATGCGTTGTATGTTTTTATAGGGAAAATATTGACAGCTGATTTTCATCTTTTTTTTTAATTTGATTGACAGTTCCTGTTTCAAATTATGAAATGCACCAAAAAGGATCCATATAAATTTATAAAATCATAAATTTATTACAAAGCCACATCTCAATCTCAAGAAATCCGCATAAAAATGCTTGATCCCTAGACACTTTTGATGTGTGTAGTTTTCGGATTTATCTACATATTTGTAATTATCACTTTTTTTGTATACTACGTCGGGGGGCATACAACATATGGCCCACCTGATGTAAAGCGGGTACCGTAGCCTATTAACGCTTGCGATAGATTAAGTATCATTCGCGCGATGCCTCCTCTGCTGCTTACACAGCAACTCCTTAGGTGCTTACTGGTGACCTCACTCACACGCAGGAACACAACAACCCTCTAGGGAGTTGTTATTTGGCTGCGGTTTTTTGTGAGGTGGAGGTATTTCCCCAGACGGGCTGCTTTGATGCGCCCTACCTCTCTTAACTTGCTCTATAGTGAAGGTAAACGTTGTAAGGAAACCCGCGCGTACAAGGAACAATATTTCGAAACACGTGTGATCTAATAATTCTTGTTACCTTTCTTAAAAGATCTGGTTTTCCCTCTGGATTGTAAAACTGTGACTCCATATAAAAATCCGTGTCTTCACCAAATAATCAGTCTTAGGCAGTGGAGCTGGGCCTCTGAAGGTCTGACGGTAGTCGCTCCATGTAAACATTCAGTATATCGCCAGATCCTCAGGCTTAGGCAGCCTCGTCAATCCTAATGAAGAGGATTTCGAATAGGTTGTATAACAACTAATACGTTTTTAAGTAGTATCTGAACAGATATTTGCATGAGTACTGGATGGGTAGTACTCGCACGACAAGTTATTATTTATACCCGGGTTCACTCGCTATTCCAGGAAAAACGCCCACGCTGCACTATTGAGAGAGTTTACATATAAATCCTTACTATAGAGATGTTACTAGATGTGACATCGTTTGTCAGTAGAGTACGGAACTGCCAGCAAACTAGACGACTTACTATTAACCATTTGCCGAGTTCCTATGTCCTCCGAACTCTATCGTCCGATCAGTTCCATTGAATCATTCTATTTTCATTACATCTTAAATACCATAATAATTCAATAATAAGAAATGATTCCTAAATGTTTTACTACGGCAAAATTAAATTCATGCATATGTATAGTTTTATGTAGAGTCGCACAAACTAAAATTTCACCCTCACCATCTTGATGAGTGGCAATCCACTACAGTACGCTTTCTGAGGTATTTTCTGCCACGTACGGTGAAATTGTGGAATCAATTACCCTCAGCAGTTTTCTCGAACAAATACAATATGGGTTCAAGAAAAGACCCTATGTTTCCCTAAAAAAAGGTTGGCTGATCAACTGTTTGGTGTTGCTGATGTCTATGGGCGGTAGAGACCACTTACCATCAGGTGACCTACATGTTATGTGACCCCCTCTAATATAAAAAAAAAGTTCGAAGCCGCAATCACTCTCTATTGGCGATCGAGTCTTTTTCCAACTGATCTAACAGTAAGGTTTGACATTGTGGCGAATTTTGTCATGTCTATGTAACGCTACAAAATTGAGAATTTTTCTGGCGAAGTCTGCTGAAAATAACTATAAAACTATACATGTTGGAAGTAAATGGCATTCGATTTTTACATTTCCTAGCTACGTACAGTTGATCTAATAAAGATGTAAAAAAAAAGTTTATAAGAAGTTATTAATAATAGAATAGAATATAATATGATAACAACTTTATTCAACAAAAGTTAACAATCTTTATAAATGTATAAGAGCAATAAATGATAATATTGAGTGCAAGTAGAAGTACAATATCAAGAAAATTTACAATTTAAAGAGTAACTTATAAGAATTATTGAATCCCGGATCCATCTTCAAATCCGAGGAGTTTGGATGTGGTGTTCCATTTGTGGCGAGTACCACGGATACACATGCTGGTAGCTCTTATGGTGGAAATGATGATACGAGTTCGTAACCAACCTGTGACAACTGTATAATGTCGGTGCCACCGGTCAGGTAAAGTTTCTGCAAGGTTTTTCATGAAAGATGACATTTGGGGAGCAAAGACTCATAATAGAATAGAATCATTTATTTTAATTTAACATACATGCATACAGTTGTAATCATATTCTATTTTAGCGAAATAGTGAAATATCAGTTAGTAAAGTCGTAATTGAGCCAGTAAATATTTATTATCCTATGTTTATATGCACATAGACCCAACTATACGGGCCCCGTACTACCGCTATTTGATATTTATGATAACTCAGTCATATCTATCAGAAATAAACATTTAAAAGGATAATATAATATTGGAATAATTAGATGTATACTTGTAACTATAACAAAGGAAACGAAATGAAAATACTTTTAGAAATTCTTTAAAAATTCAAACATTATGTTCAAACCAGCGAACTTAAAAAGCATAGAAGCAGCAATAACGTTTCAAAAATGACCCAACGAAAAAGAGGCCGGGTTAGGCGGGGCTTAGAAATGAGGCCGCGCGCCTTGACAGTCGGTGTTAGTCAGTCGGCTTGAAACAACGACGTGTCAGTCTGTCTTAATTTATGTATTCTCAAGATTTTTCGTAATAATGCCTTCTTGTGTCGTCAAATGGTGTGTAAATAACACTACCAGTAATCATAAATGCTCAGGAATCACATTTCATAGGTAAGTTGTAGTTCTGTTTGTAAAGATAATTATTCGTAAAGATATAGGTATTATTCGTGGTTGTTTATTGCAATAAACGGCCTTACTTTCGTGGCGCGTACATGTCACCACATCGAGTGAACTCGTGTCTCGATCGTGCGAGATCGCATGCAGCCAATCATCGACAAGAAAATTTTGTTTACATTTCTATGACTCCTTTGTACCATAAACAATTATCGTAAAGTGCGGCTTATGTTTTGGAGGTAAGGCATATTTTTCGCTAACTGCATTTTCGAGAAATGATGTTTTGTTTTCAAATACGAGAGCGTGATTGTTTTGGTGTCGATTATGCACTATGAATTTGTTCTAAATTATCATTCTATGCTTTTTAAGTTCGCTGGTTCAAACTTTGTAGCGGTTCATCGAGTTCTACATTTAAATTTTCGTCCGCTTCTACATTTAAATTACAAACCAAAAAAAAAGTGACGCATATAAACTATATCTATTCCATGAGCTCTATATCCATGTTCGTTGTCTGTGGTCGCGACGTGTGCTCAAAGTGCTCGCTCCTTATTCTTTGTCTATGGTGTATTGTTCGCTATTAGTTTGTCCAGCTTTTGTGCATTCGTAAATTGATTACTGCAAATTATGTAATCATTATATTAGTCTACGCCCACCAGGGAAGGAAGAAGATGAAGTACCTGCCTTCTGTGAAGTCGGTTTTGTGTATGTTTATGAGGGAGTGTTATGTTATGGTGTTATGTATGAGAGCTCGACGGCGTCGTTGCGCTTGTCATTCTAACCGAACACGCAGGTTAAGCAACATCGACCGCAGCCTGTCTATGGATGGATTTATCTATCTCGAGTTTCTCCGTGCTCGGAGGGCACGTTAAGCCGTCGGTCCCGGCTGTTGTCGATAGATGACAGTCGCTAAGCTAAGTCAGTGGCCCTCGGGCGGCTTGAAAACACTGGCCTCCGCCAATCCGCATTTGAGCAGCGTGGCGGGGTATGCTCTAAACCCCTTCGGTTGAAGGGAGACCCGTATCCCTGCAGTGGGATGAGTAAGGGTTGGTGTGGATGGATGGTTATATTATCGCTTTGGTAAGGGCTTTTTGCCAATCTGCTGGGTTGGCAAATAGGCCTTAGAAACTATTTAGATAACTAAAAAAACGGGGTGTATCTTTGTCGTAAACACGGCTGTGAGTCTTAGGTGAATACGTCTTCGTAACGGGTAAAGGCAAATAATACTGGAAGTTAGTAGTTATACTGTATGTCAATTATATGATGTAACAAAATGATGGCTGCGCTTTCCTCACTCAACTAAGTTAACGAGTGCTTTGATTAATTAGCTATCAAGCAGTGTAATCAAATTTTTGATGTAAATGATAGGTATGTAGCTAGAACACCAAACTATAGTGTAATACCCGGCGACGTATCAAAAGTTAGACATGTTATATATACTATACGCCAACATTACTGTATTTTAAAATGGCGCAACTAGTACTATATCTACGTACAGTTATTTATTATGACACTTTGCTCTAACAAAGAGACAAATGATAGGGCATACCTGTCGTTGTAAAGAGATGAATATACATCTTAAAAGATTTACGCTTTGTGGTGCAGCACGTATAGCCGCGACGCGAGAGCGCGCCCAACTGGATGCGAGTTGGGCAATTACCTTACTTTCGTATTGCCATTCTAGAGCGTGTACGACGTATCTATAAGTATAACAATATCTTAGGTAATACCCTGATTTTGTTATCATCAGTTTTGCTGGTGTCGTAACTGTCCGTACGCTATACCAAACAGGCTACATCAGACAACTTGTTTGCCACGTTAGTGGTATAAAAAACCCACTGAACCATCGGGCTTGTCAAGATAGAGAATTCTTTTTCGCGAATAATCGACTTCCCTGATTATCTGGCTTTATCTTTAAAAATTGTCAATACCCATTTGTGTGTATTAACAACAAAATATTAAAAAGACAGTTTACCAAACATTCCGACACAGGTGTGCTTGTAGACAACCCTAAAAATCATGAACATTAAAAAGCTAGCTAATGACTCATTAAAAAAAATAAAGCCATAAAATAAAAACACGGGAAAGGTCATATAATCTATTAACACCCAAAAACGGTGGCTTGGGTCCGATCGTATAGATTTTAAATTTATTTCCATTTAACGAAACGCATAAAGTAATACTTTAAATGAATCAAAATTTAACCTTAAATCCAAAGGTGTGCATTAAAAATATTTTTTCAAAAACGCAAAATTAAATTTGTCGAAGTCAACACGTTAACACACGAACAACTTTATCATTGCTCTTGCATTTTTGTTCTGCACAGGAAATCGAGCTTTATGCTTTAGTGGTTAGCGTTTATGTTATGATTTTTGGTGTGTTCAATTTTGTATTTTTAATGGTCAGGTATTTCTTACACGCGGAGGGTCCCTAATAAATAAATATCTATACAGTTTGACAAATGAGTGAACACCACCTTTATAGAGGCGGCTTGTGTGAACCCTGAGGCCTACCATGATGGCACTTCTCTGACAATTTTACATGTATCTATCTATAAATAGGCAAAGACAGAGCTAAACAATGCTTTTTTTCCATCAATTTAATTTTAGGAGCCTTAAAAACTGGCGAGCTTGTATGAGAAGAGCTATATATGTTAAAGAAGCGAACGAAGTTTGTAAGGACCGAGTCATGTAGCGCTCGGTTCTTTCTGCCTACCTCGAAGTGGATTTGGTGTGAAGTTATAGATAGATAGTTACAATCGGTTTTTTTTTTCAGCTTACCTGGGTGACTTTTTATGTTTATTGCATAAAGTCGTATTTTTTTTTCGGGATAGATTATAAGTATAAATAAAAAGCTAAAATTTATTTAAATGCAAAAATTAATCCAAATCATTAGATCCATTGCCTTTCGTGATCAATAAAAAAATAAAAAGAAATCAGATTTTGAAGGTTGTTCGACCACTGAGACAAAATCTTGTTTTCTTTTTTATTTAATTTACTGTACTTTTTTAATTTTGTATTGATAATGATGTGTGTCACTTACTATCCCTCATAGAGAACCACCCACGACGTATGTGTACTAACTTTACTGCCACAGTTGTCTCTAGTCTCTGCATCGGCCGCTGTCTCTTCCACCATCTGTAACAGAAGACGAATCTATCCGTGATCGTCGTGAAAAAGTGTATTGCTGTGAGGTTTCACAACACGATCCAAGACAGTCTCTTTATACACTTTGACTGAAATCTTCACTCCTTTTTCACAAAAAAATAATCTTTGTAACTTCTTGATAAGACACCCCCCACAAAACCATTACAGACGCAGGATAATGACCACGTTGTACCTTTCCGACCATTTGGGCGGCTTCTTTAAAACTGTGTGCGTACACTTTGTAATTTTGCTTGTTGTAGTGCTCTTCAAATGTGAATTTTCTTCATCAGTAAACAGGATATTTCTGTGCCTTTCACCTGCGTATAGCGACAGAAGACGTTTTGATCGATCCACTCTCTTCAACTCTAGGGATTGATTTCGGGCATGTCTTGTATGACGATAAGCGCCGAGCTTCAGGTCTTGTTTTATTATACGCGACAGACAGACAGCACTAGCGGGAATCTCCATTAATCGCGATAAGATTTTTTGTTTCCTAATGGGGTTTCGGCGAATTCTGGCTTTAACAGCATTAACAGCCTTTGTAGTTTTAACAGCACCGATCTTTTATGGTCTTCAATAGAGAAAGTATTGGTATATCTGTCGATAGTACTATATACGAACATAAGGCTGACGCCAAGCTTTTGAAGTGTCTTGAATATGAGCGGCGGCTCCATACGCACTTTGTACAAGACAATCCCTGCAATCCTATTTTGTTTAACATCCCATTCCATATTGTAGTTTGATAATAAACACGAAAAAATATGTAAAATGGCGGGAAATCGAAAGAACATATAAAACGCGTTCCAAATTCAATGATTACAGAGTTGAAAAAAACGAAAAGTTTCTTTGTAACAGTATTTATGGCCAGACTAGTTACATAAAATCTGACTTCGCCATATCACTATGAGTGTAAGCGATACATAAACGACACAAAAGCGACATTTGTCTGACACATCATGGTACACCTCGATAAACACAAACATATCAGATTCGTTTCGAAACTGTGTAAAACACGGACAGAATTCATAATTGCCGATTAATAAATTCCCAGAAGATGGAATAAGACATAAATTTTCATAAAATATACCATAATGCGTTTATCTGGCTGACGATCTTAAGTGCCGTGGCTTTGTTTCAATGCCTCCAGATTGAGGATCTCATGTCACGAGATGTGTAGCTTGAGAGAATTTTTTATCCTGTATAAGCTAAATTAAATATAGAAAGCTAAATATCTGTCATAGCTTAGTGAATAAAGTACCAACTTATGATAACTGGTCCTTTGTTCGAATAATGTGGGAATGTAGGTACTACTAAATCCGTGTTTTGGGATTCATTGGCAGAGCTGCGATAGCCAGCGGAGCCACATTACCCTCAAAATTGTCGTTTGGGGTAGACTGATGTCATCCAGCTAGCGTTTAGACGGTAATAGTGAGAAACTCCAAAATCGACACACTAATAGCTAACATATTGTAGTTTTGTATCCTTTAATTTGAAATTTAAATGTTTGTTGGTGAGGAAGAACGGTCTAAAATCGTTCCAATTAGAAAAAAAAAACATATGGGAAAACGTATGGCCGGCCATTCTGCAGTGCAGAGTCTGCACTGCACTCCCATCAACAGAAAAAGTAACAGCACTCGTCGCTAGATGTCGTACAGGGTTCCATATATTTTTAAAAAATTAAAAAATTAAAAATAAAATATTTAAATATTTTTTAAATTTAAAAAATATCAGCTCGGCCTACACAGCTTGCTGTTATTTACTAGTGTACATATTTGTAATTGTCACTTGTTCGGCGGTGAAGGAAAACATGGTGAGGAAACCAGCTCGTCCAAGATACTATATTTCGATAGACGTGTGACCTGACCTATGAAGGGTCTGGTGTTCCCTCTGGGTTGTGAAGGTCTGATGGCAGTCGCTCCGTGACAAATTCAGTATTTTCGCCGAATCTTCAGGTTTGGGTAGCGGACACCGCCGAGCCTAATGGATTGTGAAGCGGGATTGCGCTGGGAAGAAGCTAAATTTTAAATAGTTAATAGAATCAGGTGTTATTTTGCGAAAGTCAAATTTAGTTGCATCTACTAACAATGGTGGGTGGATGCCGACTGGCGCTAGTTCGCCAGAACTAATTGATGGCGGAAGCACATAAAGTAGGTTACAAGAAAGTGCATAAAGCTAAATTAAATATATAAGCTAAATAACAGTGATAATAACAGCTTAAACCAACTTTTTTATGCAACGTCATACGGACCACATGATGTAAAGCGGTTACCGTAGCCTATTAACGCTACAAATACATTGAGTATCACTCGCGCGATGCCATCTCTGCTGCTAGCACAGCAACTCCTTAGGACCACACTCAACTCAGGAACACAACCCTCGAGGGAGTTGTTACTACTTATGCATAAGATTTGACCCAAATTGTTGAAGCGATTTCCGAGTTCCACGAAGTATATATATATATATATATATATATATATATGTATATATATATCTTTACTAATGTGTAAAGCGAAAGAGTTTGTTGGTTTGGGCGTGCTTAACACAGGGACTACCGGTCGGATTTCAATAATTCATTTTGCAGTTGATAGCCTAATTCTTAAGGAAGAATATGGGCTACTCAAGGTCACGATACGATGATTGAAAGAAAAAGAAAGAAAGAGGAAAAGTGGTTCCTACAGGATACAGGCATATGAAGTCGTGGAGTGCAGTTAGTTATATATTTACATATCTTCGTCTTTCGTTTCGTTTCCAAACCCCGTAGAATTGGTGGGGTCCGCTGCTTAAGACTAAGGATTTGGCGAAGATACATAATTTTACATGGAGCGAACGCCGTCACACCTTCATAATACAGAGGGAAAACCAGATCTTTCTAAACCAAGGTCACACGTCGTTCTTGGACGTATGGGTTTCCTTACGATGGTTTTCCTTCACCACCGTGCAAGAAGTTTTCTTCCGAGAACACTCAAGTTGTGGAATGAACCCAGTCGAGGTTTTCCCGAGGGACTACAGCATGGGGTTCTTCAAGAAAGGCGTGAAGGGGTTTTTACAGGGTTGGCAACGCATTAGTGACACTCCTGGTGATGCAAATGTCCATAGGCTGCTGTAACTGCTTACCATCAGGCATCCCGTATGCTTTATTGCCGCATAACAACTCCCTAGATGGCTGTTATGTTCCTGCGTGTGAGTGAGGATATCAGTAAGCTCATAAGTAGTTGCTGTGTTAACAGCAGAGGTGGTATCGCACGAGTGATACTTAATATATTACAAACGTTCATAGGCTACGGTAACCGCTTTACATCAAGCCTGGCGTGAAGATATGTTACGCGATGCAATACCCGTGCCAGGCAAATGCTGACAATTACTTATATTTTTAACAATTTTCTCGATTAGCAAAGCAATCAAAATAATAACTAAGGTCCCACGGACCACACATTTCGATTACTAAACCCAATTAGGGGAGATAGTGGGATTGGCGTAGGAAATTACTGCACACCGGCGCTCCGCCAGGGCTGCCAGGAGGCACCCTCCGCGCGCCACCAGTGCAAGGGTATTTCGTAAAAATACTGATAAACTTCAAGTCGGATTATTTTACCCTGAACCGCACAACGAACTTAGTTTTTTGTTATTACCAAAAAGCTACATATATAGAAAAGGGTCGATGAAGTTCCGCAGTTTCTGGAGATCCTAAACCATCCATGCCGCCATCTGATGTTACGGGAACGCCATCTGATGTTACGGTGAGGGGCTTAGGGCTTAGACACGTCCAGTTTGCTTGAATGGCCTTTATTCACTGCCTTATATTAATTAACATACGATACATTATCACACGTTACCGCTTCCATATCAATCATCCCTTAACTTAGTATTGAATTAAACAATTTTTAACGGAAGTATCGTGTATTTTATTTATTTTGTTGAACCTGACGTTTCGAACGCTTTGCAGCGTCCGTGGTCGCAGGAAGACTAAGGTGGTATTTGTCTTACATTAGTTATTCAATTATTACATCTACCGACATGGATGGATTAATTATATATGTTCCGATTCACACAAAAATCGCTCGGAATATATAAATAAAACACGCGATACTTCCGTTAAAAATTGTTTAATTCAATGTGTAACAATCGCGAAAACCTAAGACAATCCTCTCTTAGTAATACCCAGATCAAAACAAACAGACATGATCTTGCACACAAATATTTGTCTTGAAGGGGAATCGATTGCATAAGCGTCGGTGTCAAAATAGCGTTAGTAGAATTCAGTTTAAAGTTGCTTGCTGCATATCAGGTGGATTATTTTTTTATACTACGTCGGGAGGCATACAAGCATACGGCCCACCTGTTGTAAAGCGGTAACCGTAGCCTATTAACGCTTAAGATATATTAAATATCACTCACGCGATGCCTCCTCTGCTGCTTACACAGCAACTGGGAGTTTACTGGTGACCTCACTCATACGCAGGAACACAACAACCCTCTAGGGAGTTGTTATTTGGCTGCGGTTTTCTGTGAAGTGGAGTACCCCGGACGGGTTGCTTTGATGCAGCCTACCTCTCTTAAAACATCCAGACCAAGACAAACAAACATGTTAATGCAAATGTTTGCCTTGTATGGGAATCGAACCCACGAGCGTTGGTGTTAAAGTCGCGTCATTCACGACTGAGCCACCGAGCTCGTCAAATATATGAAGGTAATAAGTTATAGGGAAACAGTAAATACAATATTATGTAGTAACTCAACTCAACGCTACGAGCCGGAGAGAGTACTAGAGAAAGTAGAACCCGCTGCTCTTATTGGCCAGTTCGCAGATCAAAATCGCAGCACTTACCGGCTTATTGGCCAAAATATTCTCCCATTGGTCAATAGGATCGAAACGGGACATTTAGGCTCTAAAACTTTTATTGATTTGTGCAGGTGAATCATACTCTTGCTTGCCACCTGATATAGTATAAAAAATACATTTTACAATTTTTCGCCTGGTAACCCTACCACAGACCAAAATCACGGTAATTGCTGTATCTTCAGCCACTGGTCTTACTCAGCTTGGCGTCATTTCCATCACTTTCACTCTCTATAGTATCTGTATATCTGTCTCTGTCTTAATTTTAGAATCATCATCTTACGCCGTCATGTTTTCATAAGATGAATCTTCACGTACAGTTTTAAAGTTGAGAATTGTTTGCGGAGGGTAATTCAGTTTGGTGATATAATATTGATGCATGTTATTCGATTACTAATGGCGATTACACACTTAGCGAAAATTGTTTATTAATATCAAATTATGATTATAACTATAACTTCACGCCAAATCCCTTACGGGGTAGGCAGAGAGAACCGAGCGCCACGCGACTCGATCCTTACATACCTCACTTGCTTCTTTAACATTCATTGCTCTTTTCATGCACGCTCGCCGGTTTCTAGGGCTCCTGACATCACCTTCTGATAGAACACGACCAATTTGGTCATGGTAGGTAAGTCTTGGTCAAATTATGATTCGAGGATAAAAATTGTTTTTAAACCGGTCGAGTGATAAACAAACTTGCGCAAGGAAGAAATTTTTGAGAGAGGTAGGATAGGTAGATCTGGAAAACTATCTGCCTGCACCTCACAGAAAGCTCCTAAGGAGGTGCTGTGTTAGCAGCAGAGATACTTAATGAATTGCAATCGTTTATAGGCTACGGTAACCACTTTACATCAGGTGGGCCGTTTGATTATGCCTCCCGACGTTGTATAAAAAAAGTGTAATGAAGTTTCTGCAGGGTTCGTCAACGCAAGAGTGACACCTCGGGTGTTGCAAGTTCTCATCGGATGTTCAATTCACATAACTGCTTGTTCAATTCACATGCTTGCTCAATTCTCATGCTTGTTCAATTCTCATGCTTGTTCAATTCTCATGCTTGTTCAATTCTCATGCTTGTTCAATTCTCATGCTTGTTCAATTCTCATGCTTGTTCAATTCTCATGCCAGTCTCATATCAAGTGTTAAGGAATAATTTCTTATATACTAATGTTAGTATACATTTTGTAAATATATTTCTTATTACCTATTTAGCTATCTATTACTTTTCACCAAATCCCTTGCGAGGTATGCGGAGAGAACCGAGCGCCACATGACTCCATCCTCACACCTCTTCTCATGCACGCGTGGGGCGACTATCTAAGACTCCAAGACTCCTAACTTCTGATAAAAGACAATTTGATCATTGTAGGTAAGTCTTGGCCTTCCTCGCCTCCTACACCCTTCCACTTTTGCATTTAAAAGATAAGATAAAGATAAAAAACATTTATTTGCTAATAGGCTTACTTATTTTAAATTATAAAATATTGTATCTTATTAATTTTTCATAGTTTTTATCTCTCTTTTTTAATCTACCAGTATCTCGAAAATGACCGTAGGCAAAGAAGAAATGTCAAAAGTTCTCTTCTCAAATCGTTTTTCTATTACAATAAATTTATGTGGGTGTACATAATGGTGATATCAAGTGGTACAATTAAAGATATAGTAATACATGTGCTGACTCATTTCCAAACATCTCTTTCATACAGACATTCATCGATTCTGTAATAACCCTCATTACATAAAGTATTTTTGATGTAGGTACCTTTTGAACATATTGTCAGGCAAGGATAGAACTGTTTCAGGCAATTTATTACAGAATCGAATACAATTTACAAGAAAATATTTACTGGTCTTAGTAAGCCGACGTACTGGCCATACGCAATCTATTCCTGCTTCTAAGATTTTCACTGAATTTTGATAATGACTCTATATTTTTACGAGCATACATTATGTTCTCATAAATATACAACATTATACATTGTATATCTGTTTCGTAATTCTCTCTTCCTGCATTCTTTACACATGTCCGAACCATGCATGCCTTTTATTATTTTAACACTTATTTGTTATTAATAAATTGTTCAATGTTTTGGTACAGCATATAGCTGTAAATGTCGACGCATCGATGAATCTCATACTTAACAGATCGGAACACAGCGAAATTATAAATAGCTCTTTTCAAATAATACTAAAAGAAACTTATTTCTTCTTGCAATTTCATCTAACCTGCAACGTGCCGCCGCTGCCGTGGCTGCTCCGGTAGTCTCTGCCTCGGTTGCTACGGTCGTCCTCGCGATTGCCCGCCATCTGAAACAGAAACCGCATGCACCCGCCACCGTTGCTGCCCTGGCTGCTCTGACCGTCTCTGCAACACGTGTTTTGGCTTTCCACGAGGCATCCTCAGGCGCTGTGGATGTTAGTCGTTAGAACATGCTACAAACCCAGGCAGACTCCAGCAGCCGAGGCTGAGATTACCGGAGCAGCCATGGCAGTGACGGCATATTGCATCTACTAAAGGTAGTACGTGGGTGCCGGCCGGCGCTAGTTCGCATGAACTAATCGATAGCCGAAGGTTAGATCAAATTGCACGTAAATTTGGCTTTCGCAAAACAAGGCCTGAATCTATTAACTAATAGTTATTATTTATTTTTTCTTGGCTTTAGTTATCTAAAAATAATTTCATTCTCCTTTTGTTTGAGTACGAGGTCCGTGTATATCCCCCTTTATGCTCTCAGCTGATTCTGATTAGGTCCACCAAAGGCGCCGGCTTCGATACGATTGGCCCATGATTATATTGTTCATGTTTTATTCGATACATCGTTTCGTCAATAAAGTTCCGTACGGTGGCAATAATCGATTCGTCTGATTGGATTTAACCGCTTCAGATCAGGTGGGCCGTATGGTAGTATGCCTCCCGACGTTGTATTAAAAAAAAATCACGACCGTATTTATTCGATCATTAAAACAATTACAAAGCAATACTATGATAATACTCGTAGCGTCCTCAAACAAATACACGTATTGGCAGCGCATTGGCCCACCGAGAAACTAATCTCATTGAAATAAAACTATTTATTAGTAGCAAAAAAGGCATTCGACCACGGTAGCTGGTCAATGACACAAATAGATGGCGCTAGGCGGTTCAATTTTCAAATTAAAGAGCGCGCGGTGGCGCCTGCGCAGCCGAGACGTCTGTAGCCCTATTCTGTACTGACTCGATTATAAACTATAATGGAATTTCTTCGATTGTATTCAGAGTTGCAGACGTAGAGAAGTTTTGGCATTTAAGATATGCCATGTGTCATTAAATATATTTATAATAGATAAATAATAGAATATTAAATATCATCTTCATCATCTCTTTGCCTTTAAATGAAAATATGAGAGAAAAGAAGAAAGAAATGTACCGTCTATGCAAGAATGAAACCAAGGCTTTAGTGAAAGAGAAGCGTGAAAGACAAATTATGAATGAGGAAGAGAGGCTGACGAAAAACTTCGAGGCAAATACCAAACTCTTTTGGAGAGAGGTAAAGAAGTCTCGGAGTGGTTCGTCGGCATCCAGAATGGATAAGATAAAGTCTAAAGCTGGTGTCATTCTTGCCAACACTCAGGAAGTGTTAGAACGGTGGAGTGAATATTTTGAGGAAATGTATGAGTATGCCTCGGACGCTGGCAATGAGAGTGAGTCGGATGCTTACTCCACGTTGACGGCGTCCGACGAAGGCATAACTATGGATGAGATCGAATGGTCGATACGAAGCTTGAAAAATGGAAAATCAGCGGGAATTGATCTGATCACAGCTGAGATGATCAAATTAGGTGGCACTTACGTCCGGGACGCCTTCTGGTACCTATGCAACCTATGCTGGAGAACTGGAAGGGTCCCAATGGACTGGAGACGCGCAGTCATCGTGCCCTTGTATAAAGGCAAGGGATCACGCATGGACTGCGCCAACTATAGGGCCATCAGTTTGATCAGCTTAGCAGCAAAAGTATATGGAAAGGTGATTGAAAGGAGAATGAGGGTGAAATCCGATGAAATGCTGTGGGACGCACAAGGAGGTTTCCGAAATGGAAGGGGATGTACGGATCAAGTTTTCTCGCTCCGCAATATCGTAGAGAAGCATCTGGCCATAGACCGGAAGGTTTTCTGCGGTTTTGTGGATCTTGAGAAAGCCTTTGATAGGGTTGTGCGAAAGGAACTGTGGGACATATTGCCGAGATATGGGATTGACGGTTCACTGCTCCGTGCTGTGCAGGCCACTTACAAGGATTGCTCAGCATGTGTGCGGATAGACGGTGGCATGTCACCCTGGTTTGATGTCAAAATTGGTGTCAAACAGGGTTGCATGCTATCTGCTAGGCTGTTTATCCTGTATCTCGATAGTTGTCTGCAGAGAATAAGGTCAACGAATGTGGGATTGCGCATGGGTGACCAAGTGGTGAACTGTCTGCTGTATGCAGACGATGCCGTGCTATTAGCAGATACACCATCTAAACTGCAAACACTGGTCACAGCGATGAAAGACGACTGTATGGAGAAAGGCTTACTACTGAATGCGAAGAAAACAAAGATAATGGTATTTGAAAGAGAAGAATCCAGAACTAATGTAAGGATTACGATTGATGATGAAGTGTTGGAACAAGTGGATGAGTTTGTATATCTTGGATGCGCTTTCAGCAGGGATGGAAGGTACACCGCAGATGTGGAAAGACGAGTGAGTGCTGGGAATAGTGTGAATGGAGCGTTGGGAAAACTTCTTGGCAGTAAAATCCTGAGCCAGAAGGCACAACTCGCTATACACAATGCAGTGTTGGTCCCAACGCTAACTTATGGAAGCGAGAGTTGGGTATGGCAGAAAGAGCATGAAAGTAGAATAAACGCGGTTGAAATGCGAGCGCTGCGCAAAATTTGTGGCGTAAGGCTCGTAGACCGTATTCGCAATGATGATGTTAGAAATAGAGTTGGTCTGAAAGAGAGCGTCGGTGTTAAAATAAGAAGAGGCATGCTCCGATGGTTCGGGCATGTAGAAAGAATGCAAGATGAAAGAATGACGAAGCAGATATACAATGCAAAAGTGGAAGGATGTAGGAGCCGGGGAAGGCCAAGACTTACCTACCATGACCAAATTGGTCATGTTCTATCAGAAGGTGATGTCAGGAGCCCTAGAAACCGGCGTGCGTGCATGAGAAGAGCAATGAATGTTAAAGAAGCGAGTGAGATATGTAAGGATCGAGTCACGTGGCGCTCGGTTCTCTCTGCCTACCCCGCAAGGGATTTGGCGTGAAGTTATAGATAGATAGATTAAATATCATAATAATATCTCTGTCTACCCCGCAAGGGACTTGGCGAAAAGATATACATACATAAAAATATTCTATCTACGGCGAGCGTATATGAGAAGTGCTATGAATATTAAAGACGCGAGGGGCGATGTATAAAGACCGTGTTAAGTGAGCGATCGTTCCACTCTCAAATTGGCATGTAAATATACATAGATAGACTTTTATGTCACATTAGCTCACTAATATCCTCACTCGCCAAATAGAAGAAACCAACCCTCCAGCACTTTTTTAGTGCGCTGCCTTCCTTTTTATACTACTTAAGTGATAAACAAGCATGGTCAAAAAGACCATGCTTGTTTATCACATAAGCTAATATTGGGCGCTGCGACACACCTGACATTGTTGAATGCTATTGTATTAAAAGTGCTGCAATATTGTTAACTGATGTTTGATGAACTGTAATGTTTCTAGTGTTGTAGTGCGCTATGTAATAAAGTTTCTTTCTTTCTTTCTTCTTTCATACGGCCTGCCTGATGGTAATTGCCAATGCCTTATGCCCTTGCAAAGCCAGGGTTGTCACGCGTGCGTTGCCAACCCCTAATATATATATATGTCGGAACGTGGATGTAATGGTCGTCAGGTGGCTCGTTGTTCATGGTGAATAACGCGAAATACCAGCGTAGTTAATCTTCTCAATATTTAATCGGCCAGTTACAAAAATAATTTTATCAAAAGTATATCGTAATGCCGTTTCCAATGACGGTATCTCATCTTCACCAAACCAAAACAAATACAACCGGTGTTGCCATCCCAACGATGTCGATTCCACCCAAGCGCCGACTTGACATTTTGATCCGTTATTATTAACTAGCGACACGGGGATTGATTTCTTCCGGGCTTCTCAATGTGGTGTTGCTACCTCTGCGATATATATATATATATATATATATATACTTTAATATATATGTATATATAAAGAAATATTGTCGGACAAATTGGACAAATTTCAAAGCGCCATGCAGCCCCAAAGTAAGCGAAGCTTGTATTATGGATAGGTACTAGACAATTGATAAACATCCGTAAAATTTTTTTTTTTTATAAATGCATACTTATTTTACATAGAAAACACCCAGACGAAGACAAATAGACATGTTCATGCACACAAATATTTGTCATGTATGGGAATCGAACCCACGAGCGTTGGTGTCAAAGTAGCGTTATTAACCACCGCGTCACCGAGCTCGTATATATATATATATATATATATATATATATATATATATATTCTTTATAACAGCAATTAAATAACATCTGTGCTATTTAACAAATATACAATTATAAAACAAATAATACATTTAATATTCAGTTAAGTAAATATCTAGAAATTGTGTTCGAAATAAATTACGGACGATTAACATAAAACATTTAATCGATATACGTTCCCACTATAAAACTAAGCGATGCATCATTCGATTCCAGCCGCGTCTCGATTAACAATAATCAGAATACGTGCTCCGACTTCGGAATTGAACTTTTATAGTCAACTACCAACGTTATTACACTCGATTGCATTCAATATCGATTTTATGTCATTTTTTGCTCCTCCAATGAAATGGTAGCGATCATTATAATTGACGGTGTTCACTTTTAGTGGCAAGAAGTGTAGTTTATTTGAGTGGTGGAATGAAATAGGTTTTATATTATTACAATTGGTTATTAATACCTAATAATTACTAAGTTTGTAATGGTTGAAAATAATTATACTTTCTTGATGTGTAAGTACGTCAATTTTTTGGATGGGTTTTGTGCTGATGTCATATTAGCTGTGGGGATCTAAGTTTTACGTCCGCCATATTGATCTTTTACCGGTCTAATGACACCTCACTCTTCAAAATCGGTCAAGCCGTTTAGGCTACAGGATGTCATGTCGTGAATAACGCGACTTTGACACCAACGTTCGTGGGTTCGATCCCCACACAAGGGAAACATTTGTGTGCATGAACATGTCTGTTTGTTTTGGTCTAGAAGTTTTAAGAGAGGTAGGACGTATCAAAGTAACCCGTCTGGGGAAGTACCTCCACCACACAGAAAACCGCAGCAAAATAACAATTCCCTCTCTCCTCCCTAGAGGGTTGTTGTGTTCCTGCGCGTGAGTGAGGTCACCAGTATGCTCCCAAGGAGTTTCTACGTAAGTAGCAGTGGAGGCATCGCGCGAGTGATACTTAATATATTACAAGCGTTAATAGGCTACGGTAGGTTACATCGGGTGGGCCATATGCTTGTATGCCTCCCGATGTAGTATAAAAAGAAGCAATGAAACTGACATACCTACATAGATAAATGCTAAAACATTACCCTCCTGTTGGGTCAGTCGGGTAACAAAATGGTAATTACTGGACACCAGGCCGGCTGTATGTTTAAATGTCCCATGACATAGTATTAAAAAATAAGTAAAAATTAAATTCAAATTAGCTCTCAACCAAAGAATTTAATCACAAATTCATCAAAGTCCATTTTGTCAGGTTGGCAACATAATGTGCTCTGTTTTCTCAGTATCCGAGTAATGCGGCCGAATGCGATAATTTATAGTGCATGCATGCATTCATAAATAACAACGGCTCGTGTTGTAAATCAGGTGGTATAAAAACATGTGTTAGGTTCTGTTGATTGAAGAATTAGATTTTTTTATACTACATCGGGACGCACACAAGCATGGGGCCCACCTAATGGAAATCGGTTACAATAGCCTATGAACGCTCGCGACACATTAGGTATTACACGCACGATGCTACCTCTGCTGCTTACAGTGCAACTCCTTAGGAGCTTACTGGTGACCTCACTCACACGCAGGAACACTACTAGTCCTCTAGGGAGTTGTTATTGATTGCGGTTTTACTTGAGCTGGTGGTACTTCCCCAGACGGACTGCTTTCATGCTCACTACCTGTCTTAATAACACCCAGACCAAGACAAACAAACATGTTCTTGCATTCAAATGTTTGTCCTGTTTGGGAATCGAACCCACGAGCGTTGGTGTCAAAGTAGCGTAACAACGCTTTACCACTGCGCCACCGAGCTCGTCAATTATATATTAATAACAACTGAGAAACTATCTAACAGGAGACTGGAGCTAAATAATAATTATCTACCTGCGTTCCTACGAGTGAGCGGGTTCAACCTGTTCCTAAACAAGGTGCTACAATGGCAGTGGTATCGCATCGCACAAACTATATGCTTGTGTCGCTTACCCTCTGATAGCTTCATATCAGGCGGGCTGCAGGCTTACTAAACTTATATATTTATTACCATCCGTTTGAAATCTACTACTAGTACATCAACCCTTACTCATCCCACTGCAGGGAACCGAAGGGTTTAGAGCATACTCCACGCTGCTCAACTGCAGATTCGCGGAGGCCAGTGTTTTCAAGCCGCCGAAGGGCCACTGACTTAGCGACTGTGATCTATCGACAACAGCCGGAACTTACGACTTAACGCGCCCTCCGAAGTACGAATAAGCTCGAGATTGACAAACCCATCTATTGACAGGCTGCGATCGACGTTGCTTAACTTGCGTGTTCGGTTAGAATAGACACGCGCAACAACGCCATCGAGCTCTCATCGAAATCAATATTAATATAACAGGGTTCAACCCAAATCGGTTTGGTCGTTGCCGAAAGAAAAAAAACGGTGACAGTTACTTGCCGACGATATTATGCAAACTGAGCAGTGATAGTTTAGTGGATAAACAGCCAGACTATTAACAGACGACGGTCCTTGTTTCGAATCGTGGTGGGGGTACGTTTTCCGGTACTAAATCCGTGTTTCGTAGATATTTGTAATCATCACTTGAAAACATCGTGAGGAAACTCGCACGTTCAAGAAATACTTTAAAGGATGTGTAACCAAAAAAAGGACTGGTTTACCATATGGATTGTGAAGATCTGACGGTAATATCGTTAGGTCAAAATTCAGTATCTTCGCCAAATCATTAGGCTTCAACAGCGTACCCGGCCAATAGTAGGTAATGAAATAGAAAACGGAATAACGCCTAGGCAGAAGACCGTCCATGCCACCACTGCAAAATGGCCGTTTGCAATGTAATATAATTGGAGAAAGCCGATTTACTCGGTAATCTCTTTGCCTCTAACGTGGTGCGATGCTCAATGCCGGAATTCTCCAATAAGTACTCAGCGAAAGGTCCGACAGGAATTACTCTCTCTCGACCTTCATAAATCGAGTGGAACAGATGGTACACGGGCAGTGGTGCTGAAGCAGTGTGCTCCTAAGTTGTGTTCTGTACTAACGTGCCTGTTCGTGCTCTCCTACTTCATATAAGACGGTCAATGTACATCCAATGCCCAGAGAGGGAGATCAGACCCATCCAATTACTGGCATATTGCAATAACCTCCCTTCTCTCCAAGGTGATGGAGCGTGTGATAAACACACGACTCATAGGATACCTAGAAGATCACGACTTGATCAGCGATCGTTAATACGGTTTCCGTCACGGTTGCTCGACTGGTGATCTTTTAGGGCTGGGCTCTGGCGATAGAGAGTCACAGTGAGGCATTGGCTGTCAGCCTAGATATGGCGAAGGCGTTCGTTCGGGTCTGGTATCAGGGTCTTCTATCGAAGTTACAATTATACGACTGCCCGAGGGTTTGTGCAAATGGGTTGCCAGCTTTTTATCCAACAGATTTATAAAAGTCGTGGTTGACGGTGGATGCTCCGATAGCATAGATATCAGTGCTGGCGTTCCTCAGGGTTCTGAACTGTCTCCGATGCTGTTTTTGCTGCATATCAACGATATGTTATCAATTGATGGCATTCATTGTTATGCGGACGACAGCAGCGGGGACACTTATTATACAGCAAACCGTGTAAACATCAGCAATAAACTTGTCTGAATAGGATGGTTCTTTACCTAAATTATCAGACAGTGGGCGACTTAAGTTGGTCGAATTCAACCCCAAGAAGACACTAGTTTGCGCGTGCATCGCTAAGAAATCTCCATTCGCTGTGGTTCCTAAATTCCAAAACACATCTCTTACCGTCACCAAAAGTATTAGGATGATTGGCGTCGAGATCTCTAGTGATGTGCACTATTGAAATCACCTGGAGGAGAAGGTCAAGCTGGCGTCTAAGAAACTTAGTGTAAAGCAGTGCTTCAGTGCGCGGCAAATACTTATGTTATATAAGTCTCAAGTCAGACCGCACTTGGATACTGCAGTCACCTTTGGGTGGGGCCCTCTGGATACCAGCTTAGACAGTGTAATTCGATTTAGAGACGAGCTGTGAGAATTGCTTACAGAAACCTTACACACGTTATTGAACTCTTAAGTTTAAGGAGAGATTTTACCTCTTATCCTGCCTTCTTTGTACACGTTCGAACCAACGGAACATGCCTTTTCTTATCTTATCACAGACGCTCTCTATCAGACCAACTCTCTTTCTTACGTCATTAGCATGTCATTAATAACGCGGTCAGCTAGCGTTACGCCCAAGCTACGCCACAAATTTTGCGCAGTGCAATACAAAAACACCTATTTTTTTATTCACGTCATAGACAATTGTATTCGGAATACCCAACATTGTCGATGGTACAACATACGTGTTATCCATCGATACATTAACGGATAAATCAAAAATTGTCGTACGGAGCGAACCTCCGATAAAAAACGTCAAATCACAAAAAGTATCGATATAAAAGTCAGTATCGATACCTTTTATTTACGACTCCCACGATATTTTTTATCTGTGTCATTGACAACGGCCTGCGAGTCTCTTTGTCCGATTTCTTTTGTGTTTAGGATTTATTTAAGAGGATTATAATCGGCTATTGTAACGAATACCGTTTGATCTCCGAAATGTATTTGCTTACCTGCTATTTCTGTGTATTAGTTGTATTTTTCATCTATTTTAGTAACTACAGGTGTAAGATAAAAAAATCGTATATTTGCCTTACATGTTTAGGTATATCTTCAAGCTAAGTCTGTAGCGGGTAGGCAGAGAGAACCGAGCGATACGTGACTTTACGCGCTTCTCTGACATTTGTAGCTCTTTCTATGCATGCTCGCCGGGTTTTTTTATTTTTGTGCTACGTCGGGAGGCATATAAGCATACGGCCCACCTTACGTAAAGAGGGTACCGTAACCTATTAACGTTTGCAATATATTAATTATCACTCGCGCGATGCCTCCTCTGCCGCTTACACAGCAACTCCTTGGGAGCTTACTGGTGATCTCACTCACACACAGGAACACGACAAACCTCTAGGGAGTTGTTATTTGGCTGCGGTTTTCTGTAAGGTGGAGGTACTTCCCCAGATGGGCTGCTTTGATGCGCCCTACCTCTCTTAAAAACACCCAGACCAATACAAACAGACATGTTCATGCACACAAATGTTTGTCCTGTCAGGGAATTGAACCCACGAGCGTCGGTGACAAAGTCGCGTTATTAACCACTGCACCACCGAGCTCAACCTTTACATACAATATTATTGGTTTTGTCGGTACGGTAGGGTGTACGGGGCCGACATCTTCGAGGCTCAAGTCAACCTCACCTGCAAGTTGGTGCACCTGCTCTCTGACAGACGAGGCTCTGACGCTGGCTTTCCTCTAGTTGGGAGGTCGGACGACAGTCGTTCCCGTAAAAGCTGCATTAAAACCCAAATCTTGAACATGAATAGATGGAACAGCCATGCAATTCTGTAAGAGCAAACGTCCTTACATCCTCGGAAACATCGGCTGTTACAGCCTTGAACACAAAATTGCAATTCTTTGGTGTCGCTTTTCATGGTTGTGCGACACTAGCGCCGCAAGGCTGCGTTTGGAATTGGAATTCTACAAGGCAAACAGCCTCGCGTACGCTTACAGCCTTATAGAATACCAAAAAATTTAGCCGTGATCGCAGTAGACGATGTCAAAGCTGTGACATCTGTGATCACAGCGACGCACACAGCCATTACGAGTCGCTTAGAGAATTACATGGCAGGACTAACACTCTGATGATCCTTGGTTTTGTCTTTGAAATTAGGGTGTAAGTGGCTCAATGTGACCCTCAAGGCCAAAGACAACCTCACCTGGTGCATCCTGCTTATCAACAGACGACGTTCTGGCGAAAAAGAGGTAGGACACGACGTTAGCCCGACTGGGGAAGTAACGCCACCTCACAGAAGTCGGCAGCCATATAACAACTCCCTGGAGGGTCGTGTTCCTGCGAGTGAGTGAGGTCACGAGAAGATGAGGAGTTGCTGTTTTGACAGCAGGGGTGGCGACGCGCTACCGCTTTACATCAGGCGGATCGTATGCTTGTTTGCTGTCCGTTGGAGTACAAAAAAAATCGAATTCTTTCCCATTAAGCGTTTGTAAAACACCGCGCTTCGAGATGAACACAAATACGATATCTTAAACACAAATATATGTAAAACAATCATTACGAAAGCCTTGGTCGTAATCCTGTCATCTCTCGTCAATCACGCGGCGGAATCGAACCCGCGCTATTGTCTCGCAGATGACATATAACTCAATACGATGGATCGGAGTCGATCAGTATTGTCAGCTTACCCGAGGGCCACGTACCATATGGTGTCATTGTGGGCAGGGTAAGAGTGTCAAATGATGACTATATTTTATATTTGAACTTGTAAAAAGTTATAGGAAGCAAGTTTAAATTTAGCGATTTGAACAGTAGCATATTTAAACATGTTTCCATTATTTCAATTTTTTCCGGTTCCCAAAGTTCTTCAATTCTTTTTGCTACATTATGATATTCATCTTTTATAGGCAATTTTATCTAAACTATGCTGTTCTCGACAAATTGTCTGTAAATTTGACTTTTGCAAAATAACGCCTGAATTTGTTAACTATTATTAATCTTTGCCCAAGGTATAGCATTCCTTTATGCGAGCCTTTATTATTGAGTTTACCTGCATAAATACCTTTATTTAAACAACATTTATTTGTATAAAAAAAATAGAAATACGGAGCGTACCTCAGTGTTGAGTGTGTGCCTAGTGTTGTGCCTATGTTCTCCCTGTAGCGCTAAGACTGTAGATATTTTCAAATACTATTATTTTTCCAGTGAAAACATCAGCAAATTTGATATATTCTTTATTTGTTCTGTGGAGAATAGCTGCTCACAAACATTTTACACACTCCTATAAAATATAATTTGTGTTGTACCCAAAAGGCAAAAAATGGGCTTCGAATAGTAATTCCCGAGTAATTCCAAACTAGCGTTTGCAATATCAAATATAAACAAACGACGCAGCTTAGATAGAGACTATTTTTTTTTTTTTTTCTATGTGAAAATCTTTATAATTACTATAACACACACAATACACATTACCCTTGGTGACCCAATAATATGACATTTCCATCAGCAACATGGCCGAAATATAAGGGAAATCGCAAAAATCGAATGAAGTCAATTCCAAAACTTCTACTCCTACAAATTTCTTCTGATTAAATTCGTTGTGAGTTCCAAGGCAACTGTAGTTTAACTCCCGGGACAGCAATGAACTTCACTTTTCATTGCCTTTTCGGTGGTCGAGCTGTTAATTCTGGCTACACAGGAGAGGGTATGGATATGAGTGGTGGGCCTGTCCCTTAAAAAATGGTATTAGTCGTTAGATTTTCTTTACGGCAGTTTAACTCAAAGTGGCACCTAGTTAATTTACAGAAACCCACAACAAGAGCATTTACCCTACACTTATTCGACCTCCTACTTCCCGGCTGTTACAATAGATACCGCGATATTTCAATGTCAATCTTAAATAAAGTCATTATTTTGATTGAAAGGTAACGTATCAGCTTTTTTCGTCTTCGAGACCAATCGATTGTGATGCTGGCCACACCTTATTGAGACGTATCCGTCATATAAGTGTGTATGTGCTCGGAAACATCATCACCTTTACTACTAAAAAATACAACCTATTTTTGCTTAATCTTTCATTTACCAACAGAAAAATTGCATTTGTATTTTTGTAACTTCTAAAGGTCATTTCAAATAATACGTATAATATCGTATGAGTATGGAATTAAGGGTTAAAATTACTTAATTTTATGATACAAAACATTAAATATATATTTGTTTGTCGAATTCCAGTATAGCTAATATTGAAAAATAGGCGTCCAAATTGCATAGAATCGAACTCACGACCGAGTTGTGCGTTTAGAAGTGACTTTTGAAATATGCAAACGTATTAATCTAAGTTATTTGGATGTACGGAACAAATGGAACGAAATATTTTCGGTTTAACTTCAAAAGGATATATAAAATATCTCAGGAGAAATTTATTTCAAAATACAATGTCTCGAAATCTTTAAAAATCAATATATAGGTACGAGTATATTAGTACTATGATTATATATACCCATAGGAGTAGGGATAGTCTATTGAAGGAACCGGCCTATTGAGCAATGGGTCGCGGTTCGAATCTTGGCATGTAATAAAATATAAATTCGAGTTTTATGATTTATGTAAATACAAGAAAAACATAGACGAGCTCGGTGGCGCAGTGGTGAATGACGTGGCTTTGACACCAATGCTCGTCGATTTGATTTCCTGATAAGACGTTTGTGTGCATGAACATGTCTGTTTGTCTTAGCCTGGTGATTTTAAGAGACACAGGGCCCCTCAAAGCAGCCTCAGAAGTATTTCAACCTTACATAAAACCGCGGCCAAATGCTCGCTGGACGGTTGTTGCGTTCCTGCGTGTGAGACAGGTCACCAGTAAGCTCCTAAGTTGTTGCTGTATTAGCAGCAGAGGTGACATCGTGCGAGCTATACTTAATGTGTTACAAGCGTTCATAGGCTACGGTAACTGCTTTACATCACGTGGGCCGTATATCTCCAGAGGTTGTAGGTATAAAAAAAAACATCTTCTTGATGAACGTACCTGGAACCTAGTGCCGAAATTCTACAGAAGCCAATGTAGTGAACGAGCCCAATGGTGGAGTGGTTAGCAATACCGCTATAACTTAAAGACTCGTGGGTTCGATTCCCTTACAGGACACTTGTGTGCTTGAACATGTCTGCTTGTTTTTTCTGGATGTTTTTAGGAGAGGTAGGGCGCATCAAAATGCCCTGACTGGGGAAGTACCTCCACCTCACAGAAAAACGCAGCTAAATAAGAACTCTTTTGAGTCTTGTTGTGTTCTTGCCACTGTGGTTACCAGTAACCTCCTCAGGAGTGGATGTGTTAACACGGATAGTAAATTATAAATGATTCTTCTCGTTGAACATGAATAAAATAGTTCGATTCACACAAAAATCGCTCACTTTGTGTGAATCGGAACATATATAATTAATCCATCCATGTCGGTAGATGTAATAATTGAATAACTAATGTAAGACAAATATCACCTTAGTCTTCCTGCGACCACAGACGCTGCAAAGCGTTCGAAACGTCAGGTTCAACAAAATAAATAAAACACGCGATACTTCCGTTAAAAATTGTTTAATTTCAATGTGTAACAATCGCGAAAACCTATGACGATTCTTCTCGTATTAAAAGCGGTAATACACTACGGTAACCACATTACATCAGGCTGGCCGTATGCTTGTATGACTCCGATGTTGGAAAAAATAGCTCTTAGTTCGCAAGCTGAAGTGGCAGCGGTCCAGTCACAACAGAGAAGTGACCGAAATGACTGATGAGGAGAACAATACTAGTGTTTGTTCCTACGCACGCTATACTAGGAGTATTGCTCGCGTTTTTCACCCTCACTGCTCTAAAAGAGACCCCTCCCTAGCTTATTGATAAGTTTACTTTTTATAACCGCACCGCTCGCCGACGGCGAGGAGTTCACCCTCACACGCTTGAACCGCTATGGTCGCGTACGGTGCGGTTCCAGAGAAGTTTTCTTCCGAGAACACTCAAGCTGTGGAATGAGCTCCCAGCCGAGGTTTTTCCAAGGAACTACAGCATGGAGTTCTTCAAGAAATGCGTGAAGAGGTTTTTAGAGGGTCGGCAACGCATGAGTGACGCCCCTGGTGTTGCAAATGTCCATAGGCTACGGTGACTGTTTAACATCAGGCAGGCCGTATGCTTGATTGCCACCTTAGTAGTATATAAAAAAAAAAAAAAAAAAAAGTTGCAGAATCGCAACAACCCTGCAAACCTCTGGAAAGTTATTTGGCTGCAATTTTCTGTGGTACTTCCCCAGAATATTTATATTTACCAGGTGTCGGGACCGGCCCACCACTCATACCCACCACTGTGTCTCCTGTGTAGCCAGAATTAACAGCGGCGACCACCAGAAAGGCAATGAACAGTGAAGTTCATTGCTGTCCCAGGAGTTAAACTACAGCTGCCTTGGAACTCACGAGGAATTTAATCAGAAGAAATTTGTAGGAGTAGGAAGTTTTGGAATTGACTTACCAGGTAGTTAATATTTTTATATATTATGCCTCTGACTATCCTGCAAGGTTTTTTTTTGTTTATACTACTAGATTGGCAAACAAGCATGCGGCCCGCATTAGATGGTAAGCGGTCACCGCAGCGTATTGACGCTCGCAACACCACGTTGATTCTACTCGCGCGCAGTAAAACGCGAAGCTCTTATTGGTTAGTTCGCGGATCAACGTCGCAGCGCTTATCAGTTTATTGGCTAAAACATTCTTCCATTGGCCAGGGGACTCGAACGCTGAGATATTTAGTGAGCGCGGGATGCCTTCATGCGCAGTCAAGTGGTTTATTGGCTGGTAATTTTGCACAATATAGACTTGTCTAGATCACATAAAAACAATCTTGTAACTCAGCCAAATGACAACTCCCTGGAGGGCTATTGTGGCGTAGTGGAGAGTCGTTATATACCTGTGTGTGAGTGAAGTCACCAAGCTCCTAATCCCCGTTAGTTATACATACCTAATGTATCGCAAGTCATAGGCTACGGTAACCGCTAACCGCTTTACATCGGGTACTCCGTGCTTGTATGCCTTCCGATGTAGTATATTTAAGAGGGGTAGGGCGCATCAAAGCAGGAGAAATACCTCCACCTCGCAGTAAACCGAAGCCAAATAACAACTCCCTGGAGGGTTATTGTGTTCCTGCGTGTGAGTGAGGTCACCAGTAAGCGCCCAAGGAGTTGCTGTGTAAGCAGCAGAGGAGGCATCGCGCGAGTGATACTTAGTATATTACAAGCGTTAATAGGCTACGGTAACCGCTTTACATTAGGCGGGCCGTATGCTTGTATGCCTCCCGTCGTTGTATATAAAAAAAATATGGACCACTTACATCCGGGTAGACGATAACTGGATTCCCAGGGTCAACGACACGGAAGATGTGCTTAGTGTTTTCAATTTTGACCTTCTTAGCTAGCACTATTCCGTTTTTCTACTCCATTAGGATTGGCGGGGTCTGCTACCTAGGCATAAGGATTTGACCCAAATATTGATTTTTACATGGAGCGTCAGACCTATGCAACCAAGAGGTAAAAGCAGATCATTCTTGGATAAGGTCACACGACGTTCAAAATAAAATTATTAAATTAGTCTTTGGTCAGTTGCCGCTGCGATTTGGGCTTTCGCTTACCAGCAGGCGAAGCGGAGCCACTATGCTGAGCATATATAAAAAATCGGCCAAGTGCGAGTCGGACTCGCGCACGAAGGGTTCCGTACAATTATCTATAAAAACGGCAAAAAAATCACGTTTGTTGTATGGGAGCCCCATTTAAATATTTGTTTTATTTTAATTTAATTATTTATTCTTAAAGTGAATATATAACTAAATATTCTGTGAATATTTCAAGTGTCTCCCTGTTGCCGTTATCAATATCGAGCAAAAATAAGCAAAAAAATCACGTTTGTTGTATGGGAGCCCCCTTAAATATTTATTTTACTCTATTTTTTAGTATTTGTTGTTATAGCGGCAACAGATATACATCATCTGTGAAAATTTCAACTGTCTAACTATCACGGTTCATGAGATACAGCCTAGTGACAGACGGACGGACGGACAGCGGAGCCTCAGTAATAGGGTTCCGTTTTACCCTTTGGGTACGGAACCCTAAAAAACGACCCAGAGGGAAAACCAGATTTCTTAGGTTAGGTCACGCGTCTTTCGAAATCTTGGTACGAGCTGGTTTCCTCACGATGTTTTCCTTCACCGCCGAGCAAGTGATCATTGCAATTACGTTCATAAATCCAAAATCACGAATTTAGTGGTGCATGCCAGGATTTAAACCGGGGACCTATTGGTCCCAAGGCCGGTTCTAATCCACAAGGCTGTCGAGTGTGGCCATGTTCAGTAAATAAGGAGTCGATGTAGACGACGAGCTCGGCCTACCGGACGGGCCGTCGAACGCTGTTCGATTCCAAAGATTATCTATCAAAGAGACACTATCGCCACTCCGAGATCTTGGGCATGCCAACCTCGCTATACAGGCTGATCCGATTCTGAAGATTTTTTTTTATACTACGTCGGGAGGCATACAAGCATACGGCCCACCTGATGCAAAGCGAGTACCGTAGACTATTGCTGATGTGCTGCGTGACGAGCTCGGTGGCTCAGTGGTGGAACGCGCTGTTACGCTACTTTGACACCAACGCTCGTGGGTTCGATTCCCACACATACAAACATTTGTGTGCATGAACATGTCTGTTTGTATTGGTCTGGGTATTTTCTATGTATAATAAGTATGTATTTACAAAAAAAAAATGTATTTACGTATGTTTATCAGTTGTCTAGTAGCCATAACACAAGCTTCGCTTACTTTGGGGCTAGCTCGCGCTGTGTAATTTGTCCAACAACATTTATTATTTATTTATTTATTAGCGTTTGCGATATATTAAGTATCACTTACGCGATGCCTCCTCTGCTGCTTACACAGCAACTCCTTGGGAGCTTACTGGTGACCTCATTCACACGCAGGAACAAAACAACCCTCTAGGGAGTTGTTATTTGGCTGCGGTTTAAAAGATATATTTGTTTCTATAATAATAGTCATTTGTTAGATACTGACTGTATATATTAAGAATGTGCCAATAGCTTAGTTGTTAGTTGATAAGCACGGTGGCTATTAATAATATTCTGTGTATAATTTTAAGTTTCGCGGCTATTTACATTATGAATGTAGGTACGGGACTTACCGCGATTACAGTTGTACATCCTATCGATAATCTATCGATAGGCTGGCAGAAATACGAATATCTTCGAATATAACGATGGTTTCGATAGCACAAAATGGTGTAATACTATTGACAAATTGTAATACTATAATATCGATAGTATTTGCCCACGATAGTCGCTACAGTATTGATTCTGTCGATATTATCGATACTATTCCCCTCCATGAAGGGATTACTATCGATTATATCGATATTGTCGATGGTATCTATCTATATAGTATCTATTTTATTAGTTTTAGACAATCAAAAGTTACTGAATATATAATTATGTTATCTACGAGTAATTTATATAAGAGAGCTCGATGGCCTCGTTGCGCGTGTCATTATAATCAAACACGCAGGTTAAGCAACGTCGACCGCGGTCTGAGAAACTTTCTTTCTATAGCCTCACGTATAAGTATCTGTGAATCATTGATTTTGTCCAGATTGAACTATGGTGATCTTCTGTATGGTCCCGAGATTACTGAGTAGAACAAAAAGGTTGGTGCAACGAGTGCAAAACGCCTGTTGTAGATTTTGCTATTCAATACCTCCGCGAAGTCACGTATCGCCATATTTGAACAATGCCTCAATGCTTAATATGGAATCACGGAGAGAGTTGCATTTGGCAAGTCTGTTATTTGATGTTCTTAAATATAAGAAACCAGAATACTTGCATGAAAAATTGAATTACTCCACCCGCTGTAATGCAAGAAAAACACGTTCTGTGCTAATGTTTCATAGGCATCGGACTGAGGCCTTTACTGGTAGCTTCAGGTATGCGGCAACGAAGTGTTGGCATAATATCCCACCGCCGATCAGAACTATTTACAGTAAATTTACTTTTAAAGCTCGATATAAATCTTTTTTGTTGGAGAAACAGAAACAAGGTATCCCTAAAAACTTCGCTTGTCGCATATCTGTATCTGCCTCATTATCTGTTCTGATGGAGACAACCTGAAATGCAATTCAATTAAATTTTTCTATTTTATTCATTTATTATTATTAGTAATTAATCTCAACATAGTCTTTTTCCCACGCTTAGTTTTCCTTTTCTATGACGAAAGTGTCGGAACTATGGGGGAATTTGTAATGTTTACAGGCTTTCGTGCAATACGCGGTAGTTGTATGTGGCTGTTTGTCTTTTGTCTGACTACACTTGTCCTCGTCATTCTTATGGGTGATAGCTGAAAATCGGTGGTTGTTTCATTTCAACGCAGCAACGCTATACATTGAGCTATAGCCCATTTGCGCTACTGCGGCACACACACACGCACAAGCACCTGAATAAAAAACGTTCCCTATAGTATAGCGAAACTGTGTTTTATGTTAACAGTGTTCTTATATCGATGTACATTGTATTGATGTGTGTGCATGAAGTACGTAAATAAATGATTTATCTATCTATCTATCTCTCTTCCACTCCATCGGCCGATGCGTCCGAGTAGAAGAGAGACAGCGGCAGCACATAACTTACGCTTAACTTTGTTTTACGCTTAACTTTGTTTTTCGCTTAACTTTGTTTTACGCTTAACTTTGTTTTACGCTTAACTTTGTTTTACGCTTAACTTTGTTTTTCAGGCTGTGGCGCCTCACGCCCGCCCTCTAGTCCGGTGACGTAGTGACAGCCCAACCGGGGCTAACTACATAGTCAGGTCAAAAAAAAAAAAAAAAAAAAAAAAAAAAAAAAAAAAAAAAAAAAAACACAACATACACGCGAACTGTTTTGTCAACTGTTGAATGTTTTCTTATGACGTTTGCACGTAAAATTATCGTCCGTAGACCGACTTTACAGACAACCAATTTTTAATTTTTATAAATTAATTGGTAAAAGCGGTGGCCACCGCGATCACCCTGTATGTCTCCCAACAGCCACCGATCAGCCATTCGATCGGCCCACCATCTCCAATACGCCATTATCTTGATCAGAGGTGAGACTAATCACTTTTATCTCGACCTCCGTCGGAAGTACAACTTTGATTGATCGATATTAAACTCCGATATTTGTCATCCTATCGTGCCTCTCCATAATTGGTTGGTTTTGTTTTGATTTGTTAACTTTTTTATAGTTAATAGGGTGAGCGGTCACCCGTATTACACATTGGTGCGTATATATTATTACATACATTTATGTCTTTAGACATCTTTGACTCATCCGAAGCGTATGAACGCAATAGATTAAGTATCATTCGCGCGATGCCACCTCTGCTACTACCACAGCGACTCCTTAGGAGTTTACTGGTGACCTCACTCACATGCAAGAACATAACAACCTTCCAGGAAGTTGTTATTTGGCTGCAATTTTCTGTGAGGTACATCCCCAGAGGAGCTGCTTTTATGCGCGCTACCCCTCTTAAAAACAACCAGACCAAGACAAACAGACATGTTCATGCACACAAATGTTTGTCCTGTGTGGGGATCGAACCCACGAGCGTTGGTGTCAAAGTCGCGTTTTCAGCCTCTGCGCCACCGAGCTCGTCGCTTACTTTTACAACGAACTCTTAAATTCATCGTTACTGTAAGTTTGAAATATAATATGCTACCAACACATCACTTCCTTACGAGCTTACTAGTACATTCACTCGCAGGAAATCAACACCCCTACAGAGGTATGTTATTTGTCTGTAGTTTTCTGTGAGGTGAAGATAATTCCCCAGCCGGGCTGCTTTGATATCCTACTTAGAAACACCCAGACAAAAGTAAACAGACATATTTATGCACAGAAATGTTTTGTGTGGGAATCGAACCCACGAGCTATCTAGCTATAACGACCGAGCCACCGTGCTCATCAACCTTCATCACTTTATCCAACCTGTATTATCAATCTCATGCTAATTAGGATATCAAGGTTTGATTGGTCCACAGAACAGTAAGAGGCTCGTTGATAAAGAACCAGCCTTTCAATGGAGTAGTTCCTGATTCGAATCCCGCAGATACAAGAAATTATATTTCGAAAGATGTAGGTACGTGATCAAATATGTATATTTTTTATATAAGTTCAGCATAGTGGCTCCTTTTTGCCTGATGGTAAGCGATAGAGTAGCTCAAATCCAACCGACAAAAGACTACACTGTGTCCTGTCAGTTGACGCTGCCACGCTGGCCCGCAAGATGCTCCTTCACGCTTCGTTTTAAGGATCCCATATTGTAGGGAGGAGGGAACACATGTGCAGGCATATCTGATTCTACCTCTAGGTTGTGGAGGTCCGACAGCAGTCGCTCCATATAAAGATCAGTATCCTCGTGAAACTTCGTCTTAAGCTTAAGTGGTGTACCCTGCCAATCCTAAAGGATTGTGAATACTGTTGGGTAAATTTGATTGGTCGATATACTCGTACACAACATGAGATGTTATTTATGAAAAGTCATGTGACACACAGTGCTCTCTGCTGCAAGGATCTTGGTGTGAATATTGATTTACGAAAGTTGATAGACAAGTCAAAAACAACCACGTTAGCAGCGTGGTCGGATAAAATCGTATTCATCATCAGCCCATGATGTTCACCAGGTCGGCCCACTGGATAAAGTCCTTCTCATGCTGTCCACCATGTACTTTTTAGTCCACATCTAAAGAGGGGAACCCCAACGGTCCTTCGTACCAGAAGTTGGCTCTACTTTTTTATACACGTGACAAATAAGTGACGTGCGGCCTGCCTGATGGTAAGCCATTACCGTGGTTTGTGATGGTCTTTTTTATACAATGCCAGAAGATATACAGGCATACGACCCTCATGATGTAAAGCGGTTACCGTAGCCTACGAACGCTTGCAAGCTGCTAACATAGCTACTCCTTAGGAGCTCACTGGTGACCTCACTCACACGCAGGAACATAACAATTCTGTAGGGAGTTGTTATTTGGTTGTGGTTTGAGATGAGATGAATGAGATGATATGAGATGAAGGTACTTTCCCAGACGGCTGCTTTGTTGCGCCCTACCTGTCTTAAAATACCCAGACCAATAACAAATAGATATGTTCAGGCACACAAATATTTGTCCTGTGTGGGAATCGAACACACGAGGGTCGGTAACAAAGTAACCTAACAGCGCGTTTCACCACAGCGCCACCGAGCTCGTCAAAAAGTGGTTTTTGAAGGCTTGCAATATCAAATTCATTTTTCGTCTATTCTCGATTCAGACCCGCTCTAGAACATCCCCACATGTCTTAACGTCAAAGCATTCTCGTCAGGGTACACCACATGCACATGACCACCGTGGTCGTAAAATAAAATAGTAAACGTAAAATATATCGAATCAAAATGTTAAAATATTCAAACATTCTATAGGTAGCAGCTACCTATTGTACAACGGCGCAACTCAAAATAAAATAAAAATTGATTCCAACCGATCTGACAATAACAATCGATATTAAAATTTCGATTCGATCGAACATTAATGAAACTATTTGATAAATGAATCGAACACAAAAGCTGGCCATCGCCGGACGTTTGGATAAAAAATAATAAAAAATGCATATGGCTACTGGCAGGCGAAACTATTAATCAAATTCTTTATGAATTGACAAATGTTTGCATACATATGTTATGACTCGTAACAGTTTAATCTTAAAGATCACTATTGAATATTCTGGGTTTAGATTAAGATTGTAAATCATTGCTTCCTACGGTCATTGATGGTTTTTTTTTGTGGGATATAAATGTAATACGGTAGACGATTCTATGAATCAATAAGAATTTTGAATACTGCGGATGACATAATAATACATAAATTATGTATTATTATGTTGTGCTAGTCCCTATGCTAACTTTTGGAAGCGAGAACAGGATATGGCAGAGTGAGCATGAAAGTAGGATAAATGCGGTTGAAATGTGTTAAAATAAGAAGAAGCATGCTCCGTTGCTACCGACGTGTCGGTAATAACGGAGCATGCTTCTTCTTATTTTGTTCTTCTTGTAGAATGCAGGAAGAAAGAATTACGTAACATATATAGAACGCGGAAGTAGAATGTAGGAGCCGAGGAAGGCCAAGACTTACCTACCATGACCAAATCGAACGTGTTTCATCAGAAGGTGATGGTAGAACCCTTAGAAACCGGTGAGCGTGCATGAGAAGAGCTATGAATATTAAAGAAGCGAGTGAGGTGTTTAAGGACCGAGTGTTGTGGCGCTCGGTTCCCTCTGCATACAACATAATATCTATCAATAACATCACGCCAAATCCCTTCCACTTCTGACTGGATCCTTACACAGGGGACTTGGGCATGAAGATTTAGATGATTAACACAATTTGATCTACCTATCCATCATTTAAAATTCATAGCACTTTTCATGCGCGTTCGCTGCATCGTAGGACTCCTTTTATATGTACAACGTCGGGAGGCATACAAGCATACGGCCCACTTGATGTAAAGCGGTTACCGTAGCCTACAAACGCTTGCAATACTTATGTATTACTCGCGTGATGCCACCTCTTCTGCTAATACAGCAACTCCTTAGGAGCTTACTGGAGACCTTATTCACACGCAGGAACACAACAACCCCTAGGGAGTTGTTATTTTGTTGCGGTTTCTGTGAGGTAGAGGTGACTATTAGTTATTCCGTGGTAGAAGTAGTTCCCCAGGCAGGCTGCTTTGATGCGCCTCTCTTAAAAATACCCAGATAACAGACATGTTCACACAAGTGTTTGTAACACTCCTAATATCACCTTCCTGTAAAGGAGGACCTGCTTGGGATACATGACACGTTCCTCGCCTTGGCTCAGCTTCCACTTTCTCTCTCGTTGTGTCATTCTTTCTTCTCGTATTTTTCTACATGTCCGAACCAATGGAGCATGCCACTCCTTATATTAACACCGGTACTCATTTTCAGACGAACTCTCTTTCTTACATTTTCACTGACGATCCTTTTAATTGTCCGGACTTAGTCCGGATACTTTACTAATGACGATTACTCTACTAATATTACGGAATCATCTACATAAAGCAGACAATTCATAGATTTTTTTTTATCTTTTTTTTTTTGGTTCGATTACCACACAAATCAAACATTTGTGTGCATGAACATGTCTGTTTGTCTTCGTCCAGGTATTTTCAAGAGATGTTGAGCGCAACAAAGCGGCCTGTTCGGGAAAGTACCTTTACCTTACCAGAAAACCGCAGCCAAATAACAGCTCCCAGCAGGGTTGTTGAATTCCTGGGAGTGAGTGAGGTCACCAGAAAACTCCTAAGAATTGCTGTATTACTAGCAGAGGGGGCATCGCGCGGGTGATATTTAATGTGTTTCAAGCGTTTACAATCTACGGTAACCGCTTTGCGTCCGGTGAGTCGTATGCTTGTATGCCTCAAGACGTTGCAAAAAAAGAAAGAAAGGATGAATAGCTGAGCCAACAGCACGCATCCCTGTTTGGCAGCTATATTAATATCAAACCATGGCCACATTTTGCCGTCTACCCAACCACATGTTGTACATTCCTCATAAGCGGATGGCACAGCAAGGAGCCAGTCGTTGTGAAACTCATATTCCAGCAATATGTCCCAAAGATCCTTATTTATTTTATTATGATTTTGATTATTTATTGATTGATTATTTATTTATATTTCGCTAGACCGTATCAAATGCGTTCTCTAGATTTACAAATCCGCAGAAACCTTCTGGTCCATACACAGATGCTTCTTCATGATATTGATCAAACCGAGAAATTTGATCAGTTAATTTTTCATCATCGTTCGTCATTCCACTGTTTGAGAACATTTCTTCGCGTATCAAAAAGTTCTACAACTCCTATCTCTGTCGTACCATTAAAAAGCGGATCGCCTTGCCTGCACATGTGTTTCCTCCTTCCTACAACATGGGATCCTTCAAACGAAGCGTGAAGAAGCACCTTACGGGTCAGCATGGCAGCGTCAACAGAGAGGACACTGTAGTCTTTTGTCATTCGCCGCTGCGATGTTGGCTCCTTTTTCGCTTACGATCAGGCTAAGCGGAGCCACTATGTTGAGTTGATATAAAAAAAAAACTGCCATTTCGCAATCCATCCTGTGTCTCCCAAGCATATCATCGGATTTTACTCTAGTTCTCCCTTCAATATCGATTCCGTGTAGACTAACTACTAAGCTGATTAAAATGAGTACTATAGTAGTATGATATATAAAACTGACAATTTTATAAAGTTATACAAAAGTTATACATAATTATTTAAAAAAACAGTTTTTTTTTATACAACGTCGGTTGGCATACAAGAATACGGCCCACCTGATATAAAGCAGTTAGACATTTTTTAATAAATTGAATTAATCATATTTTGTACAGGTGAACACATCTATTTAACTAATGATTTTAATTTTTTAAGCGTCCGATAGTAAAATTAAATCCGAGAATCGATACATCAAAAAAAAAAACTATCTGGCAATGTCAGTTACCTCGATGATATTGAGCTAGAAGTCATTAATGTCATTCGCATTTCGTATTTATGCGTTAGTGAATGTGTTCCTTCGTATTTCTCGTGAATCGTGATTTTTGTGCCACTTTTAGTATACCGGACTCCGAAATTAATTCCTTCTTGGCTGACCTTTGCCTGAAACTTGGCCGCCGAACTCTGCAACACTGATTGACCTTTGCACAAACACCGGATAACTTGTTCCTTGCATTTTTAAATACCAGAGCGTGATATATATATATATATATATATATATATATTTATATACTATATATTTATATACTATATATTTTCTATTTAATTAGACAGTGTATTAATATTTTATACTGACGAAGAGGAATAAAATATATTTTTTTTTTTTACTGATAAGTAAAAAAGATACCTATGCATCACATACCAATAAATTGCATAGAAATCCTTCACATTACTTCCACTCCATTAGCAAATATTTTTCTAATCACTAAATATTATAAATTAAAGTCCCTCGCCGCGTCTCTCTGTCTGTCTGTCTGAACGCGGTAAATTCAAACGGAACAGATTTTTATACGGTTTTCACCAATGGACGGAGTGATTCATAAGGAAGGTTCAGGTGTTGATATTGCACCTGTGCGAAGCCGAGGCTCGTCGCTAGTCTAATCGTATAAGGTTTATTCATTTATTTAGCTATTATACTTAATTCGCGGATACGCTACTCTGCGATGATAAAGGTGTGTTCGCGTGCTTGTTTTGTGTTGCTTGAACTTTAACCGAGACCCTGTGCAGTCCCATTAATGCCCAATCTTCTAAAACATTGATAATGAACAATTTTCATATTAATAAGGTTAAGTCCTCAAATGTTACCATGCCTTTACTCATCTAATATGGCCATTGTTGATAACGCTGGAAATTCATCTCAGGGGATCCTTTTAGATGCTCGAATTAATGATCAATTTTCAGCTCGGTAACTTCAGGCCCCAGTTTGTATGGTAACCGGTTTTCTCCTTTAAAATTCATTTATTTAGATAATATTAACATATGCACTTTCTGTACGCATCTTATTAACTATCTAAGACATAAATTCACATTATTAAAATTTATTGACTGCTTGAGTTCACATAATTAAGCTTAGATGCGAAATTTTCGAGAAGTTCCAACGTATGATCAAGTTTTAGCTGGAAGCATGGAACTAAGTGCACTCGGCCGCAATTAACGTGGCATCCGGACATCCATCAATTGATTTACTGATGTCTTATTTATCACCGTTAAATAATATTCTAGCACAGAGAAACTGAGTAACTGATATTTTACAGATTTCAATGATTGTAATAACAAGTAGATTATGAGATTTAGCAAGTTATAAAAAGTCACATGTGAATATCAAAATCTTTCAGTACAATGAGAAGCCGATGTTATATGGAATATGGCGAGAATTTACTTATTATTTATACGGACAGAGCATGGAAGGAAACGCGGTCAAGATGCGAGCATTGTGCAAAATCTGTGGTGTAACAATTGTTGACCACATTCACTATGGTAATGTAAAAAAGTGAGTTGGATTGAAAGAGAGTGTCAGCGTTAAGATAAAAAAGAATTAATAGAGCATGCATTAACTCCGTTTATGAAATTATGACAGATACAAAGACGAAAGTGGAAGAATGTACAAGCTGAAGACGAAAAGGGTCCATATAGGTACCACGTTCAAATTGGTTGTTTTATAACAATAAAAACGAAATCTCTGGGAAGACGCATACTCAACAATTTTAATGTAGATATGAGTAAAAATTTATTAGCACGTCTGATTCCGGTGAAATATTTATTGAACAACCTCATTGTGCCAATATTTGAAGCAAATAAAATATCACGATACAGTTATACAACGCGAAACGCGAAGGATATATGATCTGAAGCAGACCAAAAGTCACCTTCCACCAAATAGGTTACATAAAGTCGGGGCTAGGAGGAGCCAGCGAGCATTACTATTAATTTTCAAGAAGCGTCTGACCGACTAGTATGGTGATCCGTAGTCACTGTCTACTCGGCAACAGACGTGGTGTGGAGATATAGATAAATAAATAA
The DNA here is from genome assembly GCA_947507595.1 of Pyralis farinalis. Lineage (NCBI taxonomy): Eukaryota > Metazoa > Arthropoda > Insecta > Lepidoptera > Pyralidae > Pyralis > Pyralis farinalis. The sequence goes on from OX382279.1 coordinate 26,537,829, forward strand.
ACATATGCTTGACCAAACAATAGATTTTCGTTCTTCACGCTCTGGAAAATACTCGAACCTTACTTAGGTTAATCCGTCTTGACAAAAGTGAATAGCCAAATTTATAATAAAGTACAAATAAAACCGGCCCAATATGAATCAGATTCATACACGAAGGGTTCCGTACATGAAGAAAATGATGAGACCGATATTAGGTATTGATCCAATTGACCGCTACGGGTCAAGTGGTAAAATAAAACACGCTGCTCTTTTTGGCTTGTCCACAGATCAAGTTACGGTTACTAACTTAACGGTACTTATCGCTATATTTAGGCGCTAAAACACGACGTTTTTGTGAACGCGAGGGCCTTCATACGCAGTCAAGTAATAATATAATAATAATAGTCCGTCCCTCTTCTGCAATAGCCCAATTTTAATAATACCTCCAAATCTCATTTTAATAGCTTTTTCCGACATATTTCGACAAAAGTCCCAATACCTGCCGTGACCTGTTCATGAGTAAATTGTCCCATTGATATCCCCTGGGGCGGGTCACGGCGGGTGTACGACATTACATACAGTCTTTTCAAAGGGGCCTCTACGCGTTGGATCCTTATCTCCGCGCACGCCTATTAAATGACCGGAATTAATACCCGTGAGTGAAAAAAAAAGAATAATTGTTTAACATTATCTTGAAGTTTACAAATTTATTCCTTAGATCTAAATCACCTGATTTTTCTATATTTAAAACTTGGTGACTATATGCCTAATTAGTAAATTTGGGCGCTAAAACACGACGTTTTTGTGAACGCGGGGGCCTTCATGCGCAGTCAAGTGGTTTATTTGTTTGCGGATCCGTACCACCGTGTAACAAAAACACACCGAGTAAGTACGTACGCCTTTGATTTTTAACATTTTTATTTGTATTATTTATTGTTATAGAGAGCATAGTAATCACGCTGTGTGAAAATTTAGAGTGTACTCGTACTATTACGATTTAAAATATATAGCCCTGTGAATAAGTAAGTACAAAAATATACATTAAGAATGCATATAACCAAGTTTCACGGCTGTACACAAAGAAAAACCTTGTTGAAATTAATTTTAAGTAAAAATGTTTATGCATGTAATGACCAGGAAATCATGAGTAAACAAGTGTAAACTTATTTTATCTTAAAATCTTGCGGTTAATAAATGAAAATATCACCTTACGCCCTTTCTCCGATCGTCGTGGAATATTTATACGGGGGCGGTATGCTCCGGCGTCAGCAATGAATCTTCGACATCCGGACGCGTTCAATTATTCATTTTTGTCATAATAATTTAAACAGATCCAAATAATCGGATATTGGTGAATCGTGACGTCATGCTGTTATTTCCGTACCTTATATATTTTTGTGGTTTTTTGGAGTTGCGTTTGTTTGCCTCAGGGGCTTACGGTAGTTTTTCACGGAATATTTTTTATACAATATCGGGAAACAGAAGCCAGCTGATGTAAGGTAGTTATCGTAGCTTATAAACGCTTACTAATAATCTCACTCGCTCAAACACTCTTCAGCCTACTGTCTGCGGTTTTCTGTGCGGTGGAGGTACTTTTTTTTTATACAACGTCGGGAGGCATTTAAGCATACGGCCCTCCTGATGTAAAGCAGTTACCATAGCCTATTAACACTTGTAATATATTAAGTATCACTCGCGCGATGCCTCCTCTGCTGCTTACACAGCAACTCCTTAGGAGCTTACTGGTGACCTCACTTACGCGCAGGAACACAACAATCCTCTAGGGAGTTGTTATTTAGCTGCGGTTCTGTGTTGTGGAGGGTACTTCTCCAGACGGGCTGCTTTGATGCTCCCTCTCTCTTCAAACAACCAGACCAAGACAAACAGACATGTTCATGCACACAAATGTTTGTCTTGTGTGGGAATCGAACCCACGAGCGTTGGTGTCAAAGTCGCGTCATTCACGACTGAGCCACGGAGCTCGTTGTATATCTGTTTCGTAATCCTTCATAATAATCCTTCATGCCTCCACAACTTCTGTACTAGAACATTTATATGTTTATTTAACAGTGTTTACTCGATACAACGAAGTAAACAAACTAATGGTACATCTTTTCACGTTTGAAAAACGTTCTTGCACAATATTTTGGCATTATTTTAAAAATAAATTCCTGTCTCCGTATTGTGGGCATCGATGAAATATGGCCTCCAGTCAAAGGCCATTCAACTGAGGATTAGTTCGGCACCCGTTGAAAAGTTACCTATCTCCTAATTATGATTTATCGGACCGTACCAGCGAGCTGAGAAGGTATTGTCCAGCTCGTGTGGTTAGGAAGGAAATATTAAGTTTTATGTAACTATAAAATGTATTGAACGTTTGAATTGTGGTTATTAAATTGTACTTATGTATATACGAGTATACTTCACGCTAGGTATCTTGCGCTGTCCTTACATACCTTAGTCGCTTCATTGACATTTATAGCTCTTTTCGTGACCATTAGCCGGGCCTGACATCGTCTGATAAAACACAACCAATTTGGTCATGGTAGGTGAGTTTTGATATTCCTCGACTTCTACATCCTTCCACTATCCCATTGTATATCTGTTTCGTTATTCTTTCATGTTGTCATGTTGCATTCAACATATCCGAACCAAAGGAGCATGCCTTTTCTTATATTAACGCCGTGGCTCTCTTTTAGAGCAACTCTCTTTCTTACTTGTTGCGAACCCGGGCAGTATTCTATTTACGTAATGATGTGTAAGTGCATAGATATGTAACATTATATATGTGTTTGCATTTGTATACCTATAACTAATAATATTGATAAGTTTAATTTAGTATCATTTATATTTTATATCGTCATTTCCATCTGTGCTAGTACTACCTTTTTCTGTACACTGATTTGTTACCTTGAAAAGATGTTTTTAGCAATAAGGCTGCCTCATTGCATAATATGTTTTTCTTATTGCAATAATCCTTTCGAATGTATTGCCTAAAATCTGTGTCATGCAAATGAAGTGTATTCTATCTATCTATTTATCCAAATTTTGTACTGTAAAGTAAACTACAGGTTTAGTAGGTATGCTTTAGAACATCTCACTTGAAAATAAAATAAACTTTCAAATGAAATTTATCAGCATAATTTGGTTATCGCAAATGGCCAAAAGATCAAGTTCTTTTTGCCATTGCTTTTGTGGAGAAGATTTTAGGCGATTACCAATGTGTGCTTTCGGCGTAATCGAAGTACAGTGGACCAAGTCGTTGTCCTAAAATACCTAATGGTGAAGAAATGGGAATATATTCAGGGTATCCCCACACTCTTCCTAGATTTCACAAAGGCTAAGACAGTATGAATAAAATCTATCCAACTGTCGTAGGCCTTTGAATGAATTGTCCGCAATTTTAAGAAGCTGCAAATTGCCATCGATTGTAGTAAGGATATTTGAGTTGGCTACAAGACACAGCAGCACGAAGATAAAAGTACGCTCGACCTTAACTGAAGAATTTGAGGTTGTAACATTCAAACAGAGAGACGCACTATCCCCGATGCTGTTCAATATACTCGAACATATCATTAGAAGTTTTCTAGAGATTGACGGCTGAGTGCAGTTGAACGGCATCCGTAAAATCATTGGGCATGCCGATAACATGGCTCTACTTGGCCAACGCCAGCTAACAGACCAGAAAATGGCAGACATCTTGAAGGAAGAAGGCCAGAAATTAGGTCTCATGATAAGTGACGAGTAAACTTTCATATGTAGAGATGAAAGGACACGAGGAAGAAGAGAACAAATTTAAATGAGAAAGGGACCATTTTAATAGGTGTCAGCAAATTTTAGTATCTAGGCAGTTCGGTAACTGAGACAAACCTAAGTGAAGAGGAAACTGATATTCGAATGTACAAAGCCGAAAGCTATGGAGAAGCAAAATCAAGGTTCTCAATTACAAAATGGTTGTCAACCAATCTCGATATCGAGGCTTGGATGCTGACTCTTAAGAAAGAAAATAAACTGTTAATGCCGAAGCGGAAAATCCTGGAGCCAATACAGAGGATCGATGCCATTTTTTTAAAGTGGAGCATAATCGGCGTATTAGGAGTTACGACATAGCTGAAGAGCTAGGAGTTAAGTACAAAACGATTTTGAGCCATTTGAAAAAGTCTGAATATACAAAATATCTCGTTATTTGGGTGCCATAGGAGCTCACAGAAAGAAACCAAATAATTTGTGTAGCTACTCTACTTGGATTTTCTAATGAAACCGAACCGTTTTTGAAAAGATTGATCACTGGTGAAGAAAAATAGTAGTCAAACCCGAATTAACTCGTAAAAAAGTGATGCTGTGCGAATGGTGGGATAAGAAGGAAATTGTTTATTATTACTCGTAGCTTATACCGCCAAAAACATCGAATCACATCTCTACTGCCAACAAAAAATACATAAAAAACAACTGGAATTGATCAACAGAAAGTGTGTGGTTTTTTATCATGATAACGCCCGACGACTCACATATTTAGCAACACAGCAAATACTGAAAGAACTTAGTTGAGAAGTTTAGGTCACTGCATCCACGATATAGCCCTGACCTTGCACCCTCAAATTTTCCTCTGTTTTGGTTTTTTCATAATTCTTCAGATGGTGTTAGGTTAACATCCAGATAGGGCTGCCAAAACAACTTGTCGCAGTATTTTTTTAATTAAAAGTTCTAAAATTTCTACAGCAATAGGATTGTATCACCTACAAAATAGCAACACAAAATGGCACCTGTATATAATCAAATTCAAAAAGGCTGGCAACGGATCAGTGACCCATTTGGTGTTGCTGATGTGTACGGGCGGTGGTGACCACTTACCATCAGGTGATCCACATGCTCGTTTGCGCCGCTCTAAGATAAAAAAAAAGCTATGATAAAAATATCTTGAATTCTATATAAAATACGAAAAAAATTTTTTCTCCTACCTAATATTAGCATACCTACGTTTTGTCATTTACTGTATTTGGCAGTTCGTAAAGATTAACAGACATAATAATTTTTAAAATGTTAGCTCGCGACTGTACCTCACGTCCCTGTGAAAACCCGTGGGCGTTTGTGTCGATTGCATTCGATATATGTCCCATTGAATTACGCCCTCGGACGTTAACCGATACGCAGAATGGATGTCACATTTTTAACAAAGGTATTTGGCACAATTAAAAAAAACAACTCGTCATCAGGTTTATGTTTATGCAAACAATGCGCTTAAGTGTAAATGGTAGTTTCACCTTTTTTTTTATACAGCGTCGGGAGGCCCACCTGATGTAGAGCGGTTACGACTATGTACGCTTGTAATTAATTTGCTGCATTCAGTATCGCCAGCGTGATGCCACCTCTGGTGCTAACACAGCAACTCCTTCGGAGCTTACTGATGACCTCGCGCATGAACACATCAACCCTCCAGAGAGTTGTTATGTGGCTGCGGTTTCTGTGAGGTAGAGGTACTTCCCCAGACGGGCTATTTTGGTGCAACCTACCTATCTTACAAAAATTTCCTTGGTACAATTATATTAACATAAATAAATGTTTACGCTAAAGTTATACAGTTCAATTTTTTTTTATACAACTAGTTTGGCAAACAACCAATCACGCGGCCCGCATTAGATAGTAAGCGGTCACCGCAGCATATTGAAGCTCGCAACACCACGGGGATGCTAATCGCGCGCTGCCAATCTTGTGACCTAAGGCTGTTTCGTCATATGAATGAAGCGTAGGGATGTTCATATTTGCTTCCATAGTGGAAGGCAATTCAGAAAACTGATGATAGAATCGGGTTACACAGTTACTGCTTGGTAGCTACGGGGGGTACAATCTATGTTTATACCCAAACTTTATTTACACCGCTTGATAGCTAAAGAATTCGTTGAGTGAGGACTTGACGCATGTTGAGGTAGGCACGATTCTTACACACCTCACTCGCTTCTTCAATATTCATTGCTTTCCTCATGCTCGTCGTTTTATAAGGCCACTGACATGAGGTTCTGATAAAACACAATCGATTTGGTCATGGTAGGTAAGTTTTGGCATACCTCGGCGTCTTCATCCTTCTACTTTCGTGTTGAATATATGTTTTGTAATTCTTCCCTCTTCCTCCTTCTTTCTACATGTCCGAACCAACGGGCCAACCCTCTTCTTGTTTTAACATCGACATTCTCTTTCAGAGCTCGATGGTGTCGTAGCGCGTGTCATTCTAACTGAACTCGCAGGTTAAGCAACGTCCCCCGCAGTCTGTCTATGGATGGGTTTGTCTATCTCGAGTTTCTCCGTGCTCGGAGGGCACGGCCGATGTCCCGACTGTCATATAAATGACAGGCAATTTGATCTGAACTACTTTGTGTGCTTCCGCTCCCGATTAGTTCGTGCGAACTACTGCCGGCCGGCACCCACCCACTGCCGTTAGTAGATGCATTCCGCCGCTGTCATGGCTGCTCCGTCGTCTCTGCCTCGGCTGCTGTGGTCGTCTCTGCGAGTGTTCGCCATCTGAAATGTGAACCGCAAGCACTCGCCACCGTTGCTGCCATGACTGCCCTGGTCGTCTCTGTGACACTTGTCACTCCACGAGACATCCTCAGACGCTGTAGATGTCAGTCGTTAGAATTCGTTTCGTAGCATGTTATCGGGTATGGCAGACAGCGCATGAAAGTAGAATAAATGCGGTCGAGATGCGAGCATTGCGTAAAATTTGCGAGGTAGCGCTTACTCACCGCGTTCGCTATGATAATGTAAGAAAGAGAGTTGGTCTGAAAGAGAATGTAAAGAAAATCTTAACACCGATAAGAAAAGGCAGGTACTGTTGGTTCGGATAGGTAGAAAGAATGCATGTAGTAGCTGACGAAGATTCACCTACCATGACCAAATTGGTCGTGTTTTATCAGAAGATGACGTCGGAAGCCCAAGGAATCGGCAATCGTGCATGAAAAGAGCTATGAATGTTAAAGAAGCGAGTGAAGTGTATAAGGACCGAGTCATATGGCGCTCGTTCCCTCTGTCTACCCCGTAAGGGACCTGACGGGATAATATACATACATACGTAAAAAATAATTTATGTCTTGCTATTTGTAATGTCATCGCTAGAAAGCGTCCAGTGTTGCCATAATTCAAATGATTTAAATTGGTATTACAATTATAACACGAGTTTAAAACTGAATTTAACAATGGACAAAACATAAGATGCAAGTAAATACAAGCGCAATAATAATGTTCGAAAATAGCTGCACAGTGTATTGGAGCGGTAAGTCAACATTAATGAATCGATCGATCACTTCATGTACTAGTACACGGCGCGGTATTGAGAGAGAAAACAGCAGAGGTGGCATTGCGCGAGTGATACTTAATGCAAGCGTAAATAGCATTTTGTGCCTCCCGACGGTGTGTAAAAAAAAACAATTACTTCTAACTCACTCGCGTGAATATAGAGTCACTGTAAAACAAGAGACCTAAACAAGTTATAAGAGGGGTTGGGCGCATGAATGCAGCCTGTCATGGGAAGTACGTCCACCTCACAGAAAACCACAGCCAGATAACAACTGTCTCCGATTTGGGACAACAACCTTTGTATTCGCTTCATCTTTGGACTGTGCAAATACGATCACGTCTCGGAGTGCCACAAACGTCTCAATTGGTTAACCATTAGAGATCGTAGGAAGATGCACATTCTCAGTATACTGTTTAATGTTTTGTTTAATCCATCTGCACTTTCCTACCTAAAAGAGACTATTTATCTTCGTGATGTGGACGATCGACTGCGCTCGTGTGGTACCCTTATACTTGATATCCCGAGTCAGAAAACAAATACATACACACAGTCTTTTTCTGCTAAGTCCGTTAGTCTCTGGAATGCACTTCTTCTAGAGGTTAGATTGGCTCCCTCCCTTAGAATGTATATCACATTTCTCCCGCCAATTTCCGTCGACCTATTTCAATCATGCTGTGATAAGGAATTGAGTTACTGCATAAATTTATTGGACGCACGGTATCAACGTTTGGTATTTGCAATAAATCTGCACCTACGTTGCACTCGCGAACAAAACGCAGATAATTACGAGCTCGAATTCGAATTCAAACTATTTTCGAAATGGTTTCCATTCGCTTTATATTGTAATCGCACTGTGTTGCTGACTTTGTGTTAACATCCCATTTTAGTAGTTATTGTAACGGCTGTAATGGTAGAAATTCAAAGTTTGTTGATTCCCGTACGTCTCAAGCCTACTTGATTCCTTAGGTGCTAATTATTATTCTTGATGAGATAAAATTGATCGTGTTTTATCTGAAGGTGTCGTCACGAGCCCTAGAAATAGCGTACATGAGAAGCTATGAATGTTAAAAAAGCAAGTGGTATGTGTAAGGACCGAGTTATATGGCGCTCGATCCCCTCTGCCTGCCCCGCAAGGGACACGGCGCGAAGGTATAAATAGATAGATAAAACAACTCATAGCTACAAAATGCATAATTTAAACATAATAAGATAAATAAATAACACATACCTGCAGTGCCATTAAAAGCGTGTGTACATTATTGTGTTTAGGAGAGTTAGTCTTAATACCAGAGCACTAAGGCCCTTAAACGCTGTTAGTTTGACTTAATATATAAAATATTATTTTTTTATACAACGTCGGGTAGCAAACAAGAATACGATTTACTTGATGTAATAGCCTATGAACGCTTGCAATACACTAAGCATTACTCGTGCGATGCCACCTCTACTGCTAACACAGCAACTCCTTAGGAACTTACTGGTGACCTCACTCACAAGCTGGATCATAACAACTTCCCCCGACGGGTTGCTTTGATGCGTCCTACCTCTCTTAAAAACACCCAGACCAATATGAACAGACATATTCATGCACACAAATGTTTGTCCTGTGTGGGAATCGAAACTACAAGCATCGGTGTCAAAGTAACGTAACAGCGCGTTGCATCACTGCGCCACCGGGCTCCTCAAAATGTTTTTTTTTTAATCTATAACATGGTAATGAAAGGATCTCCAAAAAAACCTCAGAAGTAAAACGAAGAAATGTTAATTAAGTGGTTAATTTAAAAAAAATATCATAACCTATCGTGTAGAACGTTCGCCGATTCTATCAATATGTGTCACGCCAGTGGGCCAATTCTGCTAAATAACTGCAACTGCACGTTTACGCCTGTCACTTGAGTCGTGCAGGAATAGTGCAGTGCCGATAGGTGTATTCTACTAAAATTTCCTGCACTGCAACTGCGCTGGAACTGCGCGTATGCTGCACTGCAACTACGCTGCAACTGTGCGTATCCTGCAATTAAACTACTTAAAACCTGAAATGTTGCCATATTTTAATCTAATAAAACTGAATTTTTATTTAATGTTGACTCCTATAGTTTCACTATAGACCTTGGTTGCCGGAGTGGAGGTATTTCTAACCGAAAAGAAGCTTTACATAATTATATTTATCCACAAACATCTCCCAAAACAAAGCAAATATAATTCACCGCCTCAGAATATTAATTTCACTTCGTAAAAGTTGCTCAAGAGTAACGTTAACAAAACTGCAAGTAAACTCCTTCAAAACATCTGTCACCGGTATACAAATGTCAAAACAAATTATCAGAATACGATTATATTGCAGGAAACGTGCAGTTGCAGTGCAGGTTTTTTAACAGAATACCGATTCATTTACTGCAACATTCCTGCAACGTCGCTGCTGTCAGATCGTTTAACAGAATACCGAAACGTCAAAATGTACGCATTTTGACACACGCCGCGCTGCAGTGCAGTTGCAGTTTTTAGTAGAATCGGCCCACAGGTCCCTTGCGGGATAGGCAGAGAGAACCGAGCGTCACAGGACCCGGTCCTTACATACCTTACTCGCATTTTTAACATTCATAACCCTTTTCATGCACGCTCGCCGGGCCTTACTCAACCCACTGCATGGACACGGGCCTCCGTTCAACCGAAGGGGTTTAGAGCTTATCTTAACTACTGTCATCTATCGACAACAGCCGGAACCTCGACAACAGCCGGAACCGACGGCTTACGTGCCCTCCAAAGCACGGGGAAACTCGAGATAGATAAACCCATCCATAGACAGGCTGCGGTCGACGTTGCGTAACCTGCGTGTTCGGTTAGAATAGCATGCGCAACGACGCCATCGAGCGTGACGCCTCTTGACCCTAGCTTCTGTTAATATGTGACCAATTTGTATTTCAATATACCTAAATGCGTGAAGAGATTTTTAGAGGGTCGGCAACGCATGAGTGACACCCCTGGTGTTGCAAATGTCCATAGGCTACGGTGACTGTTTACCATCCGGCAGGCCGTACGCTTGATTACACCTTAGTGGTATAAAAAAACGGGTTGCACTCAGGTTTTCGCAGAAGTGAAAACTTGAACATTAACGTTGTGCATTTTTGAATATTTTGGAATGGTTAGGGAATAATTTCGCATGAATTGCTTTATTTATCAGTATAAAAGTACTAACATGTATGTGGTAAAATACAATATTCATTTATTGCGCTATCGTACACAAACATGACAATTTATATTACATTAAAAATTTAACACTAGAACTATTACAATTATTTTACACTAGCTGCTGCCCGCGGCTCCGCCCGCGTGGAGTCAAATAACGTAGCCTATGTGTTAATCCAGATCATAATCTATCTACGTGCCAAATTTCATTCAAATCCGTTCAGCCGTTTAAGCGTGAAAGAGAACAAACATCCATACATACAAACTTTCGCATTTATAATATTAGTAGGATTAAAAAGTTTATCTCTCAGAAAAATCAACTTTCATCCATAATTTCAACGACTCACTATCATCATTACCAGCATCATTATCGCCAATCTCTAAAACTCATGCACACTGCGCCGCTTAAACCAAACAGCGATGTTGATAAACTGCATTGAACGAAACGCGTAAACGCCAAGAATTTCATGGTGCTTACAACGTTTTGGTCGCGAGAAAATAATGCCCTATGAACGATCTAGCGCTTCATGTTTTAATTGTTTAATTAGAGGGAACTAATTTTTTATTAGTTTTAGCGCTGCAGCGAACTTAAGTAAGTACTAATTCTCACCAAAATCTTACGGTCAGGGTCACGTGTCCTGACGCGAGATTAGCATTTTTTACTCATCCCAAAAAGTGCACAACGCCACTAAAGAAGTTTCCACTTCAAAAAACGTACATAATTGGTTGTTCACTATTTTTAAACAAATCTGAATATATGTAAATCAACATACATCATCATCGAATGATTATGCCATTGATAAAGTATCTGTGATAAAATTACCATGGCGATATTTATAACATGAATATTAATGAACACGGCGTACATTCGTGATTTACTATCGGTAAATCGATATCGGATATCGAGTTACATTTATAAGCGAATCGATACAATATTTTGATTCAATGACATGATAATCGCTCACTGGTAAGTTGTTTTTATTCGCAGGAATATTTGTTGTAAGTTTACAATTTGTATTTCATAACCTTTCGCACGCCGGTATCGGATACATTGTTGAAGTTTTTTTCATATTATTGATGTAAACATCTTGATCTTTGCTCTCGCTTTCCTGCAATCTGTGGGAGTGATTAAAACGCGTGAGTAGAAAATAAATTTACATAAATTATTACATAGTCAATTACAATTATTTTGTAATTTGATTTGTCATCATTTGACTGATTGATTAACAAAAGATGTCAAAATTTATAGACTGAGAACAGATGTCAATAATCAGAGAATTCCACAGACAACAAACTAATAACAACGGTAAGGTGCTAATGCTTTGTTGCATTTGTAAGTATAAAAAAATTCGTATTTCAAAGTATGTAATTAATTACAACTACCGCCGTAAATAAATAATAAATATTGTCGGACAAATTACACAGCGCCATCTAGCCCCAAAGTAAGCGAAGCTTGTGTTATGGGCACTAGACAACTGATGAACATACGTAAATACATTTTTTTTTTGTAAATACATACTTATTATACATAGAAAATGCCCAGACCAAGACAAACAGACATGTTCATGCACACAAATGTTTGTACTGTGTGGGAAACGAACCCACGAGCGTCGGTGTCAAAGTAGCGTAACAACGCGTTTCACCACTGCGCCACCGAGCACCGAAATATATTATTTTATTGAACGTCATTTCCGTTTGAAAACGTTATTTCCGGCCGAAAAAGATGAGAATTACTCGTCATAAAGAATTTTAACAAAATAATTAATTACACGGATAATTTCTTCTATCTATCCATCTATCTATAACTTCACGCCAAATTCCTTGAAAGATAGGCAGAGTGACTCGAGTCTTACATACCTCACTTGCTTCTTTAACATTCATTGCTCTTCTCATGCACGCTCGCCGGTTTCTAGGGCTCCTGACATCACCTTCTGATAGAACACGACCAATGTGGTCATGGTAGGTAAGTCTTGGCCTTCCTCGGCGCCTACATTCTTGCACTTTTACGTTGCATATCTGCTTCATCATTCTTTCATCCTGCATTCTTTCTACATGTCCTAACCAACGGAGCATGCCTGTTCTTATTTTAACACGGACGCTATCTTACCACTAAGGTCTATAATTGGTAATGCTAATCCTACTAATATTATAAATGCGAAAGTTTGTATGTATGAATATTTGTTTCTCTTTCACGCTTAAACGGCTGAACGGATTTGAATGAAATTTGGCACGTAGATAGATTATGATCTGGATTAACACATAGGCTACATTATTTGACTCCACGCGGGCGGAGCCGCGGGCAGCAGCTAGTCTTTATTCAGAGATTTCCAATAATTTTTGACCCCATGTCTATATATTTTCTGCTCTCCATAGACCCCCTGCCTAACTAATGTTTGAATCTGATGAATCCCTTACTTGTTGCAATGGACCCCGCGAGGTCGATATAGACCACTTTGTGAAGCACGGTTTTATATGGATAAATAGTACTATCCTACCTATCTCTCTATCTATAACTTCACGCCAAATCCGTTGCGGAGTAGGCAGAGAGAACTGAGGGCCAAGTGACCAATAAAAACATATTTTAACCAATAAGCTAATAAGTGTCGCGATGAACTTTTGACGAGCTCGGTGGCTCAGTCGTGAATGACGCGACTTTGACACCAACGCTCGTGGGTTCGATTCCCGCACAAGGCAGACATTTGTGTAAATACATGAACATGTCTGTTAGTCTTGGTGGAATATTTTAAGAGAGGTAGGGCGCATCAAACAGCCCGTCTAGGGAAGTGCCTCCACCTCTCAGAAAACCGCAGCCAAATAACAACCTCCTAGAGGGTTGCTGTGTTCCTGCGTGGGAGTGAGGTCACCAGTAAGATCCCAAGGAGTTACTATAAGCAGCAGAGGAGGTATCGATCGATATCGATATCATGCGAGTGATACTTAATATATCGCAAGCGTTAATAGGCTACGGTACCCTTTACCTCAGGGCCGTATGCTTGTATGTCCGACGTAGTATACAAAAATAAATCTATCTCATAGTTTCTCGTATGTTATTTCCCTCATATTCAAGACTACGGCAATGGCGCTGCTATTGACTCCAAGACAATGAGTCAACGTCCCAAAGTCTCTAATCAAATGACCTATTTAAACCTCAATTAGAGGTGTAATAAACTAAAAAGTTAATCACTCCACTTGTGTGGCTTAAGACGCACTTCAAAGACGGCAACGTTCAGATTGTTGCCGTAAACTTGGAATATGACATGCTGATGCATATACCACGGTAATTGAACTGGAATCACAGAACAACTTCTACTATTGGAACTCGAACGAAGAATTTAAAGATAAAGATAAAAAGATAAAAGATAAAAATCATTTATTTGCCATTAGACCCTTACGGGCACTTAGACACGTCTTACATTGTTTAAATTAAATCATATTGTAACTTAATAATTTTGGTTTTTTTTTTTTTTGTTACTTTTAATCTCTTTTTTAATCTACCAGCATTTCGGAAATGACCATTGGCGAAGAAGAAATGCCAAAAGAAACTTGCCAATATGGGTCTTTTTTCCATCGTTAAAAATATATTACAATAAATATATGTCAGTGTACATATAATGAAATCAAGTGATACATTTAAAGATATATTAATACATGTGCTGAATCATTTCCAAACATCTCTATCAGTTAGATATTCATCGATTCTATAATAACCCTTCTTGCACAGAGTATTTTTGATGTACCTTTTGAACATATTCTCAGGCAAGGACAGAACTTTACTTATGCACTTCACTGCATTGAAGGTATTCATCATTCACAGGTGATTTAAGAAGTGTGGTACAGTGGCCAGTAACGCTAATTAGACGCCAACGCTCGCGGGTTCGATAGTGTGCATGAACGTGACTGTATGGCTTGGTCTGGTCGTTTTTAATAGAAGTAGGGCACAGCAAAGTAGCCTGGTTGACGTATCTACACCTAAAAAAACCTCAACCAAATATCAACTCCGTAGGGGCGTGTTTTGTTCCTGCGAGTCAGTGAGGTCACCAGTAAGCTCCTAAGGAGTTGCTGTGATAGCGGCAAAAGTGGTATCGCGCGAGTGATACTTAATGTATTACAAGTGTTTTCATCAGGTGGGCTATATGCTTGTCTGGCAGCCGACGTCTTATATAAAAAAAATACTTGATCTTATTAATGTTTATCAGTAACATATATACATAGCTTTTATTTTACTAATGTTGGCAAACATGTATAAGGTTCCAGAGTGTAAACCAGGTGCCAGCTAGTATCCAGGTGCTTCCAGCCTAAGGTGACTACAGTACTCCATATGGGGTCTGACTTGTGTAACAAGTTTCTGCCGCGAGCTGATGCAATTTTTCGTCAAATACCTTCGCTGGAGTAGGTACTTGATACCCGATGCTTTTGGTGCTGGTAAGAACCGTGTTACGGAATTGAGGAACTGCAGTAAATTGGTAAATATGATACAGATATACAACGCGAAAGTAGAAGGATGTACGAGCCGCGGAAGGCTCCGTTGGTTCGGACATGTAGAACGAATGCACGATTAAAGAATGACGAAGCAGATATACGATGCAAAAGTGGAAGGATGTAGGAGCCAAGGAAGGCCAAGACTTACCAACCGTGACCAAATTGATCGTGTTTTATCAGATGATGTCAGGAGCCCTAGAAACGGGCGAGCGTGCACCAGAAGAGCTATGAATATTAAAAAGCGAAGGGGGTGTATAAGGACCGCGTCTTGAGGCGCTCGGTTCTCTCTGCCTACCCCACACACAGATGCCTCGACGTTCATTTGGTGCAGTTTTAAATATTATATACGTACATATCATCATGCCTGTCTCCCATGAGAGTAGGCAGACTATAGAACGTCAGGTGCAACAATGCAAACATACCTTACCTGCATTCGTTCTACATGTCCGAACCAACGGAGTATGCCTCTTCTTATTTTAACACCGACGCTCTTTTTCAGACAAAGTCTGTTTCTAACATCATCATTGCGAATACGGTCTACAATCTCCTTTGACTCTTTCCCGATATACCTACTTCTTTCGTAACTCTTTTGTCATTAATTCTATGTCCAAACCATCTCAGCATACCTTTTCAATTTTTACCACTACATCATTTTTCATTCCACATTATTCTCGTATCGTGGTATTTCTATCAATCATTGTAACTCCACTCATACTCCTCAGCGCTCTCGTTTATACAGCGTTACCCTACTTTGATGCTTCTTCTGCCATACCATTATTTCTTTTTAGGGTTCCGTACCCAAAGGGCAAAACGGAACCCTATTACTGAGACTCCGCTGCCCGTTCGTCCGTCCGTCCGTCTGTTACCAAGCTGTATCTCATGAACCATGATAGTTAGACAGTTGAAATTTTCACAGATGATGTATTTCTGTTGCCGCTATAACAACAAATACTAAAAAATAGAATAAAGTAAATATTTAAGGGGGCTCCCATACAACAAACATGATTTTTTTTTGCTCGTTTTTATAGATAATTGTACGGAACCCTTCGTGCGCGAGTCCGACTCGCACTTGGTCGCTTTTTTCTTCATACTGTGGAGATCGGCGTGTACCAAAATAAATACAAGGGTTACTTGCCGCAGGAGTCCTGAGTGAAATGAAATGAAATGAAATCCTTTATTCTCACTCACAATGTCGCAACATTAAACAGTTTAACTTAATCTAGAACTTACAATTTGATATAGTCTTTAACATAAATAGTTGCGGCGATTGTGAGGGAGCGGAATCTGTACTAGGATACCCTTACAGCTTACGTTACAGCAAATACGGAGTACTTGTATCACTGTTTCTTCACCTCTACTAGTTACACTTCTCGGCAAGACTGGTACAATTTGCGCTTTCTTGCTTTTGTATAGTTATAGCAAAACAAAGGAGTTGTATATTATAGTCGCGTACATACTCCTGCAATACCATTCCTTATTCTTTCATTCCACATAGTCAGGAACACCGTTCCTATATGAAATCTATATGTTTTATGTGAGTGCGTTTGTCTCTGTGTGTGTCTGTCGCTTTTTTTCGCAAATTCGAGTTTTGACTTCAGATTCGGATTCAGCATAAAAAAGTAGAATAGGAATGTCTGAAAAACCAACCTCCTATCTCTTAAGGAACATGGTCAAAATGGCCGACAAATTAAAAAAAAATATATTTTGAATTTTTATTTAAAAAGTAAATTAAAAAGTAGAATAGGAATGTCTTAAAAACCAATATCATATTTCTTAAGGAACATGGTCAAAATGGCCGACAAAGTTTAAAAAAAAAAAAATTAAATTGTTATATAATTGACGAGCCAGGTGTTCCTCTGGCAATGCGCATTCTCAAATAGTTTTATTTATTAATTTAAGATTTTAATTATTAACTGGAAAATTCCCCGCATTTGACCTAGATTATATCCTTTCATCCTTGTCACTGAGATAACTATAAAACATCACCGCAATCATAACAAAATAGTAAGGGAACTGGCTCATCGCCAATACGGTCAGTTTTCATAAGGCGAATTCTAATTATACTCCTCAAATTGAGATTTGAGACCAATTAAACGACTGAGTAGGCAATAGAACATATTTATGGGAGTATGGGGGCGGTTATGGCCGGTGGATAAATGTCTTAATGTTTGATTTTGGTTTTAATGAGGTTTTGAATAGGCGGTAAGGCGCTTGGTGCTGCGAAAATGGCCTATTGGATGAAGAATCAGAGCATAGATGGATATGTAAGATTTCATCCATTTCACTAGCGGCAGAAGATACAATGTTGTAGAAGAGGTGAGGGTAAACAGGGAAAAGTGTGACTGAATACCGTCAGGTAAAACTTATTGCAATGATAGCCCAGTGGCCCGGCCTATTGATTAACTAATTCTAGGTTCGAATCGTGGCATGTACCAATAAATTGGTGTTTTCGTATTTATGCACATACTTGTAATTATCACTAGGTAGGTAGTGAAGGAAACCATCGTGAGAAAATCCGCACGTCTAAGAAATTATATTTCGAATGAGGTGTGACCTAACATAATAATGGTCTAGTTTTCCATCTCGATTGTGAAGTTCTGACGGCAGTCGCTCCATGTAAAAATCAGTATCTTCGCCAAATCCTTAGACTTAGGTAGCGGACACCGCCAAACCTAATGGGTAGGAAACGGGATAACGCTGAGAAAAAGAAGAATTGGTGGTAGAACTTCTTGACAGCCAAAACTTACACCTGAAGACACAACACATTATGCACAACTCGGTTATCCAAATGCTAACGTACGAAACGGAGAAGTGGGTATGGTAGTAAGTACATAACAGTAAAAGAAACGCGGTCGAAATGTCAGCGTTGCGTAAAATTAATATCTATGGCATAATGCTGATAGCTTTCGTAACGATGATATAAGTATGAGAGTTGATCTGAAAGAGAGTACGGTGTTCCCAACACCCTGGAGGGCTGTCATGTCCTTGCAAGTAAATAAGACTACCAGTAAGCTCCCTAAAAGTTGTTGTCTTAACAGCATGGTGACAACGCGCAATCTCCTTGTATGACAAGCGTCATACTCTATGACAACCTATTTATATCAGGTGGGCATTACGCTTGTTTGTTTCCAACTTCGTTAAAAAATACTCCTTTTGTTGCAAGCATCTACTTTTGCATTGATTGAAATAAGGCTGTTTCATACATTTTAATAGGTGTTATCCGCGCTTTAAGGAACTTAGTGCTTTAGACAAGTTCTAAGAACCGCTTAATTCTAGAAATATTATTTTGCGAAACTCAAATTTACATGAAATTAAATCTAACCTGCTTTGTGTGCTTCCGCCACCAATTAGTTCATGGCACTCACCCACGACCGTTGACAGATACAACATATCGGCGCTACCATGGCAGCTCCGGGCTCTGCACGGCTGCTGCGGTCGTCTTCGCGATTGCCCGCAATCTGAAACAGAAACGGCTACCAGGGCCGTCATGGCAGCAACGGTTCATGCGCTTTCTGTTACGCCCTACCTCTACTTCTGCTTCCAACTCTATCATTGGTGAGCGTGCATCGCTTGGTGTTAAGGTATGTTTTCTTCTGTGCAAAACCGCGGTTTTCAGAAAAAAGAAACTACTTAGATAAACTTATAAAACAAACCTTAATCGAAACATACAATTTGATCCAAATTATTAGAGCCATTTCCAAGATACGAGAATTATATCTATACTAATGTATAAAGCTTAAGAGTGTGTATGTATGATTGGGCATGTGTTTGTTTGAACGCGTTAAACTCTGAAACTACCCTTCGGATTAAAAAATAACTTTATTTTGCATATGGCAGCCCAACGCTGGAGGAAGATTATAGGATATTCAATATTACGATATGGCTCTCAGAAGCTGATAAACGAAACAAAGTAGAAAAAGCGCTTCCTACAGAATACCGACGTTTTTTTTAAACTACGTCGGGAGGCATACAAGCATACGGCCCACCTGATGTAAAGCGGGTACCGTAGCCTATTAACGCTTGCAATATATTAAGTATTTATCACTCGCGCAATGCCTCATCTGCTGCTTACACAGCAACTCCTTGGGAGCTTACTGGTGACCTCACTCACACGCAGGAACACAACAACCCTCTAGGGAGTTGTTATTTGGCTGCGGTTTTCTGTGAGGTGGAGGTACTTCCCCAGACGGGCTGCTTTGATGCGCCCTACCTCTCTTAAAACATCCAGACCAAGACAAACAGACATGTTCATGCACACAAATGTTTGCCTTGCGTGGGAATCGAACCCACGAGCGTTGGTGAGCCACTGAGCTCGTCTTAATTAATAGGATTGTAACTGTATTGTCGTTCGAAAATTACGAGTCAAATTAGTCGAAAAGTAAGTTGTAAGAAACAAATATTTTATTACGAAGTGAAGAAAGCCGAAGGAGTCGATAATAATTTAAAATGGCCGCATGGCCCTTACATTACAATATCAATTGCAAAACAATATAGTATCGCCAATAGGAAAGTCACTAAGCAATAAACATTAAATACAAAGCCTTAAATACAATAAACAAAGATGCGCAGCACGACACTACCGACGCCTCACAACAACAACACAGGAAGTGGCTAAATTTGAAAGGAAGAATACAATCGTATGAAAAATTGCGGACGCGAATGTCGAATGGCAAATAAAAATTAATGGCATCACATTTCAAAATAATTACTGAAATATGGAATTATTATCATTCCTCCTTTTTTTTCATTTAAGACTTGTGTTCTTGTTTGTGGTGAACTCTCCAGCTCTCTCTACTCCCCACGAGTCTCTTTAAATTTTCGGTAAGACGCGTTACTTTTTCCTTCTCGTGATCCTTAAAACTTAGCTCTGATCTTCCTCTACTCCGATTCCCTCCTCTTTTCTCTCAATGATGTTTTTCAAGAATCTGATACCTATTAAGTGTTCTACAATGTTTCCTCTGCGGCACTCAATTCCTGCAACACGTTTTTTTTCTTTTATTAATAGCAAAACCTTCACTTGACTTTCGTCGAACTTAATTGAAATTTACAGGTGATTTAATTTCATTCCAATTGGAATAAATTAAGTTTTAATATTTTATTCGACATAATTTAAACGATACGCGTATAAATCACATTTATACATAAATCGATGTTTATCTATTATACGCAATTAGATATTCGACATAAAGATCAAACATCTAAAAATCTATTTAGCGATATTGTTAAAAAAACTGAGCAAAATAACCAAAAGTATTAGAAAAACAAAATTTAAGCAAGTGCGTATTTAATTTGCATGCTAGAGTTTTTTTAGAGTATTGTTTAGGAAATTTTGTCTCTTACCACATTCCGATTGGACGCAGACGCCCTGTTGTCTTAATTTGTACGGCGCGACGCAAAACATTATAAATAACGTAAAAACAATGCACAACACTCGTGTGTTGTTATCACGAGCTTAGAATGTCATAGAAGTGTCCAAAGCAGTGCAGTGTCAGCCCAGTGGATAAACAGCCGCCTTCTTGATCAACTGATCACCAGTTTGAATCCTGGCATGTATTCTGTAATCATGTTTTCGTATTTATTTAGCTATTTGTAATTATCAACTGCTCCGCGGTGAAGTAAAACATCGTGAGGAAATCCGCACTTTCAAGATATTATATTTCGAAAGACGTGTGACCTCATCTTTTTTTTTACACTACGTCGGGAGGCATACAAGCATACGGCCCACCTGATGTAAAACGGGTACCGTAGCCTATTAACGCTTGCGATATATCACTCGCGCGATGCCTCCTCTGCTGCTTACATAGCAACTCCTTGGGAGCTAACTGGTGACCTCACTCACACGCAGGAACACAACAACCCTCTAGGGAGTTGTTATTTGGCTGCGGTTTTCTGTGAGGTTGAGATACTTCCCCAGACGGACTGCTTTGACGCGCCCTACCTCTCTTAAAAAAGAAAAGAAAGGTCTGGTTTTCCCTCTAGGTTGTGAAGGTCTGACGGCGGTCGCTCAGTGTAAAAAACCTTCGCCAACTATAGGCTTAGGTAACGGACCCCGCCAATCCTGTTGGATTAGAAAACGGGGTAACGCAAATCGGAAGAAGAAGTATCCGACTGAGATGTTTTTTAAACGGTGCGGCGCTGGACTCGAATGGAGAAAATAAAATATATACACGTGAATAAATTTATCAATTTGTTGTACTGCGACCAGAAAACTGGTATCGCTTGTGAAACACTTAAGAGTAAGATATAGAAAAATAAGATACAAAAAAAACAGAAGACAATTTCAATAAGACAGAAAAAAAATCTAAGATATTTCAGATTTTTAACAATAAGCACATACACCGCAAATAAGTTGAATTGCTTCATGAATCAATTATCAATAACTCCCCCCTTTTCCCCTCTACACAAACATTCACACATACAACACACAGCTTAGAATGACTTACACACCAACATTATTGTATTTTAAAATGGCGCAAAGTACTATATCTACGTACAGTTATTTATTATGACACTTTGCTCTAACAAATAGACAAATGATAGGGCATACATGTCGTTAGAATGAGATGAATATATATCTTAAGATTTTTATGCTTTGTGGTGAAATACGTATAGCAGCGACGCGAGAGCGCGCCCAACTGAATGCGAGTTGGGCAATTACCTTCCTTTCGTATTGTCATTCTAGAGCGTGTACGACGTATCTATAACTATAAAAACGTCTTTACAACGACTTCTCTAGCAACTGACACTGATCTGACTAGAAAATCAAGTAATGAATGTTGATTTTAATTAAAAATTTCATTTCATACATTTCTGGTTGTCACGTCACAATGTTTCATAGGTCTGCGCAGGCGCACGCAGCGGCGACTTTGACGTTGAACAGAAAAATCTAAAATCATAAAGCACTAACTCTGCGCCGGATCGGATCGGGTTGCGATTGCTCGCTGAATTTTAATGTCTCTTTCACTTGCATACCGTCCCACACAATAGTAAACTTTATGCGTATACAAATAAGATTGTGATTACGACAGTATTTAAAAACGTTTTCACCTGTCGAATGTGCAAATTAAAAACTTGTACCAAAGTGCTTAATTATCTATTGAGAATTATACATTCCGTCAGGTGGCATGCGTAAATCGGATACCGTTCGCCGTACCGTATGCGTAAATGAATGCTTGCAACACATGAAGTACCACTCGCACGTTGCCACCACTGCTGACAATACAGCAACACTTGTAACCTCACTGGGGAAGTACCTTCATCTCACAGAACCGCAGCCAAATGACTGCTCCCAGGTTACCAGTTCGGGTTGCTATGTTAGCGGCGGTCGAAGCATCCCGCAAGCTATCATACTTAACCACTTTTAATTGCAATACAAATTCAACTACTCCCCACTGGTAACCTACCTCATTCGCAAAACTACAACAACCTTCCAGAAAGTAATCCGTCTACCTTATACTGCAACATCAATGTACTTCCCCAATCAGACAACATAAATCGCCCTACCTTTACGCTCAGATCTCTTTAAAATTGTCCGTTGTAATTCAAGAAACACTTCGTGAATAGAATTAGGATTCCACGTTCCACTTCTAAGATTACATTGACGAAGATATCATCGAAATTGTAGCCATATACGGCAAAGTTTATACCACAATCGCTATGGTTGCGGAGCTTGTTAAAATTCATAACGAGGAACCAGTCACTCCTGTGATAGAATCGTTGAAGGGAGTACGCGCATGAGAATGGTAAATCGTAAAACCCTCTAGTAGACTATACCTTGTTATATCCTTGCTATCTTTTGCTATATAACAAGAGAGGGTAACCAAGGATAGGTTTTAATATGATTTTATTCACCTCTACCATGTGAAAGTCTTCGATCACAGTGTGTTCCAATGATGACTTACGGCACAGAAACGTTATCGCTTACTATGGGCCTCATGCGGAAGATCTAGGTTCCACAGCATGCGATGGAGAGAGCCGTGTTCGAGGTTTCCTTGCGAGATAGATTCAGAAATGAGCGTCCGTAGTAGAACTGGAGTTACCGACGTGGCTCTAAGGATCAGCAAGCTGAAGTGACAGTGGGCAGCCCACATAGCTCGGAGAACGTGTAGCCGTTGGGGCAGAAATCACGAACTGGAAAACGCAGCGTAAGATGCCGATGGACCGCTGATCTTGTGAATGTGAGGGGGCCTGGATGCAAGCGGTACAGGAGCGCTCACATCGTTCTGTGTTTGCCCGTAAGGGCCTATTGGCAAATAAATGATTTTTATCTTTTTGGAAGTCTAAAGGGGGAAGAATATGTCCTTCAGCTGATATGACATGATGTACTAATTAAAAATATCTTGGAAGTTAAATTTGACCCACTTCCCGATTTCCGGTTGATCTCTAATTATGCATATAGGTACGTTTAGTTACGGTGACTACACATGGTGTCATTTTAATTTCAATATGGCGGATTTCCAAAGATGGCGGATTAGTTATATTTTATACACTGCCTTAATGTGGTTGTAAAGAATGGGTTTTAAAGAAAGGTGGACTGTATGTAATATATAGGTAAAAGACCAGATATCAGAGTATTTTCTATTTATTTAGGATATAGGAGTTACAATAAAATAATGCTTACCAAAGACGCACGATGAAACAATAATAATGACAGCAGAAAACAAAAGAAAAAATAATACCAGAGTGTAAAAACATAGAGTTTACAAAAGTATAAAAAGGTTATATTAAAGCTATCCTCAACAGTGGGTATCAAATGAAAGGACTAGGTACCTGAGAAAAGTACGATAAATGATATGACGTTACTTGTTTCTTAAATCTATAATATTTTATTTATTTTAATATATAAGTGCTTAATTCTTTTTCGCGCTTAATTGTTGAAGAACTCCAATTCCAGCACAAAATATTTTTTATCGTCGGGAAACATAATGCAAAGCGATAGCTGAACGTTTGTGATACACATAGTATCACTCGTGTTGCTACCCCGCTGATAACACAGCAACTCCTCAGAGTTGTTGGGTTCCTGTGAGTGAACGAGGTTACCAGTAAGTAAGAGTTACTCGGTTAGCAGGAAGGGTGGTGACGCGCGAGCAATACTTTCTGTATTAAAGCGTTCGAAGGCATAGGGTAACCATTTCAGATTAGGTGGGCCGAATGCTTGTATACCTCCCGACGTTTAAAAAAAAACATTTATACCATCACGATATGAAGCGTAAGTACGTAAGTCATTAACAATTGCGTGAAGAACTCACACCTCACCTCTTCTGTGCTCATCCGAGTTCTTCTGCTATCCAGCATGCAGTACCACGTGCAAATAAGATTGGCTCCGACTCTAACTTGAAAAACAAATAGGAAAACATGGCATTTCTCAACAAAATAGCAGACTCTACGAGAGGTAGGACACATTAACGCAGCTCGACTGGGGAAGTACCTCCACCTCACGAAACCGCAGACAAATAATAAACTCCCTAGAGGGTTGTTATGATCCTGTTATGAATGAGTTCACCGATAAACTCCCAAGAATTTGCTGTCAGCAGCAGAGGAGGCATCGCGCGAGTGACATTTAATGTATTACCAGCGTTCGTACGCTACGGTAACCACTTTACATTAGGTGGACCGTATGCTTGTATGCTTCCCGATTTGTATAAAAAAAAGGTAAACATTTCAATTCAAATCAGCTAAATAACAGATTTTCCTTTCGTAAATACGGATTTTTGTACGGAATGGAAAAAACCACAGTTACTATTTCAAATAGTGCATATACGTATGGTGAATAATGTCCCTACCTCCTGAGACATAAATTCCGTACCTGCCCACCCCTCAGCGACCGTGAAGATATGCATGCTCCTAGCCACCACAAACAACGCGCTATCTCCAGCGGCATCTTTCTTACGAATCGCGAAATATTGCCTGCATAATAAGTTTTTTGTTCGCCTTAATAAAAATGTGAAGTGTGAATATTAATATTCTTTTAAACTGTCAAATTTTACCAGAGGGAGATTTTGTACAAAAGTCGTCTGCATGGGTACCTCTGTCTCACCTATATCTACCACCAAGCGGCTATATTTATATAGCTGTGTTCCGGTTTGAAGGGTGAGATATGGCAGAGAAATTACTGGGTACTGCGACGAAACATCCTTAGGTCACAAGATCCCCGTGGTGTTGCGAGCGTCTATAGGCCGCGGTGGCCGCTTGCCATCTAATGCGAGCCGCATGCTTGTTTTTCCAATCTAGTTGTATAAAAAAACATATATTGTTCTGCTTCGTTTGAAAAGACTAGTTTTTGGTCACAGCTTCACTTGAAGATTTCATTAGTCCGGCGATGAGAAATCTATGTCCTTTTAGCCTCAAGGTTAGCCCAGAGATGGTAATAAATATATACAGACAGAAATACACACTGAGAGAACACACATTTGTGCACCATTTTTGTTTGTAACCATCTTTGTGGAATGTTATATAATAAAACACTGATTAGTTTTTTATACCACTGCGGTGGCAATCAAGCATACGACCTGCCTAATCGTAAACAGTTCCCGTAGCCTATGGACGTTTGCAACACCAGGGGCGACACTCATGCGTTGCCGACTCTAATAGAGTTTAGTTTATTTGTATCTTCTTCTTTTTTTTTATACAACGTCGGGAGGAATACAAGCATACGACCCACCTGATGTATAGCAGTTACCGTAGCCTATTAACGCTTGTAACGTATATCACTCGCGCGATGCCTCCTCTGCTGCTTACACATCAACTCCTTAGGTGACCTCACTCACACGCAGGAACACAACAACCCTCTAGTTTTGATGCGTCCTACCTCTCTTAAAACATCCAGACCAAGACAAACAGACACATGTTCATGTACACAAATGTTTGCCTTGTGTGGGAATCGCAACCACGAGCGTTGGTGTCAAAGTCACATCATTCACGACTGAGCCACCGAGCTCGTCAAATTCGTATATTCGGCAAATCCTTAGTCTTAAGTAGCGGACCCCGCTGATTATGAAACGGGATAACACTAAGAATAAATTGTATGTAGCTAGTAGGCATGACTATGAAGAGCGAAAGTGCTTATAATGAATACTAAATATGCAATTTCATTTAATCCGCTTTGTGTTATTCCACCACCAATTAGTTCATGTGAACTAGCGCCGGCCGGCACCCACCCACTACTGTTAGTAGATGCAACATGCCTTCGCTGCTATGGCTGCTCTGTTAGTCTCTGCCTCATCGCGATTGCCCGCCATCTGGAACAGAAACTGCATGCATCCGCCACTGTTGCTGCCATGACTGCCCTGGCCGACTCCACGCGGCATTCTCAGACGCTGTAGATGCTAGTCGTTAGAATAACATGCCACGGAGCAGCTATGGCAGCGGCGGCATGCATCTACAAACGGCAGTGTGTGGGTGCCGGCCGGCAGTAGTTCGCATGAACTAATCTGTAGCGGATTTACACAAAAGTAGTTTTGATCAAATAGTGTAATTGGACCACCATCGTCATCAGAGCCAAAGCCAAGCTCAGCTTTACTTGGTTTACCCTGTCGATTCACAAATGAGGCATCATCAAAAACTGAAGATTGAATACAGACAAAGTCTTAAATATATTTAAGAAAGGTAGAGTCTGGGGAAGTACCTCCACCTTATAGAGAACCGCAGCCAAATAATAACTCCCCAGAGGGTTGTTGTGTTCCTGCGTGTGAGTGAGGTCACCAGTAAGCTCCTAAGGAATTGCTATGCAAGCAGCAGAGTTGGCATTGTGCGACTGATAACAAGCGTTCATAGGCTACGGTAACTGCTTCAAATCAGGTGGGCCATATGTTTGTATGCCACCCGACGTTGTATAAAAAAAATATTTATAAAGTTTCAAACAAAGCTTAAAATACCTACACCTACCTAGCACCTTATGGAAGATCGCAGCTAAATAAGAAATCTTTTAGG
The DNA here is from genome assembly GCA_947507595.1 of Pyralis farinalis. Taxonomy (NCBI): domain Eukaryota; kingdom Metazoa; phylum Arthropoda; class Insecta; order Lepidoptera; family Pyralidae; genus Pyralis; species Pyralis farinalis. The sequence goes on from OX382279.1 coordinate 26,564,689, forward strand.
TTCTCGTTTTCCTGCGAGTGAGTAGGGTCATCAAAAGTATCTTAAACTTACGGACCCCAACCGTAAAAAAATCTTGAAGGGCGCCATTGATTGTTTTTTTACGAGTTAGTAAAATCACCAAGAAATTAAAAGCAGAATAATTGCGGTCGAGATGTGAGTATTGCGCAAAATTTGTGACGAAAGAGATAAAGTTTGTGTGTTGGATTATCACTATTTCAATGTAATTTAATTTTAATTGTGTTGTATGTAATTTCAATGTAATTTATTTTATTTTAATTTTTGTTTCATGTATTTAAATTTAAATTTTGATTATCTCTGACATACTGGATCAATGTTATCTGAAATAAAGACATTTAATAATAATTAATTAATAAGTAATGCGAAAGTGGAAAGATGTAGGTGACGGAAGGCCAAGATAAAACACCACCAATTTGGTGATGATAGGTGACTACCATCACCAAATTGGTCGTGTTTTATCCACGTGTTACATATAAGTTCTTCGTGGTACTCGTAATATCAGGAGCCCTAGGAACCGACGAGCGTGCATGAAAAGAGCTATGAATGTCGAAGAAGCGAGTGAGGAGTGTAAGGGCCGCGTCTTATGGCGCTCGGTTATCTCTGCCTACCACGCAAGGGACCTGGCGTGTAGATATACATATACACCAAGAAATGAATGAGATGCTGCAGTGGCGGCACCAGAGGCGGCAAAGGACCAGCAATACTCCTTTTGTAACCGTCCGTAGAGTTCGGTAACCGCTTCACATTAAGGCTACATTTCAAAGGGCTTTGCCGCAGTTGGGTTTGTGGTTTTTAAAACTATTTGTCTTGACAAGACAAGCTCTTATTCACACCGTCGCTGATATAATATTTAGATTGCCAATATAAGTTCTCATTCCTCTTTTTACATCCTCCAAGTTATATTTTTAACCGACTCCAAAAAAGGCGGAGGTTCTCAATTCGGCTGTATGTTTTTTTTCAATGTTTGTGACTTCATAACTCCGTCATTTATAAACCGATTTGAAAAAAAATATTTGCAAGAGTATATTCAGATTAGCATTCAGAAGTATAATTTTTAGTTAAATAGAGCTGACAAATATGGCCATCGAAACTGTTCAACGTTAAGCCGAAGACAGATTGCGTAGCCTTATCATTTCCACCAATGATCTGTCGTCGTGTGGCCAATTCAATAATTTGTTGCCTTCTAAATCTGACAAAACTATCTTTGGAGTCGGTTTATTTTTTTGTTAAAATATTTAACATAAAAATCCTCTTTCTCCAAATTACCTCTGTACTAAAATTCATCACAAATTGGTCCAGCGATTTAGGCGTGGATACGTACCGGTACAGAGATAATTTAGCATTTTTTTATACATCTAACGTGGCAAACAAGTGTAAGCATCCTGATAGTAAGCAGTTACCATACTCTATGGATATCGCCTACACCAGGCGTATCACTAATGCGTTGTCGACTCTAAACTGTATATTTTTATAATATTGCTATTTGACACTGGAAATAAAAATCAAATTATATATTAGAGCTTTTCGAAACATAAGACCATATGACCTGGTGATATTAACAAAATGTATATATAAAATATACAAACGTGTTAACAGACAAACTGACGAATTTCTTCAGTATTCACACTAACAAGGAGTATGGAGATATTTGATTATTACTTTCCAGTGTCAATTTTTCTTTGAACGACTTATCAAAGAATCAATTAATTTTATCTGATTGAATTAATAGTGATAAGGTAAGAAATAGGTAAAAAATTTTATTCGCCTTTGGGCCCTTACTTAAACACGTCTCACATTTTTTAAAATACAATCTTTGTGTATTTTATTCAGTTCTCTTACGTTACTATTTTTTTTTTAATCTGCTAGCATTTCTGAAATGACCATTGGCGAAGAAGAAATGCCGAAAGAAACTTGCCAATATAGGTCTCTTTTCAAATTGCCAATTAGGTATCACAATAAATTTGTGACTGCATATTAGTATAATAATAATGTCAAATGGCAGAATTAATAATGGCAAGTTTCTTTCGGCATTTCTTCTTCGCATTCATTACCTTATTTTACCTTTTTCCTTTTTTAAATCTACTAGCATTTCGGAAATGATCATTGCATTTCCGAATAGATTTAAAAAAGAAAAAGTAAAATAAGAGAATTAAATAAGATACAATAAGATTATATTTCAAAAAATGTAAAACGTGTCTACGTGCTCCGCGAGGGCCCAATGGCAAATAAAGAATTTGTATCTTTTATCTTTAAAGATTATTAAGAACACGTTGTATGTGCTGAATTATTTCCAGATATCTTTATCAGTTACTTATTCATCAATTCTGTACAATAAGCCTTTTTAGAGCAGTATTTTTGATGTACTTTTTGAACACATTGTTGGGAAAGGACAGAACTGTTTCAGGCAATTTATTATGGAATTGAGCACTTTCTTACAATAAAAGATCTACTCTTAGCAAGCCGATGTTTCGGCATAAACAACTTATTTCTACTGAGTTTTTCACTGAAGTTTTAAAACGACGAAAATACGGAGCATAAATATTGATAATTAGACTCCAGTGTTGCCAGCGACCAAAAAAAAAAACTTAGTTCTTACTATCGCCGATAATTTTTGTATTATTGGTGCCAAAATATTCAGTGAAGTTCGTTTCTGTAGTATTACACTGGGAACCAATTCCGATACACTGTAACAGGAACTAAACTCTTTAATTACGGCAGCAGCTCCAGATTGCTTTGATCTCTGTTTTTCTGAAAAACTTCTTACTCATTTGATTGTTTAGTTCAGGGTTTCTCAACCTTTCTTTTGTTGAGCCTCCCTGGACTATAAACAATATTTTCACGCCCCCTTTTTAATTTTTTCATCACATAAATATTTTGTTGAACTTCTTCTGGTAATTGTGAGGCATTTACAAAAAATGGGTTTCTGGTCATGTCGACTATTAGTGTGATGAGACCCTATGGAGTCGTCGCGTCTGTCCGTCGGCTTCTCAAAACTCATAACTTGTATATTTATGTCTTCTTCGGCCGGGCTCCTGTAGCTCGGGTTACATAAACTGTTTGTTTATGGTGCGTATTCGATTCTGGATGATATATCGGTCGCTTTGACCGTTTGTTTGTCGCACCTGTTTGTGAGGGTATAACTTTATTGCGGTTTTTGTTTAAATTATTTGTTCCAACTTTATTGATTAGGATATAAGGGTACAAAAGGCGGACTTACCGGTTCGAATCTTGGCGAGGGCATGTACCACTAAATACGTGTTTTCGGATTTATTACATACTAGCATTTACCCGCGGCTTCGCCCACGTGATTAAGGAGAATCAAAGCGTGTTTTCCTGTTGGAGTAAAAGTAGCCTAGCCATTTTGCCGCGGTAAAAGTAGCCTAGGCCATGAAGGAAATGAACCGTGAAGAACAGATGAGACCATTTTTACGTAGTAACTCAATTTACCGCTGTGGGTCGGGGGTAAAGAAGAACGCGGAGCTCTTATTGGCCAGTTCGCTGATCAACATCGCGTCATTTATCGGCTTATTGGTTAAAATATTCTACCATTGGTATGTAGTCTCGAATTTCTGAGATATGGCGCGGCGCTAAAACACAACGTTTTCGTGAACGCGGGCTGCCTTCATGCGCAATCAAGTGGTTTATTGGTTTTGCGATTGTATAATGCAAGTCTTTACGCCCAGCTGAAGTATCGCTTCGATCTGTTGGCTCACCAAGTTTCCTACAGCTTAAAGCAGCAAACAATAAATCAAAAAATAAATAACACGTGGTTCGCTGTCATTGTTTTGTGATTGCTAGTGATTATGTGACTGTATCAACATGTATTTGTATACTACTTCCATACATACACATTCATACATATCATCACGCCTGTCTCCCATTGTGGTAGGCAGAGACTATAGAACGCCAGGTGCACCGATCTAAACATACCGCTCTCGCTTCTTCCACACTCATCAACCTCTTCAAGAGCATGCTCTTCAGTTTTGGTTGATTGTTTGGCATTTTTTCACCACATCACCAAGTTGATCTATATGCGTGCGTCTAGCACGGCCTTACCAATATCTCCATTCACTCTTGGGGGATACACTTCTTTCCTAACTCTTTTGTCGTTCATTCTTTCTAAACGACAGGGCCATCTCAGCATACCCTTTTCAATTTTTGTCACTACATTATCTTTCATTCCACATAGTTCTCGTATCGTGCTGCGCTCTCATTTCCACAGCGTTCCCCGTACTTTCATGCTTCTTCTTTCGTACCCTTATTTCACTGCCTACTTCCATCAGACCATTTAAATAATAATAAGCTACTGGTTACCATGATTTGAGACCGTAAACACTAAAACAAAGAACTTGAGGATTATATAAAAAAAAGATTGAAACGAAAACGGTGTGTCAAGTTTTAATATCACCTTGTAAACTATAAACGTCGACAATCTCGTTCGTGACTAACAATTTTAGTAAATACAAATTTTACTCTTGCACTGCAACATAGGAATTTGCCAAACAAAAATGTACTTTAATGCACAAGCTGAGAATTTAATTTTGGACGACGATAAATACGGTTTGTAGACAAAAAACTTTGCGATGTAACGTGATAAACATCATTCACGTCAAACGGTGAGATGGCAGATAAAAATGTTCATATGGAGGATTTTTGGAAACGCCGCGAGTACCATAATTGGCTTAAAGTTTATCTTTTCAAAGAAATTATGGTCATTTATGGTCGGTCATCTGGTAGCAGAGAGTTGGATTTCTGGTCGTTACACGGAATTATGGCTTCGTGACCAAACAATGTTGAATGTTCATTTATCAAGAACTCACAGGTTCCTGATAGATGTGACGTAAATTGTGAACGGTGGTGCATGGCAACCATCTTTCCACATATCTCCTTAAGTCACAAAGGAGAACCGATGAAAGTATTTTGCACTAGGAACTCAATTCAGCGCTACGGGTCGGGGGGTAAAGTACACACATCAAAAGTGTCTAGGGATCAAGCATTTTTATGCGGATTTCTTGAGATTGAGATGTGGCTTTGTAATAAAAAAATATATAAAATATATAAACGTATACGACACTGGAGAACGCCTGGACGCCAACAGCGATTAAAATCCTGCCAGGAAGTCCATCCTTATAGTGGTGGAACCATCATGGTATGGGCGGGTATTTGGATCGGCGGAAGAACTGAGTTGATTTGGATCAGAGGCAACCTCAACGCTCAAATTTATGCTGAGACGATTGTATCAGACGTCATCGTTCCTCTACAAGTGCAAATCGGTCCCTTATTTCAGTTAATGCATGATAATGTACGACCGCACACCGCAAGAGTTGTAAGACAGACTCTCGCCGCAGCTAACATCAATGTCATGCCCTGGCCTGCTCAGTCGCCAGACTTGAACCCGATTGAGCATGCATGGGATATGCTACAGAGAAGAGCTCTGCCGAATATGGAGGGTATCCAGTCGCAATAAGACCTTTTTTTGTTGTTGCAACGAACATGGGCGGCCATTCCACAGCGTGATTTGGATGAACTCATTTTGAGTATGCCAAACCGATGTTCTTGTGTTGTTAGTGTTCGCGGTAGAAACACGGATTATTAATTGTTTAAGTTACCCAATAAAATTTTAAAGAAAACTGTTATTTCAGTCTTTTTTTCGAACTTTAATGTTAGGGGTTCAAATGTCATAAATCCCTTTATTATGAAAATGGCAAATTTCTTTATTAATGCAAAGGTGACTTGGTTTATCGTTACTGTAGACAAACGAAAACACTTTATTTGATGAATCCTTAAAGAAAATTTTAATTAATATCAATCAGGAGAAAAGTTATTGCAAAAATATATGTTGATCCCTAGACACTTTTGATGTGTGTAGAACAGCCCTGATTAAATAAATAAATATCGTCTTAGGTTTTCGCGATTGTTACACATTGAAATTAAACTATTTTTAACGGAAGTATCGCGTGTTTTATTTATTTTGTTGGAACCTGACGTTTCGAACGCTTTGCAGCGTCCGTGGTCGCAGGAAAGACTAAGGTGGTATTTGTCTTACATTAGTTATTCAATTATTATATCTACCGACATGGATGGATTAATTATATATGTTCCGATTCACACAAAAATCGCTCACAGTGTCCGAACATTTTTTTTTTTTTTTTTTAGTAGATCTTTGGATCCAAAGATCTACTAAAAAATGTTACACAGCGCCATCTAGCCCCAAAGTAAATGAAGCTTGTTATTATCGTTACTAGACAACTGATAAACACACGTATCAAGACAAACAAACATGTTCATGTACACAAATGTCTGTCCAGTGTGGGAATCGAACCCACAGGCGTTAGTGGCAAAGTAGCGTTACTATTCACTGCGGCACCGAGCTCGTCAATTGGTTTGGTTTGGATTAGTTATTTCACGGTTCAAAATCGCGTCACTTATCTCCTTATAGGTTTAACTATGCTGCCATTGATCACTAGGATATTTAGGTGCTGAAACTTTTGTTTGCTGCTTTAAGCTGTAGGAAACTTGGTGAGCCAACAGATCGAAGCGATACTTCAGCTGGGCGTAAAGACTTGCATTATACAATCTCAAAACCATTGAACCACTTGATTGCACATGAAGGCAGCTCACGTTCACAAGAACGGCGTCTCGGCGTTTCTAGGCTACTGACCAATGGAAGGATATTTCAATCAATAAACCGACGTGTGCCGCGACGTTGATCCGCGACCTAGCCAATGAGAGCTGCACGTTCATCTTTAGTTTCTCCATAGGTTATTTCAAACCTTTTGAAATTATACCTTTGTAAATAAGAATTCCATGAAGTTACATGTGTACATCACCATCATCTTTAGAGGCATTTTTAAGAGACCTCTCTTAAAAATGCCTCTAAAGAATCAGAAAACCGCAGCCAAATAACAATTCCCTAGAGGGTTGTTGTGTTCCTGTGTGTGAGTGAGGTCACCAGTAAGCTCCTAAGGAGTTGCTGTGTAAGCAGCAGAGGAGGCATCGCGCGAGTGATACTCAATATATTGCACGCGTTAATAGGCTAAGGTAACTGCTTTACATCAGGTGGACCGTATGCTTGCATGACTCCCGATGTTGTATAAAAAAAAGGGCATATTATCTACAAATGGCGATTAACAAAGGAGACTCGCATTTGAGCAGAGTGGTGGAGTATGCTCTAAATCCCGTATCCCTGCAGTGGGATAAGTAATGATGTGGTAACTATCTATCTGTCTATCTATAACTTCACGCCAAATCCCTTGCGGGTAGGCAGAGAGAACGGAATGCCATGTTACTCGATACTTACAGACTTCACTCGCTTCTTTGCTTTCTTTAATGCACGCTCGCCGGTTTCTAAGGCTCTTGACATCACCTTCTGATAAAACACTATCAATTTGATCATAGCCTAAGCCTTCCTCGGCTCCTACATCCTTCTTACATTCGTATTATTACTGTAAAGATGATTAATATTACTATTTTGTCGTCAGGTGCTGGCCAATTGCGCCACCCCCCCTCGTCCAGTGGGTGCCGTAGGAGCAGGAGGATTTGGATGACGGGCAGCACCGTCATCTCGTTTCCTTATGCTGCGATCGCTAACCCACCTGCCAAGCGTAGTGATTATGGCAATCCCAAAAGGGGGTGGCCTATGTTCAGCAGTGGACGTCCTTTGTCTGAAGTTATGGTGACGATGAATATAGTATGTGAGCAGTGATAGTCTAGTGGATAAAGAAATGGCCTTGTGACCAACAGGTCCTCAGTTCGAATCCTGGCGAGTAACATTAAAATTCTTGTTTTTTATGTACATATTTGTAATTATCCTATAGAGGAAACCTACACGACCAAGAAATTATATTTCGCATGACGCGTAACCTTATCTAAGAATGATCTGTGGGCCGATTCTACTAAAAACTGCAACTGCACTGCAGCGCGGCGTGTGTCAAAATGCGTACATTTTGACGTTTCGGTATTCTGTTAAACGATCTGACAGCAGCGACGTTGCAGGAATGTTGCAGTAAATGAATCGCTATTCTGTTAAAAAACCTGCACTGCAACTGCACGTTTCCTGCAATATAATCGTATTCTGATAAATTGTTTTGACATTTGTATACCGGTGACAGCAGTTTTGAAGGAGTTTACTTGCAGTTTTGTTAACGTTACTCTTGAGCAACTTTTGCGAAGTGAAATTAATATTCTGAGGCGGTGAATTATATTTGCTTTGTTTTGGGAGATGTTTGTGGATAAATATAATTAAGTAAAGCTTCTTTTCGGTAAGAAATACCTCCACTCCGGCAACCAAGGTCAATAGTGAAACTATAGGATTCAACATTAAATAAAATTCAGTTTTATTAGTTTGAAATATGGCAACATTTTAGGTTTTAAGTAATTTACTTGCAGGATACGCACAGTTGCAGGGTAGTTGCAGGGTAGTTGCAGTGCCGTTGCAGTGCAGGAAATTTTATTAGAATACACCTATCGGCACTGCACTATTCCTGCACGACTCAAGTGACAGGCGTAAACGTGCAGTTGCAGTTATTTAGCAGAATTGGCCCACTGGCTTGCCCTCTGGGTTGCGGAGGTCTGCCGGCCGTCGCTCCATGTAAAAATCAGTATCTTAGCCTAATCCTTAGGTTTAGGTAGCGGACACCGCCGATCCTAATGGATTAGGAAAACGGGATAACGCTAAGATGAAGAATATGTTCACGCCGGGCCCCTTGCGGGGTAGTCAGATCGAACCGAGCGCCAGAAGACGCGATCCTTACACACCTCACTCGCTTCTTAAACATTCGTAACTTTTCTCACGCACGCAAGCCGGTTCCTAGGGCCCCTGACTTCACCAATTTGGTCATGGTAGGTGAGTGAACATTACTGCAAAATAAGAAGATACACAGTTAAAACGCCAAAATTCTCACCTAAAAATCGGCATTATTTTTACTAGAAAAAAAAATACCAATTAAACTTTGTCTAACCAAAAAATTCGGCGAAAAGGATACCCACGTCGAAATTCTTCCGTGTCCACTCCGATCAAAGGCGGAAATTATGAAATATTTAAAAAGCAAACGGAAAAAAATGATACCTACTCCGGATCCCTCGCATTCTTCCGTTTGTGTTGAATTTTTTTCTTGGGGTGGATTTCAGAACCCTTCCCGAAAGAAAACTCGAAACAAAACATAGTTTTTTTTTGTTCAAACTCCCACATTTTAGATTTAGAGCCAGTCAATAAATTTGATTAATTTTTTTTTTTTTTGAAAATAGCTTAATTTCAAGAGGGCGCATCAAAGCAACCCGTCTGGGGAAGTACCTCCACCTCACAGAAAACCGCAGCCAAATAACAACTCTCTAGAGGGTTGTTGTGTTCCTGCGTGTGAGTGACGTCACCAGTAAGCTCCCAAGGAGTTGCTGTGTAAGCGGCAGAGGAGGCAGCTCGCAAGTGATATCTACTTAATATATCGCAAGCGTTAACAGGCTACGGTAACCGCTTTACATCAGGTGGGCCGTATATTTGTATGCCTCCCGACATATATAGATATGTATATTAAACGTTTTATGTAATTATATATATTTACTTAACTGTAGAATTCGTTATTCTTGTAAGAAGTAACTTTTATCATTTTCTTCGATCGATCGAGGAAAACTTTTTTTACTACCTACTGGGATTTGAATTTTTTTGCCTTTTAAAAATTAGTCAAAATGCGTAAAAAGTGGTAATCAATTGGAGCCAGGTCTGGTAAGCACGATCGGCGAGTTTCTATCTAAACTTCCGTAGATTTGAGATTGTATTTGACGCTATATGTGAACGAGCGTCCTCGTGAAGAAAGAATGATTAGGGCAGTTGTCAAGTCTCTATTGTTTGACAGCGAGCTTGTCTATAATCATTTGCAAGTCTTCAGTGTGCCTCTTTTATTGTTGTGCCAGGTCTCAAGAAGTTATATTATAACAGTGCTAGCATAAACCCACCATAAACTCACAAACAAACTTTTTTGACTCATTACGTGTTTGGGACTGCCTCCAAAGTTACAAACCCTTACCGAAGGCCGCGGAACCAACAACCAGTCAACCAACACATATCTTCAAGTCATAATTTGCAACAACCTCTGAGGGATGTTGCGATTATGGTATCAAGATATGTGGCTTATCTTCAGAACCAAAACCTGCCTTTCCTTGCCTCACCTGTAAGTAAAGTAGGGAGAACGAAGCTTGCTTTACCTATTAGCGAACGAGACTGTGCCAAAATAGAGGTAGGGTACAACAATATAATAAATGAAAGGGTCCTGGACTGAGTAAGAACCTTTTTTACACACCTGTTTATACATTTGGGAAGATATCTAATAGTGTATATCATTATTATTGTAGGTTTTTATATTCCCCGGCCTTTTGTGCGATGTTGCAGACGCCATGGTCACGGGATGCCTGATCGCGGTAAGTCCCGTACGTACAATAATAGTGTAAACAACCGTGAAAGTTTAAAATTATACAGTGTATATCATAACGTCACGTTATTTGTGAGGTAGGTACAGAGAACCAAGCGGGATATGATTCGGGATATACGTCACCTCATCTAATAGACAGGAGACATTTTATGTACCTATTATGGTACATAAAATGTCTCCTGTCCCCTGCACTATGCGCCAGTCTCACTGTCGTGTGTTAATTGTTTGTTATTCATTATATTCGGCTTCAATTGCCCTTTTGTCTCGACCATTCTTTTCATAGCCCGCATTATTTCGAGGGCTTTCTTCCAGCAAACGATTCCGTTCATTTTTCAGTCTTTTCAATGGCGTACCGAATTGTTTTCCTGCGTCATCATTAACTTGCTGAATTTTACTTTTTTTTACTTATGCGACGTCCGTTTTTTGGCAGAAATGGCGTTAAATTTTAATCAAGTTTTTTTTGTCGCTGGCTGACTTAATTGGTGACACAATGAAAAAATATAATAATCGATGTAAAAAAAAAACTTTTGGGACCTGTACTGAGTGCTTTATGATTCAGACAACCTTTGTAGATTGCAAACAATATTGATATTTTCACATGTTGATTTTATGGTATCACACATCCCTCAATAAAAGAGCCTGATGTTCAGACTGGTCAATACGCCGCAGTTAATAAGCGCAAAGTACAGGTAACCATACATCAGTAAGTATATGGCAACAAACAGCACTTCCTGCAAGAGCCCCTGATATTCAGATTGGTTAATACGTCACAATTAATAAGGGCAAAGTACAGGCCACCACATAAGAGTAAGTTTATGGCACCATAGAGCCCTTGATACCTCCCAACGTTGTATGAAAAAAGAAAATACATCACTCAACTCCATCGCGATTTCCTCCAAAGCCGCTGTTAGATCGGATGTTAAATAAACCTGTGATTTGACATTGTCAAATGAATAGAACCCACATTGAAACTATCCTGCGCTTACGTTTTTTAGGGTTCCGTACCTTAAAGGAAAAACAGAAGCCTTAAAGGATCACTTTGTAGTCCGTCTGTCTGTCTGTCAAATATTATTATTATTATTATTATAATCAAAAGATACGGCTGTTTATGCGCATATTTTGATACTCGCAAGGGAATCAAAACCTATCCCGTTTATCTAGAATCATGAAATTTGGTAAGATGCAATGTTTTGTAGCACAAGTAAAGGAAAAAAATCCGAAAACCGTTAATTTGTAGTTCTATCACAAACAAAATACTTTTTATGCAACAATAATTTGTGAAAAAAAAATTTTTCGGAACCCTCAGAGCGCGAGTCGGACTCGCGCTTGACGGCTTTTTTTATATAGACTTTTGTAACATGAGTACTAGTGAACTTGTACAGTAATGAAAAATCTCAAATGTAACACGTTTATGTACTTTTTGGAACACATGAAGGTAATCATGTAAAATTCACTGACGTTTTACGGGTAGTATTTAATTCAAGATTTAATTTTTCATCATTCTTCCAGAACATCTAGAATTGAGAATATTTAAGGTAAGGTAAGGTTCTGTACTGAAGACTTGTGCTGTATGTACTGAGATCCTTTTGCCTCACCCCTTGCGGATAAATATAACAAAAACGGAATAAAGGAACGACATTGGAAGCTATAAAATACTCTATTATTTGATGGTCAATTGACAATAAATTTTAGGACGGTATTTTATCCACTTTGACTATTATCATCCCCATCATTTCAGGCCGTATTCGTCCACTGCTGGACATAGTGCTCCCATATCTACACTTATCGTTTCTCCATAGAATATTTAGTTCATGCCCTCGAAGTTGTTTAAAAACCGCACCGTAACGTAGTCAGGGACCACGTTTTAAATATGTAGATATATTTGAGTTAATTATGTCGATGTTACCAAATTTTGGAGAGTATTAGTAGAGTATTTATGCAACTTGTGTCATATTTTTCTTGAAGCGCGCAACTACTACGGTCGCCACCGTCTGAAAAACAGCGTCGTGGCTCAACTGAGTTGCGGCATTATGCGGAAGAAACAACTTTTTATTTTGTGTTTTATGTATCTTTTAAGCTTTTCTTTAGTTTTATTGTCATTTATATATAATTATGTAATGCTTTATGTTGCAGCAGAAATAAACTAGTTCTTTCTTTTCTTTCGTTTTTGTGTCGAAAGTGGCACATACTGGTCGTAGACTTTGTTTTGTAAGGGAATCCAACTACCAAGTCTTTGTGTTGAATAGCCGTTACTAACCACTAGACTGAGGGCCTGTGGACAATAAAACAAAATGGTAGCTTTCATTTTAGTAGGAATAATGATTTTTGCGACTAAGCACCCCAAAAATAACAATTATAAAAACCTGATCAGCGAGGAAGCGATTTCCCGACCTCACCTTTATTATTCGAAAGCGGGACGTTAAGTTTGTCCCGCGGGACGTGGAATTTGGCATTTGGAAAAAAATGCGAAAAACAAAATGGAACGCTCGGTACTAATCTAAATTAGTATGGTTCGCATGGAAATATTAAGTTTTTTTTTTGTTTTAAAACTTTATTAATTGATGTAATGATAAAAATAATCTACAAAAGAATAATGTTATATTAAAATTACATAAATTTTGCTTATCTTTTCATTTTATATATATTGATTATGTATATATAAAATTCCGCTTCTTAATCCATTAGGATTGACGGGGTCCGCTATCTAAGCCTAACGATTTGGCGAAGATACTGATTTTTAAATGGAGCGATTGCCGTCTTACCTACACAACCCAGAGAGAAAGCTTTTCTTATGTCATACGTCTTTCGGAATGTAATTTCTTGGCGGGTTTCCACACAAAGTTTTCTTTCATCGCCGGCCAAGTGATAATTAGAAATAGGTAGATAAATCGGAACAAAAGAAATTAGTAATAGGATTCGAACCTCCTACTGTCCTACTTGCCAGGACTGGAACCCGGGACCAGTGGGTCAATAGGTTTTGTAAAAAATCGGCCAAGTGCGAGTCGGACTCGCGCACGAAGGGTTCCGTACCATTATCTATAAAAACGGCAAAAAAACCACGTTTGTTGTATGGGAGCCCCCCTTAAATATTTGTTTTATTTTAATTTAATTATTTATTCTTAAAGTGAAGTGAAGTGAATATATAACTAAATATTCTGTGAATATTTAAAGCGTTTACCTGTTGCCGTTATCAATATCCAGCAAAAATGAGCAAAAAAAATCACGTTTGTTGTATGGGAGCCCCCTTAAATATTTATTTTATTCTATTTTTTAGTATTTGTTGTTATAGCGGCAACAGAAATACATCATCTGTGAAAATTTCAACTCTCTAACTATCACGGTTCATGAGATACAGCCTGGTGACAGACGGACGGACGGACGGACAGCGGAGCCTCAGTAATAGGGTTCCGTTTTACCCTTTGGGTACGGAACCCTAAAAAAATAAAGTGTCCATTCGTTCTTTCAATGTGTAAAAGCGTCTAATGAGTGAGTGAATGAATGAGAGGATGTGTTATTAATTAGTGTTTAGATCCATACTTGTATACAAAGAGAGAGATAGAAAGAAAAGGAAAACATTTTTTTTTATACGACGTCACATAGTAAAGAAGCCTATCTACGGATGATGAAAAGCGGTTACCGTAGACTATGCTAGCAACGAAAGGGAATGTCTCCAACGCGTCCCCACCCCCCTGTCAACACAGCAACTCCTCATCTTCTAGTGACCACACTCACTCGCAGGTACACAACAACACTCCAGGGAGTCGTTATTTGGTTACCGTGTTCTGTCAGGTGGAGGTACTTCCCCAGTCGGGCTAACATGCCCTAGATTTGCCTCTTTCTTCGATATTTTTAGTCATCGCAATACCATCGATAATTTTTTAGTTTCTTCATACTTCAATGACTTTAAATATGTAGCCAAAGTAATTTTACAGTTTATTATTTTGTGGGTAAAAGTATATAATTTTTGATATAAATAAGGTCCTAGAAAAATATGAAATATTTGACGTGCTCGGTGGCTCAGTCGAGAATGACGCGACTTTGACGCGAACACTCGTGGGTTCGATTCCCACACAAGTCAAACATTTTGTGTGCATGAACATGTCTGTTTGTCTTGGTTTGGATGTTTTAAGAGAGGTAGGGCGCATCAAAGCAGCCCGTCTGGGGAAGAGTACCTCCATCTCACAGAAAACCGCAGCCAAATAACAACTCCCTAGAGGGTTGTTGTGTTCCTGCGTGTGAGTGAGGTCACCAGTAAGCTCTCAAGGAGTTGCTGTGTAAGCAGCAGAGGGGGTGTCGCGCGAGTGATACTTAATATATCGCAAGCGTTAATAGGCTACGATACCCGCTTTACATCAGGTGGGTGGTATGCTTGTATGCCTCACCACGTAGTATAATAAAAAAAAATGAAATGTATTCTCGAACAAGTGTTTAAAAGGTGGTTGATCTCGGAAGTCGGGATCCTAGCGGCGTTTAGAGCTTATTTGAAACTAATTAGTGTTTGGATTTATCTGCTGACGTTACCTAATCGGAACCAATACCTGCCTTGTCGTCTATTTTTGTTTAGTGATAATATTATAGCAAAAAGTCCATTAAGATTACGAGCGCCCTGAAAAACATTGAAACTCTTCTGAAATTCACAAAAATATATATTTCGAACACGGGGAAAATAAAGAAAACCGAACAAGTGGAAGGCGGACTCGCGTACGAAGGGTTCCGTACCGCCGTGTTAAAAACCCCGAAAGAACACACTTCTTGTATGTTCTTGTACTCTGCGAAAATTTCAACAATCTATCTATTACGGTTTAAGAGATACAGCCCTACGACAGTCGTACAAACGGACGAGCTGGCATCCTTTAAGTACGGAATCCTAAAATGGGTTTCTTCTACTATTGCAGGCTACCTTTTTTTAATGCAACGTCGGAAAGCATACGGCCCACCTAATGTAAAGCGGTGATCGTAGCCTTTGAACGGTTGTAACACATTAAGTATCTCTTGCGCGATGTCACCTATGCTAATAATACAGCTACTCCTAGGTACTTACTGGCGACCTCACTCACACGCAGGAATACAACAACTCTCCAGGGACTTGTTATTTGGCTGCGGTTTTCTGTGAAGGCACTTTCCCAGACGAGGATGCTTTGATGTGCTCTACCGTTCTTAAATTCTGTTTTATATCTCTTGGAGACAAACATGAGTGTGTCATCCGCTGCTGACACAGCATTTAACCAGGAGCTTACTGGTAACATCTTTCACTCGCAGGAAGAAACGAAACAGCAATTTGATCTAACCTGCTTTGTGTGCTTCCGCCACCAATTAGTTCATGCGGCCTAGCGCCGGCCGGCACCCACCCACTACTATTAGTACATGGTACATGCCGACGCTGCCATGGCTGCTCCGGTAGTCTCTGCATCAGGCGTTGTAGACGTTAATCGTAAGAATAACATGCTACAAGTGACAAATCCATCGCAGTGCCGTCCCTTATATTGAATTGAGGGTAAGGGACGGCACTGCGATGGATCAGCCGAGGCAGAGACTACCGGAGCAGCCATGGCAGCGTCGGCATGTACCATGTACTAACAGTAGTGGGTGGGTGCCGGCCGGCGCTAGGCCGTATGAACTAATTGGTGGCGGAAGCACACAAAGCAGGTTAGATCAAATTGCATGTAAATTTGACTCGCAAAATAACGCCTGAATCTATTAACTATGAAACGAAACAGGTTTTGTTTTTGCTCGTAGGTCCAAGGAATCTATGCAAGAGCTCGCACTGCGACACCGTTGTAACTCTACAGAAGCTCCAGTTACAAACCATACGACATCGTCCGTATTTACCTTGCTCCAATTAACTACCATTTTTTTCGTGATTTGATCAATTTTCTACGTGGTAAAAAATTTTCTTCCCAGGAGGCAGTACGAAATGCTTTCACACAGTTTGTCTAATCCAGATCCCCAGAGTTCTATCGCAAAGGCATAAATAAACTTCCGATTAGATGGCAGCAATGTATAGATAATGAGGGTAAATATTTTGATTAAATAAATGTGTTACATAAAAAAAATGAGTTTGAATTTCTCAGCACAAATCGGAATCGGGACACCGGAATCACCGTAAAAAATAATTACTTTGTATGTACGAATTTATCTCTCTCTCTCTCTATCTATAACTTCACGCCAAATCCCTTGCGGGGTAGGCAGAGAGAACCGAGCGCCACGTGACTCGATCCTTACATATTTCACTCGCTTCTTTAACATTCATTGCTCTTCTCATGCACGCTCGCCGGTTTCTAGGGCTCCTGACATCACCTTCTGATAGAACACGACCAATTTGGTCATGGTAGGTAAGTCTTGGCCTTCCCCGGCTCCTACATCCTTCCACTTTTGCATTGTATATCTGCTTCGTCATTCTTTCATCTTGCATTCTTTCTACATGCCCGAACCATCGGAGCATGCCTCTTCTTATTTCAACACCGAATACGAATACGAATTTATAGTTCATTCAAAAATTTCATGTACGTATTATGTTTTGCAAGCAACCAAAGAGCATTCACCGTTCATGTTGAATGTCTCTAGCTTTTAAATGACAACTATTAACTAAATAAAAGAAATGAATGAGAAAAAAGTTTTTTATTCCATAATAGAATAGTTCAAACGTCGATGACAAACAGGTCGAACCCTGGAGCAGCTCCCGAAGACAGGGTCTCGAGCTCGAGAGCTTGAGAGCACTCTACTCTTGTCATCTGTAGTGTTCCACCAATTGCTGGGAAATGACGAGTGGAAGGCAAACCTTGAGACCGATCGAAGTGTCCATTACGTGTGATACACTGCTATATTATATATATTTTTTTATGCCATCGGGTGAAAAATAAGCTTATTCGCTTGTTTATAAGCAGTTATTTCAGGAGCTGATAAATACAAGCTGCACACGATCAAGGCTTGCGGAAATTTAAGGGGAGGCCTACGAAAAGGTTTCAAATTTAATTAATATTAAATTAAAAATAGTTTGAATGAAAAAAAAAATAAGACTGGCTTGAGGAATCTTGACAATTGTGAATCCGCTCTGGGTTGGCCAGGGCAGAGCTGGAGACATAATTGTTTCAGGTAATTTATATAATCGAACATAATGTACGAATTCTACTAATATTAATTTATTAATACTATAATATTATGCAATGACATTATAGTAGTACCTACCAATGAGCCAATAAGTAATTGGATGCATGACACATCCTCTAGTTTTAAATACTTTAACATATTATTTATAAATATTATTATATATTATTTATAAAGGGTATTTTCTATGTATAATAAGTATGTATTTACGTATGTTTATCAGTTGTCTAGTACCCATAACACAAGCTTCGCTTACTTTGGAGCTAGATGGCGCTGTGTAATTTGCCGACAATATTTATTATTTTATTTATTATTAAATATATTCTGTCTGGTTAATAAATAAGTTTGTATTCGTATTATAAGTATAGTATTCATGGTGTGGAAGAGCGGCTCCTTCTGGCACTGGTGTCGTACACTTAAAAGAAGGAGTCAACCTCTCAAATCTGTAAAATAATTGGTTCAATAAATAAACTTGTTATTATTATTATTACTAATAAAAATGTTAGCAATAGCAATGGATTTCTATCAACGTACGTAATAGATCATTTTGTGCCAATTGGAAAATTCTACAAATCAACAGTTGTAAAATTTCGACATAAACAGCAGACAGTAACAACCCTTTGGAGGTCTGAAGGGCCCTCGGAGGCCCTCTGTCGAGCCGCTTCGAGGGCCGGCTTGTTTTGATTGTTTTCTGTGATTGAACTCATTATAGCTTTGGACAATGCAATTTTGAGAGACATTTTTGAAATTTTGTCGAGTGGCTACGAATTTCTTGTGTAGAAAGAAATAATTTTGTACATAATAATAGTAAATATAAATACTGTCAGACAAATTACACAGCGCCATCTAGCCCCAAAGTAAGCGAAGCTTGTGTTATGAGTAGGTACTAGACAACTGATAAACATAAGTAGATACATTTTTTTTATAAATACATATTTGTGGTACATAATGAAACACCCAAAACATGACAGACATGTTCATATGCACAGAATTATTTGTCCTGTGTGGGAATCGAACACACACAGGACGTTGGTGTCAAAGTAGCTTTACTGACCACTGCGCCATCGAGCTCTTCAAAAAATATCAGTATCAACATTTGTTTGTAAGAACTTTTTGTCCAGCGCCTCCACGGCTGGTCCTAAGGAAATGGTAATTTCCCTTTCAGATATCAGCTAATGGAGATGTAAGAAGACAGTAGACTTAAACCTAGAACCTCTTCAACCCCGTAGGGACATAGGCTCTCTAAGCGTATTTTACCACCTTTACCATGGTGAGTGCTCTGAAGAACTGTTTTCCCTTATCCCACCCTCACCCTTCCATCATACGAGTAGAACCAGACGTGCGGGCTTGCGATGTCATAGTTCCACGGTTGAGAATATCTCTCGCGTACCAAAAAGTTCGGCAACTCCCATCTTTGTCGTATCATTAAAAAGTGGAACACCTTGCCTGCCCATGTGTTCTCTCCTTCCTACAATATGGGATCCTTCAAACGAAGCGTGAAGAAGCATTTTGCGGGTCAGCATGACAGCGTCAACTGACAGGATACGGGATGTAGTATGTTGTCAGTTGCAGTTGCGATTTGGGCTCCTCTTTCGCTTACCATCAGGCAAAGAGGAGCCACTATGCTGAATTAATATAAAAAAAAACAGTTGGTATTAAAGAGAGTATTTGGTGATAAGATATTTGACGAGCACGGTGGCGCAGTGGTGAACGCTCGTGGCGTTGGAGTCAAAGTCGCGTAACCAAGCAAAGATCTGATCTTCCCCTTGGGTTGTGGAGGTCTGATGATAATCGATACATGCCAAAATTAGAATCGTAGTAGTATTTGATGAGCTCGGTGGTGCAGTGGTGAAACGCGCTGTTACGCTACTTTAACAACAACGCTCGTGGGTTCGATGCCCATAAGGGCAAACATTTGTGTGATGAATATGTCTGTTTGTCTTTGTCTGGCTGTTTTTAAGGAACGGCATCAAAACCCTGCAAGGAAGTTGGCGTGAAGATTCACTAGTAGTAATCATAAAAGTCACTTGCCCGTGGTGCATCTTGTCAATCCCGGTACCTCCACCTAACAGGAGATCTCTACAATGACAATTCACCCGGGAGTGGTGACTGCTTCATATCAAACGACCACCCAACGTAAACAGAACAATAAATTACAATTGGTCTATCTATCAAACCATGTTCTTTATGGGGTAGGCAGAGAGAACCGAACGCCACATGACTCAGTCCTTACACACCTCACTCGCTTCTGTTAGAGAAGCGAGTGAGGTGTGTAATTCATAGCTCTTCACATGCACGCTTGGTTTCTAGAGCTCCTGACATTTCTGATAAAACACGATAAATTTGCATATGGTAAGTCTTGATCTCCCTCGGCTCCTACGTCCACTTTCGTGTGACAAAAACCAATGAGACGCTAAAAACAATCAATTACACACACATGCAAAATAAACCATAAACAATGACTCACAAAATACAAGCAGCTCAAAAAATAAACGGTCAACTTTGATTATTGCATCATCGGAAGCGGTGCATGGTGAATAATCGAAATTCACCACATTAAATACATTCAAAGGCATAAACAAACATACAAACCCAAAATAAGAGTCAATTCGCAGTCGTTTCGATCAGTTCCCTTGCCAAAATCAATTAGACCCTTGTAATCAGCGAGACAACCTTCTCATTGCGGCCGAAAACATCAAAAGTCAATCAAAAGACATCTTAACGCCTCGCGTTTTGAGTATTTTTTTCGTTTCACCGACGACACAATTATATTTGTAATTCATAATCGTAGGATGCAAGGCGAAACAATTCGGATTACCCGAAATTGCTACCGCAGCAAAATACCAAGTTACTGATTATAGTGACTTTTTTCTTAGTTTTCGATATGAAAAAAACAAAATGGTGGATATCAGCGATGCAGTGACCGCGGGAGCGGCGACATCAAAAGGGTTGCTGGCGAGATTCGGCGTCTCTTTCCTTCTTATTGGTTTCTCGGCGTTAGTAAAGGACGGGTAGATGATGGTGAAGATAAAAAATGCCCTTTGAGTTGGTATGAAACGGTGCCGGCGCATTTGTTACGTTTCGCGTCAATTGCGCGAATGTGCCGCGGTTTGCAGTGCGCGTTGAAATTGGCGAATGTTGTATATGTTCAAATGACCATATTATCTAAGCTAAGTCATTATAACCAAGTAGATAGAGTAGAGAGAAGTAGAAGGACCCCAGTAGCCTATTAATCAACTGGTCCTCGTTTCGAATCCTGGCGTGGGCATGTACCACTAAATTCGTTCCTCCACCTCACAGAAAACCGGAGTCAAATAACAACTTCCTAGAGAGTTGTTGTGTTCCTGCGTGTAAGTAAGGTCACCAGTAAGCTCCTAAGGAGTTGCTGTATTAGCAGCAGAGATGGCTTACTACTTAATATTTAATACTTGATGTATTGCGAGCGGATCCCGCCAATCCTAATGGATTCGGAAACCGAATAACGCTAAGAAGAAGAAGAATTATTCGATACGAGCGTAAATGCAAAGAGCTATGAATGTTAATGAAGTGGACCAAGTTTTATGGCGCTCGGTTCTCTCTGCCTGCCCCGCAAGGGACCTGGCGTGAAGATATACATATACATACATACATAATATATTGCACTTACTTGTTATTTCCTGGTTGATAACATTGTTATACTTCATTCGAATTGCGAAGTCCTATTGAAAATTAAAATTGTTGAGTTACTACAATGGCGGCCGGGCTTCCTTCTGCGTCTTAAATAATAGGTTATTATATAAAATTGCTTTATTTTTTTCAGGGATGACATACATAATTTTTAATTTGACATAAAGTCAAATTAAAAATCCTTATCCAACAATAAAATGTGATCCAAATCATTAGAGCTGTTTTGAGATACACTTACTCTTAAAAAGCAAATAGGTACCACACCGACCCTAACACATCCCACTGCTGGGATGCGGGTCTCCCTTCAATCGAAGGGGTTTAGCATACACCTTAATACTGCTCAATTGCGGATTGGCAATAAAAACTTTTTTTTTTGTGATGTAATTACAAATTTACGATTTTCTGATGTTTCCTTTACTTGTGCTACATGGCATTGCTTCTTATCAAATTTCATGATGTCAACGGGAAGTACCCTATAGGTTTTGATTCCCTTGCGAGTGTCAAAATATACGCGTAAACGAGGCATGAACAGCCGTAACTTTGATTGCTTTGACTTAGGAGTTTGATTTTTTCACTGCTCGAAGGGATTGCAGACATGAGTGTTTGATATTAATTTCAGCTTGGTAGCTCCCCTGACCCGCACCTGAGAAAAAGGGTCTTGACAGACAGCCAGACGGACAACCGATAAAGGTTTTTCCTTTCGAGGTACGGAACCCTAAAAATACTAATTTGTAATAGTCTCACTACGTGTCTACATGTCTCTCACTACATTCAAATTGATTATGTTTTACCAGAAGGATAAGAAAAAGATATCAGATGCCCTAAGAACTTGCGAAAAGAGCTATAAATTTTAACGAAGCTAACAATTTGTGTTAGAAGTTTAGAACCTCTTTCTGCCTATACCACAATATCTTAGTGTGAAGATTTAGATACTTAGATTTGTTAACCAAATTTCTTTGTTTATCATCTTAATTCGTATTCGTCCACTGCTGATAATAGGCCTGCCATTCGTCTAGATCCTGTGCCACCTGCATCCATCGACTCCCTACAAACCTCGCTCCATCTAGTGGGGGGTCGTCCCACACTGCGTGTACCAGTACGGCGATGTCATTCGAGAACCTTTCTTCCCCACGGTTATCGGTACTACGAACTAGGGTTGGCCCTAAGAATAAGTCTTTGGACTTATCTTTTGGACTATGTCGGATACCTGAACTGAGGCGTGACCATTAGCCGTATTAAAAGAAGGGAAGCTTAAGGTCGCTCAGCGTGCTATGGAAATAGTTATGCTCGATGTTTCTCTGCGTGATAAAATTACGATATCCGCAGCAGAATTAAAGTTTGTGTTTTTAGAAGGTGATATCAGGAGCCCTAGGAACCGAGAAACATGTGCGAAAAGTTGAGTATGAATATTACAGAAGCCAGTGAGGTGTTTAAGGACCAAGTCTTATGGCGCTCAGTTTTCTTTGCCTACCCGGCAAGGGATCTGCATAAAGATATACATTTATTTAGGTTGAAGTTAAACTATTAAAATTACGATTTTAATCCAAGTATAGTATAAAACGCGGTGGTGGAGCCGTGGAGCATAGAACACCAATGAAAGAGTAAAGCAAATTCCTTCACGACTTAGCCCTTTGAACATAAAAAGGTTTTACAGGAAAACTTTTAATCAGGGTCCATCTGAATTACCATTTGGTTAAGAACGATACTCGATAGAAAATTGTATCGAGTTAAAGCGACAAAAATTGCAAAGTAAAATGAAAACCACGTTATCAATGCGTGCGGGCCATATGGGGACGCTCAAGGTCGCTCAGCATGCTATGGAAAGAGCTATGCTCGGAGTTTCTCTGCGTGATAGAAATGAGGATATCCGCAGTAGAACTAAGATAACTTACATAGCCGAAATGAGCGGAAGTGGCAATAGGCTGACCATATAGTTCGTAGAACCGACAACCACTGGGGAAGAAAGGTTCTCAAATGGCATCCCCATACAGGCAATGTGGGACGACCCTCCACTATATGGAGTGACGACCTGAAGAGGTTTATAGGGAGTCGATGAATGCAGATGGCACAGAATCAAGATTAATGGCACTCTGGAGAGAAGGTCTATGTTCAGCTAGCAGTGCAGTAGTGGACGAATACGGGCTGAGACGATGATGATGTCAATGCCTCACTGAAGACCAAGTCATGTCAATTTTTCTCTTTGTAGAGCTTTTGCTCAGGGTAGATGCATTTTTTTCTCCTCCTTCATAGTATTACAAGAAAGAGAATTCCAGCTGTGGTTTCCCTAAGGTGCATGTTCTGGAGCATAAAGTTGATTATCATTATATTAACAATTTCTTTGAACCATCGTCGGACTACCTCTTTGACCTACAATAAAGTTGTGTGACTGTGACTGTCCTTACTATTATTACCTTCTATATCATTCTGTTCTACGAGAGCTTCATCTTCTATCCGTTCCGTCTAATCCATTGGCGGATTGGCGGGATCCGCTACCTAAGCTTAAGTATTTGGCGAAGATACTGATTTTTTACAAGGAGCGACTGTCGTCAGACCTCTACAAGCCAGATCATCCTCAGGTTAGGTCACACGTTTTTCGAAATATAATGTCTTGGACGTACGGGTTTCCTCACGATGTTTTCCATCACCATCGAACAAGTGATAACTACAAATATGTACATAAATTCGAAAACACAAATTTAGTAGTACTTGCCAGGATTCGAATACTTGTCTGTTACTCGATAGGCCTATTCTTTATCTGCCTTATATTCTTCGAGCATACTTTTTGTCCTCTTATTCCGTTGATACCCTGGATTCCGACATTGGTATGCTTAAGAGTTCAGTAATCTAATTGCTTGACATTTATCCATTGCGTAATTACGACTTTCAAAATATTTCACTAGAGTTTAGAAGTGAAAACTACACGACTTCGTGCCACAGTGACATATGGTAATGTCCTAGCACTTGGGGACATCGGGCTTAAAAATGAAAGCATAAATCACGATCTTCGGCCCTAATTAATTCCTCCAGGCTTCGTTAGGGGAGTGTGAGGGGGTTGAATTATTTGAAAAAGTTTCACCTCTTTTAGCTCTTTCATTATCTTTTGCTATTCACCTGTGTTCGTTCGCTTTACGGTTTGTTTAGATAATGACTTCGGTTTGGTTTATTGTTGACTTTCGTTTTGTAGTTTTCTTTGTTACTGTCTCATTCCTACACCAATAATAAGGTAATAATTAAATTAATTAAGGTATTATTTTCAACACATAGACAGAATGCTGGAAGAAAGAATTGGATATAGATACACAACGCGAAAGTAGAAGGATGTAGGAGCCGAGGAAGACCAAGAGTAAGTCTTGGTCTTCCTCGATCGTGTTTTATCAGAAGGTGATGTCTGTCAGCCCTAAAAACCGGCGAGCGTCCATGACAAGAGCTACGAATGTTAAAGAAATGAGTAAGGTGTGTAATGGCCGAGACATGTGGCGTTCAGTTCTATCTGCCTCCGCAAAGAATATTGCGTCAAGTTATAGATGACAGGTAAAATTAAGGTATTACCAATATCAGTTAATGGAATGGATGGGCCATTCCATTAAATTGGCTCAGTGTCATAGGATTGTATTATAAGATTTACGTACTTATATTTTTTTCTCTCCGTGAACTGCATTTGGTGTATTTTCAGGAACACCGTTGCTATATGAATTCTATTATATTTGTCTGTGCGTTTGTCCGCTTTTTTTTCGAATATTCGAATTTTGACTTCAGATTCAGCATAAAAAAGTAGAATAGGAATGGTCAGGAACACCGTTTCTATCTCTTAAGGAACATGGTCAAAATGGCCGACAAATTAAAAAAAAATATTGAATTGTTATATAAATTGTTGAGCCAGGTGTTCCTCTGGCAATGCAAGCTTGTGCATTCTCAACTGGTTTATCTTGAAATAAACAAATAAAGTAGAAGTGACAGCACCTTTGACAATAAACAAAACACATCTGCTCAAGGAAAAATAATATGCTCCGCTTTATTTGATTCATGGCAAAGAAAATCCTATAATTACAAATATTCTTGTTTATAAATATTAGAATTCAGACAAAGAAAATAATAAAAGTCATCTCCCAGAACAGCATGTTAGAATCTCAACTGTTTGTAACGTAATGATCTAGACAGAAGACAGATATTTTCTGAGTGTTTTATTCATAGATGACATTTATACAACAATAAAAATCTACTTCTTGGTCTAAACCCCCAATACTGACTTAAATTTGAAACCGCCACATCAACCCCTACTCATCCCACTGCAGGGATACGGGTTTCTCTTCATCCGAAGGGGTTTAGAGCGTACTCCACCACACTGCTCAAATGCGAATTGGCGGAGGCCAGTGTTTTCAAGCCGCCCGAGGGCCACTGACTTAGCTAAACGACTGTCTTCTATCGACAACAGCCGGGACCGACGGCTTAACGTGCCCTCCGATGCACGGAGAAACTCGAGATATATAAACCCATCCACAGACAGGCTGCGGTCGATGTTGCTTAACCTGCGTGTTTGGTTAGAATGACACGCACAACGACTCCATCGTGCTCTCTCAAAAAAATAATGAATTTGAAAAGTTACAAGTAAATCGCTTAAACAACGCTTGTTACTCTTTTCGTTTGCTACGATATAATGAATATAATGTATATAAATTTACATATTTAATTTTTTTTTTATTATTTCATAGAATATGATTCAATATGTTGTGCCGACTCTTATGTCACTATACGGAACTACAATCAATTGTAACTAAATCAATCTTTGTACCGTTCTTATCTCGTACATTATAAGAGTTGCAATCAAACTTCGAATTCAAGCGTGATCTGCTTAGTTGTACTGTTTCCGCCATGAAAATTTAAGAGCAATACGTTACAAGCTATGTTATTTCAATCAACATCCAGTCCGTTGCGGGATAGGCAGAGATAGCCGAGCTTCTGTAACGTCCATAGCGCTTTTCTCTCCAAAATTAAATAAATAAGTAAATAAATATTGTCGGACAAATGACACAGCGCCCTCTAGCCCCAATGTAAGCGAAGCTTGTGTTATGGGTATTAGACAACTGATAAACATACATAAATACATTTTTTTTAAATACATACTTATTATACATAGAAAATACCCAGACCAAGACAAACAGACATGTTCATGCACACAAATGTTTGTACCGTGTGGAAATCGAACCCACGAGCGTTGGTGCCAAAGTAGCGTAACAGCGTGTTTCACCACTGCGCCACCGAGCTCGTCAAATCTCGTCAATTATTTGATTTAAATTTGTTTTATCTATACCGACTGGCGAAACTATATTCTGCCTCCAGACACATGTTTAAGTTCACTTTATGGTCCAAAACCTCCATCGGCTTATCAAACCACGAGATCAATGGCAGCAAATCCCAAATCTTTGTCACAAGCATCTTTTTTACCAAAACTTTTTGCTTCAATTGTGCTTTCCAGACTAAAAAAAGTTAATCCAAATCTCACAGTCGGCGAAGCACATCTTGTATTGATGGGAAACACTCCAAGTCACAATTCATCAGCTTTTTGCCTAACAACTTTTAATATAAAATCATCTGAGGCATTGACAAATTTAAATTTTCCCTCTGTAAAACGTCCACGCAGTCAAAAGCCTTTCTTAAGTTTATCGGCTTAAGTATCAATAAGGTTGTGATATAATTTTGTGGGCAGTGAAAAATTTGTTTCTATATTGATGCGTTCAATTCAATGTTTTCTGTGATTGCAATTTGTAATTTAGACTCAAAAGTGATCAGAGCAACGTTGAAGATTGTTTGCGATATGTTTCAAGTTTTGTTATGGACACGAATATCATGGACAATAGGTAAAGAATCGATAAGGTCGCTTTGAAATTGATTTCAATCACTCAGACAGTAGGTGGCGCTTTAAATAAGGATAATACTTACAACATGAACTGGCTGGCAAGATACTCTGCGTGTCAATTCAAAAATAGATTTGAATAAAGACGTTGTTTTTGATATTCAAAGAAATAAAGTATTATTAGTTATTCGATGACAACGATGTATATAAACGCCAGCTAGAATAAGCTCACTATATTGTTTAAACGGTTGTGTTTAATAACTTATTAATTTATCATAAAGTGTTGATCGATAATAAAACATCCAAACGTTGGCATCTGCTCAATTACATTTATATAAAAGATATAAATGTAAGGATATAAATAAATAGCTAATATATACTAGTATTAACTTGCAATTCAATTGAATGTTAAGGCGTCTATAGACTAAATAGTATTGTTGGTCTCATCGACGTGGGGCCTCCGACACAAATAAAGTAATTCAGTTGGCATGCTCTACAATTTACAGGTAAATAGGCTAATTTAGGGTCAATTCCCACTGACAGAGCAGCGACACGCAGCGGCCGGCGGTGCGTGGTGCCGCGCGATATCACCTTTGACTAGTCGCTATAAGGCTACAGCGGCCTCGCGGCTGCTCTTTGCGCCGCGCTACCATTTTTATCGCATCTAATGAAATTGAACTTTTTTCTTTAGTCGATAAGATTCAATGTACTCGGTCATTTTTGTCACCGAAAAGTCGCTGCGCACCGCTGCTCCTTCAGTGAGAATTGACCTTTATAATAAAACAATATCTCAAAATATTCTTTCAATGCGCTCTCCCCTAAACTTACTATTTTGCGATGATAGCTTTTTTTTACCTTGCACCCGTAGAAATGATAGTATGAAATTGTAAAGTTGTCTATTATTCAATATATGGCAATTTCTTGGCATGTAACCGTTACGAAACATATACAGATGGGGATGCATTTCGGTGTTCAATTTTCAATTCATTTGCAAGTTCAGGTCGAAATACATAACGAATAAAATAAATAGAAAAAGGTATCAATTGATCCCCTCGACCCAAAAATATATTACCTACTGTTGTTTTTTTTAGGTATTGATATGTTTTGTTTTTGGCACATTCTTTTAGTTTTTCCTGTTGAACGATTGCAATAAGCATACATTTTCTATGACTATCATAGTAATAATTTATGATTAAAACAATATTTATTAATATGACTTTTAAAACAAATAAAGCGGAGTAACATTCTATGCAATTCATTAATCAATTTAAATGGATCAATACATTTCGATCATAGCGCCGACCCTTAGTGTAGGTATTTTAAAATACAATTATTATAAATATTAATATTATTATTATATTTTATTTTGATTCACGGGTATTATCCCGGTCATTTGATAGGCGTGCGCGGGGATAAGGATCCAACGAGTAGAGGCCTCTTTGAGAAGCTAGATGTAATGTTGTATAGCCGCCGTGACCTTGTCCAGGGGATATCAATGTGACAATATACCCATGAACCAGGTCACGGCAGGTATTGGGACTATTGCAAATGTGCTGGATATTATTGGGCTATTAAAATGAGGTCTGGAGGGATTATTAGTACTGGGCTATTACAGAAGAGAGACGGACATTATTATTATTATGAAAAGAGCTATGAATGTGAAAGAAGCGAGTGAAGTGTGTATGGACCGCGTCTTATGGCGCTCGGTTCTCTCTGCCTACCCCGCAAGGGACCTGGCGTGAAGATATACATACATACATTAATATTACCTATGTATCTTTTTATATCTTCATGACAATTTCTTTTTATTCAACGTCGGGAGGCAAACATGTATACGACTCACCTATGAACGCTTGTAATACATTAAGTATCACTCGCGCGATTCCTCTGCTGCTTACACAGAATCTCCTTAGGAGCTTACTGGTGACCTCACTCAAACACAACAATCCTCTAGAGAGTTGTTATTTGGCTGCGGTCTGCGAAGTGGAGGCACTTCCTTCGGTGTGCTTTAATACGCCTTGCCTCTTTTAAAAACACCTAGACCAAGAAAAACAGACATGTTCATGCACACAAATGTTTGTCTTGTGTGGGAATAGAACCTTCTTTAGTATTTATAGCTCTTTTACTGCTCGCTCCCTGGTTTTTAGGGCTCCCGATATCACTGTCTGATAAAATACGACCAAACATTCCTCCACTTTCGATCTGTAATCTATTTCGTTATTCTTTTCTCATACATTCTTTATAAATGTCCGAACCAACGGAGTAGCTCTTGTTATTTAATACCGATACTCTCTTTCGGACCAATTCTCTTTCTTACATGATCATTGCGAACATAATGTGCAAGTATGAGACCATCATGTTCTTTCTATCATACCTCCATGCTCCCCCTTCCACGTCCATAGGCTACGTTAACTGCATATCATCGGGCAAACCATGAATTATAATCAACACTTGTATAGCATGCCTTCATTTTGCAATAAACTCGAAACAATCCAAAAATGCCAACGAACGAAGTATGAGACTATAGACTTCTTCGTACAACAATCCACTCATTTGTAAATTGGACACCACGCATGGTTTCCAAATTACAGTAAAAATATTTCAATCTGTTATTCTAGTCTCAAGTTTGACCGTACATGGACTACTGTGGTCACCTTTGGACGGGAGAACCTGGATACCAGCTTGGATCTTGTGATGCAGACGAGCTGTGAGAATTGTTGATGATCCTAAGCTCACACACGATAGTGTTGCCTTGAGTTTGAGAGGCCGTTTGAAGCTAAGTAACGCCCTCATTTTGTTTTCATTAACAAAGCTGAATAAGACCAATTCCAAAAAAGCACTCAACACTAGCTCTGCGGAACCATGTTTTTTAAAACATATCTTGTATTTATTATCTACGCACAAGTGACCAAAATTGTAATTATTGCTTATTGTGGCCACTTATTAATAGCAGTAATCAAAATTATGACTAATTGTACATACGAGTAAATAATAAATAGGTACAGAATACTTCTCTTAAATAAATAAAGAAATTACGTAACCGCAAATATTTTAGAAAAGCTTCATCAATACTCCCTGTGTCCACAGTCCATAATCACATGTCCGTATATAATATTTTAAAGTTATAAATATTATAAAAATTCCCAGTATTTCCAAGAAAAAAAAAAGAAAATGCTTATAGTCTCAAAAAATCATATAAATACTCGTGTATGTTTCTACAGCGCCTGTAGTGAGCGTTTTTTTTTAAATGGGCTTTAATTTCAGCTTTGTTAATGAAAACAAAATACAGGCGCAACTTAGCTTTGAACGCCCTCTTAGATTTTGCCACGCGTTGTGTGTTCTATCGATTGTATAAGGGGTTCCAAGGAGTTGTTCGATATGATGCCAACAGCCTCGTTTTGCAATCGCTCCGCTCGCAAACGGCAGGAATTTTACCATACCTACACTGAAACTGCAATGGTCGCGTACTGTGCAGTTCCAGTGCGGAAGTTTTCCACCGAGAATTCTTAAACTAAGAAATGACTAGCTACAATATGAGGTTCTTAAAAAAGAAGTGGAGAAGTTTTTACAAGGTCGACATTCCATGGGCTACTATAATTGCTTACCATCAGGTGGTCCTTTGCTGATTACTTACTTATATAAAAATAAATTTATATGGCAAGAGCACACGCAGGGCCTGCTGTCGGCATCCTACGCTTATGCTCTTAAAGAGTTGCTGTGGTTGCAGCAGAGGCGGCATCTCGCGAGTGGTACTTAATGTATTGCAAACGTTCATAGGCTACGGTGTTGAGCGCTCGATGGCGTCGTTGCGCGTGTCGTTCTAACCGAACACGCAGGTTAAGCAACGTCCACTGCAGCCTGTCTATAGATGGGTTTATCTATCTCGAGTGATTCGGAGGGTACGTTAAGCCGTCGGTCCCGGCTGTTGTCGATAGACGACAGTCGTTAAGCTAAATCAGTGGCCCTCGGTTGGCTTGAAAACACTGGCCTCCGCTAATCTGCATTTGAGCAGCGTGGTGGAGTATGCTCTATACCCCTTCGGTGGAAGAGAGACCCGTATCCCTGCAGTGGGATGAGTAAAGGTTGATGTAGTGGTGGATAGGCTACGGTAACCAATTTAGATGAGGTGGGCCGTATGCTTGTATGCCTCCCGACGTTGCATAAAAATTACACTCTTGAATACAATATGGAATAACCCTGTGGAGGAACTTAGCAGACCTCCACGAAGTTTTGGATGACCAAAAGATGGCAGGATGGCATGAGCCAAAGAAGTACTTAAATATTATTAAAATTTAACGAGTTCGGTGGGGCCGCGACTTCACACCAACGCTCGTGGGTTCGATTCCCACACAGGACAAACATTTGTGCGCATGAATATGTCTGTTTGTAAATAATAATAATCCTTTATTATCATCACACAAACTTACATGCCAATAAATTTGTTTCTTAAAATTTGGTGTTTTTAATAGAGGTAGGACGCGTCAAAGCAGCCCGCTTGGGGAAGTATCTCCACCTCACAGAAAACCGCAGCCAAATAATAATTCCCCAGAAGTACCTACTTAAATCATTGATATCAATATATATATATTTACAATAAACTATGCCGACTCCAAAAACATTTGCTATGAAAAATTGTACTAAAAGGTACAAAATGATTATTTCTTCAAATGACTATAAACAAATATTATAGTATCTATTTGTGCTCTATCAGAAATTATAAATATATTTTTGACTACTTAGAATAAAGTCAATGTACTAGTACAATAATATACAATTAAAGTTATTTTTGGAGTCGGTGCTAGCCAAGCTTTTAAGCTTTTTTTTTGGGAAATTTCCTTAGATTTACCAAATATATTTAAAATTAAACCTATGTGGTTCGGTGGTCGAAATTCCACCATAATTCGTTTAATTTTTAAGTTTGAATCACTAATATATAAAGCACAAATATCTGTAAGACAAACTAAAACAATGATATTATCATAATTATGATTATTTTTGACATTCACTAAGACTACACAAATCATGTTAATCTTTTCTCAGTTTGACTACAGATTTTGATCATAAACGAAACAGTAGGTAGGTATATATTTAGGTACATATATGTATGTGAGTGAAAGCTATGGTAGTGTGTGAAATGTATTTTTTATTAATTTAATGTATTTTCCAAGGATTATTACTAAAAAAAAATTTGCGTACTGCACTTCTTCTCCATATAAACTTTAATTGTGCCAAATTTCATTCTTCTCCGTCCGCGTAATTTTCGTAAAAAGGGGTACAAAGTTTTTGCTTCACGTATCAATATACAAACATACACAACAAATGCGCTGGCACCGAATCCAAAAATAACAATAAATGTATAACTATTGTCCTACAGTCAATCAGGCTATCTTTGGCCCAGTTTGCACATAAAAAGTTAGACCAATGTTTAAAATAATACGTTACTCAAAAAGATACACTTGTTATGGTGGCTTTATGTAGCCTATTTCCAAAAAATTTACTCATTTACCAATAATCTCTAGGAAAACAGTTTCAAAATTCCATTTAACCACTGGGCCAATGTTAGATTGTGAGTTGGGCTTGGATTGGCCCAGGTCCCAATTGTAGGTTGTTTTTGCTTATTTTATTTTATTTAAAGCATTTTGCTAACATTGGCCTGCATATTTACCATAAAAACTACAGCTTGGAGCCATAGACAATAATAATGTATACATTCGTTTTCATTTATTAGTACTAAAATGGGTAAATAAATTGTTGCCATAGGAAAATCAACACAGTTTTTATTCAATCTTATTTTTTTGGTCAACAATGCGTTTTTAACTTATTTACTGACTTACCATATAGCTAAGATAATGAAAAAAGTATCAAAATAATTAATATTTTATTTAATCCTACATATCATGGGGTTAAACTTTGAAAAATTTCCATTCCATTCCATGACCAGGAAGTCGTCTTATATGATAAAATACCTTTCTTTCTCTGAATATTAGTGTCATTCAGCATTCGTATGATATTTGTATCATTCATTATACAAAACTGAGCCACGGCCTTTACCACGTTATAGCCAATCATGTGAAGGTCCAGTCTACCGTCATGTACTTCGTATGTCTCTATAGAAAAAAAATCTTCCTGTGCTATATCCAAACCACATTCTTCTTCATGTGTCTTCATCTCCTTCCTCTGCCCTTTCTTCACACTTATCGAATATATCTCCTCCCAATATTTTGAGAATTTTGAACTTTGGCCCGGGCTCAAGTTACCCTTATTCACCAGTAATAATTTACCTGTTCAATATTTATGGCAATATCATGGGAATTAGCTAATTAACTCTCGTAATTTTTGAAAGAAATGATAGATAGACACATATGAGACACTTTAAAATAACACTTGCCTCCTTAAGTATTCAAATGACAATACAGCAGACAACTTTTTGGCGCTTTCGTAACAAACCGCTCTATTCACACCACAGAAAAAAGCAACTGACGTCTCAACAATGGTAGATGTCAATTATTTGGCAGAATCTGAGCATTTACGAAGATATATTAGAATCGATATTTACAAATCTAGTTTGAAATACATAAAATCATAGCAAAAAAAAATCTATAATATGCATTTGAAATTTTGGGCCAATTTTATATTGAAGGCTTAAGTTACCCTGATCGACGGTAATACATTGATTTTATTCCAAGTAGTCTAAAAATATATTTCTAATTTCTGTTTGAGTACAAATAGACATAATATTTGTTTATAGTCATTTGAAGAAATAATCATTTTGTACCTTTTAGTGCATTTTTTATAGCAGATGTTTGTGGAGTTGTTCTTATTTAAAAAAAAAATATTCCAATAATTCAAGTGACATTTAACTCACTCTTACTTGACTCAATTAGTATTTTTGGTCTACTACAGTTTGATTCATGGACATTTTAACCTGGTCATTATAAATAGATATTTCGATAATATTTACGATAATTTTTAACGACGACAATGAAGGAGTTGATAACATAATATCTTTGAAAACGTTAAAACATTATAATATTAATAGTTTATTTTTATTTAGTAGTACATTTTCACCGCAGCCATAGGCACGGTGTTGTACTATGCAAAAACTCTTTCAAAAACTACTGAACCGATTTGTGTAAAAAGTCTGAGAGATCGGTGCTATATTATTGTTGGAACGAAACCATAGCGCGATTTAAATCGACGCCAACGCCATCTAGGAGCACAGCTACAAAATGCACACGCGAATAAAACACGATTAAACAAAAGTAAAATAGCTATTAGAAATGATATTTTACGCTGTATTTTTATATCTAGAAAAAAAATATATTTATTCGTGTATTTTCATATGAAAATCAAATGACCTTCGAGTTCAGATATAAAACAAATTAAAATATTAATTGTAAATTGTAAGTTTCACATACTTTTTTGTGAGTCGTATGCATGTTACAATGGCAGCCTGAATTTGCAAGTGGTGCACCCTGCCCATTATCAAATTAGGCAAAAAGGAATAGAGCTCTACCTCCATCATTATAGGTACATAAAAGAGAATATAGATTACGTATAACAGAAATAATAACAATAGAAATTATATATTAATAACAGAAATTGGGAATATATTTTTAGCCTACCTAGATTAAAATCAATTTATTAGGACAGTAGTTACAATTATTATTTTGACGAGCTCGGTGGCGCAGTTGTTAATGACGCAACTTTGATACCAATGCTCGTGGGTTCGATTCTCACACACGACAAAGATTTGTGTGCATAAACATAACTGTTTGGGTCTGGATGTTTTACAGAGATGTAGGGCGTATCAAAACAGCACGTTTAGGGAAGTACCTCCACCTCACACAAAAACCGCAGCCAAATAACAACTCCCTAGAGGGTTGTTTTGTTCCTGCGTGTGAGTGAGGTCACCAGTAAGCTCCTAAGAAGTTGCTGTGTTAGCAGCAGAGGAGGCATCACGCGAGTGATACTTAATGTATTACAAGAGTTCATAGATTAGGGTAACCGTTTTACATCAGGTGGGTTTGTATGCCTTCCGACGTTGTATAAAAAAAATATTCTGGCATCGACTTCAAATTTTTTTTTTCTGGTATTCATTTGTAAATAGGTTTACTTAGGCATTGCTACATTATCGCATTTACGTAACTTTAAATATTTTTTTGTAAATTTAAGGAAACTTCCTAAAAAGTATTAAATTTTCTATGCTGCTTTTTAAGTTACGCATAATATTGTATAAACATAACTTAAAAAGCAAAATTGATTTACTACCCGCTATACTAGAAATTGATATGTTAATTATACTTGTTTAAACTTTGTATATGTATTTAATTTATCATGAATATCCAGCAATTAAAGCGAGGAAACCGCTGAAATAAGGTATGGAGACGGAATGGGTACGATTTCGAACCAAGTCGAGGATATCCTATCTGACTTGCATTCTGGCGGGAAAGAAATGTATGGATATACCTTGTTCTCTCTGCCTCTGTGGATTGTTATTATTGTAATATAAAAGGTGATTTTTTTTTCATCTGGAATACTGAAGTGAATCTATACTAATATAAAGCGGGAGAGTTTGTTTGAATACGCTAATCTCTGGAACTATCTGGAGCTAACCGGTTTAAAAAAAAATCTTTTTGCACTTGATAACAAAATTTCTTCCAAGGAAGGTTATAGGCAACATCACGTAACGATACGACTCTTAGAAGCAGGAAAAAGAAAGTAACATCGCGAGGAGTTATGTCAACTATTGGCAAAGTGCGAGCGATACTGATTGTATTGCAAACTTGACTACGGTAGCTATTTTACATCAGGTAGGTCATATACATTTTTGCCTCCTGATATTCTATAGAAAAATACATACCGAATCAGATAAGGCGACCCGTGTGTGCTTTAAAAAATATGAAAAGATATTCAAGAAGCAATTACATTAACAAATATAATAAATTTATAAACTTACATGCGAATATACACGAATAAGTTGAATGATCTTGTTGCATACCTCTTTTCCTTTTATATTCTTTTTATAAATGTTATTTAAATTTTGTATTTGTCTTTGCTCTTTTTCTATGTCTTTTGTTTTCCTTGTCAAAAACGTATTACATAGGTATTGAAGTGCTACATATAATTTAGTATTATTTTCCATCTATTATTCCCTTTCTTATAATTTAATAAGTACAGTTCATTGCTTAGTCGTCTGCAATAATCTTGTATTAGCAATAAGAACGTGTCGTAAACAAAATGTCCGTACAAGCTTTCTGGACCACACAATACATTATAATGTATGGTATTTAACAATATAAGGACTGCGAGACAATCATATTATCTCAGATGTTTTTGTAAAATAGTCCTTTACTGCAAAATAGTAAAGTCAATATTCGTACATATATCA
Source organism: Pyralis farinalis (assembly GCA_947507595.1). Classification (NCBI taxonomy): domain Eukaryota; kingdom Metazoa; phylum Arthropoda; class Insecta; order Lepidoptera; family Pyralidae; genus Pyralis; species Pyralis farinalis. The sequence continues at coordinate 26,601,140 of OX382279.1, forward strand.
ACCAATTGCAGTTTGTAATAAAAAAATTGGGCTTTAACCGACATCAAAACGTAGGAGGTTTTAAATACCAGCCGTATTTTTGTGTGTTTCTCCATCAAATGTGAACTGACTTTGAAAATTCTTATTATATTGGGAAGGTCCTACTCCTAACGTCCAATCAATCCCATAATAAGAAATATTCACGCAACTAGATTTTGTCTACCAAATTAGAATTTTGGCTTTTTCATAGTTCACAGACTGTGGCACCGTATTAAAATGACAGTTTAAGATATAAGATTATCCTTTTCCTGTGTAATACTAAGTTAAATAAATAACTATCAATTTGAATTTATTTTCAACACTTAAATTACTGAATAGGTTAAGTAGCGAAATAAATTCAAGCAGAAAGTGGTGGGTAGCTCCGTTAGTTATACACAAAATACAAAAGTTAAACACAAAACAGTGTTGAGCAAATATACATCAGATGCAATGCATGAAAGAAGAATTACAATACAGATACAACGTGAAAATAAAAGGATGCAGGAGCCGAGGAAAGCCGGGACTTACCTAGCATGACCAAATTGATCTTGCCTTATAAGAAGGAGATATCAAAAGTTATAAACCGGCAAGTGTGCATATAAAGAGCTACGAATGTTAAAGAAGCGAGTGAGTGAGGAGTAAGGACCGAGTCATCAGGCGCTCTATTCTCTTTGCCTACCCTGCAAGGGATTTGGCATAAAGTTTTACATAGATAGATATCAGATATCATTCCATCTTCTTTCCATTAAACTATTACATAATTTCATCTATTTGGCTAATGATTGTCTAGTATCGCTCATTTTGACCAGGGAAAACATAATACTGCCTTATGTTGGAGCGTGTACAAAATAAGTTTGTTAGATATCTTTACATGACTGTACAATGTGTACCCGTACTATCCGCTAATGTATCCAACTTTGTTTATCCTTGGCATGGTTGGATATAACGAGCTAAGGGTCAGAAGGGAGCTCCGACTTGTTACTTATGTAATCAAGGTACTTCGCGGAAAAGAATATAATGCTTTATTTTTAGAAAGAATAGGCATATTTGTTCCTAATAAATACGTGTGGCGACGACGTCAGCCGCAGTTGCTGGCTGTACCACGTGCACGTACTAACCTACTGAGCGAAGCGCCACTGACGCGCGCATTTGGTGTTATCAATCTCATGGCTAACGAGTTGGACCTATTTTGTTGTACTATGAGTGAACTCACAAGGACTATACTTTTTGTCCTATGTTATAAAATGTAATTAAGTAGATATGTATAATATTCAGAATTACATATTTACCTATATGTATATTGCTACACTGTCGCATTAGGTTTTCACCAGTAAAGATAGTTGTAAGTTTGGCTAAATAAATAAATAAATAACGTACACTTTGACTGGTATGATATTATTTAATAATTTTAATTTATGTACCTATAATTCTAGCTATGATAAACACTAGGAATAAATAAACGCCTTATTAAAGTAAACGAACAGAGCTAGTGCAAATGGCGGCAAGTGACCTTGTCTTGGGACTGTCATCTCGTTTCCTACTTTTCTTAACTTTGATTACAAGTGTTGATGTAAAATTTTAGCGTGATACGAATTACATTTCTCTTCTTTTTTAGATCTTAGCGATACGACATATTTAATAACATTATTCGAAGCTAAAATTTTTTAATACTTTAATAGTTAATGTAGGCATGTCCTCATTAAGCCCGTCGGCCGACATCACCGCATACGTTTAGCTCACTTAAAGGCAGGTGATCGGGCACGGAATACCCGACGATATCCGTCACTAACTGTACTGGACGTAGGCACGCGACGCAGTAATATAATTCAATCGGTAATTGTCCATTTACAAGAGGCCCTGGAGTGGACCTAGAGGCGGCAAACTCTGTCTAAGGACCAGATTCGCCAATGACTTTTGTACCATCAACCAAGGCGTTTTTTAAGAGAGGTAGAGCGCATCAAAGCAGCCAGTCTGGGGAAGTACCACCTCCCAGAAAACCGCAATCAAATCTCCCTGGAAAGTTGTTGTGTTCCTGCGTATCAGTGAGGTCACCAGTAAGCTATTAATGAGTTGCCGCTAGCAAAGGCAGCATCGTGCGAGTGATACTTAATGTATTACCGGCGTTCGTACACGGTAACCAAATTACATCAAGTGGACCCTATGCTTGAATGAAATGGTAAAGTCATTATAGCCTGCTGACCCTTGCTGGAGTGTCACTCATGCACTGCCCACTAAAAATCTCTTAATGCCTTTCTTGAAGAAACCCATGCTGTAGTCCCTTAGGAAAACCTCGGCTGGGAGCTCTTCCACAACTCTCTCTCTTTCGGAAGAAAACTTCCTTGGAACAGCACAGTACGCGATGTTATTACGTATGTTACCTTCACCATTGTCTTCAGCCAGTATCTTCACAGTGCTCGATTTAGACATCCTTAGGTCACAAGATTGGCAGCGCGCGTGTACACATCCCCGCGGTGTTGCGAGCGTCAATAGGCTGCGGTGACCGCTTACCGTCTGATACTGGCCGCATGCTTTGCCAATCTAGTTGTATAAAAAAAAACATGTCCATGCACACAAATGATTGTCTTGTGTGGGAATCGAATCCACTACCGTTGGTGTTAAAATCACGTCATTTACGACTGCGCCACCGAGCTCGTCAAACTCAGTCCTTTAATCCCTATCTTCCATCGTTGATTTTCGAAGATAGTCCTGGTAAAAAACAGTCTATTAACGGTGATTCCTGGCGTAAGCATGTACAACTAAATTTGTGGGATTTTCGTAAATATTTGTAATTAAATAGTTAATAGATTCAGGCGTCACTTTACGAAAGTCAAATTTACAGGCTACTTGATATAAACAACTTTGTGTGCTTCCGCTCCCGATTAGTTCGTGCGAACTACTACCGGCCGACACCCACCCACTACCGTTAGTAGATGCATACCGCTGTTGCCATGGCTGCTGCGGTCGTCTCTGCCTCGGCTGCTGCGGTCGTCTCTGCCTCGGCTGCTGCGGTCGTCTCTGCGAGTACTCGCCTAGCATGCACCACATACTATGCTTCACAACTAAGTAGCTGTAGATTTTAAGGCGTTGCTGCCTGATCATTATATTAGCCGAAGGTTGTCCACTACTAAACATAGGCCTCTCCCTTAAACTTCCACAGCGATCGGTCTGTGCTGTTTGCATCCAACGGCTTCCTGCGATCTTCACAAGATCATCGGTGCATCGTGTGGAGGCCATCTAACGCTGCGTTTTCCAGTTCGTGGTCGACATTCGAGAACCTTTTTGCCCCATCGGTTCTCCGAGCTATGTGGCCTGCCCACTACCACTTCAGCTTGCTAGTTCTTAGAGCGACGTCGGTAACTCCAGTTCTGTTACGCTACTCAATTCTGAAACTATCTCGCAGAGAAACTCCGGACATGGCTCTCTCCAGCACACGCTGAGCTACCTTGAGCTTTCGTATGATACCTATAGGGACAGCTGCCTGATGGTAAGTTATGACGCGATTATTGGACAATAATCGCGTAGGCCTGTCTATGAGATAGTTAGGTCTATGTACCAAGTACCAGCCGTTCGATGGACACTCACTAATTGAAGCTCTAATGAGTGGTGACCACAAAAACTTATTGCCAATTTTTCACTTCCGGGAAACTGACGCGACCTCGCCATAGTAATTAATATGGTTCGTAGTCGCGTTGTTTGAATTATTTATAGATGTAATAATTCTAGACAACGTATTATATTTTTATTTATTTATTTTTGAGCTACATTAGGTGACAAACAAATATAGGTACAGCACCGAATGTGAATCCTAGCGTTATCCCGTTTCCTAATCCATTAGGATGGGGGGCATACCGAAATCTATGGATTTGGCGAAGATACAGAATTTTTTGACGTCTGACTTCACAACTCTGAGGAAAAATAAAACCTTTCTTGATTTATATCACACGTCCAGCGTAATATAATTTCTTGGACGTGTAGGTTTCCTCACGATGTTTTTCTTCACCGCCGAGTGATAACAAATATGAGCATAAATCCGAAAACACGAATTTAGTAGTGCATGACCTCATCAGGATTCGAACAGGGGTTAGTCGATGTTTTTCTATACAACGTGAAGACAAAAAGACATACAAGCATAAGATGCTTTCCTGCTAACACAACAACTCCTCAGCTGATTTGATGCGTTGATGCCTTTCTTAATAAAACACGCAGGCCAAGAGAAATAAATGCACACAAGTGTTTGTCCTGTGTTAGAAGCGAACCCACGAGTCTTAGTATTGAAAGTACTCGTAGCATTGAGGAACCCTCATAATTTTACAAGTTACTACACAACTACGAGTCATGGGTTCGATTTCCGCACAAGACAAGCATTTGTGTGTCTGTACATGTGATATTGTCAGTCTGAAGTGTTTAAAGGTAAGACGCATCAAAGCTGCCCGACTGGGAAAGTACCTCTACCTTACAGTAAACCGCGGCCAAACAACAACTCCCTCAGTTGTAACTATAGTACAAGCTTTGTTTAATTTGCTACTAAACGGCGTTGTGGAATTTATCCACAACCATTTATAAGTTGCGTTTTTGTGTTCCTATTCTCAAAAGGTTAACCTTACACGATCATTTTGTTGCATGTATATCAATATTGTCATCAAAGTAATTATTCAGTCGAACAATTATATTTTTCTGTTATGTTCTATTATACTAAACTTTTTTTTTTAATTTAACCTAAACTTCTTAAGAGCGAAGAAGTTTCTATGTCATTTGTGGTAACACGCGAACGATACTTCCTGTATTGCATTCATAGGCGGTAACAACTTTAACTTTAAGTGGTAACATCAGGTGGGTCGTATACTCATATGTCTACCGATATTGTAAAAAAAAAATACCATTTTTCTAACGACTTTTAAATCCCACAGAATAGCCAGTCTAAAAGTTAAGTGATCAATGGGCAACACTGTCATACTTGTTAAACACATGTCATTTCGAAATGATAATTCGAGAATTTTCATCGTGTGTGACGAATTTGGTAACTTTTATATTATGGTAATAATAATATTTCTCCTTAATAATCCACGCATATGGTAGGATTTTTTGCAAATGATGTAATAACATTTTGGTAGTTTTTGAAACGGTATTTTGACCGACATTGACAAACTCACTGAACACCGTGTCATACTCCTGCTTATGCGAGTGAGTGAGTTAGCTCCTGAGGAGGTACTTTTTGCATGCGGTCTGATGAAAAGCGGTTACCGTTGGCTATGTCCGCTTGCAATACATTAAGTATCACTGATGCCATCTCTGCGGCTAAAACGGCAATTCCTTAGGAGCTGGTGACCTAACTCACACGCAGGAACACATCAAACCACCAGGGAGTTGTTATTTGGCTACGATTTTTGTGACCAAGACGAACAAACATGTTCATGTACTTAAAACGTTTGCCCTATGTGGAAATGGAACCCCCGAGCGTTTGTGTCAATGTAGCGTTAGTAACCACTGCGCGACATATCTCGTCTAAAATCATCAACTTTTTCTTGCAGCAAAGACTTGCTTGCTCCAGCAAAAACTCAGTGGGAATGCACGAGCAATTCTTCTTGTATAACAAGTAACCGGTTTACATCAGGTGGGCCGTATGCTTGTTTGTCATTAAGGCAGTCATGGAGACAGGTGAAACTTTGTTGGAAACTGAAGAACTACGTTAGAACGACATCCTAATATTATATATATACCTAGTACTACCAGTACTAAGGAATTGGGGAAGGAACTTAACTACCGTGGCCAAATTAATCGTGTTCCATCAGAAGGTGATGTCAGGAGCCTTAAAACCCGGCGAGCGTGCACGAGAAGAACAATGAATGTGAAAGAAGCGAGTGAAGTGTGTAAGGATCGAGTCACGTGGCGCTCGGTTCTCTCTGCCTACCCCGACAAGGGATTTCGCGTGAAGATATATGTAGATAGATAGATTAGCTGAACCTAATATTCGTCCTTATCTTGGTATACCGTAGGGGCCGCGTTTTCTTCTTTATTTTTTCTTTTTCGGTTTCCAAGGGTCGTATCGTTACGTCGAATGGCCTATAAACCTTCCTAATAATTAGGCTATTAATTCCAAAAGAATTTTTCAAATACGACTGCTAGTTTCAGAGATTAGTCGCTTTATATATTTGTATAGATTAGCATGTCAGTGACTCTGTCAGTCATTACCGTGTCGGTGACAGGAGTCCATAAGATTTTCCTCTACCAAAGATCGCTAGATATACCTAAAGATTTTTTTTTATTTCAAAGATACAGATTTGGTTGGGGTATTCTGTATTGTAGAGATACTAAATCATCATCATCTTCTTAGCGTTATCCCATTTCTTAATCCATTAGGATTGGCAGGGTCCGCTACCTAAACCTAAGGATTTGGGGGAAAAGAGAAAAAAACAGATCTTTCTTAGTTTAGGTTAGGTTAGGTTAGGTTAGGTTAGGTTAGGTTAGGTTTAGGTCACATGTCTTTCGAAATATAATTTCTTTGACGTGTGGATTTCCTCACGCTGTTTTCCTTCACCGTCGAGCAAGTGACAAATATGTACATAAATCTGAAAACACGAATTTAGTGGTGCACGCCCCCGCCAGGACTTGAACCTGGGACCATTGGGTCCATTCGGAGGTTCATTATCCACTAGGCTAACACTGCTCTTTAGAAAGTAAATCATACTAGGTACATATACAGCTTAGTTATGTCATATTTATTGGACAGAAAAATTACATTACCTTTGTTATAATCTAGTTTTATACAGGCAAAGTCGCGGTCTATGGCCTGCGATTTATACGTACACAGAAACGAACCCGATTCTCAATAAATTTTCACACAACTTTCTCATTTAAATCTAGTTGTGATTCAATAATTTAAACCCTAGTAACATTCATATTGTAAGAATATGCAGTAATTACGCTGTTAATTATAAACGACAGGAATATTATTTAAAACGGTGCCGGATATTTATCATATTGGACACCAAGATAAGGAAACATCGAGGTAGATACGTCGTGTGCACAATTTCGGCGCCGAATATTGCGTCACTACGAGATATATAGTTACATTTATACTTGCCCAATTAGCTTTTAAAGTGTTGCTAGTTTTGTATCAAAAGTTTAATACAGATGCAGTGCTTCGATCTTTTCCCTAGTTTGCTTTCCACTAACACTATACAGGTTCCAGCGCCAAGTGATTATGAATTCATCACTTATATGTGAGGTCATCTTCAATGTACGGCTGGGAATATACGATGTGCGAAGTTCTTACACGTTTTTATGGAACTTTGTCCGTGTTTTTTCTTCCTGAACCATCCCGATAATATGTTCGACATATTAAAAAAAAAATCAAATTGGTTGAGCCATTTTCAAGTTTTTGAGAGACTAACGCGCAGAAATTGTATGTAGAACATACTTATTTATTTTAACTTATACACATTCTCGAATATACAGACTAAACAGTAAATACGTACACACACAGCTCGCCCAATGAGACGTGCGACAAATAAATTTAATTTTTGCATTTAGGTAGTTATATGTATGTTATGTAGTTATATCAGCTTACAGAATTTCGACCTCTATTTATCTCTTAGGGATTATTTAAAACATCCTATAATATATTTATATGTTCAACCTACATTACGGATCTTTATTTATCTTCATGGTAAGTCCCTTGCCTGGTAGACAAAGGAAATAGATCGCCACATGACCCGGTCCTTATACACCTCACCCGCTTCTTTAGCATACATAGCTCTTGTCATGCATGGCCGCTGGTTCCTAGGCTACTAGGGTTAGTAATAAAGTACATAACGAAAAAAAAACATCTTTATTGCATGGAGAAGCCACTTTCATATAGTGCGTGATGTTCAGCCGCCTATATTGGACACGATAATAATATGAAAAGATCTATGAATATTAAATAAGTGAGTGAGGTATGTAAGGACCGCGTTTATGGTGCTCGGTTCTTTCTGTCCATTCTGCAAAGGACCAAAAATGAAGATATACTAAATGAAGATAATGTATGTACATTGATTACTCGGTCCTAAATTGAGACAGTGCATTTAACCTATCTACTTAGATACGTTTATTCTAAACACATCTTTGACTGGACTTGTTAGGGAATGTGTAAGCCGATGCCACAAATCTAAATGTAGACCTCACATTGAGAATTTGGATGTACAGGAAGTCATTGTCGATACATGTATGTTGAAATTCAATTGAAATCAATCCAAATATTTTTGTTATGAACATATTTCTCGTTAGAACTTGTTTAAAATTTATTTGAAGTTTGGTGAAACTTAAGTGATTTTTGTTGGAATATTTTTAATGTCAGCAATATATATGTCATGTTAGTTCCGAACCTAGACTGAAAACCAGGACTGGAGTGACACAGTGGACTCAAAATGAACACCTGATGTGTACGCTAATTCTAATAAATAAACGTAATGAAAAGCGGTAACTTTCCCGTGGATAAAGAACCAACAGGGCCCCGGTTCGTATCCTGGCATGTACCACTAATTCGTGTTTTCAGATTTATGTATAAATATGTAATTATCACTTGTTCGGCGTTAACGGAAAACTAACCTAACCTAAGAAAGGTTTTCCCTCTGGGTTGAGTAGGTCTGACGGCAGTCGCTTCATGTCAAAACTCCGCATCCTCATCAAATCCTTAGGCTTAGGTAGCGGACCCCGCCAATCCTAATGGATTAAAAAACGGGATAACATTAAGAAAAATCGGTCAAGTGCGAGTCGGACTCGCGCACGAAGGGTTCCGTACCACTACCTATAAAAACGGCAAAAAAATCACGTTTGTTGTATGGGAGCCCTCCTTAAATATTTGTTTAATTTTAATTAGATTATTTATTCTTAAAGTGAATATCTAACTAAATATTCTGTAAATATTTCAAGTGTCTGCCTGTTGCCGTTATCAATATCGATCAAAAACGAGCAAAAATATCACGTTTGTTGTATGGGAGCCCCGTTAAATACTTATGCTATTCTATTTTTTAGTATTTGTTGTTATAGCGGCAACAGAAATACATCATCTGTGAAAATTTCAACTGTCTAACTATCACGGTTCGTGAGATACAGCCTGGTGACAGACGGACGGACGGACGGACGGACGGACAGCGAAGTCTCAGCAATAGGGTTCCGTTTTACCGTTTGGGTACGGAACCCTAAAAAGTACTATAGGCTAATTCTGACTTCGGATATCGCATATGTGCTTATTTGTTACATTTGTTGTTCTTACCTTATACACTTGGATAAACATTCTCGAATATACAAACTACGACGGTGAACACACACTCAACCACACACACACACTAACACACACATCGGCCAGTGAGACGTGCAACAGTTAAAGTTAATTTTTGCAGTGAAATGTGTATGTATTCGAAACGTCAGGTTCAACAAAATATATAAAACACGCGATAATTCCGTTAAAAATTGTTTAATTCAATGTGTAACAATCGCGAAAACCTAAGACAATACTATTTATGTATCTGTAGAAAGCCGCGGGTAAAAGCTAGTATACATGTACTAGCTTTTACCCGCGGCTTTGCTCGAATTTTTTTTAATAAAAAGTTTCCTATGTTGCTTCTGATACCTCCAAGAATATGTGTACAAAGTTTCATGATGATTGGATGAGTAGTTTTCGCGTGAAAGCGTCACAAACGGACATTCACATTTATAATATTATATACTAGCTGCTGCCCGCGGCTCCACCCGCGTGGAGTCAAATAACGTAGCCTATGTGTTAATCCAGATCATAATCTATCTACGTGCCAAAATTCATTCAAATCCGTTCAGCCGTTTAAGCGTGAAAGAGCAACAAACATCCAAACAAACACAAACTTTCGCATTTTTAATTATTAGTAGGATTAGGAAAATGAGGCACCGTTGGTTCGACCATGCAGAAAGAATGCAGGGAGAAAGAATTACGAAAGAGATATACAACGCGAAAGTTGAAGGATGTAGGAGCTGAGGAAGACCAAGTCTAATCTACCATGACCATGGCCTTAGAAATCGTTGGGCGCGTATAAGAAGAACGATGAATGTTAAAGAGGCGAGTGAGGGTTGTAAGAATCGAGTCATGTGACGCTCGGTTCTTTCTGCTTTGGCGAAAAGTTATAGATATACAAATATTATATATTATATGTGTGTCTAAAGAAGTTGAAATAAATAAATTTCTATAACTTTAGCTTTCGTTGTTGACCAGCAATCTCCACAACAGCTTAGTATATTTATTAACCAATCTGAGCGAATTCATTATGCCAAGGGTGGAAATCAAAATTTTACCAGAGGGAGACTTTGTACAAAAGTCGTCTGCATGGGTACCTCTGTCTCACCTATTTTTGCCGCCAAGCAGCTATATTTATATAACTGTGTTCCGGTTTGAATAGTGAGATATGGCAGAGAAATTACTGGGTACTGTGACGAAACATCCATTGGTCACTAGATTAGCGGCGCGCGAGTAACGTCCCCGTGGTGTTGCGAGCGTCAATGGCTGCGGTGACCGCTTGCCATCTAATGCGGGCCGAATGCTTGTTTGCCAATCTAGTTGTATAAAAAAAACAGTAATGTAAATAAATGATGAAGGTGTTGCAGCAAGTAGAAGAGATTGCATATCTTGGATGCGCTTTCAGCGTGGATGGAAGGTACACCGCTGATGTGGAAAGACGAGTGAGTGCTGGGAATAGTGTGAATGGAGCGTTGGGAAAACTTCTTGGCAGTAAAAACTTGAGCCAGAAGGCACAGCTCGCTGAACACAACACAGTGCTGGTCCTAACGCTAACTTATGGAAGCGAGAGCTGTGTTGGATGGCAGAGAGAGCATAAAAGTAGGATAAACGCGGTCGTAATGTGACCGTTGCGCAAAATTTGTAGCGTTTGACCGGGTTCGCAATGACGATGTTAGAAACAGTTTGGTCTAAAAGAGACTCTCGGTATTAAACTATGGAGAGGAATGCTCCGTTGGTTCGGACATGTAGAAAAAATGCAGGATGAAATAATTATGAAACAGATACACAACGCAAAATTAGAAGGAAGTAGAAGCCGAGGAAGGCCATGACTTATCTAGAATAACCAAATTGATTGTTCTTTATTAGAAGGTGATGTCAGGAGCCTTAGAAACTGGCGCTAGATAATTTAAGTCTCTAAGTGCCTTATAGAGTTCAATAACAAGTAACATTTGATACTTTGGCGAGATCGGCTGTAACATTACTTTGAAACCAACGCTTGTAGGTTTGATTCCCACACAGGATAAACATTTGTGTGCATGAACATGTATGTGTGTCTTGATCTGGGTGTTTTTAAGAGAGGTAGGGCGCATCAAAGTAGCCCGTCTGGGGAAGTACCTCCATCTCACAGAAAACCGCGCAGCCTAATAACTACTCCCAAGAGAGTTGTTGTGTTCCTGCGTATCAGTGAGGTCACAAGATGGCTCCTAGGCTACCGTAACTGATTTACATCATGTAGGTCGTATGCTTGTATGGCTCCCAAAGTTGTATAAAAAAAATTACTTAATTGACGTCTTTAAATTTGCTTCCATAGTGGGAGGCAATTCAGAAAACTGATGATGCATTACATCCAAAATTTAATTACACCACTTGATAGCTAAAGAATCAAAGAATTCGTTGCGTAAAAAGCGCCGCCATTTTGAGAACATTTCGCTACATCATATAATTTCCTTTTGTTATAACTTCCGTTTGTCCATGTCAAGACCGTATCCACGACACAAAGAGATCGATTCTTCATAGGATATAAGTTACCCCTACATTTATTCACCACATCAACCCTTACTCATTCCACTGCTGGAATACGGGTCTCCCTTCAACCGAAGGGGTTTAGAGCATACTCCACCACGCTGCTCAAATGCGGATTCGCGGAGGCCAGTGTTTTCTGACTGACTTATCTTAACGACTGTCATCTATCGACAACAGCCGGGACCGACGGCTTCACGTGCACGGAGAAACTTGCGATAGAAAGACCCATCCATCGACGGGCAGCGTTCGCCGTTGCTTAACCTGCGTGTTCGGTTAGAATGACACGCTGCAACGACGCCATCGATCTCTAACAGCACATTTATTTACGAACCAAATATTAATCATTGTTTCCCAACATTCGAATCGAGACCTTGCTATCGTTAATCGATACCTACTTAATCGAATTAACATAATCGCATAATCGTCTGTATACACCTGCCTGTTGTAATATATTATTGACAAAGATGACGCAAGACTCAGAAGCGCCATTCAGACGTACCAACCGTGACCAACATAGGTGTAACATTCTGGGGTTGCGGAGGCGGCCAGATTATGACCGCTGCCCTGTCTCATTCGTCAAAGGTATGATCCGCAAGGGGACCATTGACGAATGGGACAGGAGATACACATCGGGAACTACAGCTTCGACGACGAAGATGTTCTTCCCGAGTGCGGCGGCGGCGTACGGCATCGTGGGTAAAATGATGCCGTCGAGCATCACTACGCAGGTCCTCTCGGGGCATGGTGGGTTCTCCGCGTACTTGCACAGGTTCAAGTGCGCGGATGACCCATCCTGCTTCTGCGAGCCCGGCGTGGACCAGACAGTGCAGCACATATTGTTTCGGTGTCCCGCATTCTCCAAACAGAGGTACGATTTGGAGCAGGAGTTGGGAATGCGGGTCACCGAAACCACAGTCTCCGAAATAGTGGTGGGCAAAACCCGAACAAAATTTTTAAAATACTGCGTCAGTCTAGCCGTGGTTGTCATTGACCGTAACAAGCAGAGCGGCTCCACCTAGGACTAATGTTGTATACCTCGGCTATACTCTGTATAGCCTATGGGATCGCGGTGGCTAGGTGGAGCTGTGAAGCTCTCTGTCGCCCGTGGCTGGACTGACGCAGTATGGGGAGGGAAGTTTGGAAACAGATAGGATAGTTTCACCGGCGTTGAAAAAATGGGCAAAATTAAAATTTTAGATAATAAAAGATGATGTATGAAAGAATAAACTGAGGAATAAAAGAGTATGATGTATGAATGTGTATTTATATTTTATTTGAATAAAAATAATAACTTAGCCATAAGAAGAGCCTTGCCCATGGCAGGGGTGCAAGAAAAAAAAAAAAAAAAAAAAAGGAAACATTCGGCATGATCTTACTGTTCATTTCCTTCCTAGTGTTACCCCGCAGCTGGTGACCTCACTCACACGCAGGAACACAACAACCCTCTAGGGAGTTGTTATTTGGCTGCGGTTTTCTGTGAGGTGGAGGTACTTCCCCAGGCGGGCTGCTTGGATGTGCCCTACCTCTCTTAAAACATCTAGACCAAGACAAACAGACATGTGTTTGCCTTGTGTGGGAACCGAACCCACGAGCGTTGGTGTCGAAGTCGCGTCATTCACGACTGAGCCACCGATCTCGTCAAAACTCGTCGTTTCCTAGTCTACTATGATTAGCGGGGTCCCCTACAGAAGCCTAAGGATTTGAAGATGATGCTGATTTTTACATGGAGTGACAAAGGGAAAACCAGACCTTTCTTAGGTTACATCACCCTATATATTTCTTGGATGTGCGGCTTTCCTCACGATGTTTTTCTTCACCGTCGAGAAAGTGTAATTATGAATGTGTAAATAGATCCGACTATACTAGCTTAATAAATAAATGATAACGGCAGGGAGCTCATTCCACAACTTAATAGTTCTCTGTAGGAAACTTCTCTGGAAACGCACAGTGCGCGACCATTGCGATTCCTGTGTATGAGGACGAACTCCCAGCCGTCGGCGAGCTGTGAGATTGTAACACGAGACTGTTGTATTTAGTATCAAACAATCTGTACAATAAATAAGTAGATGTTATTAATAGGTTTTTTTTTCATAATAATAAAATTAGTCGACATTATTAATTATATATAAATAGTTCTATTATAAATATAATGAGTGAGTACAGAGAGCTCGATGTCGTCGTTGCGCGTGTCATTCTAACCGATCACGTAGGTTAAGCAACTTCTACCGCAGCCTGTCTATGGATGGGTTTAACTATCTCGAGTTTCTCCGTGTAAGGGCGCGTTTAGCCGTCGGTCCCGGCTGTTGTCGATAGATGACAGTCGTTACGCTAAGTCAGTGGACCTCGGGCGGCTTGAAAACACTGGCTAAACCGTCGGTCCCGGCTGTTGTCGATAGATGACAGTCGTTACGCTAAGTCAGTGGACCTCGGGCGGCTTGAAAACACTGGCTAAACCGTCGGTCCCGGCTGTTGTCGATAGATGACAGTCGTTACGCTAAGTCAGTGGACCTCGGGCGGCTTGAAAACACTGGCTAAACCGTCGGTCCCGGCTGTTGTCGATAGATGACAGTCGTTACGCTAAGTCAGTGGACCTCGGGCGGCTTGAAAACACTGGCTAAACCGTCGGTCCCGGCTGTTGTCGATAGATGACAGTCGTTACGCTAAGTCAGTGGACCTCGGGCGGCTTGAAAACACTGGCCTGCGCCAATCCACCTTTGAGCAGCGTGGAGTATGCTCTAAACCCCTTCGGTTGAAGGGAAACCCGTATCCCTGCAGAGGGATGAGTAAGGGTTGATGTGGATAAGTATAGTATAAAATCAACTCATTAAGTATAGTAGTAACAACCATTAGTCGATGAAAGCATCACACATTTTCTGGAATACCGTTCCTATATGAAATCTATATGTTTCTCTGTGCGTGCCTTTGTCTGTGCGTTTGTCTGAATGTGCGTTTTTTTTCTAATATTCGAATTTTGACTTCAGATTCGGATTCAGCATGAAAAAGTATAATAGGAATGTTCAGGAACACTGTTCCTATCTCTTAAGGAACATGGTCAAAATGGCCGACAAATTAAAAAAAAAAATGATTTGTCATATAATTGACGAGCCAGGTGTTCCTCTGGCAATGCAAGCTTGCGCATTCTCAATTGCTTTTTTTATACAACCATACGGCCCTGATGTAAAGCAGTTACCGCAGCCTGTTAACGCTTGCAATATATTAAGTACCACTCGCGTGACGCCTCATCCGCTGCTTACACAGCAACTCCTTGGGACTAGTGACGTCACTCACAGCACAATAACCCTCTAGGGAGTTGATATTTGGTTTTCTGCGGTTTTCTATGAGGTGGAGGTACTTCCCCAGATGGGCTGCTTCGAAAGTATCCATGAGGCAAATAATACCCGGATCTATACAATGAATCGACTCTACCTTCTTTGTTAATATTTACTCTATGCCCTTCGCGTTATCTGTGATCGTTCGGCCATTAAAACTGTCAAGTAATAAATTGAACAGGTTCTTATAATCAGTCACATTGACTTGGATCCTCTCAACATAAGTTATTGCTACCTAATATAATTAAAATTCACTGATAAGAGAGCCGATATGTAGCCGATGACATTGTTGGAACATAGTGTTGGGCTGTTTAAAGTAAATTTATTGCTTAATATTGGGTATTTACTAGTTCCGACCGGTGACTATGCTTGTGATAAGAAGAAACTAACTTTTAAATAAATAGATAAAGATTCTTTATTTGCCATTGAGCCGTCGCGGTCACTTACGTCATACATTTTTTGATGTATAATCTTATTGTGTCTTATTCCATTCTCTTCATTTACTGTTTCTTTTTCTAATCTACTAGCATTTTGGAAATGACCATTGGCGAAGAAAATTGGAATCGAGTTTTTCATTCTTTAATTTCAATGGAGTAAAATAACTAATGGAGGCCCAATGATATGATTTTGCGTAGTAGAATAACTCGCCGCTAAGGGTCCAGGAGTAAAATAGAACGCGCAGTTATTAGCTAGTGCTTGGATCAACCAGTCGCTTATGGGCTTCCTGGTTAAAATATACACCCATTGGTGAGTTTAAATGTGGAATTCACTTCCGGCGCATGTGTTCCCTACTTCCTATAGTCCCGGGTCGTTCAGACGAGGTGTGAAGAGGCACCTTAACGGGCCGTCAAGGGGAGAGGCAGCCAGCACAGCGGTAGTTACTGTGATGGCTGTTTCTCTCGTCTGGTTTTCATTGTCAAAGTCAAAGTCAAAATCTTTTTATTCCGTAAAAATGGCTACATTTGTTTGGAATCGTCACAATTTTTTTCCCTACCGTGCAGTATATGACTAGGTGAGCACTGATAAAAATACTGCCAAAAAACTCAGGCATCCCTCTTTTGGTGTCCAAACAAATTTACATATTTTATTAATTACATTATAATTGGATCGACTCACTCCCAGGCATTTTTATCATTAATATAGTCAGATACTTTATAATATGCCCTGCTACACAATTTGGCTTTAATAGTAGTTTTAAATTTGTTTATTGACAATTCTCTTATATTGCTGGGAAGTTTGTTATAGAACCGTATACATTGCCCCATAAAAGAATTACTTATTTTGTGGAGACGGCTTGCATGTAACACAAGATTATGCTTATATCTAGTATTTATGCTATGAGTATCACTCTTTTTACAAAATGAGTCTATGTTTTTATGGACATATAAAAGATTTTCATAGATATATTGCGATGCGACTGTTAAAATATTTATTTCTTTGAATTTTTCTCTAAGGCTCTCCCGGGGACCAAGTTTGTAGATAGCTCTTATGGCTCTCTTTTGCAATAAAAAGATGGTGTTAATGTCCGCGGAGTTACCCCAAAGAAGAATTCCATATGACATAATACTATGAAAGTAGCTGAAATAAACTATTCTAGCCGTATCAATATCAGTGAGCCGTCTAATAGTTTTCACTGCATAGGCTGCAGAACTTAGTTTTCCTGATAATTTTTCAATTTGTGGGCCCCATTGTAGTCTGGAGTCAATTGTTATACCCAAGAACACAGTTGTCTCCACAGGGGCTAAATTAGTTCCATTAACATGTACATTGGTAGCCACCTGTCTTACATTAGGTGTTGAGAACTTAATTACTTTAGTCTTTTTATCGTTTAAAAGCAGATTATTAACACTAAACCAATGAATAACTTTAGAGAGAGCATCGTTAACTTCGTCATAATTACCTAACTGTCTATTAATTTTGAATGTCAAAGAGGTATCATCCGCAAACAATACAATCTCATGTTTATCCCTTACATAATAAGGTAAGTCATTTATATAAACTAAAAATAAGAATGGACCTAGAATTGACCCCTGTGGGACTCCCATGACTACAGGGGACCCCGAAGATCTTTTACCATTAACATCGACCTTCTGTATCCTATTGCCCAGATAAGAAGACAGAAGTTCGAGAGCCTTGTTCCTGATACCGTAGTGGTGTAATTTTCTGACAAGAGTGTCATGGTGCACGCAGTCAAACGCTTTAGACAGATCACAGAAAATTCCCAAGGCATCTTGCGAACCCTCCCATGCCGCGAATATACTTTTAAGCAAATGAATCCCTGCGTCTATAGTTGAACAACCTCTCGTAAATCCGAACTGTTTCCTATGAAGCAAATTATGTGCATTGAAATGTCTGAGCAACTGGCTAAGCATTAGTTTTTCAAAAATTTTACTGAGAATGGGCAGTATGGAAACAGGTCGAAAATTCGAAGGGTCCGAACTATCACCAGATTTAAATAATGGAATGATTTTACTATGTTTCATCAAGTCAGGAAATACACCAGATGCCACACAACAATTGAAAATTGTAGCTAAATGTGGAGCGATTGAAATAATAATAGAAGAAATGGTTTTGACAGATAGACCCCACAGATCTTTAGTGTTTTTCATATTTATTGATTTAAAAGCGTTCAAAACATCTTTTGGGCTTACAGCTGAAAATTCAAATATTGTGTCGCATTCTACCACGCTCTGTTTGAGAACCAGTTCAGCAGATATAGAAGAAGACATAAGATTTCTCGTAGTAATAAGAGGAATGTTAGAAAAATATTTTTCAAACTCAGTCGCAATTTCTACATCATTTTTGATATCTATATCATTTATCTTTAACCGAAAGTCTCGACTACGTACTTTCGCTCTACCCGTCTCATTATTTATCATATCCCAAACAGATTTAATAATATTTGTTGAACCATTAATTTTATTTTTTAAATATATAGACTTAGCATTGGAACAGGCTCGTTTAAATATTTTGGCATAATTTTTTACAAGTTCTTGAAAAGTCGGATTGTGATTACAGGTCCTTTCTTCATAAAGTTCATACAATTAATTCCGACTTTTGTAAATACCAGGAGTTGCCCAATCACTGAATGTCATACGGTCACTTACAGACAGTCGTTTTGGAGTAAAGATTGTATTAAATTCACTAGTGATTAAGCTAAATAACGAGCTGTACAAGTGGTCCGGAGTACCGTGACAGGGCAACAATACAATTTTTTCTGCTATATTAGACTTAAAGCTTTCTAAGCGGCTTTTACTAAATGGTATATAATTTATTTGCTTTCTTTGTATTTTTGAAGAATTTGGAAATGAAACCAACTGACCTGAATGGTCTGACTGAAGTTTATTAATTATAGATTGATACAAAGGTTTTACAGTGCTAAATATGTTATCAATACATATAGCACTTGTAGCAGTTACTCTTGTTGGCTCTGTAAAAATATGATGCAAATTGTATGATTTAAATAAATTTAAAAAGTTGTAGGTAACAGTATTTTTCTCCAAAATATTTATTTTAAATATTTTAAATAAATTTAAATATTTTATTATAAATATTTAATTGACGCTTTCCATCAGGCGTACTGAAGATATTTTGGCAGACCACATTTAAAAAAAAGTCGGCTCGAATCGCTGTTATATTTAGGAGCTAAAATAAACGTTTTGGTGAGTGAGCGGGTCTTCGTGCGATTTATTAGTTTGCAGGTATTAATCATCTATATCTTTAAGAGAGGTAGGGCGCATCAAACAACCCGTCTGGGGAAGTACCTCCACCTCACAGAAAACCGCAGCCAAATAACAACTCCCTAGAGCGTTGTTGTGTTCCTGCGTGTGAGTGAGGTCACCAGTGAGCTCTCAAGGAGTCGCTGTGTAAGCAGAGGAGGCATCGCGCGTGTGATACGTAGGTAATATATCGCAAGCGTTAATAGGCTACGGTAACTGCTTTACATCAGGTGGGCCGTACGCTTGTATGCCTCCCAACGTTGTATAAAAAAAAAATGAGGAGAAATGCAGCAAGAAAGAATTAGGAAAGTGTTATAGGTACAAAGCAAAAGTGGAAGAATGTAGGAGCCGAGGAAGGCCAAACTAACCCACCATGACCAAATCGATCATGTTCTATTAGAAGGTGATGGGGTGCCTTAGAAACCGTGAATGAGAAGAACAATGAATGTTAAAGAAGCGAGTGAGGTGTATAATGATCGACTCGTGTGGCCCTCGGCTCTGTCTGCCTACCCAGCAAGGGATCTGTCGTGAAGTTATAGATAGAAATTGTATAAATAGAACAAATATATTTGGTTAACAAACAGACAAACTGTGACAAATTTTATTGTAAGTTTAGATTTATTGAAAAAGAAAGTGTTAACATGGTTGTCAGCACACCCATTTGAGGACTATAAATCTTTTTTTTTGTGGTTGATGATGAGGGAATCCATCGTCTAAATATAGCATTTCGACGATGGATTCTAGATATTTTTTAATGAACTCACATAATATATGACTTTAATGAAATATTTACCTATGGGAAACTTATATTGGCAAGTTTCTTTCGGCATTTCTTCTTCGCCAATGGACATTTCCGAAATGCTAGTACATTAAAAAAAGGAAAAAAGTAAAATAAGAGAATTAAATAAGATATAATAAGATTATATTTCAAAAAATGTAAAACGTGTCTAAGTGCCCGCGAGGCCCCAATGGCAAATAAAGAATTTTTATCTTATCAATTATCTTATCTTACTAGAGAGAGCTCGATGGCGTCGTTGCGCGTGTCATTCTAACCGAACACGCTGGTTAAGCAACGTCGGCCGCAGCCTTTCTATGGATATGGATGGTCTACCTATCTCGAGCTTCGGTGGGCATGTTAAGCCGTCGGTCCCGGCTGCTATCGATAGATTACAATCGTTACGCTAAGTCAGTGGATTTAGAGCGGCTTGAAAACAATGGCCTTCGCCAGTCCGCAGTTGAGTAGCGTGGTGTATGTAGTATGCTCTAAACCCCTTCGGTTGAAGTGAGACCCGTCTCCCTGCAGTGGGATCAGTTAGGGCTGATGTAGTAGTACACTGGCGACCCGCTCTGGCTTCGCATGTTTTCGTACGAGTGATCCGATCGCTATCAAACTTCACATAACCTGCAATGTCTGTTTGTTCGGCTAATCGATCAGCTACGGCTGGACCGATATCTTATGTTAGAATGAGTAACTTGGGCTACTTCTATTTTGGAAAAAGAATTCAGGTTGTGCAGAAAAAAACCTATAAAATTATTAACAAATTCCAATCCCGCGCAGACGATGCCGCGGGGAAGCCTCTAGTTTGATATATAACAATATTCCATGAAAATTCTAATTCTTCATTGTGAGAGATGTACGTATAGACAGACTGCCAGACATACGAACTTACAGCGAAGCCATATTAATAGGGTTCCGTTGGTAACCCTTAGATACAGAAACCTAAAATGGAATACAAAAAAGTCGACATAAGACTTCTTGAGAACTCGTATGGTGGTTCTATGTACACCCACTTAGCCTTACATATCGATAAATATCCAATCGAATAAAAGCGGTCCGTAACTCAAACTTCTATAAAACACAATGGCCCATCGGAGGCCTATATTAATCAGTCGTGCCTCAGGACAGGCCTGAGAGCAAATATATTTCGCAGAAACTAAATCTCATATAGACACCTTTTTAATGAACCCTAATATCAATATTATGAATGAAACTCATTGTAAAGAATGGGTTTTAAAGAAAGGGTGGACTGTATTTAATAAATAGGTAAAGACCAGATATCAGAGTATTTTCTATTTATTTAGGATATAGGAGTTACAATAAAATAATGCTTACCAAAAGACGAACGATGACACCAGAAATATATGACTACAGAAAACAAAAGAAAGAATAATACCAGAGTGTAAAAACAGAGTTTACAAAAGTATAAAAAGGTAAGCTATCCTCAATACTCACTTTGATATTGGGATAGAAAAAAAATAAAGTCGATTTCATTCACGCACCAGTATATAATAATAATTCTTTATTATCTCTCCACAAGACTTACCTACCATGATCAAATTGGTCGTGTTCTATCAGGTGATGTCAGGAGCCCTAGAAACCTGCGAGCGTGCCTGAAAAGAGCAATGAATTTTAAAGAAGCGAGTGAGGTATGTAAGGATCTAGTCGCGTGGCGCTCGGTTCTCTCTGCCTACCCCGTAAGGGATTTGGCGTGAAGTTATAGATAGATAGATCTCTTCACAATATGTTTACAGCTTTAATTGGAACTATATTTAATTATATTATATTTAGTGCATGGTGTGGGAAACTGGTGCCTGTTATAGGTTAAAAAAATAACCTGAGGTACTAGTCACCAGACTCAACACAACATGAACATTATGTACGTTCCAGCTCACTCGCAGGAACACAGAAATCTTCTAGGGAGTTGTATTTGGCAACGATTTTCTCTTAGGTGCGGATACTTCCCCTGACGGGCTGCTTGATACAAAGCTTGTATAACAATTGCACACTGCAGGGAATATGTCGCGGTGTGGTCACGATTGATTCAATTATTGTTATTTAAAATGTCCTGTACAATGCATGAATGGATGTAGCGTTATTTGTTACACCGTCTTTGCTTATTCTACGTCGATGTCGCGTGTTGGCTAGTGCGGAAAGAGACTTTTTTTTCTAAATTTTTACGATATATTTTGCTCATACATCACAGTAATTGGTTTACATCATATGTTGCAGTTAGAATTCCTGCGAAAAGCTTGAAAAATTGTATACCACCCGAGCAGAACCTCAGTTTGGTTTGAAGTGGTAAAAATTATTAAAATAAAAGTGTTTGCCTTAATGTATTTAGCTCTAAGTACATGGTGCCCAAAGCACACGAAACAAACGACCCTCTAGGAAGTTGTTATTTGACTGCGGTTTTTCTTTGAAGTGGAGGTACTTCCCCAGAATAGATGATTTGATGCGCCCTACCTCTCTTAAAAACACCCAGCCCAAGACAAACAGACATGTTCATGCACACAAATGTTAGTCGTGTGTGGAAATCGAACCCACGAGCGTTGGTGTCAAAGTAGGGTAACAGCGTGTTTTACCACTGCGATATTTTATATATTAATTAGCTCGTCGTAATTGTTCGAAAGTTTATGAAAAGATAGGTTAGATAAAAGTTAAAACATACTGAAACTCTGCAATAAATCCATTCTTACGTCACCGTCGCCCAGTTTCCCCTCTTGACGGCCTTCCCTTTAAAGTCTTTCTGACCAAAGGTGAGTTTAGTCAGGTCCTACGGCCGATCATACGCAAACTCATGAAAATTCACCTCCCTCCCGGGTCCTAGAGAGTGCCACCAAACAAACGAAAGACGTCACCTCGATAGCCTGGTCCTTCTTTTATGTATTATCGTTTACATCGGGTCTAAAAATAAATCCATCTCCACACTAAGGTAGCTGGCCTGCCGCGGTCACCCGGGCGGCCGCGGCCGATCTAGCGAGCAATCGCTACTGTGGGCGGCGCATCGCTACGTGTGCAACCGGCTTAAATCATGCGCTTTGTAATGACCACGCTGCTTATTAACAATTATTTTATGATATTTATTTATATACAACATACAAGCATACGGCCCACCTGATGTAAAGCAATTGTCGAAGCCTTTGTATAATACTTGCAACACATTAAGTATCTGCTGCTGCTAACACAGCTCCCCCTTAGAAGCTTACTGGTGATCACACTCACTCACAGGAACACAGCAACCTTCCAGGGAGTTGTTATTTGGCTGCGATTTTCTGTGAGGTGCAGGTACTTCCCCAGACGGATTGCTTTGATACGCCGTACCTCTCTTAAAACATCCACAAATGTAAGCAAAAAGTAAGACAAATAGACATATTCATTACGCGAATGTTTTTCTCTGCGGGAATCGAACCCACGAGCCTTGGTGTTCGAGTAGCATACTACTCCACCACCGACTTCGTATCAGATTATTTAAACGAGTTTTTGCAGATCCACGAAGATTGAAAGACATGGATCGAGTTTATCTAGGGGATAGCACGGGAAACCTAACTGGCCAACTGTCTTAGTAGGTCACTGAGGAAGACTGAGGAGAATAAAGACTTTATATGAGGCAACGGAGCGCTTAGCTTATTTTTTTATACAAGAGAGGTGTACAAGCATATGGCCCACCTGATGTAAAGTGGTTACTTAGGTATACGCTCACAACACAGGAAGTATCGCTCACGCGGTAACATAGCAACTTACTGGTAACCCATTTGGAACACAACAACTTTTCATGAAGTTGATATTTGGCTGCGGTATTCTGTGAGATGAAGATGCCCAGTCGGACTACCTTAATGAGCCCTAGCTAGAGAGATTGAATAGATCAAGAGAGATTTGAGGGAGCTAGAGAGAAATTTTAATAATAATAATTTTCTCTCTGGGTTGTCGAGGTCTGATGACAGTAGCATCATGTCAAAATCAATATCTTCGCCAAATCCTTAGGTTTAGAAAACTGTTATACAGTAGAAAGATTTTGATGTTATTTAACCAATAAAGGTAAATTCAATAAGGTTAAAAAAACCGGCCAAGTGCGAGTCGGACTCGCGCACGAAGAGTTCCGTATCATTATCTATAAAAACGCCAAAAAAATCATGTCTGTTGTATGGGAGCCCCACTTACATACTTATTTATTCTGTGTTTTAGTATTTGTTGTTATAGCGGCTAAAGAAATACATCATCTGTGAAAATTTCAACTGTCTAACTGTCTCGGTTCATGAGATACAGCCTGGTGACAGACGGATGGACGGACGGACGGACAGCGGAGTCGGAGCGAACCCTAAAAAGGTTACGTACTGTTGATTAGGTGTTTCAACGGACAATCCGACCACATCCTGGTGGCAGGACTGCTTATAAAGTCCAGGACGACCAGGTCTAGAACGTTTCGCTAACATTAATATGACATACAGAAATAAACTTCTGGCTACTTTAATGTTTGTGATAGATAGTAACAGAAAATAGGCTGTTTATAAAACGCCGGAATACTCATAATCACGCGGCCCGCCTGGTGTAAACTGTTTGCCGTAGGCTATGAACGCTTGCAATACAAAATTGCTGCTAAAATAGCAACTTAGGAGCTTTCTGGTTACACAGGTAATTATAAAAACGAAAAAAATGCCAAAGAGCGGGAATGAGAGGTTGAGTGTGGAAGAAGCGAGAGAGGTATGTTTGGATCGGTGCACCTGGCGTTCTATAGCTGCCTACTCCAATGGGAGACAGGCGTGATGATATGTATCTATAGGTATTTATACTTTGTGAAAATCGAACCCACCTTGGTGTTAAACTAGCCATCGCTAATCACTCTGCGACGGAGCTTGTCAAGCTCTATTCCAGATTTGGACTTTGAGAACCCTCTCACATATGGTACTGAACCCAAAAAAGTAAGGTGACAATCTAATTTAAAAATGCGCCTTTCACAAAATAAGAGAATAATGTTAATAATAAATGGTCTTAAAATAAGTGAAAATTAATTAAAACTACTCCATTTTCGAAGAATTCGTAATTAAAAACCGCACGAATATATAATTAGCACACATTTATTTGGACCTGAAATGGATCGTCAAGTATTCCAAGTGTGGGGATGTTGTCGTACCACAGTCAAATCGGGCATATAACGAACTGACTGAATATATTTCGATTGGAATTAATTATGATATTAAAATATACTTAAATTCCTCGATCTGTTATATATACACCCTGTATACAATATACCTGAGTATGCTAGATTAACCTCGTCAGCATTATGACATCCATGTAGTTACAGTTCAGTTCAATCCCAACATTCAAAGCGGTAACACTTGCCACAAATTATTACTATGTTCCTTTTATTATAAGTTAAACCTGTGAATTTCAAATAAAAAGTGATATCATAAAAAACATTTTTTTTAAAAACTCTGAATTCAAAATCCGTATAACAAATTTGGTGGCAGCGCGTAAGGGATACAAAAAGGTATCCTCGGTCCGTCTCCGTCTCGTGAGTTACGAAAACTGTGAAAAACTGTGAAAATCTAGTGCAAGTGTTACTGAACTATTCGTCTCTATCCAAAATTGAACTCAGTGCCAGTCCAAGAACTTCTATTTTTCTACATTCGTCGTCATCAAGTTCCTGAAAAGCCTGAAAATTCCTGAAGAAGTGTATATATCTCTGAAAAAGCAAATTAATATTGTTCAAGTCGTCACCACATACTCGCCCAATCCATACGTCGTCGTTCCTGAAAAACATCGTGTTAAACACATAACTCATCTTTGTGTGTTAGTCAAGCTGAAAGATCCTGAAAATGTCTCCGTGTTTCTACCTCTTCACAATTCTGTAAGTTACCAAACTATACTTAAACTACAGTGATAGTGCAAGTGCAAGGCCATAACAAAAGTGTCAAAATAAAAAAATAAATATATAAAAGAAGTGTTCGTGAAAATATTAAACATAAAAAGTAAATACTTTATTGCAGACATCAACTAATTGCAATTAATGTTTCGATTCATTGTAAAGTTCATTCGTTGTTTATACTAATCTATTGTGCATTAATTTCTAAGAAGTAAGTTCCTCGATCATTGCACCTGCGCTTATCTGCACCACACAACGGTGCGTATTAAGTTACTTCATCGGCCGCCCATTACACCGAAACGTATTACTGTTCATTATTTTATTTTATTTACGCAATTTATTTCGTGATTTTAATATGGCAAATAAAGATGGTTCAGTTAAATCCGAAAAAGGAGAATCTATTCAGATTGGTGTATTATTCAAATTTATAAAGCCGTATGATGGCGCTCGCGAAAAATTAAATTCTTTTATGACAAATTGTGACAACGCGATTAGCTTAGCTTCCGAATCCCAAAAACCAATTTTATTCAAATACATACTTTCTCAATTAGAAGGAAAAGCTGAATCAGCTGTAGCCATTAAAGAGTACGACACTTGGCATCAACTTAGCGAATTTCTCCAAACTCAATTCGGTGAAAAAAAGCATTATGCACACTTATTGACCGATCTTCAAGAATGTCGTCAGTTATCAAGCGAACCCGTGAATCAATATGCATTACGATTAGAAACTTGTCTGTCAAAATTGCTTATGGAGGTCACATTATCAAATAGGAAGAAAACAGAGTTGCCTGGCCGTATCGCTGCGATGGAAGACTTAGCTCTTCACACGTTTTTACTTGGTCTTAAACCTAATATCTCGAATTTAGTTCGTGGTAAAACACCTAACAATTTAAATGATGCGATTAACCTAGCAATATCAGAGGAGAAAATTCAACTAATGCTGTATAAACGCAATCTGCCTAGTCACTCCTCAATGTCACCGCGTCATACACAAAAACTAGAACACACTTTTCGACCGGCAATACATAATGTGAACGCTAGACTCCAGTCGTCTAACCCAAATGTTTCTTTCTGCCGATATTGTAAGAACCAAGGACATACAATAGATATATGTAGAAAACGCGAATACAACAACCGTCGCTCTAATACAACACAACCTTTCTTTCAAACGCAGCAATCTCCTCAGGTTCAGCATCCAACACACCATCACAATAATTATAATCAAAGATTTCCACGGCCTCAGCCAGCTCGTGTCCATTTTGTAAACGACCACGAACCACAATCATTTTCTTCATATGGCGACACCAACTTTAATAACTACAATGAAAACTACGAAATCAATTACTGTGACGAGAAACCCATTTCTAATAATGAACATTTAAACGAATAATGGTCTCACGAAGGTGTCTCGCGAGACCCAAACTCCTCACTTCACACTTCTCACAACTTTCACACTATAATGACACCAATTCTAAATCCAAGGACCACATGGGTAACCAGCCCCAAGCAAGTGTCCAAAGTTCAAAATCTTCTATATCCAAGGACCACACGGGTAACCAGCCCCAAGCAAGTGTCCAAAGTTCAAAAACTTCTATATCCAAGGACCACATGGGTAACCAGCCCCAAGCAAGTGTCCAAAGTTCAAAATCTTCTATATCCAAGGACCACACGGGTAACCAGCCCCAAGCAAGTGTCCAAAGTTCAAAAACTTCTATATCCAAGGACCACATGGGTAACCAGCCCCAAGCAAGTGTCCAAAGTTCAAAATCTTCTATATCCAAGGACCACATGGGTAACCAGCCCCAAAAACGCGTCCAATTTAAAGAAAATTCTAAGATCCCTATCAAAGACCCTAGCTATATCCACGACAGGGTTACGAACAACGATCACATATATGAAATATCCTGTGACCCTACAAAGAAATCCTTACCTCACATACTAGTCCAGACGACAGTATCGGATAAACCTCTTACTTTACTAGTTGACACCGGCTCTTCTATTTGCCTCGTGAAGAGATCCTCCATACAGTCATATACAAACCTGAAATTAAAAAGGGAAAAATTAAAATTAAAAGGCATCGAAAATGACAAAGATCCCGTACTCACCCTAGGTAATTTTGATATGAACCTAACATTCGGAAAAGAATCAATTCCCTTTGAATTTCACGTTGTCGATAAAATCAATTTAGCCTATGACGGTATTATCGGAAATAACCTACTAACCCACTACCAATGTAGCGTTGACTATAACCGCAATATCCTCAATCTTGCGAAAAATAAAATAAAGCTTAACTTTACGGAACTAATTTATACTATACCTCCACGCTCTGAAACGATAGTGGAGTGTTCAGTTAGAAACCCATCGATGAAAGAAGGTCTAGTCCTTGACCAACACGTCAACGAAAATCTATTACTATCAAATTGTTTAGTTAAAGTCAAAGATAACAACAGAATTAATCTTACTGTGGTAAATACATCTGAAAACCCTACTGAATTAAATTCTAACCTGCAACTTACCTTACACCCTATTGACTACAGATCCTTTCCTGTGTCCCAACCACAACCTAACCAATCATGTTTAGTGAGAACTCAACAAGTATTAGAGCTCCTCCGCGTTTCACACCTAAACCCTGAAGAATCCGAAGCATTGATCAATTTATGTTCCAAATTTTCCGATATCTTTCAGTTACCTCAAGATAAGCTAACATCAACTGATGCTATTCAACACGAGATCAGAACTACTTCTGATCAACCCATTAATGTGAAGTCATATCGATTCCCCGAAATCCACAAACAAGAAGTTCATTCCCAAATCCAAAAAATGCTCGATCAAAATATCATTCAACCCTCTCTATCCGCATGGTCTTCTCCTATATGGATTGTCCCTAAAAAGATTGACGCTTCAGGCCAAAGGAAATGGCGTATCGTCATCGATTACAGACGACTGAATGATATAACCATTGGCGAAACTTACCCTATTCCCAACATTACCGAGATCCTAGATCAATTGGGTAACTCGAAGTATTTCTCCACCCTAGATCTAGCATCCGGATTTCACCAAATAAAAATGGCTCCACAAGATTCCTGCAAAACAGCCTTCAGTGTTCCTCAAGGCCACTTCGAATATATGAGGATGCCGTTTGGTTTGAAGAATGCCCCTTCAACCTTTCAACGTTTAATGAACAATGTCCTTACTGGTCTCCAAGGAGAGAGATGCTTTGTCTACCTTGATGACGTAGTCATTTATTCCCATGATCTTCATTCTCACGTCGAAAATTTAAATGCTGTTTTTCAAAAACTACGATCCTTCAACCTAAAACTACAGCCTGATAAATGTGAATTCCTCAGAAAAGAAGTTGGATATTTAGGACATGTCATTACCGAAGATGGCGTTAAGCCAGACCCAAATAAGATCAAATCCGTAAAAGAATTTCCCATTCCGAAATGTCCCAAAGACATAAAATCATTTTTAGGACTCATATCCTATTACAGACGATTCATTCCTGACTTCTCCAAGTTGTCCAAACCTCTCACTTCACTATTGAAGAAAGACATACCTTTTGTTTGGTCTAACGAGCAGCAACTCTCATTTGAAACTCTGAAAAATAAACTTATTACAGCTCCTGTTCTCGCTTACCCGGATTTTACAAAACCGTTTACACTTACCTGTGATGCTTCAAATTACGCGATTTCTGCTATCCTTTCCCAAGGCCCTATTGGCAAAGACCATCCTATTGCCTACTCATCTAGAACCTTAAACAAAAACGAAATCAATTACAGCACCACCGAAAAAGAGCTGCTAGCTATTGTTTATGGTTGTAAAAACTTTAGACCCTATCTGTTTGGCCGCAAATTCTTTATCGTGACCGATCACCGCCCCTTAAAATGGCTTTTTAACCACACAGATCCGAGTAGTAAATTACAACGTTGGCGTCTCCAACTAGAGGAGTATGAATACGAAATTGTATATCGAAAAGGCAAACTCAATTCAGCAGCTGATGCTCTTTCGCGTTATCCTGTAAACCCAATTATTCCTGAAAACAACGAATCTAGTTCAAATCAACAACAGCAAACTAATCCTACCCAAGGTCCAGAAGAAAATTTACCTATCAGTGATGGAAACATAAACCTCGATTCTCCTCTATTTAGTCCAATGACTTTAGAAGATTTAGATATTCAACTGCCCACTACACCTTTCTGTGATGATTTGCCTTGTATAGATTTCCTTGAAAATAACGAATTACCTAATTTTTCCAATCTTGGAAATAATGAAATACCCAATCCAATTCAACCCACAACAACTACTCAACCACCCTCTCCAAGTACCAATGAAGTTCAATCATCGACAAGTAAACAATCTTCACCCTCACCTAATGTTGATACTGAAACGAGAAATGACTTCCCAGACCTCAATGACTCCTATTCCAAATTCCTAAAATCTACAACAACTACATCATATAATACACCTATAATTGAACATAACGACAGCATACTGAAATGTCCTCATAAAAACATTATTATTCCCACATCCCTTGATCTTGACGAATCGATTCCATATGTCGAAGATATTTTGTCTAATCACCCTGAATCTGAACCCTTTATTCAATGTGAGAAAACTCTACACTCCTTTAAATCATTAAGCAATAATGACAAAGTGTATTATTTTCTGTTCACTAAAGTGCACCATTTCGATCTTTGCAGCTACAGCGATTTATTCGAGTCCCTGAAACAACTCAGAAATCATTTGTTATCCAGCAAACCTATAGACAAAATCGGTGTAACAGACTTCAAAAACCCTTTTGATTGCCATGCTTACACTAAAATATACAACATTTTAACCCACCTATTCCATAACACTGGTATCGAAGTCCATATTTACCGCAATAAACTCTATTATCCAAATCCAAGTGAAGTTCAAAAGATCCTAAAAGAAAATCACGATATTCCGGTAGCAGGACATCTTGGTTCAAATCGAATGTTTAACAAAATTAGAGAACAATACTACTGGAAAAACATGCGTAGTGATATAGAGAGCTACGTTAAACAATGTTCATCATGTCAAACAAATAAAGCACTTCGTAAAATAAATAGAGCACCTATGCAAATCACTAGTACTTCCACTGCTCCTTTTGAAAGAGTGTCTCTTGATATAGTCGGTCCTCTCCCTGAATCCGGCCCTGCAAAACTTAGATATATTCTAACTTTACAAGACGATTTAACAAAATATTCCATAGCATATCCCATTAGAAGTACCACCGCGGAAGAAACGAGTGAATGTCTTGTACACTTTATCTCACAATTCGGTATACCCAAAATGATACTAACTGATCAAGGAACTAATTTTACAGCTGAACTATTTAAAAAGACATGTTCCTTCCTTAAGATTAAACAGCTGTGGTCTTCACCATACCACCCACAAACCCAAGGCGCGTTAGAACGCAGCCATTCCACGTTAAAAGAATATTTAAAATCATACATCAATGAAAATCAAGATAACTGGCCTAGATATGTCTACACGGCAATGTTGGCATATAATACAGCAATACATACCACAACTAATTACTCACCTTATGAATTAATTTTTGGTCATAAACCCTTCATTCCAAATTCCGTGTATGAACCCGCCTTAGATGCTACTTATCCAGATTACGTGAAAATGCTGCAACATCGACTTAAATATACTAGAGACAAAGCCTTAGAAAATATAACTAAATCTAAACAAACATCCAAAACATATTACGACTCACACACCCGTACTGTTAAATATCAAGTCGGAGATTTAGTCTTTCTCAAGAACCATCTTAGATTGCGCAAAGCCCTATCACCTATTTGGAAAGGTCCGTACAAAGTTGTAAAAATAAATGGTAGGAATAGTCTTACATTACTAATAAACAGACGTCATGTCATTCATCATTATGATGAGGTCAAGCTCGCGCGACGCCGCGACGTAGCGTAATATGTAACTTATTAGTTTAACCATCAAATAAAACTCGTGTAATAATATAAGTTCTAAAAGTATATCGAAACGATAGCAAAATGTCAAATACTAATAAACTAGGTATAATTAGTAATATAATAATTTAGACTTCGTGTGGTTTCATTGCAGCTCAATGACAGCGGCACAAAATCAATTCGTCCAACCTACAACAACTAGTCCAGGAATTTATTTTGACTCCATTGGATCCCTAAAAATAATAGACAGTCACCTTAGCGTAGTAATTCCGAACGACATATCATTTATCAAACCGAACATTGAGAGTCTGAACGGTGTGATAGGCACCGCCCGATCTTTATGCGAACAGAGTAACATATTAAATGATGTTGAGTGTCATAATATGATTCAACCTTTGTCAATTCGATATAATGACATGTTACGCGATTTTGATTCGGTTTCTCACCTAATAGAAACCCGTTCACGAAGGTCTGCATGGTTTGGTGGAGTGGGCACCGTGTTTAAACATCTTTTTGGTACAATGAACGAGGACGATGCTATTAGATATAGCAAAGCCATTCAAGTTGTAGAAGACGACCAAAATAAGTTGTCGAAATTGGTCAAAGAAAATATTTTAATAACCACCTCAACACTGTCATCATTTAAAGAAACCATAAATAAAAGTTATGTAAACGAACAGCTATTAAATAATGCAATAGATAATTTGTCAAGTAGTATGCAGAATTTAACCAGTGTTGCGGATAATTTATGGATAAGGTCTAAGCTAAGTGAACTGTTTAATGTTTTAGAGAGTAGGTTATTGACGTTATCGTTTAAGTTAGAAGACATTGTAAATGCAGTTATGTTCAGTAAATCAAATATTTTATATACCTCAATTATCACCCCGGCACAGCTATTTGATGAATTGGTAAAAAATTATCGATTTCTACCTAGTTTCCAACAGTTTCCTATAGCCTTGTCTTTAGAAAATATTTACCTACTACTAAATATATCTGAAACATCTAGTTATTATAATGATAACAAAATTGTCTTCGTTCTTAAAATTCCACTTGTGTCACGCAAAGAATATAATTTATATCACAGTATCTCATTTCCAGCCATACTTCGTACAGAAAATAGTACTTATGTTACGATAATGCCCTCAAATAAGTACATAGCTATAACTAGAGATAAGTCTTCATACTGTAATTTTAATACATTAAGTAGTTGTAAGATTTTATATAAACATTTTTTTATATGTGAAACCGTCGACATCCACTCGAGCTCTGCAACACCGATCTGCGAATCGGAGATCATGGTTAAGGCTATAAATTCTGTACCAGAAATATGCAACACGAAATTTTTCCAAGGTCATGTTGAGATCTGGCAAGCACTGTCCAATAACAAGTGGTTGTATGTAATTAGCAATAAGTCGAAGTTATCTATAGATTGTCATAGTTCTAATATTACTGAAATTAATATTTTCGGATCCGGCATATTAAGCCTCCCTGTTATTTGTATAGCCTATTTTAAAGATTTAACCTTAATTCCTAAACAAACCAAAATGATTGAAATACAGCCTGTTAATTTTAAAATAGATATAATAAATGATATTTGTTGCAATTTCGAGAAATTCCAAACTATTAAACAAAAGGTTCCAATTTTGAATTTGCGGAACTCTAATTTAGACTCTCTCTTATCAGAACATAAGAAGGCGACCAATGACATAGTAAAAACCTTAGACTCTATAAGCTCCAGACCACATTTATACATAGATAGCGAATACCATTCATATACCACAATAATTATATCAATAATTGTCTTAATGATAATCCTATTCCTTGTATACAAATATTCTAAGCTCGGCATGTGTCACCGTCTTAATAAAAGACGATTCAAAAACGAGACAGATGTTCAAGAGGTAACAGAGCTATCAGTAGTTGCTTCTGAATCTCCCAAACCTCCAGCAGCTAAATTCCGAACATCCTTGTCATAAACTTCACCCTTCAGGTGGAAGTTTAGTCTCAACCCCGGGGGCTGTTATATATACACCCTGTATACAATATACCTGAGTATGCTAGATTAACCTCGTCAGCATTATGACATCCATGTAGTTACAGTTCAGTTCAATCCCAACATTCAAAGCGGTAACACTTGCCACAAATTATTACTATGTTCCTTTTATTATAAGTTAAACCTGTGAATTTCAAATAAAAAGTGATATCATAAAAAACATTTTTTTTAAAAACTCTGAATTCAAAATCCGTATAACAGATCGATGCCCGCTGGCAGCGCCTTATGTTCATGTAAATTATTTCTAATGGCGCACGCCAACGCACTCAGCGTATCATCACTTTCATACACTCAATATTTCATCTCCGTAGCTCGAATTATAGTCACTTGTTTTGTCTACACGACATCCTTGTATCTGGCTTCTGAGTGCAACGATCACATCGCTAATGTACTGTAAGACATACATACATAACATCACGCCTGTCTACCAGTCGGGTCGACAGACTATGGAACGCCAGGTGCACCGATCCGAACATGCTTCTTTCACACTCATCAACCTATTCATGCATGGTCTTCGGTTACGACTTAACATTAGGTGGGATGTATGCTATGCTTGTATGCCTTCCGACGTTGTATAACAGAAAAAAGGGAGATAAGTTTAAATTGCGTAAAATGCACTCTCATCATTTTCCTAAACGCTCCAAATAAGTATAACTTCAAAAACATAAACTAGCAAGCGCCAATACAACAGCATTATCGCTATGCGATCTCTTTCATGCTAACTTCGGGTAGAGGTGTTCTTGAGATATATATTCATTTATAAATCACCCTGCCAAATCATAATATGCCCGAATCTGTACAGATACCACAACAAAGATATCAAGATTTAAAAGTCCGTAAAGTGAGAATACGAATAGTTTTGGTATTTTATCGGTATGAATATAAAAATCGGTAAATCGGTATTTCTGTGCGATTATCTCGCTATAATTATACAGTAATCGATCAACTTCCTTTATTTTTGTTTGAACTAATAAATGCAAGGCCAAGTAATTAGCTTTAATCGGTCTGTATTGCCCGCAGCCAACAAGGAGAGAAGAGACAAACAAATAAACGCTGCACTAGAATTTAAAATAATGTTTTTTACCCGACTGATCATTCTACTATGCTATTTTTGAAGTTATACTTCTTTTAGCGTGTCAAGCACAGACGATAACTTGATAACAGTGTTTTTTACGGCATCGACATCGAAAATCGACACCACGTATTTGATTAGTACCTAAACGTCTCTCAAGTATTGTTCGTGACTATGTTCGACGTAGTTTTTCATATACTTATTTATGTATATACAACACGTGTTTCATATCAGTACAGAAAATATATATTTATACATTAATATATATACAAGTGTGTGTTTATTAATTGTATACTGTGGTGAATGATATTTATTGATAATTTATTATATTTACGTTTTGTTTTACAAAAATTACTGTCTCGCGGGGCTCGTTCTTGGATTTATTTTTGTATAACTAACAATAAGCTTTTCTTGGATTGGTAGACCCAATAAGGGTTCAGCGCGGTATCTTCCAGGGTGACAGACTGAGTCTGTTGTTTTGCCTAGCCATGAATCCACTTGGCACTCTGTTAAGAGATTCAGGGCTGTGTTTCCGACTCCGTAGAGGGGGTGAGATTATTTCTTATGAGCGTCGGTGCCAAAGTAGCGTAACAGCGCGTTTCACCATTGCACCACCGAGCTCATCATTTTACGTTACACGAAAGAGATATAACTTATTACGTACTTTTACGTCGAAAGGAATAATAAACTAACAGTTCCTCTTATATGATCACTGTACAAAAAAATGTATTTACGTATGTTTATCAGTTTCTAGTACCCATAACACAAGCTTCGCTTACTTTGGGGCTAAATGACGCTGTGTAATTTGTCCGACAATATTGATTATTATTTAGTTATGTTTATTTCACCATTTCCTTCCTTGTAAGCCGTAACTTTTTCTGTACACTAATTCTTTATCTTAGGGTTGTCTCGAAAATAATGATTTTAGCAATAAGGCTGCCTTGTTGCATAATCTTCTTTTCTTTCTGAGCGTAATCTTGTTTTCATAATCAATTAAGATTGACGGGGTCCGCTACCTAAGCCCAAGGAGAAGATGAAGACGCTGATTTTTACGAGGAGTGAATGTCGTGATACCTCCGCAACACAGAGGGAACCAAATCACTCTTAGGTAAGGTCGCACGTCATTCGAAATATTATTTCTTGGACGCGTTTCCTCACGATGTTTTCCTTCACCGCCGAGCATGTTTACAAATATGTACATAAATCCGAAAACACGAATTTATGGTACATGCCAGGATTTGAACCGGGTACCAAGTGGTCAATAGGCCGGTTCCTTATCCACTGGGCTGTCACTGCTCTACTGTATACTGCATTGAAGTTCTAGATTGACAAACAAGCATCCGGCCCGCATTAGATGGTAAGCGGTCACCGCAGCCTATTGACGTCACACCACGGGGATGTTACTCGCGCGCTGTCAATCTTGTGACCTAAGGCTGTTTCGTCACAGTACCCAGTAATTTCTCTGCCATATCTCACCATTCAAACCGGTATAGTATCGGTTATGTTTATTTCATAACTTCTTTCCATGCTAGCCCAATCTTTTTCTGTACACTGATTCTATATCTTGCCTTAAAAAGATAGATTTTAGTAATAAGACGACCTTGTTGCCTAATATCTTTCTCCAATAATTTTCTAACAAAAGGCATTGGGAACCGCTGTCTGGAGAAGTACCTTCACCACGCAGAAAACAATCTAATATCCACACCCTGGAGGGTTATTGTGTTCCTCGTATCTGTGAGGTCACCAGTAAGCTCCAAAGGAGTTGTTGTGTTAACAGCAGAGGTTTAACGAGAGCTCAAGCTACGGTAACCGCTTTACATCAGCTGAACCGTATGCTTGTATGCCTCCCGGCATTGTATAAAAAAAAATGTGAGAATCTTTTCGAATGTATTTCCTTAAATCTGTATTACGTAATGAAGTGTTTTCTATTCTATTCATTCAACAATGAGATCCTCGCGAGGGAAGCCGAGTACACAAAACACATTCAAAGTATATAACCTGTTCGAGACATTGTCTGCACTACGACATATTTTCAAATGTCACATTAAATAGTTGAACGAGAGATATATAAGCTCAACATAGAAAGGTCGCCATTTTTACTACTATTTTATCGATTCGATCTATTAACTTTAAAGTGAGTCTTGTGTTGTTCAAACTTCACCTGCTCGGTAAGAGGATTATAACCTGGACTGATGGTAAACATTTACCGAGATCACAATCGAGGGATATACAGGAAAATTGTATTTAGAGAGTTATTTAATTAAACAAATACATTTTATGATCGTCGAAGTGTTGGTTCTACGCTTTTGGAATTATGTATATGTATGTAATTACGTAGGTCACAATATAAGTTTTGCGTAACTTAAAAAAACAACATGTTATAACCAAAATATTATGTTTATTGCTTTTCAAAATACTCTCCTTTACATTTTAAACATTTTTTCATGCGATCGAACCATTTTTTAAAACAGGAGGACCACAGATCTGAAGGCATGTTTTCTAACGTGCTGATTGAACGCTATCACTGCCTCTTCGGAGTTGGTAAAAGTGAAACCTCTCATCAAATCTTTGATTTTGGGGAATATACAGAAATCACAGGGTGCTAGGTCGGGGCTATGCGCAGGATGGGTAACGAGTTGTACTTTTTCGGAAGTTAAAAATGACTTTGTTTTGTTGGCCGTGTGTGAAGAAGCGTTGTCATGATGTAGGAGAACGCGGCTTTTTGGTCGTCTTTCGCGAACTTTTTCTGACACCCTGGGTAAACAAATGGTAGAATACCACTCGGCATTAACACTCTTTTGATCTTCAAGTGGAATTGTGCAGATGGGACCCGTAGCCGAGAAAAAAAACGCGATCATTTTTTTACCAACGTTTCTCGCCTGCGTCACTTTTGTTGGCCTGTTCTCATTTTCAAACACCCATTCACAAGATTGCTGTTTTTTTTCGGGTTCAAAGCAATAAATCCACGTTTCGTCTCCTGTGATAATGTCATAAACAGCATTAGAATGGTCGTACTTCAGTAGCATCTGTGAGCACCATTCCACGCGAGCCCGCTTCTGCTTCGCTGTCAGTTCATGAGGGATCCAACGTCAACAAAGTTTCCGAACTTTCAATTCTTCATGTAAAATTTTCTGAATTTGTCTCATACCAATCCCCAATAGTTCTCGAATTGTCTCATAGGTAATCCGCGGGTTTTATTCAATTAGCCGCTTAACAGTAGCCACTTTATTTACGTTGACGGCAGTTGAAGGCCGCCCTTCACGAAATTCGTCATGTAAAGAAACTCGACCTCTCTCAAATTCAGCAAACCATCGCCTCACGGTGCTCAAAGAAGGTGCTTCTCTCCCAAAAGCATTTTGAAGACGAGCAGCACAGTCTTGCGGAGAGAGAGAACTTTTAAAATCATAAAAAATCATCGCTCTAAAATCTTTTCGACTCAATTCCATTTTCGTTGCGTACGTAGAAGTTTGATGTGTGATAAAAAACAATTGACAAATGATTTCCCGCCAATTGTTTTTTTTTATTACTAAGTAGGTTGCAACGTAAAATATAACATTCGAAATTCAAATAGTTCCGATTAGCTAGAAGTGTAAAACTTTTAGTGTGCCCTTACATAACCTGTAACATAGAACTTCTGCAACTTCGTAGGGACATAGGCTCACTAAGTATATTTTACCGCCTGTACCATGGTGAGTGCTCTGAAGAACTGTTTTCTCTTATCTCACCCTTCCCTTCCGTCATAGAACCACAAATGCAGGCTTGCGATGTCATCATTCCACTGTTGAGGACATTTCTTCTCGTACTAAAAAGTTCGGCAACTCCTATCTCTGCCATTCAATTAAAAAGTGGAACGCCTTGCCTGCACATGTGTTTTTTGCCTACAACATGGGATCCTTCAAACGAAGCGTGAAGAAACACCTTGCGGGCCAGCATGGTAGCGTCAACTGACAGGATACTATAGTCCTTTATCAGTTGCCGCTGCAATTTGGGTTCCTCTTTTCGCTTACTAACCGACGAAGCGGAGCCACTATGCTGAGCCAATATAAAACCAATTGAGAATGCGCATGCTTGCATTGCCAGAGGAACACCTGGCTCGTCAATTATATAACAATTCAACTTTTTTTTATTTGTCGGCCATTTTGACCATGTTCCTTAAGAGATAGGAACGGTGTTCCTGAACATTCCTATTCTACTTTTTTATGCTGAGTTCGAATCTGAAGTCAAAATTCGAATATTCGAAAAAAAGCGACAGACAAACACACAGACAAACGCACGGACAAACGCACAGACAAACATATAGAATTCATATAGAAACGGTGTTCCTGAAAAAGATCTTGAGGAAAAAGAAATTATATTTCAAAAGATGTATGATTTAACTTAAGAAAATTCTAGATTTTCCTCAAGCTGTGGAGGTACGACGGTAGTCGTTAGCTAAAAATCAGTATATTCACAAAATCCTTGGGTTTAGGTAGCAAACTCGCCAGTCATAATGGATTAGGAAGGGATACGAGCTCGACGGCGCAGTGGTTAAGACTGGTTCGACACTAAGGATCAGTGGTTCGATTCCCACTCGGAGCAAACATTTGTGTGCATGAGCATGTCTGTTTGTCTTGGTCTGGGTGTTTTTCAGAGAGGTAGAGCGCATCAAAGCGGCTGAAGAAAGTACCTCCACCTTACAGAAAACGGCAGCCAAATAATGACTCCCTGGCTGGAGGGTTGTTGTGTTCCTGCGAGTCACCAGTGCGAGTGAGTAGTGAGGTGAGATCACCGGTAAGCTCCGAAGGGATAGCTGTGTTAGCAGCATAAATGTCATCGCGCGAACGATACTCAATGTATTACAGGCATTCATCGGCTACGGTAATCGCTTTACATCAAGTGATCCGAAAGAAATGACTCATTCAGAATGCACGTAGTGAGGAGTAGGAACATGCATACAAGAGCCATTCGCGTCGGGGTATCCGTCGACCCAATACTGTCTCGGCACACGATACAGAGTCAAATCTTTGGACAACTTCAAACTTGTGGCTATTTAAACCCAAACGACCTCTACTACATTAACCATAAAGCCCTAACTGCCCCATCCTGCTTCTGCGAGCCCGGCGTGGACCAGACAGTGCAGCACATATTGTTTCGGTGTCCCGCATTCTCCAAACAGAGGTACGATTTGGAGCAGGAGTTGGGAATGCGGGCCACCGAAAAATCGGTCTCCGAAATAGTGACGGGGCATAGACAAAAATTTTTAAAATACTGCGTCAGTCTAGCGACGGCTGTCATAGATCGGAACAAGCAGAGCAGCCCCACCTAGGACCAATGTTGCATACCTCGGCTATACTCTGTATAGCCGATGGGATCGCGGTGGCTAGGTGGAGCTGTGAAGCTCGCTGACGCCCGTGGCTGGACTGATGCAGTATGGGGAGGGAAGTTGGAAACGTATGAAGGTATTTCACCGGCGTTCAAAAACGGGCAAATCAAAAATTTTTGGAAATTAAATTGAAAGATGATGAATGTAAGAATGATTGTGGAATATGAAAGCGAGTGTGATGTATGAATGTGTTTATTTATATTAAAAACAAAAATGTGAATAATACTATATTGTGCAAAAACTGCCTTGCCCACGGCAGGGGTGTAAGTATTTTATATAAAAAAAAAAAAAAAAAAGCCCTAACTGCAGGGATACGGATCTCTCTTCAACCGAAAATGTGACGGAAGCCACTGTTTTCAAACCACACGAAGGCGGAACTTAGCTCAGCGACTGTCATCTATCCAAGGCTTAACTTCCGAAAACGGAGTAGCTCGAGATGCTCGGGAGGCATGCGAGCTTACGGCCCACCTGATGTAAAGCGGTTATCGAAGCCTACAAACGCTTGTAGTACATTAAGTATCACTCGCGTGATGCCACCTCTGCTGCTAACAGGAGTTGCTAACTCCTTAGGAGCTTACTGGTGACCTCACTCACATGCAGCAATGCAACAACTCTCGACGGAGTTATTTCTGGCTGCGGCTTTGCGAGGTAAAGGTACATCCCCAGACGGTATGCTTTGATGCGCCCTACCTCTCTTAAAAACACCCAGAAAATGATATGTACATACACACAAATGTTTACCCTGAGTGGGAATCGAACCTACGAGCGTCGGTGTGAAAGTAACACAGCTTCCCATCGACCTGTCTTCTTACCCAAATTCTTATCTGCTCCAGCTTAGATCGACTTTACTTTGACACCAACGCTCGTGGGTTCGATTCCCACACAGTACAAACATTTGTGTGCATGAACATGTC
The DNA here is from genome assembly GCA_947507595.1 of Pyralis farinalis. Taxonomy (NCBI): domain Eukaryota; kingdom Metazoa; phylum Arthropoda; class Insecta; order Lepidoptera; family Pyralidae; genus Pyralis; species Pyralis farinalis. The sequence continues at coordinate 26,641,966 of OX382279.1, forward strand.
TGTTTGTCTTGGTCTGGGTATTTTCTATGTACCTATAATAAGTATGTATTTACAAAAAAAAAAATGTATTTACGTATGTTCATCAGTTGTCTAGTACCCACAACACAAGCTTCGCTTACCTTGGGGCTAGATGGCGCTGTGTAATTTGTCCGACAATATTTATTTATTATTAGATAAACAACTTGCATATTGTCTTAGGTTTTCGCGATTGTTACACATTGAATTAAACAATTTTGAACGGAAGTATCGCGTGTTTTATTTATTTTGTTGAACCTGACGTTTCGAACGCTTTGCAGCGTCCGTGGTCGCAGAAAGACTAACACCACGGAATTAAAAATTGTTTAATTCAACTTGCATACTGTACACATCACTAGTTCTCGATTCTCAAATTCGTGTCGCCCCACACACAATCGACTGTTGCCCTAAGTACAAGCCAAGCACGGCGATCTAAACCCCATAATTCACTGCGCACACGTCTCTTAATTTATCAGTACTGCATAAATTTATGCGCAAGTGTATTCTCGACTTGCAATCGGACAACATTTACCTTTTTATCGACTATTTGATTTAGTGCACTCGACTAAGCCAATCCTTCAAGTCGATACAGCGACGTGAGGCGCGGCCCTATTCTGAATTCGATGTTCTTTTTAATACGTAAACACGGTTTTTGAAGTAAAACTTCTTTACGCACGCTTGACTTGGGGAGTAAGCTGGTGAATGCGTAACGAGAGCGTTACGAAAAGTGTGGTCGGGCGAGGCGAACGGAAGTTGAGAGGGAGATAAGTTAGTGAAGATAGAAAGAGAGAGAGTTACGTTTCGTATATGGGCAAGAGAGAAAGGTGCGAGCACACATTTTCTTTCTCTCATAGCGAGTTAAGTTTCGTATATGTAAGACACAGTGCAGGCCTATTGTCTGTATCACACTATGGAGCTAAAGAAGTTTTACTTCAGTCGTGTGGTCTAAAGCACACTGGTTTTTTTTATACGTTGCTACGCTGTGAACAATGAAACTTTCTACATCACAGACGAGGCAAAAAGCGTATGCAAGGACGTAACAATATTGTGGACAACTAATGCGAGAGTTGCGCAATATTTGTGATGTAACGATTGCGAACTGCATTCATAGTGTTGTTTCTTTTCTTTTTTTTTATACAACGTCGGGAGGCATACAAGCATACGGCTCACCTGATGTAAAGCAGTTACCATAGCCTATTAACGCTGGTAATCATATCAAGTATCACTCGCGCGATGCCTCCTCTGCTGCTTACACAGCGACTCCTTAGGAGCTTACTGGTGACCTCACTCACACGCAGGAACACAACTACCCTCTAGGGAGTTGTTTTTTGACTGTGATTTTCTGTGACGTGGAGGTACTTCCCCAGACGGGCTGCTTTGATGCGCCTAAACCAAGGCAAACAGACATGTTCACGCACACAAATGTTTGTCTTGTATGGGAAACGAACCCAAGAGCGTTGGTGTAAACATCGCGTCATTCATGACTGAGCCACCAGCAACGGCCTCTGTGCCCCAACATTGTATAAAAAAAAGTGATATGTGTGTCTATGAAAGAGACATAAATAGGTTCGAACTCAAAGCTTTGCCAACCAAATAAAAAAACAATCTTTATTGGCAGAGCTGCGATAGCCAGCGGAGCCACATTACCCTCAAAATTGCCGTTTGGGGTAGACTGATGTCATCCAGCTAGCGTTTAGACGGTAATAGTGAGAAACTCCAAAATCGACACACTAATAGCTAACATATTGTAGTTTTGTATCCTTTAATTTAAAATTTAAATGTTCGTTGGTGAGGAAGAACGGTCCAAAATCGTTCCAATTAGAAAAAAAAACATATGGGAAAACGTATGGCCGGCCACTCTGCAGTGCAGAGTCTGCACTGCACTCCCATCAACAGAAAAAGTAACAGCACTCGTCGCTAGATGTCGTACAGGGTTCCATATATTTTAAAAAAATTAAAAATAAAATATTTAAATATTTTTTAAATTTAAAAAATATCAGCTCTGCCTACACAGCTTGCTGTTATTTACTAGTATATTTATCTATGCTTCCTGTCATCGCAATAAAAAATTAACGTATAAATTATAATAAAGTTTAGTACCGCAGCAATTAACATGCTATGCGGAACACAGTGTAATTAGTTAAAAACCTATAAACTTCAGAACGGAACCAACAAGTAGCAATCAAGTGACAAAATCGGTTTTAAAGATATCATCAATATCTAAATATTTTTACGACTTTATTTAAAACGGATGCTGTACCGTAACGTTAACAGCGATGCGCCAGTGGATAAAGAATCTGTCTATTGACCACCTGGTCACTGGTTCGGATCCTGGCATGTACCACTAAATTCGTATTCTCTAAAGTACATATTTACCGTGAGTAAACCCACAAGTCCAAGATATTACATGTTTTTGCGTATGTTACCGCCTTTACCATGGCCAGTGCTCTGAAGAACTGTTTTCCCTTATGCCCCTCTCCCTTCAGTCATAGAATCACAGGTGCAGGCTTGCGATGTCATTGTTCCACTATCGAGAACATTCTTCGCGTACCAAAAAGTTCGGCAACTCCTATCTCTGGCGTACCATTAAAAAGTGGATCGCCTTGCCTGCACACGTGTTCCCTCCTTCCTACAATATGGGATCCTTCAAGCGAAGCGTGAAGAAGCATCTTGCGGGTCAGCATGGCAGCGTCAACTGGCAGGATACTGGGTAGTCTTTTGTCAGTTGCAGTTGTGATTTGGGCTCCTTTTCGCTTACCATCAGGCAACTATGCTGAACTAATATAAAAAAAATTTCGAAATACGTGAGACCTAAGATAGGTGTGGTTTTCCGTCTGGGATGTGAAGTTATGACGGCAGTCGCTCTATGTAAAAATCAATATCTTCGTCAAATCCTTAGGCTTAGGTAGCGGACCCCGCCGATCCTAATGGATTGGGAAACGGGATAACGCTAAAAAGAAGCTGTACCGTACATTGGACTAATTACTGTAACTAATTAATGTAATTAATTACTATTGATGCTTCAATTAATATTGTTATATGACACTAGTTTCGTCCGCGACTTATCCCGATATATCGCGGGAACCCCTTTTTTTTGCTATCTTTATTTTTCTTCTATTTCTGAAAACCATATCGTGATGCTGAATAGCCTAGAACCTTCCTCAGAAAATAGGCTATCTGGAAAAAAAAAATGCAAATGGTAGTTCCAGTGATTAGTGAGTTCAAACAAACAATCAAACGAACTCATCAGCTTTATATACACACATCAAAAGTGTCTAGGGATCAACATATATTTTTGCAATAACTTTTCTCCTGATTGATATTAATTAAAATTTTCTTTAAGGATTCATCAAATAAAGTGTTTTCGTTTGTCTACAGTAACGATAAACCAAGTCACCTTTGCATTAATAAAGAAATTTGCCATTTTCATAATAAAGGGATTTTTGACATTTGAACCACTAACATTAAAGTTCGAAAAAAAGACTGAAATAACAGTTTTCTTTAAAATTTTATTGGGTAACTTAAACAATTAATAATCCGTGTTTCTACCGCGAACACTAACAACACAAGAACATCGGTTTGGCATACTCAAAATGAGTTCATCCAAATCATGCTGTGGAATGGCCGCCCATGTTCGTTGCTACAACAAAAAAAGGTCTTCTTGCGACTGGATACCCTCCATATTCGGCAGAGCTCTTCTCTGTAGCATATCCCATGCATGCTCAATCGGGTTCAAGTCTGGCGACTGAGCAGGCCAGGGCATGACATTGATGTTAGCTGCGGCGAGAGTCTGTCTTACAACTCTTGCGGTGTGCGGTCGTGCATTATCATGCATTAACTGAAATAAGGGACCGATTTGCACTTGTAGAGGAACGATGACGTCTGATACAATCGTCTCAGCATAAATTTGAGCGTTGAGGTTGCCTCTGATCCAAATCAACTCAGTTCTTCCGCCGATCCAAATACCCGCCCATACCATGATGGTTCCACCACTATAAGGATGGACTTCCTGGCAGGATTTTAATCGCTGTTGGCGTCCAGGGGTTCTCCAGTGTCGTATACGTCTTGTATCCGGTCTCATACCAAAACGAGACTCATCAGAAAAGCACACGAAACGCCATTGTTCTTCTGCCCAATTTCTGTGTTCAAGAGCCCATTGATATCGAATCCTACGATTGTGCATTGCTATAGGTGGTACCCTTAGCGGTCTTCGGGAATGAAGGTTCACTTCATGCAAGCGGTTTCTGACTGTTTGGTCGCTAATTAAGTTCCCTGAAGAGTGATGAAGCGTCACGGCTAACATCATGGCGGTTATTGTTGGAGCTCTTCGAGTTGTGATTTGAATGTATCGGTCTTGTCTCCGTGTGGTGCAGCGATACCGTCCTCCATGGCGCTCAGCCACGGTACCAGTGCTTCGGTAACGTGTCCAAAGTCGACTGATACTGACATGGGCGGCCATTCCACAGCGTGATTTGGATGAACTCATTTTGAGTATGCCAAACCGATGTTCTTGTGTTGTTAGTGTTCGCGGTAGAAACACGGATTATTAATTGTTTAAGTTACCCAATAAAATTTTAAAGAAAACTGTTATTTCAGTCTTTTTTTCGAACTTTAATGTTAGTGGTTCAAATGTCAAAAATCCCTTTATTATGAAAATGGCAAATTTCTTTATTAATGCAAAGGTGACTTGGTTTATCGTTACTGTAGACAAACGAAAACACTTTATTTGATGAATCCTTAAAGAAAATTTTAATTAATATCAATCAGGAGAAAAGTTATTGCAAAAATATATGTTGATCCCTAGACACTTTTGATGTGTGTATTAGTATAGACATTGATCACGCCGGAGCAGAAAAGGATTACAGAGATATAAATCTGTAAAGCGTTATTGAAGATGCCAAGAATCCTAATGCTATTGGCAATATTATGGGGCGTGTTCTTTAATAGTGGATTCTCAGCAAATGGATTTTACAGTGAATGTACAGACTAACAGTGTAATAACTGCAACTGCACGTTTACGCCTGTCACTTGAGTCGTGCAGGAATAGTGCAGTGCCAATAGGTGTATTCTATTAAAATTTACTGCACTGCCATTACGCTGGAACTGTACGTATGCTGCACTGCAATTACGCTGGAACTGTACGTATGCTGCACTGCAATTACGCTGCAACTGTGCGTATCCTGCAAATGAACTACGTAACACCTGTCGTGTTCCCATACTTCAATCTAATAAATTGGATTTTTACTTAATTTTGACTCCTGTAGTTTCAAGCCCCATTACCCTTGATTGCCGGCGTGGAGGTATTTTTGAAAAGAAGCTTTACTTAATCATATATTTCCACAAACATCTCCCAAAACAAAACAAATCACCGCTTCTGGATATTAATTTCACTTCGCAAAAGTTGCACAAGAGTAACGTTAACATAACTGCAAGTAAACTCTATTAGGTATACAAATGTCAAAACAATTTATCAGAATACGATTAGGTACATTGCAGGAAACGTGCAGGTGCAATGTAGGTTTTTTAACAGAATAGCGAGTCATTCACTGCAGCGTTCCTGCAACGTCGCTGCTGTCAGATCGCTTAACAGTATACCGAAACGTCAAAATGTACGCATTTTGACACACGCCGCGCTGCAGTGCAGTTGCAGTTTTTAGTAGAATCAGCGTACAGTGCAGAACTGGACTATATCCGTAAGTGCGAAGTGGAATCCGTCCCAGAATACGACCTCTCACCGCCGACACGTAGGTGTAACAGAAAATGTTAAAATTATTACCAGCATATTGGACCGGCGTGTCGCACGGCTGTTCCTTTATTTGTCTGTCTGTTTGTGCGCGTTCACTATTGGCTATTAATCTTGTGTTATACAGTTGCCATCTATCGGTGCGGCACATTTATTTTGGTTTTAACTCAATAGTGTCTATAAATTAGCTAAAAAAACTAACAAATTTTCATATTACTGTTGTTTATTCTTCTTTTTTGGAATCACTAGAGTGGTAAACAAAAATAAAGTACGACTATATAATTACTCGTGCGTTGTCCGGTTTTTTTTAATTAATATTTAAGAGGGGGAGGGCGCATCGAAGCAGCTCGACTGGGGAAGTACCTCCACCTCATAGAAAACCGTAGCCAAATAACAACTCATTACATTGCCCTGCGTGAGATTGGAGTTGTCAACAAATCCATAAGGAGTTGTTGAGTTATCAACAAAGTTGGCAACGCGTGACAGTTACTTCACGTATTGCAGGCGTTCATAGGCTACGTGGCTACCGTGGCTACGTGGCTTTCATCAGGAGGGCAGTATGCTTGCACGCCTTACGTTGTATAAAAATCCGCTATCATTGATGTATACGTCAGTAACGATAAAACAAACTATACAATTATAGTGTTATAATATTGACAAGCTCGGTGGCACAGTGATTAATAACGCTGCATCGACACCAGTGCTCGTGGGTTTGATTTCTGCACACGACAAGGATTTTTGTGCATGAACACGTCTGTTTGTCTTGGTGTGGGTGATTTTAATAGTGGTATTACACATCAAAGCAGCCGTCCGAGAAAGTACCTTCACCTCACAGAAAACTACCGCTAAATAACATCTCCGGGGAGGGATTTTGTGTTCCTGCGAGCGAGTGAAGTTAACAAAAACTCCTACGGAGTTGTTGTACTAGCAGCGCATCTCGCGAGCGATACTTAATGAATTGCAAGAGTTTATAGGCTACGGTAACCACTTTACATCAGGTGGGTGTATGTACGCCTACAATCCAAAAGCTGTCAATTGTATTATTTTATTTATTGTACTAATTAATTTTAATTAATGATAAAGAAGCTAGTGAAGTGTGCAAGGGCCGCGTCCTTTGACCCTCGGTCCCCTCTGCCTACCCCGCAGGGGATTTGGCATGAAGATATAGATAGATGTAGATTGACGAGCTCGGTGGATCAGTCGTGAATGACGCGAGTTTGACACCAACGCACGTGGGTTCGATTCCCACACAAGGCAAACATTTGTGTGCATGAATATGTCTGTTAGTCTTGGTCTGGATGTTTTAAGAGAGGTAGGGCGCATCAAAGCAGCCCGTTTGGGGAAGTACCCCCATCTCACAGAAAACCGCAGCCAAATAACAACTCCCTAGATGGTTGCTGTGTTCCTGCGTGTGAGTGAGGTCACCAGTGAGCTCCCAAGGAGGTGCTGTGTAAGCAGCAGAGGAGGCATCGCGCGAGCGATCTTAATATATCGCAAGCGTTAATAGGCTACGGTAGTCCTTATTGGTATGCTTGTATACCTCCCGACGTAGTATATATAATTTATTTTAATTATTCAGATTAATTACTAACTCTCAACTGTAAGATTCATGATTACTTATTAAATGTATGCAATTTGATCTAACATGGTTTGGCGCCGGCCGGCACCCACCCAGAAATATATTCTGCAAATTCTTGTAGCATGTTATTCTAACGACTAACATCTACATCGCCTGAGGATGTCTCGTGGAGAGACAAGTGTCACAGAGACGACCAAGGGCAGTCATGGCAGTAACATTGGCGGGTGCTTGCGGTTCCCTGTTCCAGATGTCGGGTAATCGCGAGGACGACCGCAGCAGCCGAAGCTGAGACGACCAGCCATGCAATTCTGTAAGAGCAAACATCCTTACATCCTCGGAAACATCGGCTGTTATCAGCCTTGAACACAAAATTGCAATTCCTTAGTGTCGCTTTTCATGGTTGTGCGACACTAGCGCCGCAAGGCTGCGTTTGGAATTGGAATTCTACAAGGCAAACAGCCTCGCGTACGCTTACAGCCTTATAGAATACCAAGTAAAAAGCCGTGATCGCAGCAGACGATGTCAAAGCTGTGACATCTGTGATCACAGCGACGCACACAGCCATTACGAGTCGCTTAGTGAATTGCATGGCAGAGCAGCCGTGGCAGCGACAATATGACCCATCTACTAACGGTAGTGGGTAAGTGCCGGCCGGCGCTAGTTCAATTGGTGGCACACAAAGCAGCTTAGATCAAGTTGCCTGTTTTTGACTTTCGCAAAATAACCCCTCAATCCATTAACGAAATATCCGAAGACATCAACCGAGATAAATGTTGATGGTGATTATTTAAAGACGAGGGAGTGCTGGGAATAGTGTGAATGGAGCGTTGGGAAAACTTCTTGGCAGCAAAAACCTGAGCCAGAAGGCACAACTCGCTATACACAATGCAGAGCTGGTTCGCAACGCTAACTTATGGAAGCGAGAGCTGGGTATGGCAGAAAGAGCATGAAAGTAGAATAAACGCGGTCGATATGCGAGCGCTGCGCAAAATTTGTGGCGTAAGGCTTGTAGACCGTATTCGCAATGACGATGTTAGAAACAGAGTTGGTCTGAAAGAGAGCGTCGGTGTTAAAATAAGAAGAGGCATGCTCCGTTGGTTCGGACATGTAGAAAGAATGCAGGATGAAAGAATGACGAAGCAGATATACAATGCAAAAGTGGAAGGATGTAGGAGCAGGGGAAGGCCAAGACTTACCTACCATGATCAAATTGGTCGTGTTCTATCAGAAGGTGATGTCAGGAGCCCTAGAAACCGGCGAGCGTGCATGAGAAGAGCATGAATGTTAAAGAAGCGAGTGAGATATGTAAGGATCGAGTCACGTGGCGCTCGGTTCTCTCTGCCTACCCCGCAAGGGATTTGGCGTGAAGTTATAGTGATTATTTATCTTCTTTAATCACGGATGTTAACCCCGGTCATTTGATAGGCGTGTGCGGGGATATGGATCCAACGCGTATAGGCCCCTTAGAAAAGATTGATGTAATGTATTATACCCGCTGTGACCTGCTCTAAGGGATATCAATGGGAGGATATACCCACGAACATGTCACGGCAGGTATTGGGACTATTGCAAATGTGTCGGAAATAATTGAGCTATTGAAATTAGATCTGGAGGGATTATTAGTACTGGGCTATTACAGAAGGGGGACGGACACCTACCATAACTATCATATCTGACTGTTACTTTAGGCAGGCGGTGGCTCGCCACTCACTGGATGGACCCACGAAATGCTAGAGAAAGTCAGCCGGGAGCAACACCGGTGTGAGTGACTCAGGGTGTCGAGAGGTGTGCTGCTGGTGATGGTGATGATTATTATTATTATAAGCGAATGAGGCTCCGGCAAAAGAGAGAGAAGTAGAGTAACGATAGCTCAACCGAAGACATACCTCCACCTTACAGAAGACCGCAAATAACAACACCTTGGTTGCTGTATTCCGGCTGCCGTTCGGTAAACTTAATAGTCTCTAACTAAGCGATACTTGATGTATTGCAAGCGCTCCATGTAAAAATCAGTACCTTCGCCAAATCCTTAGGCTTAGGTAACGGGCTCCGCCGATCCTAATGGATTAAGAAACGGGATAACGCCAAGAAGTAGTTTAGAAAAGTTCAGAATACACGTAGAGGCATTATAGGCCTTCGTAATGGGAAGGGAATGTACTGGACGTGGCCCATATCCAGCGGTAGATAGCTGATGATGATGATCTGAACATCAGTAAGTGCCAGACTAGACGTGTTAGTCACGCATTACTCAGCCATCAAGCGAGGAGTCAAGAGGGTATCTTGTGGCACACAATTTGGTCCTCACTTCCTCTATCAATTCACATCATCACATATATGAGTGTCATTTTTGGAGGTTACTTAGTATGTACACTTGCAGACAAATAACAGTCTAAACTCTAATGTTTATTTTTAATAAATATTTTTTAATTTCTAATATGACGCTGTTTTTCATAATTAAACATAATTTATTTTCACAAATATGTACAAATAAATAAACCGTCTTCATTTTTGTGTACGACAGAAACATATGGTCCGCCAGATGCAAGGCGGTTACTATAGCTTACAACTGCTTGCAATACAGTAAGTATCGCTTTTAGAAACTGATGAGTTTACTCAATGGCGGGAATACACGTGGAAAATAAAACTTATTTTCGATACATACATTTTGTTTGTTTTTTTTTTGTATTTACAGGCAAGTAAAATCTTTCCAAAATAATATTCTTTTTAACCATACGCAAAATTTATTCGCTTTATTTTGCAAAAGCAAAAATTACATGGATTGAATGCGATCCTAAAATGCAGCATATATTTTTTTACAGACCTCAGTAATTATCGAACCCCTCCAAGAAATTATATTACGTAAGATCTGGTTTTCTTTAACAGAGATTCAGATTTGTCGTCAGATTTCCGTAACTTGGGTTATGGAAATCTGACGACAAATCTCTATGTCATAATTAGTATCTTTGTCAATTCCTTATATACTATCGCGTATACGAGAAACACATTAATTAAGGTTTTTACTGAAATTGTAAAATCTTCGAAAAACGAGACCTAGAAGTTTCTCAAAGTAACATTTCATGATTCCTTTATCAGACCCAGTTTTACAGTTTTTTAAAACTATATAACTATACATTTACATGTGATTGAATTTTTATGTTTGTGACATCTTTATCTTTGTTATGTTACTTTGGTCTATATTGGTGTAATTCCAGAGATACAATCAAAATAAAAATTTAAACACGTTTTTCTCGAAAAGAGCCAGAATCTAGATAATGCGTCATGCGTAATGCGTTATCGTAAACACTACAGTAAATAATATGATACACTATTAAGCTCATAGACTTTTTCTCACGAAAATGGTGACTCTTCAAAACATTACGAAAAAAGACAAAAACAGAGATCCAACTACGTTGATCTAAATCAGGACTTGAAAGCTACGTTACGAGGCCGCCCCGGAGCGAACAACAGGTGGGCATGGCTACCGCATTCGTCGTGTGTGCCAATAAATCGCGCACGGACTGTACAGATAAGCACATACCAGTCGGCTATAAAATTGATTGGGTACAAACGTTGCGTCCTGTGCCGGCGCCTACGCTCGTCTCCTCGTGTTAGTGCGGGTAATGTTGATTTAAAGATTTAGAACCATCATTGGTGTCTTGAGACGGCATATTAACAGATACTTTTAGCTAATGACGTGTCGAACAGTTTTCGGTTGAAACTCTATGGAGTTTGGATATCAGTTGGTATTTTCTTTATATACATATCACGATCATCGCGTGAAATTGGATTTGTTTTTATGCTTTTATTTTTAGTTAAACTAAGAGTGAGTTAGTATATATATATATGGATCAACACTAGCAATATATATAGTCATATATATTGCTAGGTTTCGCCGAATTCCTTGCAGAGTTGGCAGAGAGAACCGGAGCCACATGACTTGATCGTTAAACATCCACTCCCTGGCCCTTCTCGTGCACGCTCGCCGGTTTCTAAGGCTCTTGATATCATCTTCTGATACAACACGATCAATTTGGTCATGATAGGTAAGTCTTGGCCGTCCTCGTCCCTATATCCTAGGACTTTTGCGTTATGTATTTACTTCGTAATTCTTTCTTCCGGCATTCCAAACTAACGGCGCATGCCTCTTCTTAGTTAACACCGACACTCTTTCAGAAATGAGACTCTTTCAGTGGGAAATTTCGTGTTGAATTTTATGATCTTAACTCAAGTAAGTTATGATCTGTGCTTTCTTGACATGCAGACAGATGTAAGAATACATTCGTTTTTGGACTTTTACCTGCAGGAGGTACCTAGTAAAAGAAATCTAGTCTCATAGCAAATTTCATGATCCTAGGTCAAATGTAAGTTGAGTATCGTTAGTAAAAGTAAAGTAAAGTAAAGTTGAGTAGGTACTTCCCCAGATGGGCTGCTTCGCTGCCATCTCTCGGCAGCGAAGCAGCCCATCTGGGGAAGTACCTCCACCTGACCGAAAAACCGCAGCCAGATAACTCCCAGGGGGTTGTTGTATTCCTGTGTGTGAGTGAGGAGTTGCTGTGTTAGCAACAGGGGTGAGTTGCATTAATCATTCTACGTCTACTGTAAATGCCCTCTTTTATGATTGATTAGCGATTTCCTGACATAAAAACAGACAGACGGGCAGACAAAGATAAGCAGTGATAGCCCAGTGGATAAGAAACCGGCCTATTGATGACTTGGACCCCGGTTCTAATCCTGGCGAGGGCATGTACCAATAAATTCGTGTTTTCGGATTATAACTTGCTCGACGGTGAACGAAAATATCATGAAGAGGAAGCATCTTGCGGGTCAGCATGGCAGCGTCAACTGACTGTGTAGTCTTTTGTCAGTCGCCGTTGCGATTTGGGCTCCTCTTTCGCTTACCATCAGGCAAAGCGGAGCCACTATGCTGAACCTTTATAAAAAAAAATACCAATAAATCACTTGACTGCGCATGAAGGCTCCCCGCGTTCACAAAAACGTTGTGCTTTAGCGTCTATATATCTCGACGATTCGAGCTTACTGACCAACAGGAGAATATTATAACCAATAAGACGAGAAGTGCAGCGAGTTTACTCCGTAAACTAACCAATGACAGCTGCGCTTAGTTTATTCTCCGACTCGTAACTGTGAATTGAGTTACTACGTAATATATACATAGTATAGTCTCATCGGTTCTCCATAAGTTATTTTCACCAGAGGGAGACTTTGTACAAAAGTCGTCTGCGTGGGTACCTCTGTCTCACCTGTTTCTACCGCCAAGCAGCTATATTTACATAGCTGCGTGCCGGTTTGAAGCGTGAGATATGGCAGAGAAATTACTGGATACTGTGACGAAACAGCCTTAGGTCACAAGATTGGAAGCGCGCGAGTAACTTCCCCGTGGTGTTGCGGGCGTCAATGGGCTGAGGAGACCGCTTACCATATAATGCGGGCCGCATGCTTGTTTGCCAATCTAGTTGTATAAGAAAATAAATATTACATTTATGGTCTTAGAAAATCGAGCGCCTCAATACGCGGTCCTTATACACCTCGATTTTAGACATTTATAGTTTATATATAAGACCTTTCATATATGCTTGCCGATTCCTTTTTGCATGGTTTGATTATTTTGAAAAAAAATGATGGAAATAGAAATAGAAATATATTTATTCCAATTTCACATAATAATTTTACAATAAATTATGTACACACACACACACAAGTGAAGTCAGAATTGGCCCTCACTCAGGGTTCTATGCTAGGAACTCACAAATAATTCCCAGCCCTGGTTTTCAATGGCTTACACAGTTACGTCATCCATCTCTACACAGAATGGTAACATCCCAGAGTAATACCAAAGAGTCTCGCTTCCAATCACATTATGAATTCCTGCATCCAAAATTACACATGCGGCCAAAAAAAATGTGAAACATCCCACTAATTTTATAAAACCCGCGTGACGGATACGAACCCACAACACCTTGTACTGTATCGATATGCGGTATCGAAGATCAGGAAACAAACAGACACGTTGATTTATATGAGAAATCATCACACAAACTCATTCAAAACGAAGCCTTACTCCCCAGAAACGAAGTTGAGAATCGACTGAGACTTTGCAAGGAATTTTCATTGGCTTCGCCGAAAGGATTTCAAATTTTATTTTTTGTTCCATAGGGTTTATTTCGGAGTGACGACTCCGAGGATAGCATACCACCAAAGAAGAGCATGTCACTTTGGAGTGATTTATCCCCGATATGCCATATTAAAAGTTTTGTTTTGTACCTTTTTAAATGTAAAAATCTGTTATTTATGGGGCCAAAATCGAAAGGTCCGATTAAATTATGTCCAATACTACCAAATTTATTGTGTTAAGATGTTTTGTTACCATCTATTTGTCTGCATTAAATATTTAACTTTTTAAGTGGATATAGTGTATTTTTGTTTTTGGTAAACGGTAGTTTCGAATGCTCTGTTATAATCTTGAATTACTTCTACTTTTTACGGTTTTTGTCTATTTTTTTATTGTTAGAAATTGGTTCGGATACCTTCGGAAAACTTCGTCTTTATATAGTTATATATATATATTCCAATTCTTGAATGTACTCTTCAGTCAATTCATGCTTCTCTATGATTCAGGGTGCAGCGGCTTTTATGGATATAAGCAGATAATAATAAAGGAAAGGTTGACAAACAAACAAACATCTGCACAAGTGTAATGTAATGCAATTATAAAGTTTGTAATTTAAAGGACGTAGGAGCCGAGGAAGACCAATGCTCTACCGTGAATAAATAGGTCATGTTTTCTCAGGTGATGTCAGGAGCCTTAGTACAAAAAGCTTTTTAACTATATATATATATCTCGTTAATGTTAATACTTGCACTTGTACAGATTCCACTTCACAATTTTATTTAATAATTATTTTTACCGACCGGTTTCGCCTTTACGGGCATTATCATACTCGTATTAACATTAACGAGATGTCTTAAAAATTCCACCAAGCGCCTACAATCAACAGTATCGACACAATAAATGTATATCTTCAAGCCAGGTCCCTTGCGGGGTAGGCAGAGAGTACCGAGCGCCACATGACTTGCTCCTTAAACACCTCACTCGCTTCATTAACACTCATAGCTCTTTTTACATAGACGTGGCGGTTCCTAGGACTCCTGACTTCACCGTCTACTAGAAGACGAATTTGGGTGTGATCGGTGATATATAGGCTTCCCACATATGTTTAAAATTCCAAAAATTAACCTACTCGCCCCGTCTAAGTTCAACTCATGACATTGTACATATGCATTGTCGACCCTGATAGAAACCTCCCGTGATCCGTTTTGAAGAAACCCATGGAGTGGCAAAACCTGGGCTAGTAGAAGAAAGTCTACCGTCTAAAGTAAAGATGATTGTATTTTAAATGGAGTGTCCGTTTCGCTTGTTGTCTCATTCAGTGAGGGGTTGGTTCACAGCCAAATTACTCTTTTTTATCCCTTAATTTAATTTCTTTTTATCCCAGTCTTAATTTTTATCCCAGTCGGCGACACAATATGCTAACTACGCCGGCTTTACGGTATGGTAGTACTCGGGTCTGAACAAGCAAAGCGATTGCTTGTTCTGACCCGAGTATTACCATACCGTAACGCCGGTGATTGTACTCGTATTTAAAGTGAGTTGCTATCACTCACTTTAAGTTAAGCGATAGACTTCTTTAATTCATTTTGACGAGCTCGGTGGCTCAGGGGTGAATGACGCGACTTTGACACCAACGCTCGTGGGCTCGATTCCCACACAAGGCAAACATTTTGTGTGCATGAACATGTGTATTTGTCTTGGTCTGGATGTTTTAAGAGAGGTAGGGCGCATCAAAGCATCATCTGGGGAAGTACCTCTACCTCACAGAGAACCGCAGCCAAATAATAACTCCCTAGAGGGTTGTTATGTTCCTGCAAGTGAGTGAGGTCACCAGTAAGCTCCTAAGCTGCTGTGTAAACAGCAGAGGAGTCATCGCGCGAGTAATCTATATATATAAAAGAAAGTCGTGTTAGTTACACCATCTATAACTCAAGATTGGCTGGACCGATTTTTATGATTTTTGTGTCTTTGGATTTGTCTTCATCCGGAATAGGATAATAAGTATTAAAACATGGAAAAAAAATCCAAAAGAATTATATATAAAGTAAACTCCATTTCTCATACATTTTATATGAAACTTTATTTATGATATCTCAAGAACGAAATGGTATATATATATATAAAAGTCGGGTTAGTTACACTATTTAAACATGAGAACGGCTCGAGAACAAAGATCATAAAGTCGGTCCACTTTATGATCTTTGTTTTGTTTAATTTGTCTGCGCCCCGAATAGCAGATCGCTATTAAAACATGGAAAAAATAATTATGAATAAAATTCATTTTCTCATACATTTTACATGAAATGCTTTTCTTACGATATTTCAAGAATGAATTAACAAATTTCATTGAATTTTTTTTTTGTTTGTCTTGGTGAGAGCTGAAACACCTCTAGCGACATTAACCAGTTTTTTTTCGATTTGCCAAGGCGATTCATTTAAACGAACGTTGCCTCTGATATGCCACGTTATTACACTTGGAACGCTCATCTCAGATACTTCAACGTGTGGAGCAAGGCTATATGGTTTCTGATCATGTGCGTTCTGCTGCTGATGCTTTTGGTCGTATTTACACAGTTTATTCAAAGAGTGACGAATGCTTCTGCTTGCGGTTGTTGCTGGTGAATGTTCGTCGGCCAACACCATTTGAATCACTTCGAACTGTCAATGGTGTAGTGTGCCCAATATTTCATGGTTCATGTCAACTGCTCAATTTGCTTGAAAATGATACTCATTGGGACATGACAATAGTTGAAGCCGATGCTATAGGTATTTTAAAGTGCTTCTCATGGAAACCACATGAATTGTGGTACAAAAACATATATTATGTATGTCATAAGACATTTTACATCGAATTCGTGTCAGTTCAGGGAATCCCGATCTCGAAGTGAATGAAGAGATACATAACCCGGCTTTGCTTTTAATCGAAGACATGTGGTGCATCACGTGTTAGTGAAGTTAAGAAGCTACTACCAAATCGTGGAATGAACGTCGCTTTTAGTCGAGAATTGGAATGTTAACGTGAATATGTTCGAAATAACATACCAACAGAAGGAAATGTGCGATATATTAACGAAGGCAATTGATGATGTAAATGGTTTATTTTTCCTCGATGGTGGAACTAGGCAGACAGGCATTGAATTTGTCCACTTTGCCCACTTTTCGCCAGATGTTCGCCGAAACTGCAGTTGCTTTCTCTGGGATAGCGGTCATGTTACTAAAAAAAAACGCACCACGTCTCATACAGTGTTGAAATTATCGTTAAACCTTCAAACGACTGAAAAATAGTCATCCAGCATTGCAAACAAATCAGGGATAAACACACAATGGCGCCTAACGCGTATTGAAAGCGTATCTAACGATGTGGGCAATGAGTCAAGATGTTTTGGAAGCGCAATGATTCTACTGTCTGGCGATTTCCGCCAAATACTACCAGCCATTTCTAGATCGACCGCTGCCGTTGAAATAAACGCTTGCCTTGAATCATCGTCTCTGTGGCGCTATGAGACGAAACTTCAGCTAACGACAAACATGCGAGTTGCATTGCTAAAGGATCCATCTGTTGCAGGTTTCGCTAAGCAATTACTGACTTTCGGTAATGGCACGCAACGCATTCCTGTCGACTAATCTAACGAACTGAGTTTGTTTCCACCGAATTTTGCATTTTCTTCTCAATGAAGAACGAGCTCATCAATAAAGTGTTACCGAGTATCTTTGGTCACTACGAAAATCACAATTGGTTGAGTGAGCGAATAATTCTTGCAACAAAGAACAATTGGTCGTGTTTTATCAGAAGGTGATGTCAGAAGCCCCAGGAACCGGCGAGCGTGCATGAAAAGAGCTATGAATGTCACAGAAGCGAGTGAAGTATGCAAGGACCGCGTCTTATGGCGCTCGGTTCTCTCTGCCTACCCCGCAAGGGACTTGGCGTGAAGATATACATACATACATACATACAAAGAACAAAAATGTAGAACATTTAAACTTCAGAAATAAAAATTAAATCGTTGCTTTACTGCATTCCTACAAAACTACAGACTATGAAACAAACCAAGACGAAGCAACCACCTATACAACTGAATATTAAACTCATTGGATCAGCCAGACTTACCCCCGCACAATATACAACTGAAAGTTAGCTCGGCAGTCAATTCAACGAAGGAAATCGACACGAATGCAACCTATCCAACAAACAGCTTAATATAAAGTAGTAGAATAATGGTACGCGAATAATTTCGTTCGCTTATTTAAAGCTAATGCTTTGCTGCCATGTGAATTACGTTAGTTATAATATATTTAAAATACTTCTCATTTATATTTTTGAACATTTATTATACTTAATTAATTTTGACTACTCATTTTGTCTTAATAAAAAAACAGAATTTATACCACCTAATATAATAAGTTAACACACCATTTATAGATTCTGAGGCGGCACGAAGATCGCCGGGTTAGCTAGTACATATATCGCAAGCGTTAATTGGCTACGGTACCCGCTTTACATAAGTTGGGCCGTGTGCTTGTATACCTCCCGACGTAGTATAAAAAAAAACTCATATACAATCGATAGAACACACAACAGACTTATGTGCTCAACACCATATATTAATTTTAACCGTGTCGTAAAACTTAAAAATACTTAGAAGTAGAAATAAGTTGTGTATGCCGGTACATCGGCTGCCCAACTAAGAAGTATCATCAGACTGGAATTGGAACTTCTCAGATTTATTGTAAAATGGGGATATTCTGAGTCTTTTCCAAGTTTAGGGCTATCTCTTAGATTTTTTTTAATAATGAGAGTGATTAACCAATCTTTCGATTTCATCAATTGCAAGAGACAGGGAAGTCAATTTTGATAAAGTCTCGTAAACATGTCGTCCATTTGGAGTTTAATTTTAAATAGGGGTGTTCAATACAAAACCGCCCGGGGTGCCAATCTACCCTACGCCGCCACTGGCTAGGACTAGTAAACCTTTTCTTGTAAAGTGTATTCGATTCAATAACAAATTACCTGAATCAGTTCTGTCCTCTCCTGACAATGTCTTCAAAGGCACTTCAAAAATACTCTCTATAAAAATGTTTATTGTAGAATTGATGAATATGTAACTGACAAAGATGTCTTAATAATCATAAATTCTGCAATTGGACATCATTATTGTTTTTTTTTATACTACGTCGCGAGCCATACAAGCATACGGCCCACCTGATGTAAAGCGGGTACCGTAGCCAATTAACGCTTGCGCTTGCGCTTGGCAACTTCTTAGGAGCTTACTGGTGACCTCACTCACACGCAGGAACACAACAACCCTCTAGAGAGTTGTTGTGTTCCTGTTCTTCAGACGGGCTGCTATTGATGCGCCCTGCCTCTCTTAAACCTCTCTATACCAATATGCTTAAATTAATTTAATGAATTTACTGACGATTTGAAAACATTCCTCTTGATTCCTGATTCTTTATCCACTGAGATATCACTGGTTATTTCATGCATGAGTCAATAAATATCTTCGATTGATATTTTAAACTTGACCAGGAAAGATATTTAGTGTCTTTTGATGTTTGCCGATCAAATAGAGAAAGACTGTTAAAGAGAGTCCATAATAATCTATGGAAACATTAAGACGAACTTGGAGCTGTGATTAGTAACAATACTTTGACTCTCGTGGGTCTGACACAGGACAAGCAGTTGTGTGCAAGATCATGTCTGTTTGAATCGACGTGAATTTATAGACAAAATAGAAATCTCTCACATTATCTTATGCATGAATGTGAGACCACTGTGAGTCAGTTTTATCGCCTTGTCTATCACCTTAATTCTAAAAGCCACATCTCAAGTACAAAAACGGGCGGTTTAACAATCTAAATTGCCGAAGGGACATCGACTCGAGCATCCTTATTACGTGCACCATTCTAATGGCGTGTTGGTTATTAATTAAAAATAATTACTATTACGACCATATTCAATGACTCTGGTGTTACAGCTATTAACACTTTAGTGATGTTCTCGTCACACTTAGTTGATTATCGATGTCTGCCTTAATATGAAGGGCTATTACAATTATATCGAAACAATTTGTGTAAAATAAAACATACAATGTAAAATATCTATACCTATTAATATACTATGATAGTTTTATTTTTTTAATTAATTATTTAACCTTAGCATGTGGCGAAGATACAAATTTTAACATGGAGCGAATGTCGTCAGACCTCCACAAATCAGAGGGAAGACCAGAACTTTCCTAGATAGTCTTTAAAAATAAAATTTCTTGGACATACGGATTCCTTCACGATGTCTTCCTCTTTGCCGGTTCTGTATCCACTAGGCTATGTTTGCATTATGATAGTCTAAATTTGTCAATAAAAGTTGCATCAACTTCTGGCTATCAACTGCTGGAAATAGGTCTTCTCTTATACTTTTCAGTAGGAATATACGATTCTCTGCATAATTCAAAAGTGCAAAAACATGTTATATACCATAACATGTTCATTGTCTGCATTCTTTAGTGCGTAAATTTATGTAATTATAATAAATATATACCTACTAGGGTTCGTTATGCTTTTGAAAATAACTGACATATCTATACAATAGTGTGATTCTATGTTCTCGTGTTCATAACATATTTTAGATTATTAGAATTTGCCAGTTTGAATAAGACGCCAAACGTTAACTTCTAATAATCTATAATATGTTACACTATGTTAAAGTTATTTTTTGTTTGTAGTAGGTATACATGTAGTACATGTCAAATGAATTCCGTTTTAATACCGTGATTAATTGTTGATTTATTATTAATGTCATCAAATGTTTTCTATTTCACAAGTATACATTAGGTTTGGTTATTATATTTATTTATATTATATTTATATTAGCGCCGCCGTAGAAAGACAAGTAGCATCTTTACTAGATAAAAGCTAGGCATGGACCTCTAATATTATTATTATAGTAATATTTTGATAAGTCATAGAAAGCTTTAGATTAATAAGTACATATTACATCTCATCTGTGACTTTTATGAGTGATATGATGTATTTATCGAAAGTTTCAATATGGGTATCGATATTGGAATATCGATACTACCAAAGACATCACTAAAACCATTCTAATTAAGGCATCGACCGTGTTCCGAATGTGTGTTTAATCAAGCTTGTAGCCGGCGTCGCCTGCCCGCTTTGTAGTGCGTGTGCGCATGTTGAAAATACACGTTACATGTCAAAGTGTTTGATTATGAGTTTGTATGTTTGACTGGTGTTTGTTACAACATCCGTAACATCATAACTAACATCTGTTATCTGCCTCGTAAATGATACACTCTTGAACTGAATCTCATTCGAAAGATACCAGCAGGGTAACTAACGCACTTAGGTCTCTTCATCTTTTTGGCTTTGTCCCGTTTCCTAATCCATTATCATTGGTGGGGTACTTAGTCCAAGGATTTGATGAAGATATTGATTTTATCATTAAAGTAGCATTGCTAACCACTTCGCGACTAACCTCGTCGAAAATATCCTTAACAGTACAAGATCGTGACGTGAGCGTTACGCTGCACCGCACAGCAATAAACCACTTGCCTGCCCATGAAGGCACTCTGCGCTCCAAAAAACATAGGTCTAGCGCATAAATATCCCAGTGATACGAGCCTAATGACCAATGGGAAGATATTTTAACCAATTAGCCGATAAGTGCCACCATGTTGTACCGTGAACTAGCCAATAAGAGTTGCGCGTTCTATTTTACCCCCCGACCTGCAGCAGTGAATGGAGTTACTATGCAAAATCGGGCTCAATGGTTCGCCATAGGTATATTCTTCAAATTATTTCCCGTCCAAAAAAATGTAGCAGTGGTAGCCTAATGGATAAAGAATCGATTGTACCTTTTGGCCCCCCCGGTTCAAATCCAGGCGGGTTAACAGACTGTCTTTGGTCGAATCACCACTTAATATGAGCTACACATACCTCTATAAATAGTCGCGTGATCGAATTGTCAGACCCAGATATTTGGGGCTGTCTATACAAATTTTGACAAGGAGCGACTGTCGTCAGACCTCTGGAATGCAGAGGGAAAACCAGAACTTTCCTAAACACGTGTTAAAAAATAAAATTTCTTGGACATACGGATTCCCTCACGATTTGGGTTGTCTATTCGTAAATCAGTAAGTCAGTCAGATTCTCTGAATGATTTACAAAAGGATCTCCTCTAAAATTATAGTCGGTTTAATGAAGTTCTTCATATAACATATACAGTAACTTGATAACATAATAACTCGGATAATATTAATAACAAAAACTCTATACATATTCGCAATAATGGATAAATCAAAATAAATTCTACCGAGTCTCAGGGCGCCTGTGTAGTCACATCCCAATTCGTACACTGCGCAGCTCGGTAAAGACGCACTCAAAAATAAAATAACGCAGAAGAATGCTATGAGAACGTATTTCGTCCGATTATTTCAAATGTAACATTAAATTCGTAGTACATTATAACGACAGCAAAAAAGTTGTTATAATATAAAACTCGACGGCAACAAAAATATCCATTAGAGACATATGAACAAGACTCCATATACTCGTAGTAGTAATTAGGAAAATAACATGAGACTATAACTTGTTTGTAGACTTATGTATGAACAATAGGGAACAAATATATTTTATAGTTAATACATTCAGGCGTTATTTTGCGAAAGTCAAATTTACATGCAATTTGATCTAACCTGCTTTGTGTTCTTTGTAATTGGTGGCGGAATATTTTTGTCTAATATTTTATGGTCGTCGTAAGCCACCATTTTGGATTTTTAACGACATGTCGTAGTTAAAAATCCAAAATGGTGGCTTACGACGATCATAAAATATTAGACAAAAATATTCCGCCACCACGAATAGTATGCCGTTACCGTTAACGTAAGGTGGAGGTACTTCCCCAGACGGGCTGCTTTGATGAGCCCTACCTCTCTTAAAACACCCAGAATGATAGAAACACACATGGTCATGCACACAAATATTTGTCCTGTGTGGGAATCGAACCACGAGCGTTAGTGTCAAAGTAAGGTAACAGCGCGTTTCACAATTGCGCCACCGAGCTCGTCGAAATATAATATGTATATAGATTAAATATATTTAGATACAAAATTTAGAAATATAGGTTACTGTGACTGCTTACCATTAGTGAAAAAGTATGTTAATTTTCTATCTTAGTAGTGTAAAAAGAAATTTTATCTCCATTTTATCTTGAAACCGAAATTCGCCATTAAACCGAGAAAGTCGGAGAATTTCTCTATTCTAATTCTAAAAATGTTTAGAAAATATGTAATTTCTCTTAGATCAAGTCTGAACTGCGAACTACGATTGTGGATACTTTGGACTCGAACAGATGCCAAGCGTATTAAAAGTTTGACTTTCACAAAATAAATATATGAATTCTTTACTATAGATTGGAATTTTCCCAAACATTTCTTCCGTGTCATATGAAAATGTAGAGTTGGTACAAACCCCGCGTAAAAACATAAATATGATTAATGATTGTATTTCTGTTCTTTCGATCGTTAATTCCGATATAACGACCGATAATAACAATAACTATAAATATAACGACGATGACGTCGGTGGGTGTCCGTGTGTGGGTGTCGCCGTGGTTGTGTGATGGTATAACTATTTGATTGTGTATTTACTTCCTTCATCCTGAGCAGTGATAGCTTGGACACCACTAACTAGCCTATTAACCAACTGATTGAACCTGAGGTTCTAATGCTAGTACCACTAAATTCATGCCATTGATACCATTCCACCAGGAGCACCAGTCTAAACATGCTTCTCTCACATCTTGCACACTGATGAACCTCTTTATGCATACTCTTCGATTTTAGGTGTTTTTGATTTGGTCTTCTTTCAGAATATCACCAATTTGATCTCCATTCACTCTTTCTCGATACACATCTTCAGTAACTCTTTTGTCATTCATTCTTTTTAAATGACCAAACTATCTCAGCACACCGTCTTCGATTTTTGTCACTACATTATTTTTCATTCTGCATAGTTCTCGTATCGTGCTATTCCTCTAACTCCTCACGCACTCCTCAGCGCTCTCATTTCTACAGCGTTCATCCTATTTTCCTACTTCTTCTACCATAAACATGTTTCACTGCCGTACGTGTTTTAGACTTTCAACAAAAATTTTCTGGAACAGCGTTCTATATGAAATCTATATGTTGTCTGTGTGGGCATTTTTTTCGAATATTCAAATTTTGACTTTAGATTCGGATTCAGCATAAAAAAGTAGAATAGGAATGTTCAGGAACACCGTTTCTATCTCTTAAGGAACAAGGTCAAAATGCCCGATAATTAAAAAAATAATTGTATTATTATATAATTGACGAGCCAGGTGTTCCTCTGGCAATGCAAGCTTGCGCATTCTCAACTGGTTAATATGTCCATAATATTATATCATTTATTACCATACTATATATAATATAAGACATTATCTAATAATAATTTTAAAATGACACTATGACATTCTGTCAAAGGAATGCGTTTACACAATAGACGAATTCATAAAAATTAAATATTGATTTTCTTTTGACATTGAAATTGAATATTAAGCTAATTATTTCACCTTATTTTGTTATATTATTAATTTCTAAAATATGTTTGAATTTTAATTATTATTATGTTTGAATTGTGTAGCATCACAACTATTTTCCATGAAATTTATTGTTCTGAATTTTATAAGACATATTTGCATGCTATTGTATAGCAGATGAAGTGAAATCACTTTACGTTTAAGACCTTATTCTACCTTCAGAAACAGCGTCGGAGACAGTACAGAACCCTGAGGGTCGTCAGCATTGATATCCATACTATCGGAGCATCCACGGTCAACCACGGCTTTTATGCATCTGTTGGATAAAACGCTATGCAATCCATTTGCATAAACCCTCGGGCAGCCCGTATGATGGTAACTTCGATGGAAGAGCCCGATGTCAGACCCGATCGAACACCTTTGCCATATTTAGGCTGACTGCCAATGTCTCAACTTGAATATCAATCGTCAAAGCCAGCGGTGTGTAAGATACACTAGAAGATCACCAGTCGAGCGACCGTGACGGAAACTGTATTGACGGTCGCTGATCAAGTAGTGATAAAGATAAAGATAAAAATTCTTTATTTGCCTTTAGACCCTCACGAGCAATTAGACACGTCTTACATTCTCAATATTATATCTCATTATTATTTTAAGTTTTTCTCTTTTTTAATCTACCAGCATTTCAAATGACCATTGGCGAAGAAGAAATGCCAAAAGAAACTTGCCAATATAGGTCTTTTTTTTCCAAATAATCTTATACATATTACAATAAATATAATGATATGAGTGTACATATAGTGATATCAAGTGGTACAATTAAAGTTATATTATTAATGTGCTGCATTCCCCTATATCTCTGTCAGTTAGAGATTCATTGATTCTATAATAACCCTTCTTACATAGAGTATTTTTGATGTGCCTTGTGAACATTGTCAGGCAAGGACATAACTGCTTCAGGTAATTTATTATAGAATCGAATACAACTAAAGATCTATTAGTTTTAGCAAGCCGATGTACTGGCATATGCAATCTATTCCTGCTACTAAGATTTTCACTACATTTTGAAAACGACTTTATATTTTTACGAGCATACATTATGTTCTCATAAATGTACTGAGAGGTAACCGTGAGGATATTTATTTCTTTGAATAGTTCTCTAAGTGATTCCCTGTAGCTCATGTTATAAATAGAGCAGATGGCTCTCTTTTGTAATATAAAAATAGTTTCAATATCAGCCGCTCTACCCTACATAAGTATACCATATGACATAATGCCGTGAAAGTGGCTGAAATAGACTAAGCAAGCAGTAGCAATATCCATCAATTGTCTAATTCTCCTAAGGGCATATCCGGCAGAGCTAGCTTACTGGCCAGTTTATTTATGTGGGCTGCAATTTTGAATCTATATACTATTGTAAATGTATAATATATATATGTAAATTCTATAGTATACTATTGTAAAGGAAAACTTTTGTATTGGAAGCCACATTTGGAAGACTAAATTTTATACATTTAAATTCTATAGGTATGCCTGGAGTCGTGTGTTTATCACACGCTCCATCACCTTGGAGAGAAGGGAGGTTATAGCAATAGGCCTGTAATTCGATGGGTCTTATCTCCATTTCTGGGCACCGGGTGCACATTACAGAACACAACTCAGGAGCACACAGCTTCAGCACCAATGCCGGTATACCATCTGACCCACTCGACTTATGAAGTAGTGCCCGCCGAATATCTCGCTGGGTAATGGAGATTCCTGGCATTGAGCTACCGCACTACGGGATGGTAGATGGCACAGCTCCCCTATCATTCATATTCGAGTTAGACGCAAAGAGATTAGCGAGGAAATCAGCTTTCTCATTAGTGTTATGGGTCAAACTGCCATCCGGTTTTCGCAATGGCACTCACACGCAGAAACACAACAACCCTCCAGATAGTTGTTATTTGACTGCGGGGTTTTTGTGAGGTGGAGGCACTTCCCCAGACGAGCTGCTTTGATGCGCCCTAGCTCTCATAATTACACAGAGATTAACTGGAAGAAATTCCTAATATATTATTCCTTGAATGTGAACAAATTTGAATCCTGAAAATATTTTGGGATTCTGTTGAAAACCTGAGAAGGAACTCTACGCGGGTAGAGCCGCGGGAAGCAACTAGTATGTATACAATAATCAGTGGGTCATTCATAAAATTTTATTATTATTAAAATGTATCGACGCGATTATAAAAAACGTAAGAGAGCCATCAGCGGCCATCGCCGGCGATAAACACCAATATAAATCGAGTTTTATTAACCAAAAAGCGGTATTTATCGAAACCTTCGGCCAAACTTATTGTTTTTTGTGTGTATTGGTTTATTTTATTGTTATTGTCGATATAAATAAGGTTGAATGTTGTATATTGTGGCGTAAGAACCAATTTATTTGGATGTTTTCGATTTAAATTGTAATTTTCTGATTGGCCTTTCATATTTGGTAGTGTATTTTTTATTAAAGTGACATCTCTTTATTTGACCCATATTTAGCTATTTTGTGTTACTCGCGTGTGTCTGCATGTCACTGATCTTGAACTTCATTATATACGTCGCGGTGGTGAAGTGGTTAGCAACGCTACTTTAACACGGAGGCTCGTTTGTTCGATTCCCACACAGGACAAACTTTAGATCTGGGTGCAAATTACAACTCCTTGGAGAGTTGTTTTGATCCTGAGAGTATGTGAAGGTACTAGTAAGCTTCTAGTGACTTGCTGTATTAACAACAGGGGTGGCGGTGCAGGGATTTCTGCTTCACAGACGTTCATATGCTACGGTAGCTACATTATATCAGGTGGGCTATATGCTTGTATATCTCCTGCGCATCTAGTTTTCGTAATACTAAGAGGTAACCGTGAGGATATCAGGAGGATATCAGCCGCCATAACCACAGTATACCATACGACATAATGCTGTGAAAGTAGCTGGAATAGACTAAGCTTGCAGTAGCCACGTCCATCAATTGTCTAAATTTCTTTTTTTGAAGTAAAACTTCTTTACGCACGCTTGACTTGGGGAGTAAGCTGGTGAATGTGTGACGAGAGCGTTACGAAAAGTGTGATCGGGCGAGGCGAACGGAAGTTGAGAGGAAGATATAAGTTAGAGAAAGAGAGAGAGTTACGTTTCGTATATTACTGTAAGGGCAAGAGAGAGAGGTGCTAGCACACATTTTCTTTCTCTCTTTCCTCTTTCTCTCATAGCGAGTCATGTTTCGTATATTTAAGACACAGTGCAGGTCTATTGTCTGTATCATACTATGGAGCTAACGAAGTTTTACTTCAGACGTGTGGTCTAAAGCACACTGGTTTTTTTTATATCAGTAGGGTGACAAATAAGCATACCGGCATGCCTCGTGGTAAGCATTAACTACTTCCATATTTTGAAAACCTGGTGCTGTAGTCTGCTGGGAAAACCTCAGTGGGGAGTACCGCAACTTAACGGTTCTTGAATGAAACCCCTACTGGGACCGACAGTACGCAACCATTGTAGTTTCAGTGTAAGAACATGAGTTATGTACTCATCGTGATGCAGCATCATATCGAACAACTCCTTGAAGACGAAATATCTCCTTGAAGTGAAGGACTCAATACCATATTTAAGCTTAGGATCGTAGATAATTTTCATAATTCGTCTCTGAACCAAACGATAAGGTCATAGGTAGTATCCTGGTGCTCTCGCCTAAAGGTGACCCTTTTCCTCAGCACCCGGAACTCCAGGTGCATTCTGTCTGATTGTATAGCATTAGTCTTTGCCTAGCGCTGATAAACTACTCCATTACGTTGAGGACAAACTTTATGGATGCCAAGCTAAACATCTCCAGGTGACTTCGGAACGTAACTCCACTGGAGATCTCGACACCAAAAATAACAATGTACTTGGCAATGGTAAGATGTGTGGAATAGAGAAACTACTGCAAATGCTTTTTTTAGGTGTTTCTTTTACCGGTGAACGCCCATAATTGTGTCCTAGTTGCATTTGCGGCGGAGCTGAGCCTATTGGAAAGCTTATTTATTTTTATAACTTTATTTATACATTTTTAACATGTACTTGTTAATATTTATATAGCAGTTAATATGCATCTGTATATATCTGCCGCTGAAACAAAAACCATTGAATTTGCATCTGAAAGTACGGTATTGGCACCGTCGCGCCAGTAGGGTTGTCCAGACATGAGATTTATTGGAGAAAGGGTTGCAGGGGGTGACCACCCCTAATGAAGAATCTTGTAGTCAGACTGGCGAGTGTAGATTAACTGACCTCATCTAATGTACTCGATTAAATAACAATTTTTTAATTATAAATTTCACAAGATTCTGGTCTCCCAATGCACAATCAATAAAGTGAAGTATAAATATATAGTGAGTAAATCATTCAGAAATTTATTTTTCAGATTTGAATTGCATATATGTATGTAGGTGCGTAACTAATGTTAGTTTTTATGTAAGAATGAAAATAGAATAAAATCACTCAAAAATAAATTAACATAGCGAATTCAATATGACGTTCTCGAGACTTGGATTATTGTTATGATACGACTCTTCTTCACGAAAGATAAAAACTACACCATTGAATGTATAATTGTAACCAACACCTCATAACAAATCATATTCTACAAAACAAATGTTTCGTCGCCGATCTGCTTAATAAGGACAACATGTTTGATTTATGGTTGTCCAGGATTATTTCGCCTTTATTAGGTTATTTTATCAAGTCAAGCCTTGGCTACTCAGATTTTACGTGGAGCGTGGAGCTTATTCTATAAGAAAAACGCTTGATTTATGTATTCGATGACGTACGGTATCCTACACTGACCGCATGCTCTATAAGAGTTTAGCGTGGTATTGTAGTCACTAATGTTGTATCTAACCCTGTTATTTTCTTGGAAGTGTGTCTTGTTTTCTTGCAAGCAACAAACGGTTAGCTATCACCTCTTCAAGAGTTGTATATTCTGTTTTTTTTTATACTACGTCGGGAGGCATACAAGCATACGTTCCACCTGATGTAAAGCGGGTACCGTAGCCTATTAACGCTTGCGATATATTAATTATCACTCGCGAGATGCCTCCTCTGCTGCTTACACAGCAACTCTTTGGGAGCTTACTGATAACCTCACTCACACGCAGGAATACAACAACCCTCTAGGGAGTTGTTATTTGGCTGCGGTTTTCTGTGAGGTGGAGATACTTCCCCAGACGGGGAAAACGTCGCGAGGAAACGTCCAAGAAATTATATTTCGAAAGACCTTTGACTTAACCTAAGGAGGGTCTGGTTTTCTCTCTGACTTGTAAAGATCTGAAGACAGTAAAAACCATTATCATCGCCAAATCCTTACGCATAGGCAGCGGACCTCGCCATTCCTACTGGATTAGGAAACGGAGTAACGTTAGGAATAATAATAAATTCATTTTTATTTAAGACGATTAATGTATACATATATATATATCTATAATATATATATATATAGTAGTCAGAGGGAACTGAGCGCCTTATGACTCGATCCTTAAATACCTCACTCGCTTCTTTAACATTCATTGCTCTTCTCATGCGCGCTCGCCGGTTTCTAGGGCTCCTGACATCACCTTCTGATAGAACACGATCAATTTGATCATGGTAGATAAGTCTTGGCCTTCGACGGGTCCTACATCCTTACGCTTTTGCGTTGTATATCTGCCTAATAATTCTTTCGTCCTGCATTCGTTGTGACTGACTCTTCTTACTGATGACTCTTCTTACTGATGACTCTTCTTACTGATGACTCTTCTTACTGATGCCTCTTCTTATTTTAACACCGACGCTCTCTTTCAGTCCAATTCTGTTTCTAACTTCATCGTTGCGAATACGGTCTACTAGCGTTACGCCACAAATTACAAACAACCTATTTTTGCAAATAAACCATTCGAATTGACTATAATCGCTTCAACAATGGTTGAAAAATGTCAAGATATCCTCCATAATCGACAGATAATTACCGCGATAATTAAACCCACCCACGCAAGACTGAACCCCATTAAAATTCCCAATATTAAGCCCCATAAATCCATACCCCGCAAGTTTCAATTCCCAAAAACCCATTGTACTGATCTGCGAATTCCAAAAAGTAATTATATTAACCCTTTCGGCACTAAATTTGTACCGTGTCGCCATTAACGGATATAATGGCGAATACTAGAAATGCACGGTTTTATTGTGTTTGCTAATTGACGGGTTGACTTTGGGTCGAATCTGTTAATGAGTGGCATTAAACGAAGGATTCACTCGCCTTAGATTCAAAAGAAAGAGGCATCTCTCTTGAGATATGACATCAACCATTACGAACTCAAGGATTATGGTTGATGTAGTGTTGGAACAGCGAGCCTAGTTTGAGAGAGACTCGTGATACTTAATTGCAAGCGTTCATAAGCTACAGCAACTGATTTACATTCCCTCGTGTATAAAAACTCTCGACGTTGTATAAAAAAAAGCCGTCAATTGCGAGTCCGACACGCTCATGAGGGTCCCGTAGAAACATATTTTGCCAAAAAAAATTTTTTTTTGTGATGTAACTACAAATTTACGATTTTCTTTTTTTCCTTTACTTGTGCTACATGACATTGCTTCTTACCAAATTTCATGATTCTAGATCAACGGGACGTACCATATAGGTTTTGATTCCCTTGCGATTGTCAAAATATGGGCATAAACGAGGCATAAACAGTTGTATCTTTTGAATGTGTTGACTTACAAGTTTGATTTTTTTCACTGTTTTTTTTTATTATTTATTTGATATTAATTTAAGCTTGATAGCCTCCACTCGTCCCAGAGAAAAAGGGTCTTGACATTCCGTAACCAGACAGACAGCAAAGTGATCCTATAAGGGTATATATTATTTCGTTTTTCCTATTGATGTACGGAATCATAAAAAGTTAATGTTTGGAATGTCTTCACAAAAGTTATCCGATTAAAGCCATCGATGTGCGAGTTCCAATCGATTCGACTGGTTCAAAGAAGCTAATAAAATGGATGACTGACGTTTCTCGAATTAATAATCACATCGGATGACATATTTTTTTAAAGAGTTAGGGTCCAATCCCATTCTTACTATTATCCTTTTTTTAATATTTTAAATACCTACATAAGTTTAATAAAAAAAAATACATACATGAAGCAAAAATTTAGTACCCCTTTTTACTAAAATTACGCGGACAGAGGAGTATGAAATTTGGCTCAGTTAAAGTTTATATGGAGAAGAAGTATAGAAAGCTAATTTTTTTTATAAAAATTACATACACAATCATGTGTTTGACACACACGCACAGATATATCCTAATATATACCTACCTACTATTTTGTTTATGGTTAAAGTCTGTGTTCAAGACGAGATTAGTGGCCTATAATATGATTTGTCGATAGTCTTAGTGAATGTCAAAAATAATCATTATATGATAATGTCATAATCATAGTTTGTCTAATAGATAATTTGTGCTTTATGTACATTAGTTAGTTAACTTAAAAGTTAAATTAATTATGACCTAATACCGATCACTGGGCAACCACTAGTACATTTAATATTACAAAAAATATACACTCGCCGATAGCGAAACGGAGGCTCAAGCTGCCGTTGGTCAGAGATCCAGAGTGAGGAACCTTCTCTCAATACGGGCCATGTCCCGAAGAACCGCCTTCTGAGTCTGGTCCTTGACCCAACTGCCAAGTTATAGCCTCTCGAGATAGCTATCGAGACTCTTCGCTAAATTCGTTTGCTGTCACGACTATTGGAACAATTATCGTTGATTCCAATTGCCACGTGGCGGTAACCTCGTGAGTTACTTTCTCTTTCTCTGCCTTCACGAGGTTTTCGTCATGGGGAATGGTGACATCAACGAGAACTGCACGGCTCGTCTCTCGATCTATTATCACGATATCAGGTCTATAGGCAACAATAGTCCTGGCCATGATGATGGACCGGTCCCAGTAGAGCGTGACACTACCGTTCGAGAACCGGCGCTGGTGCATATTTACTATTATTCTTAGTATATATTTTTAGCCACGGGTGTTAAGCCCGGTCATTTGATAGGCGTGCGCGGGGATATAGATCCAACACGTAGAGGCCCCTCCAAAAAGATTGATCTAATGTATTATACCCGCTGTGACCTGCTTTAGGGGATATCAATGGAATAATATACCCACGAACAGTTCACGGCAGATATTGGATTTCACATATGTAATATGTTAACCACGCAATAAAATTTATATGTATGTATGTATGTAATATATTTATTGTACAAAATAACGAGGTTAACACAAAAAATTAAAGAAATTTGTAGTAATACAAAGGCGGGTTTATCCTTCTAAGGGATCTCTTCCAGCCAACAGCCAAGTATTTGAGAGATTGTATGTACGCGAGGGTGGAATAAATTAATGAAAAGCAGAAGTCAAATCTATATATATATATATATATATATAATCTATAACTCAAAGTCATTAACGTATTGTCTGAAAACAAGTTATTAACGAGCTAACAGCTCCAACTGTTAGTTATTCTTTTTAGTGCCGATTTGGAGGATCCCAAGGTAGGAGATTTTTTATATCCAGTGGTAAAGAGTAAATTTCTTACGGACAAGTGGGTACATACCTTAATTAATGACAACATAGTTTACAACGTGTATGCCCAATAAACATTGGTGAAATACAAACATTATTTATGTTATTAAAAAGATTTTTTTAATCGATTCCAGCTTTTGCGGAGGCGTCAATACCCATTCATTATAATTGTATGGAATCGCCATTAATATGTAATTTTGCTAATTTGTGTTCATGTCTTTGTACGTACGTATATTAAATAGAATACAAGATAATATTAATCTGGCTTCAGCTTGACATCGATGCTCAGGCTGTTATAGTCGATCACGGAAGTCCAGCAATCCTTATGGACTTTGACGAGCTCGGTGGCGCAGTCGTGAATGACGCGACTTTGACGCCGACGCTCGTGGGTTCGATTCTCGCACAAGACAAACATCTCCGTCAGGTCTGAGTGTTTTAAAAGAGGTAGAGCGCACCAAAGCAGCCCGTCTGGGGAAGTAAAAATCGCAACTAAATAACAACTCCCTAGAGCGTTGTTGTGTTCCTGCATGGAAGTGAGGTCACCAGTAAGCTCCCAAGGACTCGCTGTGTTAGCAGCAGAGGAGATATCGCGCGAGTGATACTTAATGTATTACAAACGTTTATAGGCTACGGTAACCGCTTTACATTAGGTACGCCGTTTATTTCTATGCCTTTTTAAGTTGTATATAAAAAAGCAATACTTAACGGCGATACGATAACTGCATCCACAAACAAATAAACCACACGACGGCGCATAAAGAGCCCCCTCACTCACCGCAACGTAGCGTTCGAGCGATTCGCACTTACTGACCAATGGGAGTAGACTTTAACCAATAATGTAACCGTGAATTAGCCAATAAGAGCTGCGAGTACTACTGTTGAACTGCAGCGGAGGCTAAACCTCCTCGAAGGTTGGGAAACTCATAACGAAATTGTTATATGGATATATTTTTAAGAGAGGTAGGGTGCACCAAAGCAGCCCGTCTGGGGAAGTACCTCTACCTCACAGAAAACCGCAGCCAAATAACAAATCCCTAGAGGGTTGTTGTGTTCCTGCGTGTGAGTGAGGTCACCAGTAAGCTCCCAAGGAGTTGCTGTGTAAGCAGCAGAGGAGGTACCGCGCGAGTGATATTTAATATATTGCAAGCGTTAATAGGCTACGGTACCCGCTTTACATCAGGTGGGCCGTATGCTTGTATGTCCCCGACGTAGTATAAAAAAAAAAAAAATATATATATACCAGAGGGAGACTTTGTACAAAAGTCGTCTACGTGGTAACCTCTGTCTCACCTATCTCTACCGCCAAGCAGCTATATTTATATAGCTGTGTTCCGGTTTGAAGGGTGAGATATGGCAGAGAAATTACTGGGTACTGTGACGAAACAGCCTTAGGTCACAAGATTGGCAGCGCGCGAGTAACATCCCCGTGGTGTTGCGAGCGTCAATAGGCAATAGTGGTGCCCGCTTACCATCGAATGCGGGCCGCAAGCTTATTTGGCAATCTACGAAACCTTCACACCAAGTCTCGCGCGGGGTAGGCAGAGAGAACCGAGCGTCACATTTCTTTATACCACGTCGGGAGGCATACAACCCACTTGATATAAAGCGGTTACCGTAGCCGGTGAATGCATGCGGTTTAAGTATCTCACCTCTGTTTATGAGCTGACTGGTGACCTCAAACACACGCAGGTACACAACAATACTCCAGGGAGTCGTTATTTAGCTGTGGTTTTCCGTGAGGTGGACTACTTCCCCAGTTGGGCTATTTTGATGCGCCCTATCTCTCTTAAATACCAGACCAAAACATACAGACAATGTTCACGCACACAAACGTATGTCCTGTGTGGGAATCGAACCCACGATCGTTGGTGTCAAAGTAACGGCGGCACAGAGCTCGTCAAAATCATGATTCTTCCTTACCTTGATTCCTTTTCGTGTACGATTGCCGGTCTCTAGGCTCCAGCCATCTGTTTCCGATAATACACGACTGTTTTTGCAAGTTCCATAGGCTACGGTAACTGCCTATTATCCGATAGGTAATGCGTAATTGTCACCTAAGCAGTGGCGGCTGTACCTTAAGTGCGCTCGTGCGCTGAACCACCAATTCAAAAGATTTAATAATTACATAATATTACTTCATCTTTAAATTACCATATTAATATTTATTTTTGAAACATACTAAAACATAATATAACAAATAAAATTTTAAATTATAACCAGTGATCGGATAATCGGGCGCTTATATACCTCAACTTTTTTTGCTTGAAAGAATAATATGGATATTCCTTCCTGAATTAATAAGTAATCCGGGATTCCCGGGATTGAAAAATTTAGTAAAAACAACTATAAGTAACATAATGAAAATATAGCAGTGGTTACTACTAAAAAAGTTCTCATTCTAATTTTTGGGAAAGATTTTATAATTATAATTTGCTTTTGTACGAAAATAAATGGTGCTACACATAAAATTACAATTGTTTGAATTCCATAAGTAGTTTAGGTTGCTGGCCTGTTACGAAACCAGTTTTCATAAAAACTTTTATTGTAAATTAAAAGTTTCATTAGAATCGGCTTTTTAAATCTAAAAAAAAATACAATAAGAGTTTAACAAGGAACAGCCGTCTTGAAAGTACGAGACCCATGTAAGCATTATTCAATGAAAATATATCATTTTCACAACGAGTTCTAACTATATTTTGTATGCAGGTAACATTTTTAACAATCTCAGGAATTTCAAACGACTCCGGGATACGGGGTTCTGAAAGGCATGTCCGTATTATTCTTTTGTGGGAATAAAAATGAAGTTTAGGTATATTAGCGCCCGATTATCCGATCACTGATTATAACAAATAAAAGACAAAACAATTTAAGCGCTTTGCTATTAACTATTAAGACTTATTTTCCCTGTAAAGAAAAATTCTCGTGCGCTTCGGCGAGCGCACGAGGACTGCTAGTATAACTTGTATGAGTTACGAGCTAATATGCCTGACGCGTGAAACAAAAGATAGTTCATAGAAATGTACCGAGAAATGAAGCGGTTCTTGTGCGCCGCACGGGCGAATAAAGATTACCGAGAGCACCCGATGATGACCCGATGTTTGACGAAATTTGAAATTTGAGTTCGACTGCGGCCATGATGGACCTCTCCTTATCAGCATAGTTTCGCTGTATCTGTGACGCGTTCATTAATGTTTGTTTATATTGTTTTTTTTTTTAATTTACATATTTTATGTAAATTGTTGATTTGTTGCAATTTCTAATATTAATACTTGGTGAGCAAGTAAAGTGCACCACCAGTTCGATAACCCACCAGCCGCCACTGCACCTAAGTCGTATAAACACAACCACATGAATACAGTCTTATATATATAAAGAGAGAGGTAGGGCATATGAAAGTAGCCTAAATAGGAAAACACCTACCACTAGAGGTAGAGACTTATCGAAAAGCTTTAACAGCGAGAGTTGCCGAGAGTGTTTCTGCTCGTATTGCAAGCGTCTATAAGCTGCAGTATTCCGTATTCCGACGTTGTATAAAAAAGTCGAATATTAAATCTTATTTTTCTTACCTTATATCGTTTAATCTATTAGGACTGACGGAGTCTGTTAACTGAGCCTAAGGATTTGGCGAAGATAAAAAAATATATATAGAGCGACTGCCGCTATAAACCAGACCTATGTTAGATAAAGTCTGGTTTAGAGCAGCCGTAAGAGAGGTAGGGCGCATCAAAGCAGCTCGTCTGGGGAAGTACCTCCACCTTACAGAAAACCGCTGCCAAATAACAACTCCCTAGAGGGTTGTTGTGTTCCTGCGT
This sequence comes from Pyralis farinalis, assembly GCA_947507595.1. Taxonomy (NCBI): domain Eukaryota; kingdom Metazoa; phylum Arthropoda; class Insecta; order Lepidoptera; family Pyralidae; genus Pyralis; species Pyralis farinalis. Next base: position 26,678,428 of record OX382279.1, read on the forward strand.
GTGAGTGAGGTCACCAATAAGCTCCCAAGGGGTTGCTGTGTAAGCAGCAGAGGAGGCATCGCGCGAGTGATTCTTAATATATTACGAGCGTTAATAGGCTACATACATCAGGTGGGCCGTACGCTTGTATACCTCCCGACGAAGTATAAAAAAAAGAATTATAATTTCTTGGACGTGCCTTCACGATGTCTTCCTTCACCGCCTAGCAAGTGGTAATTACAAATAAGTACTTTAATCCGAAAACATTAATTTAGTTCTACATGAGAGGATTCAAACCGGATACCAGTTGGTCAATAGGCTAGTTCTTTAACCGCTGGGTTGTCACTGCAAATGGAAATCGAATATTAGGTAAATAACAGGTCAAAAAATTATGTACAATAACATATCTTTATTATAATGTTACCTCTACTATTTTGTAGTCCCTCTTAATTAGCTCCATTGATGTTTTGGTTAGATATCGAGCGATATTATCGAACGGTACCCAGAATCGGTAATGGGCCCCAATAAATTTGTTAACTTATAGTTATTGCTTTCACATTTTGATGTCTAGTGTGTAGTTTTTATGTACTGATTTGATCTACTACTTAATTAATAGGGAATATACATTAAATTTGTTTTTCGTTTTAAATCATACATAATTATCATATAAGTAAAAAGTGAACTAAAAATCATTTTTTTGTTGTTTAGTTTCTTGTAGTTTTTTCTTAGTTTGGTTTAGATGTTAAAATTCGTATGAAAATCAAACAATTTCTATAGTAAAAAAACTTCATAATTTAAATCATTGTCATATTGTGAACATGTTTTACTATGACAGCGTCAATATGAATGCTTGAATTGCGGAAATACAGCTAATATTTAGATGAAATCCATACATTTCTTCATAGCCACATGGCTTGTGACGTCATCTGCCGCGGCCTCTTAGTATGAAGCATTTTCAGGTCACGTGATGAAATGCCACTTTCAAACCAGCATTATCTCGTAAACTAATTATCATAGAAAAATTTTACTTTGAGATATCTTCCTGTCTCTATCTCCTCTTTTAAAATCTGTCCTAAAAAATTCATGCATATTCCCTATTATACATATTCACTAGTTGATTTTTTCTCAATACTCAAAATTTTATATTACTACTTTAAACTATAAATTATTGTATATATATTTCGAAAACGGATAAGCTCTGTTCGTGAATGACGAGACTTTGACACCAACGCTCGTGGACTCGATTCCCACACAGGGCAAACATTTGTGTGCACGAACATGTCTATTCTTGGTTCGGATGTTTTAAGAGAAGTAGGGCGTATCAAAGCAACCCGTCTGGGGAAGTATATCCACCTCACAGAAAACCGCAGCCAAATAACAACTCCCTAGAGAGTTGGTGCGTTCCTGCGTGTGAGTGAGGTCACCAGTAATCTCGAGGAGTTGCTATGTTAGCAGCAGAGATGCACAATTGACGGATGTGGCTACTGCTCGCTTAGTTTACTTCAGCTACTTTGACAACAATATATCATATGGTATACGGTTGTGGGGAAGAGCGTCTGATATTGAAACTATTTTTGTATTACAAAAGAGAGCCATCCGCTCTATTTATAACATGGGCTCCAGGGAATCACTTAGAGAACTATTCAAACAAATAAATATCCTCACAGTTACCTCTCAGTACATTTATGAGAACATAATGTATGCTCGTAAAAATATCAAGACATTTTCAAAATTTTGTTAAAATCTTAGAAGCAGGAATAGATTGTGCATGTTAGTACATTGACTTGCTAAGACTAATAGATCTTTTCTTGTAAATTGTATTCGATTCTATAATAAATTACCTGAAATGGTTCTGTCCTTGCCTGACAATATGTTCAAAAGGCACATCAAAAATACTCTATTTAAGAAGGGTTATTACAGGATCGATGAATATCAGACTGACAGAGACATCTGGATATCTGGGTATTCAGCACAATGTATTAATATATCTTTAGCTGTACAACTTGTCAATGGTGACAAGTTGTATACACTGTCATTAATTTATTGTACCTATTTAATATAAATTGACGATTTGAAAAGAGACTTATATTGGTAACCTCACTCACTTGCATGAACACAACAACACTCCGGGGAATTGTTACAGGCTGCGGTTTTCCGTTAGATCTTCTTATATACAGGTGGGTCTACTATTCTGAAATCACTAGAAAAATATCGCACACTACACGCACTTTAAACGAGCTCGGTGGCGCAGCGGCGAAACGCGCTGTTACGTTACTTTGACACCAACGTTCGTGAGTTCGATTCCCACACAGGGCGAACATTTGTGAGCGACTCTCAGCGATGGCTTGATTTCATTGGCTGTCCAGGAGTCTATAGAGCATATTGCTCTATCCGGTGATATGCTCCGGGGGTGGAAGTATTAAAGGGCATAACGCGAGTAACTTCGGAGAAAGCGCAGCACACCTCTTGACACCCCTGAGTCACTCACACCGGTGTTGACCAGGCCGACTTTCTCTGGCATTTCGGAGGTCCATCCAGTGAGTGGCGAGCCACCGCACCGTAACATCAGATATGATAGTCATGGCAGGTGTCCATCCCTCTTCTGTAATAGCCCAGTACCAATAATCCCTCCAGAACTTATTACAGTAGACCAGTAATTTCCTACACAATTCGCAACAGTCCCCATACCTGCCGAGACCTGCTCATATTGTTCCATCGATATTTATAGGAGTGGGTCTCGGTGGGTGTACAACATAACATCAATCGTCTCAAAGAGGCCTCTACGCATTGGGTCCATATCACCGTCCCTATCAGAAGACCGGATTAAAACCCGTGAAATAAGATCAAATACAATAAGTACTAAAAGATACAATGGTACAGAGGGCCGTTGTGTTCCTGCGTGTAAAATCACCAGTACACTCCTACTTAGTTGCTGTATTAGCAGCAGAGAAGGCGCGAGTGATAATTAATCTACTACAAGCGTTCAAAGGTTACAGTAACCGATTTTTATCAGGTATGTATGCCTTCTACAACCGTTCAAAGGTTACAGTAACCATTTTTTTATCAGGTGGGTCATATGCTAGTGTGCCTTCTGTTATATAAAAAAAAATCACTAGATAAATGTCGCAAGCGAGAGCAAAAAGGAAGACAATAAAACAAAAACACTGCCCATTACCAACAACAAAATACGTCCGTATTACCATAAGGACTTTGGGAGCGAAGTTTGCCTCTGTAACGGCTATAATTTACCACTTCTTGACTGTTAATAGCCGATAGGATTTTCTGTCCTCGCTCCTAGCTCCTACCGAGAATTCGGAAGTCATTAGAGGTATAATTTTCGTAGTAATAAACAGTGGGCGATAAATATCAACCCCTTTTATTTAGGGGTCTGGGGTGTGGATGTGTCTTTGAGTGTACTCGTTGGGGTAGAGTGTGAGTACGCGATACTTTTAACATGACGCTTCTTTACCCAACACATAAACTATATACGTAGCGACCTAGTATCTTCTTGCTTGTAGTAACTTAAGCTTAAAGATTTGGTGAAGATATAGATTTTTGCATGGAGCGACTGCCGTCAGACATCCGCAGCCCAGAGGGAAAACCAGATCATTCTTAGGTTAGGTTAGGTCATTCGAAATGTATTTTCTTGGACGTGCGCGTTTCCGCACGATGTTTTTCTTCACCGCCGAGCAGTGTATAATGAATGGTTGTACATGGCAACATTTGAATCGGGGACCTGTTGGTTACAAGGCCGATTCTTTGTATACTACATCACTGACCTTTGTAGCGACCTAGTGTAACCATAGAATATGGATTCAATCTCAGAGTGGCTACTTTTTTTAACTCATACAAGCATGCACGGCCTACCTGAAACAGTTTTTTTTTCATACGTCGAGAGGCATACAAGCATGCGGCCCACCTAATGTAAAACAATTTAAAAAAACCAGATGGAGACTTTGTACAAGAGTCGTCTGCGTGGGTACCTCTGTCTCACCTATTTCTACCACCAAGCAGCTATATTTATATAGCTGTGTTCCGGTTTGAAGAGTGAGATATGGCAGAGAAATTACTGGGTATTGTGACGAAACATCCTTAGGTCACAAGTTGGCAGCGCTCGAGTAATATCCCCGTAACCGTTTACCATCTAATGCGGGCCGCGTGCTTGTTTACCAATCTAGTTGTATAAGAAAAAAACGATTGCCGTAGCCTGTGAACGCTGGCAATACATTAAGTATGAAAGTGTGAGCGAGGTCACCAATGAGCTTTAGGAGGTGGTGTATTAGCAGCAGAGGTTGCATCACGCGAGTGACACTCAACGCAAGCGTTCGCAAGCTACAGTAATCGCTTTTCATCGTGTGAGCCATTTGCTCGTATGCCTGTCGAGATTGTATAAAAAAAATACCTAATTTATATATCGTAAAAAATAATTATATGTAAATAAATAACTGAATATCTTCATAACGAACTCTGCATTATAATTTGTTATTATAAATGTCGGATTATGTAACATATAGTTAAAAAAGACATAAATACTCGTAAAAACCAATGAAGCCAATGAAAATAATAGAATACGTTTAACTCGCAGTCAGTTGATTACATTTTACGAGTTGATGCTGTTTTTACGAGTGAATTTTAAACAGTACGGTATACTGACAGGATGTTACATTGAGAGAGTCAGTATAAAATCGATGAATATACAACAGGCGAAGATGTCTGGAAATAATCCAGCACTTTGAAGTAAAACTTCTCTACGCACCCTTGACTTGGGGAGTAAGCTGGCGAATGCGTGACGACAGCGTTACGAAAAGTGTGATCGGGCGAGGAGAACGGAAGTTGAGAGGGAGATATAAGTTAGTGAAGATAGAAAGAGAGAGAGTTACGTTTCGTATATTACTGTAGGGGCAAGAGAGAGAGGTGCGAGCACAAGGGGAGAGGCGAACGGAAGTTGAGAGGGAGATATAAGTTAGTGACTTTTGGCGTCCACTATAATAATGTGAATGCGAAAAAAGTGCTTCTAAGCGCTAACGTTCAATAAAGTTGAAGAAGACAAAGAACCAAGTGAAATTGCCAGTGAACACTGTCCGTGCGTGCGTGCGTCGGTCCGTCCGTCGCGAGCGTGAAGGATATTAAATTGCCTATTGTCTGTAAGCTTTTCTTCAGTCGTGTGGTCTAAAGCACTCTCGTTTTTTCCTAATAACTTTTAATTCTGTAATTTGACACGTTAGGTTTCATTCTCTACTCCTAGCAATATTCCGTTTCGTAATCTATTAGAATTTGCGGGGTCAGCTTCCTAGACTTATGGACTTGGCTAAGATACTGATATTTACATAGAACGGCTGCCATCAGACCCTCCCAATCCAGTGGGAAAACCATACGTTTCTTAGGTCTTCTAGAAGTGATGCCTCTTTCGACAAGCAAGTAAGGAACCAGCACTTCTTGGTTCTATGGACCTAAAATTATTTATTTGCCATTGGGCCCCAGCAAGCCCTTGGTCGTACATATACCTACATACAGCGAAAGAGTTTGTGTGTTTGTTTCATTCATGACGATTCATGACGAGCTCGGTGGCGCAGTGGTGAAACGCGTTGTTACATTACTTTGACACCAACGCTCGTGGGTTCGATTCCCACACAGTACAAACATTTGTGTGCATGAACATGTCTGTTTGTCTTGGTCTGGGTATTTTCTATGTATGATAAGTATGTATTTACAAAAAAAAAGTATTTACGTATGTTTATCAGTTGTCTAGTACCCATAACACAAGCTTCGCTTACTTTGGGGCTAGATGGCGCTGTGTAATTTGTCCGACAATATTTATTATTATTATTATTTATTGAACGCGCTAATATCCGGAACTACCATATATACTCAATGGCAATTATTGAGGAAGGCCATAGACTATTCAACATCATGATGCGATCATAAGAAGCCAAGAAAAAAGAAAGAAAGTAAGAATAAGGAGTTACCATTTAATACCGGGCTAAGCTCAACGAAGCTATTATTTTTCATACTACGACGGATAAGCAAACAATGAATGAATGAAATTTATTTGCCAATAAATAAGGTATTAACAAGGTCTTAAACATAAACATAATAGAACATCTTATTTAGCTACATGGATAGCATGCAAATGTGTTGAAATAACATAATCATTAAAGAAATGCAAAAATACACAAGCATACAGTTCGCCCTGATCTAAACCAGTTTCCGTAGACTATAAACGCTAGCAACAAAAAATGTCACTAGCGCCTCCTCGTCTTCCGGTGACTGCACTCACTCGCAGGAACACGTCAATGTCGAGCCATACCTCTCTTAAGCCAGAGCCTCGTTGACAAGCAGGGTGCACCAGGTGCAGGTGAGGTGATATTTAGCCACTTACACCCCAAACTAACTAACACTAACGCTAGTTTCAGCTAGTTTGAAATAACACCTTATTGTATCATATTTCCCAGTATTTTTCTTTCCCCTACCGAACCGCACAGTACGCGACCATTGCGGTTCCAGCGTGTCGGCGAGCGGTGCGGTTATAAAAAGTAGCTGTCGGCATCATATCGAACAACTCTTCAGAACACAACACGTTGTACAATCGGTAGAACACACAAAGGGAGGCAAAATCTCTCCTTAAACTTAAGGGTTCAATACCGTGTGTAAACTTAGGATTGTCGACAATTATTATATGCTGTTATACTCTTAGGAGCTTACTCGTAACTCCACTTACTCGCAGGAACACAACAATGCACTGTTGAGAATATTTCTTCGCGTACCAGAAAGTTCGGCAACTCCTATCTTTGTAGTACCATTAAAAAGTGGAACGTCTTGCCTGCATATGTGTTCCCTCCTTCCTACAATATGGGATCCTTCAAGCGAAGCGTGAAGAAGCATCTTGTGGGCCAGCCTGGCAGCGTCAACTGACAGGACACTGTGTAGTCTTTTGTCAGTTGCAGTTCTCCAGAGATTCGTTATTTGACTGTGTTTACTCTAAGTTGAATGTACTTCCCCAGTAGGACTGCTTTGATGCGCTCAACCTCTCAAGACTCCCAGTACCAAGACAAACAGACATGCAAGTGTTAATCCTTAATCTTGCATGGGAATCGAGCCCACGACCCTTGTTGTTACAGTAAAATTCGTAACCCCTCCGCCACCGGGCTACTCGATATACTCTTAAGCTAACTGACGAGCTCGGTGGCTCTGTCGTGAAAGACGCGACTTTCGACACCAACGCTCGTGGGTTCGATTCCCACACAAGACAAACATTTGTGTGCATGAACATGTCTGTTTGTCTTGGTCTGGATGTTTTAAAAGAGGTAGGGCGCAAATCAGCCCGTCTGGGGAAGTACCTCCACCTCACAGAAAACCGCAACTGCCAATAACAACTCCCAAGAGGGTTGTTGTGTTCCTGCGTGTGAGTGAGGTCACCAGTAAGCTCCTAAGGAGTTGCTATGTAAGCAGCAGAGGAGGCTTCGCGCGAGTGATGCTTAATATATTACAAGCGTTAATAGGCTACGATAATTGCCTAACATCAGGTGGACCTTATGCTTGAATGAATCCCGACGTTGCATAAAAAAAAAACTCTCACAGCACGAAGAAAATAACCAATGGAGAAACGTTGAGATCTTTTCGCACTTAATTCACCGTTACGAGTTGTGGGCAAAGTAGAACGCGTAGATCTTATTGGCCAGTTCGCGGATCATCATCGCTATTTATCGGCTTATTGGTTAAAATATTCTACGATTGGTCAGTAGACTAGAATCGCTGAGATGTTTAGGTATTAACACTCATAATTTTTTTTGAGCACGGGGTGCTTTCATACGCAGTCAAGTCGTCTATTGATCTTATTTAATTCCTTGTCTATTCCGTTTATTGTTCAAGCAGTTTATACGTCGATATATGCGGCCGGGATGAGAGCATTGCGCAAAACTTGTGGCATAACGCTTGCTGACCGCGTTCGTAATGAAGACGTGAGAGAAAGAGTTGGTCTGAAAGAGAGTGTCGGTATTAAGATAAGAAAAGGCATGCTCCGTTGCTTCGGACATGTATATAGAAAGAATGCGGGGCGAAAGGACGAAACAGATATACAATCCAAAAGTGGAAGGATGTAAGAGCCGAGGAAGGCCGAGACTAACCTACCATGAACAAACTGGTCTTGTTTTATCAGAAGGCGATGTCAGGAGCCCAAGGAACCGGCGAGCGTGCATGAAAAGAGCTATAAATGTTACAGAGCGAGTGAAGTATGTAAGGACCGCGTCTTATGGCGCTCGGTACTCTCTGCCTACCCCGCAAGGGACCTGGCGTGAAGATATACATACATAGTTTATACGTCTATCTATAACTTCACGCCAAATAAACTTGCGGGGTCGGCAGAGAGAAACGAACGTTCAAGATTGCAGTTAAGTGATTTATTGCTTTGTCTTTTTTTATACAACAAAATTGGAAAACAAGCATGCGGCTCGCATCAGATGGTAAGCGGTCACCGCAGCATATTGCCGGGGATGTTATTCGCGCGCCGCCAATCTTGTGACCTAAGGATGTTTCGTCACAGTACCCCGTAATATCTCTGCCATATCTCACCCTTCAAACCGGAACACAGCTATGTAAATGTAGCTGCTTGGTGGTAGAAATAGGTGAGACAGAGGTACCCACGCAGATGACTTTTGTACAAAGTCTCACTCTGTCTCTCAGCCATGCCCAGCTCTGCATTATCAATTTGTATCCTATTTAAAAACATTAACGCACGAAATGTCCGACGCATCCGTGAAAGAATGCCTCCAAACTCTTTAGTCTATGGAACGTTCCTTTCGATCGCTTACTCCAACCGATATAGACATAAAATTTGAGTGTTCGTCGAATACATTCAGATTTTTAATGAAAACACGGTTTAATTTTGATAAAATCGGTAGGAACCGATGCACGTACGTTGTCACATTCTCGGAACCACCAGCCCGCCGCTCGCACAGAATATAAACCGGCATTAATACGTTGTGTTATGGCTTTGATAATCTGTTGAATGGCCATAATGAGTGAGTTATAGTGATGTATACTGATCGAGTGATTGGAACGTGTTTTTTGGGATTGAAAGGGTTGGAATTGGTTGTTTTTGAGGAGGCATATCGTTGTGGCGTGTTGGGAAGCTACTGTTGAATAATTAAAGTAAGTTTGAGCTGGATGTTGCAGTGGTTAGTAACGCTAATTTGACGCCAACGCTCGTGGGTTCGATTCCCACACAGGGCAAATATTTCTGTGCATGGACATGTCTTGGTCTGGGTTTATTAAGAGAGGAGTACCTGTGTATCACTGGAGGGTTGTTGTGTCCCTGCATGTGAGGACACTAATAAGCTCGTAAGGAATTTCTGGTGGCTAGATACTTAATGTATTACAAGCATTCATGGGTTACGGTAACCGCTTTATATCAGGTGCGCCGTGTGCTTGTATGCCACCCGACGTTGTGTAAAAAAATACTTTTGTTAATTCACCTACCATGACAAAATTGGTCATGTTTTAACCGAAGGTGATGTCAGGAGCCCCAGGAGCCGGCGAGTTTGCATGCAAAGAATTATACATGTTAAAGATGCGAATTGGTCTGAAAGTGAGCGTCGGTGTTAAAATAAGAAGAGGCGTGCTCCGATGGTTCGGGCATGTAGAAAGAATGCAAGATGAAAGAATGACGAAGCAGATATACAATGTAAAAGTGGAAGGATGTAGGAGCCGGGGAAGGCCAAGGCTTACCTATCATGACCAAATTGGTCGTGTTCTATCAGAAGGTGATGGAGCCCTAGAAACCGGCGAGCGTGCATAAGAAGAGCAATGAATGTTAAAGAAGCGAGTGAGATATGTAAGGATCGAGTCACGTGGCGCTCGGTTCTCTCTGCCTACCCCGCAAGGGATTTGGCGTGAAGTTATAAATAGATAAAGATGCGAGTGAGGTGGATAAGGACCGAGTCATTTGGCAGTTCTCTCTGGCTACCCCGTTAGGAACTTGGCTTGAAGATAAAATATAGTACCTACTTATGTTGCACGAAATTACATTACTAGAGGTTTAATTGTGTAAATATGCGAGTGAAATTATCTTCTTATATCTAATGGAAAGTCCATCACAGAGTTTGTGATGGAATTTCCATTAGTTTTCCATTAGACTTCCATTGATGTGGTAAGAGATTTTCATAATTATTACTAACATGACTTTTACAGGTAGCAATTGTATGGTGTATGTTTGTATGACAAAATGCATCCCAACGGTGTATAAAAAGAATAAGCTTCAGAGCCATGTCGACAGTGTGATACTTCCTGTATTGCAAGCGATCATATGCTACGGTAACCACTTTACATCAGGTGAGCTGGATCTCGTCGATGGATGCATCGAGACGAGTAACACTCTAGAGGGGAGGCCTATGTTCAGCAGTGGATATATACAGGGTGAGATAAATACCGACTGCAGCCAAATAGCAACTCCCTAGAGGGTTGTTGTATTCCTGTGTGTGAGTGAGGTCACCAGTAAGCTACTAAGGATTTGCTGTGTAAGCAGCGGAGGAAGCATCGTGCGGGTGATACTTAATATATTACAAGCATTAATGGCTACGGTAACCGCTTTACATCAGGTGGGCCGTATGCTTGTATGTCTCCCGACGTTGTATAAAAAAATTGAGCTGATGATGAGCTGTATACCTCTGTATTGCAAACGTTTAAAGGCTACGATAATTGATTTATCAATTTTACTATATATTTGTATGCATCTTCTTAGCATTACCGCGTTTCCTAATCAATTATGATTAGCGGGGGCGCTACTTGAGCCTAAGGATTTCGCAAAGATACAGACTTTTACATAGACGACTGGCATCAGACTTCCACATCCCAGAGGAAACCAGACCTTTCTTAGGTAAAATAGCGCCAGGTCTTTCGAAATATAATTTCTTGGACGTTAAATTAAATTTATTTAAATTAATTTCCTCACATTTAGTGGTACATGCCAGGATTTGAACCGGGGACCAACCTGCTCTATACGGTTCTTTAACAATTGGTTTACCACTGCTATGTATATTAAATAAATAAATAAATATTCTGGGACAAATTACACAGCGCCACCTAGCCCCAAAGTAAGCGAAGCTTGTGTTATGGGTACTAGACAACTGATAAACATACGTAAATACATTTTTTTTTGTAAATACATACTTATTATACATAGTAAATATCCAGACCAAGACAAACAGACATGTTCATGCACACAAATGTTTGTTCTGTGTGGGAATCGAACCCACGAGCGTTGGTGTCAAAGTAGCGTAACAGCGCGTTTCACCGCTGCGCCACCGAGCTCGTCATATTGTACGTTGTATAAAAAAATGCAGCTGAGCTGAATCATTTCCAACAGTTTTATCAGATACTACGTCAATAATCGGTTCATTAGAGCCTATTAGTTCTAAGAAATAGTATTAATACAGCCATTACCAGTTCCTATATATATTATTCTTATAAACAATAAATATATACTATATAATTATACAATGCAAAAGTGGAAGGATATAGGAGCCGAGGAAGGCCAAGACTTACTTACCATGACCAAATTGGTCGTGTTCTATCAAGAAGGTGATGTCAAGAGCCCTAGAAACCAGCGAGTATGCATGAGAAGAGCAATGAATGTTAAAAAAGCGAGTGAGACATGTAAAGATCGAGTCTCGTGGCGCTCGGGTCTCTCTGCCCATCCCGCAAGAGATTTGGCGTGAAGTTATATAGATTAACAATTTCCTCTAACATGAACTAGTCCCCTGTTCCCAACTCAACACGTGCTCATGAGGAGGTGTCGTTCGAGCGTATCGACTCGCCACCGATAACATCTAAGTATCGATGTAGCAGGTCGAGTTGGTATCAAACCGGAGTGTGTTCAATCAACCAGATCCGTGTTCATATGAGACGAGATTATATAAAAAATATGTTCCTTTCTCGGTATACCGGATTGAGGCTTCGAGCTAGGTACTGGGGACAAAAAAGATTCAATATATGTATGTTTTTCATATCAATTAATTATGTTTTTTTTACAACGTCGGGAGGCATACAAGCATACGGCCCACCTGATGTAAAGCGGTTACCGTAGCCTCTTAACACTTACAACACAATAAGCATCACTCGCGCGATGCCATCTCTTCTGGTAACGCTGCAACTCCGTACGAGCCTACTGTGACCTCATTCACACGCAGGAACACAACTACCCTCTAGGGAGTTGTTATTTGACTGTGGTTTTCTGTGAGGTGGAAGTTCTTTCCCAGACGAGCTGCTTTAATGCGCCCTACCTCTCTTAATTATGTTTAGTTTTTAAGAGAGGTAGGACGCATCAAAGCAGCCCGTCTGGGGAAGTACCTCCACCTCACAGAAATCGCAGCCAACATACAACACTTTTGAAGGTTGTAGTGTTCCTGCGTGTGAGTGAGGTCACCAGTAAGCTCCTAAAGAGTTGCTGTGTTAGCAGCAGAGGTGTCATCGCGCAAGTGATACTTAATGTATTACAAGCGTTCAAATGCTACGATAACCGCTTTACATTAGGTGAAGAGTATGCTTGTATGCCCGATGCTGACTAAAAAATATATAATACTTGATATCACTATATGTACACTCACATATATTTATTGTAATACGAGTATATTTGAAAAGAGACCTATATTGGCAAGTTTCTTTTGGTATTTCTTCTTCGCAAATGGTTGAAATGCTGGTAGATTAAAAAAGACAAATTAAAACTATGAAAAATTAATTAGAAAAAATCGGCCAAGTGCGAGTCGGACTCGCACACGGAGGGTTCCGTACCATTATCTATAAAAACGGCAAAAAAAAAAACACGTTTGTTGTATGGGAGCCCCCCTTAAATATTTGTTTTATTTTAATTTAATTATTTATTCTTAAAGTGAATATATAACTAAATATTCTGTGAATATTTCAAGCGTTCACCTGTTTCCGTTATCAATATCGAGAAATAATGAGCAAAAAAATCACGTTTGTTGTATGGGAGCCCCCTTAAATATTTATTTTATTCTATTTTTTAGTATTTGTTTTTATAGCGGCAACAGAAATACATCATCTGTGAAAATTTCAACTGTCTAACTATCACAGTTCATGAGATACAGCCTAGTGACACGGACGGACGGACGGACGGACAGCGGAGCCTCAGTAATAGGGTTCCGTTTTACCCTTTGGGTACGGACCCTAAAAATGTGAACTGATTTAAAATGAGCATTGACAGCCTAGTGGTTAAGGAACCGGCCTATTGGGCAACAGGGTCGAATCCTGGCATGTACTAGTGGTACATGCCAGAATTCGAAAATTAGTGTTTTCGGAATTAAGTACATATTTGTAATTATCACTTGCTGGGCGGTGATGGAAAACATCGTGAAGGGTTTCTTCATGCACGTCCAAGAAATTATACATCGATAGACGTGTGACTTAACCTAAGAAAGGTCTGGTTTTCCCTATGGGTCGTGGAGGTCAGACAGTCGCTCCGTGTCAAATTCAGGATCTTCGCCATATCTTTAGGCTTAGGTAGCAGCAGACCCCGTCAATTCATTAGGATTAGGAAACCGGATAACGCTAAAAAGAAGTCTCATTAGCTCCCTTTATACTTAAGCCGCTATTTATCAAATACAGGATATTGCCTTTAGATCCAATGAGCGAGGGTGGCAAACTATTCCAACATTTTAAAATGTTCAAGTAGTTTATTTTATTTACAGTACACGCTGCGATCACGTCGGCACTTTGAAGATGCCGCGATGATAACGGCGAGCGATACGCCTCGGACCTTTACGAGCGGTTACTGGAAAATTGAAACCGACCTGCATCTACATTCAACACCATCCAAAACCCACTTTAAGAGAGACAGGACGTATCAAAGCAGCCCGTCTGAGGAAGTACCGCCACCTCAGAAAACTGCAACCAAGGGACAACTCGCTGGAGGGTTGTTGTGTTCCTACGTGTGAGTGAGGTTATCAGTGAGCTCTTGAGGAATTGCTTCGTTCTCTCTTATTTGGTTGCGGTTTTCTGTAAGGTGGAGGTACTACTCCAGACGGGCTGCTTTGATGCGCCCAACCTCTCTTTAAAACACCCAGATCAAAACAAACAGATATGCTCATGCACACAAATGTTTGTCTTGTGTGCAGTTGTTAAAATTCTAACGACTAACATCTACTGCAGCCAGGGCAGCAACGGCATGCATCTGCTAACGGTAGTGAGGGCATGAACTAAATGGTAGCGGAAGCACACAAAGTAGTTTAGGTAGCCTCTAAAATTCGTTACACTATTACCCTTGACTCGATTTTCAAAGGAGAGTACTGTCAAATCACCAAATAAGTATCTACCTTGACTGTTCATTCACCGCTATAAGCTTCAAGGGTGTACGTATATGTTCTTATCTTGTTAATTTTGTAATTTTACCATTTGATATCATTATTATACCAATATCCTTATGTATTTTTTTTTAATATAATATCTAATTGACAATTTTAAAAGAGATCTATATTGGCAAGTTTCTTTCGACATTTCTTCTTCGCCAATGGCTTTTCCAAAATGCTAGTAGATTTAAAAAAGAAAAAGTAAATTAAGAGAATTGAATAAGATACAATAAGATAATATTTCAAAAAATGTTAGACGTGTCTAAGTGCCCGCGAGGGCCCAGGGACCAATGGCAAATAAAGAATTTTTATCTTTATCTTGTTCTTTAGTATTCTAAAATTTTGTAAACCAGAATAGCTATGATTTGAATAGGACATAAGGTTGATTGTCGTTTAGCAATGAGTTTAGCAGTGATAGCGTAGTGGGTAAAAGACCGATCTATTAATCAACAAGTCTCCGGTTGAAATCCGAAAATTCGTGTTTTCTGATTTATGTACATATTTGTAATTATCACTCGCTCGGCGGTGAAGGAAAACATCGTGAAACCCGCCTGACAAAGAACTTATATTTCGAAAGACGTGACCTGACCTAAGAAAGGTATATCACCTCCGACTTGTGGAAATCTGGCGACAGTTGCTCCATGTAAAAATTAGTATCTTCGCCAAACTCTTCAGCTTAGGTAGCGGACCCCGCTAATCATAATGGATTAGGAAAGGATAGCGCGAGGAAGAAGGTTGATTTTTTTTATACAATGTCGGGAGTCATACAAGCATACGGCCTACCTGATGTAAAGCAGTACCGTAGACCATAAATGCTTGTAATATATTAAGTACGAGTAACACTCGTACGATGCCTCCTCTGCTGCGTACACAGCAACTCCTTAGGAGTTTACTGGTGACCTCACTCACAAACAGGAACACAACAACCCTCTAAGGAGTTGTTATTTGGCTGCGCTTTTCTGTGAGGTGGAGGTACTTCCTCAGACAGGCGGCTTTTGTCGGCTGCGTTCGTTACTTTACGTTACAGGCAAGTTGATTGGCCGAAACACAGGTTTTAAGGGTTCTGTACCCAAAGTGTAAAACGGACCCTATTACTGAGACTCCGATGTCCGTCCGTCCGTCCGTCTGTCACCAGGCTGTATCTCATGAACCGTGATAGTTAGACAGTTGAAATTTTCACAGATGATGTATTTCTGTTGCCCCTTTAACAACAAATGCTAAAAACAGAATAAATAAATATTTAAGGGGGGCTCCGATACAACTAACGTGTTTTTTTTGCCGTTTTTATAGATAATGGTACGGAACCCTTCGTGCGCGAGTATGACTCGCACTTGGCCGGTTTTTCTTACCAAAAACACGCGCGTTTCTTGCCGTGACTGTCAAACAGAAACGCCTCAAAGACATGTAACTGTGTGTTATCATAATTCGAAGTAATAACAAAGATTTCTTCGTGCTACTATTAAACTCTTTCATCATAATTATAACAGTGTCAACTCAATCCAATTTACACCATACAACCCTAAAATAAAGTTTAATTTCCCATAAGGAACTGTCTCCGCAGGCTTGCACAAACATTGAAGGCATTATTTAATATAATTTTTATTAAGGTATGTGTTCAGAGAAGCGCAACTATCGCGCAACTAATCGTCGTCTCCTGTAATAGAAGGCTTCCGTAATTATTTCAAGCTGTCTGTGTTCGCAGACGCACGAAGCGACTGGATGTGCTACGCTCCAGCGTGCTATTTGGCGATTCTGAAGCAGACTTGAACATTATTGTATATCTGTATATCTTCCCGCCAGGCCCCTTGTGGTGTAGGCAGTGAGAACTGAACGCCATAAGACGCAGTCCTTACCTCACTCGCTTCATTAACATTCACGACTCTTTTTATGCACGCTGGCTGGTTCCTAGAGCTCCTGACATCACCTTCTGATAAAACACGAACAAATTGGTCATGGTAGTTGAGTCTTGGCCTTCCTCGTACATCCTCCTACGTTCGTATTGCATATCTGTTTCGCCATTCTTTCATTCTGTATTCTTTCTATATATCCGAATCAACGGAACATTCCTTTTCTTTCACACCGACACTCTCTTTCAGACCAACTCTCTTTCTTACATCATCATCATTTGAATATTTGTTCTTACCAATATTTAGTACACCGGCAACCAAACTTCACTCGGTATATTTTTTGTATCAAAAATGAGATTAAAATAAGAATTCAAATCGATGCACGGAAAAAAATGTACAAAAAGATAGTGCTATTAGTGGAGTTCGAACTGGGGATATTTGTGACTCTATACGATGGAATATATAATGGAGACACGTATATAAACAAAAAATAATATCTTATCTAAATACGAAATTGAATGGAAATCATCACAGCCGTCTCTGATATACACGATATATATGTTCAACGGTTGTGCATTTAACTATATAAATATATCAACTTTTAAATCAATAAGTGGATCCAACTTCATTGAATTCAACGGTCATTAAGTGCTTATTGCCAATCATTGTACACGTGCAGCCTGCGGATTGACTACACACAGCGATCACACAGCACTCCGTGTTCCATACAAATTTTCAGAATATTATTGCTGTTGTCGCGAATCCACAATGTTTGCTGATGCTTTTTTTTTGTTTTTCGCCCATGAAAATGTAAACCCACAAAAGGAAGACTAACCCACACCCGGGTGTGCGTTAGTCATTCTTCTGTGAGGGGCACCCTCCGATGGGAGGAAGGCGGTGAACTCTCATGAGTACCGTTTCAGACGGCCGAACGAGTTATGTCAGACTCCTACTGACTAAACACCACCTAGGGAATGCCTTTAGCCGGGAAGGCTTTAGAGGCTTCATCGGAGGCGATCGCTAGCGACGCTAGTTTGCTGATGCAGCTACGGTTGATTTATATACCATCAGGCCCAAGAGGATAGCCTCGCTTTTACACAAAGTCCGTGTTAGCAACAACAGTGTTCTGAACAAGTTATGTGTTAAGTATGACAGCTCGATACTTTCATTCTGGGTAAAATTTGTTATTTGGGCTATGTAACAAACTGGATCTTAGTTAACTGAATAAATAAATTTATTATTATTACATTAATATTATTGTTTTAATTTTTAATATACTTAGGTGTCAACATAATGACCTAATCCTGCTCCATAAGATTATTCACCATCAGTTAGATTCCCCCTGCCTTCTTTCTCTATCAAACTTCAACACCCGATTTCGGTCTCGTAATCGCAACTACAATATTGTCTGTCTTTAAATATTCATGAACAACACCTCGTATTACAACCCACAGTCAGAAGGTGCCGCCAATGTAACGAAATTCTAGTATCTAACAGAGACATCGACATCTTCCATGTAAACACTACCTCAATTCCGGAGACAATTGAAGATTCATTTATCTCTGTCAAAGTAAATAACTAATAATATAATATATAACAATAATAATGATAGCCCAATAATTTCCAACACATTTGCAATAGTCTCAATACCTGCCGTGACCTGGTTCATGGGTATATTGTCACATTGATATAACCTGGACAAGGTCACGGCGGCTATACAACATTACATCAAGCTTCTCAAAGGGGCCTCTACGCGTTGGATCCTTATCCCCGCGCACGCCTAAAAAATGACCGGGATAATACCCGTGAATCAAAATAAAATATAATGATAATAATGTATATTTATTTTTCTCATAACAATCTACAATGGTAATAAATACATGGTGTAAAATAGCATCAAACATAACTAGAGCTATGCTAGCATGCAGATTGAAAGAGACTGGTGCCTGTAGAAAGCAAGCTTGTGTTACAGCGCACTAGTACTCTCCCCTCGGATGTTTATTCGTTAATATATTTCTACATAATTAATATATTTCTTTTTTATTTGTAAGTCCTTATTTAATTGCTAAGCTACACTTTTTTTATACTACGTCGGGAGGTACACGAGCATACGGCCCGCCAGATGAAACCTCGACCAAACCGCCAGGGCTGCAGCACCACGACATTGGCAGGTACTCGTGGAGTCGTTATCTGCAAAGATATGTATTTGTATTATATACAGATACGTCGACAAGTGATTCATAAGCGGTCATACTGAAATCTACAAATATGTCACGGTATCTACGTCCAGAACGTTTCAAAGTCGAACATGGTACAACGGCGGCGGCGGATCTAAAATGGACACATTGGTATTCCAATTTTTCAAATTTTTTAGCAGAGGAAATTCCGAGTTCTCCCGAAAATATTATATTAATTATATATTATATTATATACTGTATCTGGTTTGTTAATAAAATTATTTGTATTATATACTTAAAGAAAAACATAAGAAGAGTCTATTCAAAGCATTGTTCTTCTTTGCGAAACCATCAGTAAGTCGGACTTCAAGTTTAATACATTGCTGCCGCTTCCAGCACCTACTCTATAGCAAAACTAGTATTTCATTACGGTAATCGTAATTTTTACGTAATGGCTGCCGCCTGCAGGCGTGATACCATCGCTGTGATTGCGAACTGTTGATTGCTGAGTCTGCGGCTTGCCTTACCCACGCTCCTACGCTATTGAAGCTTGAAGTTATTTCGCCAATGAAAATATTGATAACTCTCGTGACTTTCTATTTTATTACTAGAATGGTAAAAGATAGTTGTTGAAAGAATCTACCTACTTTTGACGAGCTCGGTGGCGCAGTGGCGAAACGCGCTGTTACGTTACATTAACACCAACGCTCGTGGGTTCGATTACCACACAGGACAAACATCTGTGTCCATGAACATGTCTATCTGTCTTGGTCTGGATGTTTTTAAGAGACATAGGGCACTTCAAAGTAGCCCATTTGAGGAAGTACCTCCACCTCATAAAACACCTACATATATATATATATATATTATTCACTATAGCTTTTTCAGGTCAAGCAATAACAGCAGATGTTTACTGTGCAGAACTTCGAACAATGATGGCGAAACTGGCAGTGAAACAGCCCCGACTCGTGAATCGATCTTCACCATTATTGCTCCATGACAACGCAAGACCTCACACTGCACTAGAAACCGTTGTAACTTTGCTTAGGGCTCTGCAGGAGCTGCAGTTAGAAACCATACGTCATTATCCGTAGGTACTCGTCAGACCTTGCCTCAACTGACTACCATTTTTTTTCGTGATACGGACAATTTTCTACGTGGTAAAAAAATTTCTACCCAGGAGGCAGTACAAAATGCTTTCACACAGTTTGTCGAATCCAGATCCCCGGAGTTCTATCGCAAAAGCATGAAGTATAGATAATGAGGGTAAATATTTTAATTAAATAAATATATTACGTCTTCGAAAAAAACGTTAATTTTTCAGTACAAATCGACAATATCATACTTTAACCACTAATATTTAAATATAAAAAATAAATATGAGTCAACAATTGTCTAAATATGAGAAGCTGATGCCTGAAATAGGCTTTGATAAGCATGTATTACAGGAAATAGTATTTCAAACTTACGTGTGCATGAACATGTCTGTTTGTCTGAATGTTAACTTAGCAGAGATAACTTGATGGATAGGTAAAGTACCAGCCGGCTAACCTTTTTTTTATACGCCGTCGGGAGGCATACAAGCACACAGCCCACCTGATGTAAAGCGGTTACTGTAGCCTATGAACTCTTGCAATACATTTAGTATCACTCGTGCGATGTCACCCACCTCCGCTGCTTACTCAGCTACTCATTAGGAGGTTACTGGTAACCTCACTCACGCGCAGGAACACATCAACTCTCCAGGGAGTCGTTATTTTGGTGCGGTTATATTGCAACCGTGCACGTCTTATGGCAACTGCTTCACATTGGATGCTTAGTTTCTACTCAACGTAAAAAATAGAAAATGACTAAAAATTAGTCTGGTTTCGTACCCGTTGCCTAGATGGCGCTACTAGCCTGTGCGTGTATCCTGCGCACACGCATAATTTTGTATCACGCATGGCTTGTCACGGTCACGGCAAATATAACAATCAGTAACTAAACTTACGAGCGTCGCGCAAAATTTGTGGCGTAACGCTCGTAGACGTTGGTCATGATGATGATGTAAGAAGTAGTTTAATAGTTGATTTGAAAAGGGAGTGTCATTGTTAATTTGTAAAGAGACATGCTCCGTTGGTTCGGACCTCGCCAATCCTAGCAAATAATGAAACGGGGTACCTAACCCTAAGAAAAAGAAGAAGATTATCCGTTAGTTCGGAAAGAACAACAAAACAGATCTACAATACGAAAGTTGATGGATGTAGAGTAGTAGAGTAGAGGAAGGTCGTATTTTATCAGAAGATGGATCCCTGAAGTCCAATATATAAGGCGACACCTACCTGCTTAGGCCGGCCATAACTTCTGTTACAAATGAATATGCATTTATTTTTTTATAAAGTAATGTAATCTTAATAAAACTTATATGTACATATTTATGGAAGTCTCGGCAAAAATATAAAAAAAATATTCCATTCGAAATGACCGCCTTTGGCTTTTAATCTGTCCGGCCACGAATCTATGAATTTATGCACTGTTTCCATGGGAAATTTAGCCACTGCTTGCTCCAGAGATTTCATATGAGACATAATGTCTGCGTGTCGTTTCGAAGAAGCCATGTCCTCTAAAACTGACTATAATTTGTAGTCTATGGGGTACCATTACAGATGTAGGATGATGATCGCGTTGTACCTTTCCGACTACTTGGGCGGCTTCTTTAGAACTGTGTGCGTACACTTTGTCAATTTGTTTGTTGTAGTGCTCTGCAATCGTGAATTTTTTTTCATCAGCAAAGAGGATATTTCTGTGCTTTTGGCCTGCGTATCAGGACAGAAGGTATTTTGATCAATCCACTATCTTCAACTGTAAGGGATTGATTTAGGGCATATCCTGTATATCGAGGATAAGCGGCGAGCTTCAGGTGTCGTTTTATTATACGCGACAGAGTCCTAGCGGGAATCTTCAAATCTCGGGACAAGATTTTTGTTACCTAATGGGGTTTCGGCAAATTCTGGCTTTAACAGCATTAACAGCCTTTATAGTTCTAACAGCTCGTTGTTGCCCCCGAGCTGGTTGTCTTGTATGATCTTCAATAGAGGAAGTGTTGGTATATCTGTCGATAGTACGATATACGAACATACGGCTGACACCAAGCTTTTGAAGTGTCTTGAATATGACCGACGGCTTCAAGGCAATCACTGCAATCCTATTTTCTTTAATACCCTATTCCATATTATAATTTGATAATAAACACGAAAAAATATGTAAAACGGCGGGAAATCGAAACAAGTTTTTAACATAATAAACGCGTTCTAAATTCGAAATAATTAAAGAATTAAAAAAAGAAAAGTTCCTATGTAACAATATTTATGGCCAGACTAGTTATATACATATAGGTGTAATTATATATATATATATATACATACTCTTGTGGCGTGAAGATGTTAATATAAAGATAGATACTCTATCTAATATATCTCTCTCGCTACTTTAACATTTCACGAATTACACTTTTCATCCTGCCGTGGGCATATACCACTTGCTTGGCGATGAAAAACATTGTGTAGAAACCCCCACATCCATGACTCTTTTATACAACGCGGGGAGGCATACAAGCATACGACACACCTGATGTAAAGCGGTTACCGTAACGCTAGTAACACGTTAAGTATCACTCGCGCGATGCCATCTCCACTGCTAATACAGCTACTTCTTACGAGCTTACTGATGACCTCACTAACTCGCAATAGCACAATAACCCTCCGTGGAGTTACTATTTGACTGCGGTTTCCTGTGAGATGGAGGCACTTCTCCAGACTTTGATGCGACCTACCTCCCTTAAATTTCGAAATACGTGTGATCTGACCTAAGAAAGTTCTGGTTTTCCTCTGGAATGTGGATCTTTAACAACCGTTTCTCTATGTAGAAATCTTACCTTCGCAAAACCCTTAATGTCACGTAGCAGACCACGATGGTCCTATTGAGTTAGGATACAGGATGACGCTGGAAAGAAGAAATTCTTTTATGCACACTCCCAGGTTGCTAAGGCTCCTAATACCACCTTAAGTCAGAATATGTCTTAGACAATTTAATGGGGACCTTCCGACTTAAACTCTAAAGTACGCGTGTTTTCAGGAACACCGTTCTTATATGAAATCTATACGTTTGTCTCTGTGTGTTTTGCCACTTTTTTCGAATATTCGATTTTTGCCTTCAGATTCGGATTCAGCATAAAAAAGTAGAATAGGAATGTTCAGGAACAACGTTCCTATCTCTTAAGGAACATGGTCAAAACGGCCGACAAATTAAAAAAAAAAATTAATTGTTATATAATTGACGAGCCAGGTGCTCCTCTGGGATTGCAAGCTTGCGCATTCTCTACTGGTTTTAAATTTACTTACTGCATTCATATATTGGCATCGTCACGGCCCTTTGCACCAGGAACGAGGGTAGATACCGATCTAACAGCTTTATATCGACGTCTGCCTCGTGGAGTAATTCAAGGAGTTTCGTTTGGGCGACCACCGGGTTTATGGATGTAACAGATATAGGGGTCGTAATAGACCCAGTGGTGTCAGTTGATTTGCTAGTTGTAAATTAATGGTACCATTTTAGCATCGTACCAAAGGCGTACCAGAGGATACCACTGCAAAATAATGTATCTGAGTTTTTGTGATTCCTTTTTTTTATATATACACAACTTCGGGTAACTCGCGCGACACAGTTGCTGCTAACACAGCAACTACTTAGCTTACTAGTGTCTTCACTCACACGCAGAAACAACCTTCTAGGGAGTTGTTATTTGGTTGCGGCTTTCTGTGAGGTGGAGGTACTTTTTTTTTTATACTACGTCGGGAGGTATACAAGCTTACGGTCCACCTGATGTAAAGCGGGTACAGTAGCTTATTAACGCTTGCGATATATTCACGATAATAGTCAATCTACCTATATATCTACATCAGTATAAAAAAAATTAAAGGTCCGAAATCTCAGGCTTCGAATTGTGTACTAGTTAAAAACCTTATTCTGTTTTCCCGTCTGCAAGACGTATGGGGAAGCTGAAGGTCGCTCAGCTCAGCTATGGCAAGAGCTATGCTCGGGGTTTCTCTGCGTGATATAATCAGAAAGGTGGATATCCGCAGTAGAACTAAGGTAACAGACATAACCCACAGGATAAGCTAGCTAAAGTGGCAGTGGGCCGACTAAATAGTTCGTAGAACCGTTAACCGCTGAGGAAGAAAGGTTCTCAAATGGCGTCCCCGTAAAAACACACTCAGTGTGGGACGACCTCCCAAGATGGAGCGAAGACCTCGAGAGGTTTGTAGGGGTCGATGAATGAAGGTGGCACTAGTTCGAGACGAATGGCACTCTAGAGGGGAAATCTATGTTCAGCAGTGAACTGAGCTGATGATGACGATTTTCCCGTAATATTTGCTTGGTTTTTTTTAAACCTCTTTAACTTCACCCTTTCTCCATTTGATCGGCAAACACTAAAGAGCCTCTGAACACCTTTCCTAGGTGAAGTTTAAAATATATCTCTATCTATCTATAACTTCACGCCAAATCCCTTGCGGGGTAGGCAGAGAGAACCGAGCGCCACGTGACTCGATCCTTACATATCTCACTCGCTTCTTCAGCATTCATTGCTCTTCTCATGCACGCTCGCTGGTTTCTAGGGCTCCTGACATCACCTTCTGATAGAACACGACCAATTTGGTCATGGTAGGTAAGGCTTGGCCTTCCCCGGCTCCTACATCCTTCCACTTTTGCATTGTATATCTGCTTCGTCATTCTTTCATCTTGCATTCTTTCTACATGTCCGAACCATCGGAGCATGCCTCTTCTTATTTTAACACCGACGCTCTCTTTCAGACCAACTCTGTTTCTAACATCACCATTGCGAATACGGTCTACAAGCCTTACGCCACCAATTTTGCGCAGCGCTCGCATTTCGACCGCGTTTATTCTACTTTCATGCTCTTTCTGCCATACCCAGCTCTCGCTTCCATAAGTTAGCGTTGGGACCAACACTGCATTGTGTATAGGGAGTTGTACCTTCTGGCTCAGGATTTTACTGCCAAGAAGTTTTCCCAACGCTCCATTCACACTATTCCCAGCACTCACTCGTCTTTCCACATCTGCGGTGTACCTTCCATCCCTGCTGAAAGCGCATCCAAGATATACAAACTCATCCACTTGTTCCAGCACTTCATCATCAATCGTAATCCTTACATTAATTCTGGATTCTTCTCTTTCAAATACCATTATCTTTGTTTTCTTCGCATTCAGATTCAAAATATATCTCCAAGATATTTATTGACGTTCATGAGTCGAGAGTGCTTCCGTGCTCGGAGGGCACGTTAAGCCGTTGGTTCCTGCTGTTGGCGACAGATGACAGTCATTAAGCTAACTCGATGGCTTGAAAACACTCGCCTCTGCCAATCCGCATGGCAGGGTCTATTCCAACACGGGTGAACGGTAGGAAGAACAATGAGACAAGATATATTTTTCATTATATCTTCGTATTTCTAAAAACTGCGTTATGTATGTCCGTACATTATATTGTTACTAAAGACATGTGCATTAGTGTGGTGAACTAAAATCAGTGGGGTGACGGCAACTGGTGGGACCACGCAATCCATTGTCAAAGTACAATTGTGTTTCAACACAAACTCATTGTGTACATAACATTGTGACATTTGCATATTTTATAAGAAAACAATAAAAAATACAAGTCATTATCGTTTGCTACCCTTCAGTATAAAGAAACCATTGGTGTAGGTGAGGTACCCTTACTTAGCACAGAGCTTAGACTATAATATAGTCTGAGATTTGTAACGCTTAATTTCTCAGAGCCCATTGACCAATTGGTACCCGGTTTGAATCCTGACATGTAACACTAAATTCGTGTTTTCTGACTTATGTACTATTTGTAATTATCACCAGCTCGGTGGTGAAGGAAAACCCGCAAGTCTAAGAATATTTCGGGAGACGTGGTACCTAACCTAAGGAAGGTCTGGTTTTTCCTTGAGTTGTGGAGTTCTGACTGCTGTCAACAGTGAGTAGCCATACTAACCACTTGGCCACTAAGTTCGTCGATTATTACATTTGGACTTCCATAAAAAATATTCAGGAACACCGTTCCTATATGAATTCTATGTATGTCTGTGCGTGCTTTTTTCGAATATTCAAATTTTGACTTCAGATTCGGATTCAGCATAAAAAAGTAGAATAGGAATGTTCAGGAACACCGTTCCTATCTCTTAAGGAACATGGTCAAAATGGCCAACAAATTAAAAAAAAAAAATTGTTATATAATTGACGAGCCAGGTGTTCCTCTGGCAATGCAAGCTCGCGCATTCTCAACTGGTTTAGTTTGCATTACATATTTTTAATTTTTTTTTATACTACGTCGGGAGGCATACATGCATACGGCCCACCTGATATAAAGCGGGTACCGTAGCCTATTAACGCTTTAGATATATTAAGTAACACTCGCGCGATGCCTCCTCTGCTGCTTACACAGCAATTCCTTGGGAGCTTACTGGTAACCTCACTCACACGCAGGAACACAACAACCCTCTAGGGAGTTGTTATTTGGCTGCGGTTTCCTGTGAGGTGGAGGTACGGAGGGATGGAACATCCAGACCAAAACAAACAGATATGGTCATGCACACAAATGTTTGCCTTGTGTGGGAATCCAACCCACGAGCGTTGGTGTCAAAGTCGCGTCATTCACGACTGAGCCACCGAGCTCGTCGAAATCTACTGAGGTTTTCCCATAGGAATACAACACGAGGTTCTTCAGCAAGGGCTTACCGAATAAGCTTTGAATCGTCGGCAGTTCTCACAGCTCGTCTCTGAGCGCATAAAACAAGGATGTAAGAAATTGCATGGAAGAGATTGATAGCAAAAAAATATCCAAGATATTATGCTAGAGTTATGTCAAATGTCAAATTAGAATGGCACCGTCTTGTATTTTGTGCACAATAGAAACTGTAATAAATGTAAACGGGAGACTGTTACACCGTACAGTGTCATAGTTTGTCGAGCGATTTATAAGTAATTTAAAAATTATGTCTTTAAAAAAAAAGTCAATTGTGCCAAGTTTTTAAACAAAACTCTGTCAATATTTTAGGTGCTTTGTGTTTTTCTCATGCAATAAAAGCGCAGGCGAGTAAAGTCGAGTATCGATTTATATATCATGGTAGTGCTTGTTTTGAATAAAAGCTTTTTTGTTAAGCTCAGTGTATGAATCTGCATTCTCAGTTTTTTTTATACCACTAAGGTGGCTACTACAACTACGGCCTGTCTGAAGGTAAGCAGTTATCGTAGCTTATGGACATTCGCAACACCAGGGGTGTCACTCTTGCGTTGCGGACCCTGTAAGAACCTCTTCACGCCTTTCTTGAACCCTATACTATAGTCCCTTGGGAAAACCTCGGCAGGGAGCTTATCCCACAACTTAATAGTAATAATTAACTACGAATATATGTATGTTTTAATAAAAAGCCATGAACCCGTGGGGGCAAGGAGTATCCATTACTTTTTAGAATCAGTATTCTGAAATTATTAGCAATTTGATTTGATGACATTTTGAGTGATTTCTATCTAATCGAGCCAACAGTACATTGAGATTAAATCCTTTGCATTAGGGAGAGGATGCCGTCCCTGTGGGAGAATATTTAGTTTTAGGTTATTATTTAGCATATAAATGAAAGATATAGATTTGTATCTTATTTCTCTTCTGAGCTAGGTGTCGTGGCCTACAGCAAAATCTGTCTATTACTTCAGGCGAAATACCTTGAGGGATAGGCAGAGAGAACCGAGCGCCACATGATCGATCTTGACACCTCACTCGCTTCTTTAAAATATACAGTAGGCCGATTCTACTAAAAAACTGCAACTGCACTGCAGCGCGGCGTGTGTCAAAATACGTACATTTTGACATTTCGTTAAACGTCACTGCTGTCAGATCGCTTGACGAAACGTCAAAATGTACACATTTTGACACACGCCGCGCTGCAGTGCAGTTGCAGTTTTTTAGTAGAATCGGCCTACTGATCTTTTATTGCACTCACGCCGGTTTCTTGGGCTTCTGACATCACCTTCTGGTGACATTAATTAATAAATGTACACAATGTACTGTACCGAAATTGCCATACCCTACCAGGGTCCATGTTTAGCTGATAAGAAATAGATAATTGTCTGTAACTGTTTATAAACATGTGCAATAAAATAAATAAATAAACTAAATTTCCATATTTAAATGCGAAATTCTAAACTTCGGTTATAACACTGACAGAACTTTATTGCATGTTCGCCAATATTTATTTTTATAGCTTCTTTCATAATGGTGGTATTGTCATCCATTCTTACGCAATGGTATTTTTTATGACAACGGCGCCTTATTGAATTCTCTATTGAGAAAAAAAGACAGAATTGAGCCACCGCATTGTGTTGTCAGTGTTTGTTACATTGTGTTACTAAATTATTAGGTACCTTTATTGCCAATATCAACAAATTTGGTACCTAGCTATTGTTACTATTTTTTTTTCATGGTAATCATGTGACAAATAAGCATCATCTAGTAGCAATTTCAGACAAATCGCACCTTCAGTACGTATCTCATAAAATCTAGTATTTGGAAAATGGAGAATGCAAACTTTCAACTTTTAACTGATTTAATTTTTTCGGCTGATTTACCTAATTATGTGATGTTGTATGAAAACATATCATATATTTCACTTTTAGATTTAATTATTTTTAGTTTATCTGTTCTTGGTATAAAGAAAAATAATGTATGCCAATAAAGCGCATTTTTCAATGGCTCTCTCCGTGATCGTCACTCGAGTCGCAACGGACGCCATTTTAATTTTGTACAAAAGTCGTCTGCGTGGGTACCTCTGTCTCACCTATTTCTACCGCCAAGCAGCTATATTTATATAGCTGTATTCCGGTTTGAAGGGTGTTTTATATGACAGACAATAAACTACATTTTGTGCTTACGCCACCAGTTAGTTCATACGAACTAACGATGACCGGCTTTAAACAGCAATAAAACTAGAGGAGCCCAAATTGCAGCGGCAACTGACAAAGGACTACAGTGTCATGTCAGTTGACGCTACCATGCTGGCCCGCAAGGTGCTTTTATATAATGTCGCATGGTATTGAGCCAGTGCATGCATGCTACCTCACATGCACTAATTGGTGGCTGAAACACACAAAGTAGTTGTACAGTTGACTTCGCAACTCCTGAATCTATGTAGTTACAAACAAACCAATCGTTACGTGAAGATCTTGCTTCCACGTTCGTACGTCCATTTCCACGATGGTCATATAAAATGAATCGTCCGTCGGTCTGCAAGTCCGTCCGCCAGAACTCAGAACTCTCACATTGTACACACATCGGCCTCTGTCAATCAGTTGGACAATTATCGAGCCCCAGCGGACCGTGTCTAACCACCGGCCTGACTATTGAATTCGTATGAAGAAGTACACTAAATAACACAGAGAGGTCATCCTGGACAAAGTTTAATGCCTTCATAGTATACCGTTTTTATATATTGATGATTCATAGTTTCCATCGAATCAATTTTGTATTTCAGTAAAAAGTATGTTTTAATTATCTTTGATTAAATCATACTTATTACTGCTGCTTGGATTTATCGTGGATGAATATGATAGCCTTGAACTCAAGGCTAACATATTCATGTAACATATTAATATGTAATGTAATAATAAAGATTTTTTTTTATTTCTGACATAAATAAATAATTAAATTAATTGATTACATTGATTGCAAAAAGAAAACTGTTATTAGATATACGACGAATTTAAAAATGAAATAATTTGACATTGTCTATTGCCTGGTACTTAAAAATATTTGCATGCCTTTAGAATATAAGGTGAACATACTGTACCTATCTACTTGTAATCTGTTGTATGTTCTAGCAAATAAAAAGATATTCTATTCTATTCATGCACGACGAAAGAACGACAACAATACGAAGTAAGAAAGGTAGGTATCAAAGTAGTGATTAAGAAAGTATCTTCTACTCACAGAAAACCGCAACGAGAGTATGAGAGTTTTGTACCTGCAGGAGAGGGAGTGCAGATTTAATAACATAAAAAATGTTCAAACAGTAAATACATTTTATATATAATTAAATCTGACGTGTCGTTAAATGAATATAGTAGCGATATAAAGGGATCCTCCCTGAAGAAGATTTCTTAATTTATGAAATAAAAACATATTTTTACTATAACATACTATTAAAGACACTGAAGACTTTAGGTTTCCTGGTTCCAAAAATGATACAAGTTCTCACACTTACTTATACAATTTATTGGTGAAAAACACACCACTTTCGAATACAACTTATTGCCACGTGATTTCTTTGTTGTTAGACAACGTGCGGTCTCGTCGGGTGGTATATACAGACTGGGAGTGGCCGATGGCCGCGCGACTCGTAACGTAAAGCAGGCTTACCTACATATATTATTTATGTACCTTATAACATAAACATTATACCAAATGAGCTCGTCACTAACAGACACTATTAGGTACTATAATCGTCCTACAAACGACTGTCTCTGTGAGGTCAGCGAGGTATCAGCTCATCAAAGGATGTTCCCTTCTGTTAATGTACGGTGACCTTCTCTGTGGTAACAAATGTATTGTTGGATTCGGTTCACAGATTCATATTCAGAGGCGGTGGTACGCTGATGATAGGGATGGCGATGAATTGATTGATGTCTATATGCTAAAACGGATATTTTGACCATACACTGTTTTACAAAGAGAGTAATAACCCAGTGGACAACGAACCGTCCTATCACAGCCTGGTCTCCGATGCTAATCCTGTTGCCGGCATGTATCACTAAGTTTAGGATTTATGTACATATTTGTAATTATCACTTGGTCAGCGATGAAGGAGAGCTCGATGGCGTTGTTGCGCATGTCAATTTAATTATACACCCAGGTTAAGCAAAGTCGACAGCAGTCTGTCTATGGATGGATTTATCTGTATCGAGCTTCTCCGCTTTTCGGTACGTTCGGTACGTACCATCGATCCCAGTTGTTGTGATAGATGACAATTGTTAATCTAAGTCAGCCGCCTTCGGGCGGCTTAAACATACTGGCCTCCGCTTATTCGCAGTTGAGTGATGAGTATGCTCTAAACCTCTTCGGTTCGGTCTAAACCCGTATACCTCCAGAGGAATGAGTTAGAGTAGATGTAGTAGTAGCAGTGAGGATAAACGTGGTGAGGAAACCAGCACGTCCAATAAATTATACTTAGAGAGACGTGTGATCTAATCTAAGAAAGGTCTGGTTTTCCCTCGGTGCTGTGGAGGTCTAACTCAAAATCAGTACCTTCACCAAATCCTTAAGCTTAAGGGGTAACTGGATAACGGTACGAAGAAGACAGCTTATGTTCAATCATTATCCTGATTATATACCCAAGATAAGTAAACCCAGTGAACTGTACTAGCCAAGGGCAAGGTTGGGCCTTATTTTCTAAGACCGGCGTGAGCAATTATGCCATCAAGTTCCTTGGTCAAACATGTATGAGAGTACACGTGTAAATTGCCAATGTGAAACTAATCCTGGCTGGTACAACTTGGCCGACCCTGAGTACCCTGGATAACCGAAATTGGAGTTCCGGCTGTAGAGTAACCCCACTCACTCGCAGAACGGTACGGTAACACAACAATTTCGTCAAGACCAAGACAAACAGACGTATTCGTGCACACAAATGCTTTTCCAGTATGGAACTCAAACCCACGAGCGTCGGTGTTAATATAGACTGTTAACTACTCGACCACCGGGCTAGTCAAAGAAATAAGAAAATTTACTGCGAAGGTATAGATATAGTTAACTCAAGTTGCAGATCTGTTCGTAGAGCCCACTTTGAGCTGCGAGCGTTGTCTCATTAGGTAACTGACACGTCTGCGGCACATTACGCTAATTCAATCGCACTGCAGCTATATCTTGTCTATTAGCACAAAACGCCTCTTTGGCCTTGTGGTTACCTGCCGTGGGAACGGTGTGGATTCAAATCAAACACGTCCCTTAATTTGTTGTATTAGGAGTCTTGCATACTTTTCTGTACCTACCTTATATTTATATTAAGATTTACTATTGAAAAGGCAATAAGAAACTCTTATAATATATAATTCCCTGTACTTGCTCTGGCTGTTTACAGGTGCAGAGGATAATCTGAAATAATTCCAGTTGAAATTCATGAAAATATTACAGGTAATGTATATTCTTCTATAGAGGTAGGTAGGGGTAGGTAAGGGGTAGGTCTAAGAAGTGCGGGCTTAACGTCGTAAGGGATGACATGCGTGCCAATAGACTCACAGTAAGGGATGCCGAAGACCGCGCGATGTGGAGAAATAGAAGTTGGAAAGCGGACCCCGGGATCCGCGGGAGAAACGAGAGTTTAAGACGCGATCGGGTCTAACGCTCAGATGATGATGATAAATGTATATTATTCTATAATAATAGATCCATCTAGCATAGATACCTATATAAAAGGATGACAAATGAGTACGTGCGTTACCTCATGTTAAGCGATCACCGCCAAGCGTCATTAATCCATCATTAACTCATTCGAACAAGGAATGTTAACTGTATGAGGAAAATCATAGATTTACAGAAGGACAGGAGTGGGTGATAGTACACAGCCTTGAGGTACGCCCGCATTCAGAGAGAATATCTTACAGCTTATTAGCAATCATTAAAAATTTTTGACAAACAAATTCACTTATATGTAAGATACGAACATAATAACAAGTTTGTATATCTTGATTTTCTTTTAAAAAATGAAATTCTAAAAAATATACGTACATTATCCTCTAATAAAATTTCTGAAATTATTATTTTGACTTTACTGCTTCTGTAAAAGTGTTTTCAGAGACAAAATAAAAATTTTAGGAATTTTATTAGTATATTTTATAGTAAGTATATATAAATGTAAACAGAAATAATTAGATCATGCTTATATAACTGTATGTATGTATAACTTCACGCCACGGACGCGGTCCTTACATACTTCACTCGCTTCTGTGATATTCATATTCTTATATAACTATTGTTATTAATGTCATATTATATTATAAGGTATATAATTTGATATTACTTTTTACAATAAGACAATAATTTTTGGAGAAATAAATATCCCAAAACTACGAGTATCTAACTATAAAATAATGGATCTAACAGTTTATCATTTTCAACTTGTTGTTTTAAGTTTACAATTTCTTCAAAGAAGAAGTAGCACAATCGAGGAATAAGTATTCATTTGAAGAACATCGCGATTTAGTACTAAAAATAATTTACTACCTGAAAATCAATCATCAATCAATCTGTGTCATACAAATGTCTGATTGCCTTAAAACTTGGACTCGTTTGATTTGGTGAGTCATTTAGAATTTCATACCTTTGATTAGTTTTAATATTATATAATTGTTTTTTATTCTACTGCTGTTTCTCGAATTCATCTACGTAGATACAAAATAAATTATATATTCTTATGGAATAGTATTCTTTATTAACGATCTATTGGAACCATCATTTTAATAGAATTTTTATATTCATCTTTATCTTAAGTATTTTTAAAAACTATTGTTAGATTTTTTATTTTTGCTATACTAATCATATTGTACCATAAAATTGGAGTACCACGGTATTCTAATGAAGGCAGAGCATGTGATCAATTAAGATTCTAATCTAGACTAAAACTATGAGACGATTGAGTCACTACAGAACTATTTTACGATGTGCGAAGATCTTTATAATGTAAATTGACATCGTCAGCAGGAACTAACAATTTCATACCATTTAAACTGGGTCTATGACTCACAACAAGCCGTTGAAGTAGATAACGAAATAGCCGTGAGCGTTATAACAGAGTATTAAAGCACAGTTTCACATGGAAATGATGATATTGACGGCATAACGAAAGTTGTGCAAACATCTAGTTTTCTCGGGTAAATTAGATAGTAAATTATACCTTATTAGCATATTATAAACGTAATGTGACCACCTGTTTAGAGGTAATATGTTTGTTTACACCTTTGGCGGTAATTCTGATGTTATTTATTACTAAATTTAAGTAAATATTAAAAGAAAAATGGCGGTACATTTCAACAATTATAGAGCTTTTCGTAAAATGTTAAAAAAAAATATTATTTCTGTATTTATCTCAATTATAATGATGTTAGTTACACGCCCATTACTTTCAGCGGCTAATGCTAGGGATTTAGCAATAACGCCGATTTTGAAATGGAATGACTGCCGTAAAAACAACCCAACCACCCACAATCTAAAGGTAAAACCTTATTAGGTCACACGTCTTTCGAAGTATTATTTCTTGGGCGTGTAAGTGAAAAATACAAATACGTACATATATTAGAAGAAACGAATGGTCGAAGGACCAGTGGCAACGTTACGTTGATTCTAATCTAAGATATTGAATCCTATTGTTTTGGGGTAAATCAGTGTTGACTATAGTTGTAAAGCAACGGTTAACAACGGATATTTATCCAAAGTAGACGTTAATAACGTATAAAAAACGGTTGAAAACCGGTTGTTTATCCGACTGCGAGCTAAAAAAGAGATTACGTTATTACAGTTTTGTTCCAAAATTTATATCATAATTCAATTTCGTTGTACTGTATTTTGATATATCTCGTAAGATTAGCCAGCGTTTGCAATGTATGCGCACAAAAAAAATATTTTTTACATCATATTAAAATTTTTGAAATTCTCGTCTTATCTCTACTATAATATTAATGTACCTGTTATACATATAAATCTCCCTATTGAATTACTCTGCCTATTGATAAAAACCCCTTTATAATCCGTTGCGTAGTTTAAAAAATCTAAAAGCGTACAGGCGGCGGTGAACAACTTTGTTTTATACTATGTAGAGATAATTGTAATTACTAAATACATTCGTTAAAATACGAAACTTGGTAATAATTATTATTGCGCACGGGTCCAGGCCTCCGTCACTCCATGTACTTGCGCGCGATATTTACCTACCGAGTGGTGTGTCGCCGGCGTCACAAAAGTCAGTGGGCTGTCGCAAGCGCTCGCTATTGCACGCTCGTTAGCTCGCTGACTTCGCTCGCTGTGCACTCGTAATTCATACAATTAAAATACATCGAACTACTATAATTCTAATACTATAAATGCTATAACTATAATCCTGTGATAATACTGTAAATATAGTGAATAATGACTGTAAATATTACGTTATTAATTATTATAAGTTGATTGACATTTATGTGGTTTAAATTATTGTAAATAGTACCTAATTTATGTGATTTTAAATTTAAATAATATAAAAACAATGTCGGCCCGACATTTTTGTGAAGTTGGTGGTTGTTTATCAAATAAAAGGAATAAAAATCATTTTTTAGTTTGCCTGTTGATGAAGAAAGGCAAGTACCTACCTACATAATGAAACTCTTTTAATATAGGTACATATAGATACGTACTTATTTGGATTAATAGAATAGGTAGGTTAGTTTTAATTACTTTCAACGCGTCGCAACACGACACGTCAGATAAATAAATGAGATGTGGCTGTGACTATGTTTGCATTATAGTTGTGACAACACGTAAACCATTTTAAAGTTAATGCCACATTTAAGTCTATAGCTATCTCTATTGTTCTTCCTTAATTAGACAAGGGCAGCATGAGATTTAATGTTTCATTATCTTAAAATGTTTTTTGTGCAATTAGCCGTTAGTGTGGTGGCTAGTGACCCTGCCTGCCACGTCAGCGGTCGTGGGTTCGAATCCCGCTAGGGGCAAATAAATAAATATAAGTATAGTTTGTATGATAAATATGGATAGGTACCTATTTTATATGCAATTTGATCTAACCTGCTTTGTGTGCTTCCGCCACCAATTAGTTCATGCGGCCTAGCGCCGGCCGGCACCCACCCACTACTGTTAGTAAGTGCAACATGCCGACGCTGCCATGGCTGCTTCGGTAGTCTCTGCTCAGCTGCTGCGATCGTCCGCCATCTGAAACAGAATCCGCATGCCCCCACCACCACCGGCGCTGCCACGACTGGACTGATCGTCGCTGCGACACGTGTTTCGGCTCTCCACGAGGCATCATCAGGCGTTGTAGACGTTAATCGTAAGAATAACCGTTTGACTTCGCGATCTGAACACAACAACAAAGAACTTGATGTAATATATCAGATCGCGAAGTCAAACGGTTATTTCAAATCTACCATCGATAAATTATTGCGTAAAAAGACGAGTAGTATCGTTAACAGACTATTGTACGCGGTTCCATATATTTCGACAAATAAATACACTGCGAGTTTGTCATACCTGGGAAAAATCACTGACAAAATAGTTCACATATTTAGGTGCCGGCCGGCGCTAGGCCTAGGGCTAGACTAGGCTAGGCATGAACTAATTGGTGGCGGAAGCACACAAAGCCACGCCGCACGGCTGCGAATCGATAACAACTCTAAAGTCGAGCGAATTAGGCTCAATTTAGCACGCAGCGGTCGCCGACGCCTCGCCTACGCCTCTATCTAACGCGGCAGGTATAGGAATTTTTGTATGGAGTGATGTATCTGTTACGAAGTAACTATTAAGTAATCTGTGACGGGTCGTCGTGTGTGCAATACGTTGCCACTTCGTGCATCATGTCATGCATGCTCATGCATGCCGTGCGCAGGTGAGATGGGTATACGTATACCTAGTTTTTACTTCAATAATAAATTGAAGTGATTATTTCAAAATAAAGGGACTTTTACCTACACTGAAGTATCTCATGAAAGTTACTTTACATATAAATTATCTTTAATTAATTTATTTAAAAAGAAAACGATTAAGTACCTACATAATATTGCCCTATTCTATCAATTAGCTAGGAGGAAAAACTGATACCATTTAAAAAAACATGTTCTTACCCGTTTCAAGCCATTTACAACCGTTGACAACGGTTAAAAACAAAAACAACCGTTTTCAACCGCTCGGTTGAAATCGTTAAAAACCAGCTTTGCATCTATAGTGTTGACCGAGAGGGATTTTATTACGCAAAGCCATTGCATATAGTATATCTATGATGTTTCACCCATGACCAGCAGCCGATCTCTGTTCAAAGAACTGAATTTCACCGTAGCAAGTATGAATATTTTTGAAATATATGAACAGACGTATGTGATTTTAGCAGTACGTTTCCTGAAAAACTAGTACTTCCTGCATCTAGCATGGCTGTATACAGTAACAATGCATTTAAAGATAAAAGAAAAAGATAAAAAATATTTGTTTTCCATTAGGCCCTCACAGGCACTTATACACGTCTTCCATTCTTTAAATCAGTTTATATTGTATCTTATTAACTTTAATCTCTCTTTTGTAATCTATCAGCATTTCAAAATGACCATTGGCAAAGACGAAATGCGAAAAGTAATATGCCAATACAGGTCTTTTTTCAATTCGTCAATTTGAATTACAATAAATATATGTGAGTGCACATATGGTGATGTCAAGTGGTACAATTAAAGATATATAAATACATGTGCTTAATCATTTCTAGACATTTCTGTCAGTTAGATATTCATCGATTCTGAAATAAGCCTTCTTACATAGAGTATTTTTGATGTATCTTTTGAACACATTGCCAGGCAAGAACAGATATGTTTCAGGTAATTTATTTTAAAATCGAATACAATTAAGAACAAAGCATCTACTATACTTAGGAAGCCGATGTACCGACATACGCAATCTATTCCTGCTTCTAAGATGTTCACTACATTCTGAAAACGACTATATGCAAGCCGATGTACCGGCATTCACTATGTGTGTCAAAGTCTATAATCAGTTGCCTGACAAATTAAAAATACTTAACGACGGAAAATTAAAAAATAAGCTAACTAAATTAATAGCCGAAAATTGAAGATAACTTCCAGAATAAATTGATATAACTATGAATGTAGTAAAAAGTATAAATAACCATATATTGAATTATAAAGTATTTATTATAGCGTAAATGTTTTTAAATTAATTTTGTAATGATACGTTATTTGAAAATTGAATTAGATTAAACGACGAGCTCGGTGGCGCAGTGGTGAAACGCGCTGTTACGCTACTTTGACACCAACGCTCGTGGGTTCGATTCCCACACAGTACAAACATTTGTGTGCATGAACATGTCTGTTTGTATTGGTCTGGGTATTTTCTATGTATAATAAGTATGTATTTACAAAAAAAAAATGTATTTACGTATGTTTATCAGTTGTCTAGTACCCATAGCACAAGCTTCGCTTACTTTGGGGCTACGTGGAGCTGTTTTTAAAAAAAAATATATAAAAAAAAAACTTAATTTTGCAATGACCTTACAGGGCTCACATTATGGCTACCATCACCTCAATTTTAAGAATTTAATGTACCACATGAAAGCAATTACCAGAGGGAAACTTTGTACAAAAACCGTCTGCGTGGGAACTCTGTCTCACCTATCTCTACCGCCAAGCAGCTATATTTATATAGCTGTGTTCCGGTTTGAAGGGTGAGATATGGCAGAGAAATTACTGGCTACTGTGACGAAACAGCCTTAGGTCACAAGATTGGCAGCGCGCGAGTAACATCCCCGTGGTGTTGCGAGCGTCAATAGGTGACCGCTTACCATCTAATTCGGGCCGCATGCTTGTTTGCCAATTTAGTTGTATAAAAAAAATGAATTAGGTAAATAGGCTTATTCTTTATGCGCTAGTGATAGCTGCTTTTTACTATTTTTAGTACCTAGTTAGTGATATAACACTAGTGTTATATAATTTGTTGATAAACCTTATTAGTCTTATTATAAATTCCAGATTGCAAGTAACAAAAATAGTACACACAACGGGGCACTAAACGAACCACGCGCTCATCTCAATTCCCGAATCAGCAAATTAGGTCAAAATAACTCTTGATGAGTCAATTTAAACGCTAGATGACCCCCATCAACATCAGAATAATGTTCGTAATATCATCAATCTAATAGTTACGAACCCGTGAGAACTGCGAAGAAACGGTCTTTATGGCGATATTAATGATTTCAAACTAGTACTAATGTTGTCACTTAATAACCGTTGATTATGACCGAAAACTAACAATGATTTGCCATCAGAAGTCAGAAATACACGCAACAGTGATCTTTACGCTGTATGTAATAAAGGTTTCGTACGAGATAATTCTAATTCGTAGGCTGTTAATGAAGATTAGTTGATACGTGATATTTTTTATATGAAAAGAAGTTGTTAGATGCGTGCTTATGATAAGCAAGTTCAGGGGAAATAGTGAGAAAACGAATACTTGCTAACTTTAAATATATTGTAGTCGTATTTAAGCTAGAATTTGATGAACAAAATTAGTATATATTTATTATTTCATAGGGAGTTCGAGGAGTGTAAATTTGATTTCAGAGAAAAATTGTATTTAAAATTGTCCTCTCCAAATAAAATGAAGGTTCCTTTTGACAGGCAAGATTAATAGAATCATGAATATATACAAAATACACAGAATGAGTATTACGACAGTACACGTCTCCAAATAATTTTAGAATTAACCCATAATTTCAACTTTTAGAGTATTTCCCTGATTAACAGATTCAGGAATTATTTCGCGAAAGTCAAATTTATATGCAACTTTATCTAACCATAACAATACAATGTTTGAACAACAGAAACCAGGTTATATCAAATTGGATGTATTTCCAAGGAATATTTTTTGTACAAATAGGCTGGAAAAGAATTATAGAGTCTGCCTAATTTTACGCAGCTATCGTAGTATATAGATGGTTGCTTCACCAAGGATATCACTTGCCTGACGGCAACCATGAAATAAATGTATTTTGTATTAACAATAACATGTTTTTAAACCATATAAAACGTCAACAATTCACGTATACACATCGCTAACATGTTAATAAATACATGAAATTACTAAAATGCCACAGTAATGACCTGTTCCTATTCTAAACTATGGACAAAGTTTTACTTACTGTTTCAAAGACAAACTTACTAAATATAGAACTTACCGCAATGTAAATAGATGCTAAAGTTCATGAATTCCCTACAAAGTGGCTGTAAAATAAAAGTAAGTTATGGGTTCGAACTGCAACTTTAAAATGTTAATTCAAAACACAAATGTTTGTCATTATAGATTTAAACACACACAACATACAGTCGAGAACTGATGATAATATAACTCTGTCGATGGTAAATGAAGATTGGTATTATTGTCACAAAGCAATATGCAAATACTGCAGGAAACTTCACATGGACACAACACAGCTCAATTGTTTGATGTGAATGAATTTCGATAAATAGTGCGTAGATACTGGAAATATTAAAGACTACAAAATTGCTTAATCATCCTACTTTCTAGAATGTTTATTGTATGCCAGAGTAGTGTTGTAATAACATGGTATAGATAGTACAGAAAATTTGTCCAATGGACCGGTCCACAGGCTGAAAATCACGAAACAAGCGGAGTAAATAATTGTGCTCAAAATGGTAGAATTCTAGAGAGAACCAAAATTGTCATCATGCCTGCAGTAAGTTGAAGAGGTAATGGCCCGGTTATATCTACGAAATACGTAATTGCAGATAGGACAGGAATATCTACAGGGGAGATCACGTCGAGATTAGAAGTATCGGATTCTTTGCAGATACACTGAAGATCTAATGAGTGGTCGAAATTAGGTAGATGCAGAAAGCGGAGGATTGTGTATAGTGGAAATAATTAGGGAACACTTATTTCCAGTTGTGAAAACTCCGGGGATTCTCTTACTCACTTGAAGGTAAATATTAAAAAAAATAATCTTAATTAATGGATATTTTACTGTTTTAATTACTTGAGAAATGTATGTATGTATTAGTTTTATCAGTAGGTTCATTTATACAGATGACTTCTGAAATACATGGAACATATCTTGTAATTATTATCTATGAACACCTGAGCAAAATTTTAATGATTGCTTATTGTGGCCACTTATAGCAATAATCAAAACAAGTTCACTAATTGTACATAAATAATAAATACAGAATATGTCTAAAAAAACATAAATATGGTTCTACAGCGCCTGTATTGAGCGTTTTTTTTGGAATTGGTCTCAAATTCGCCGTTATTAATAAAAACAAAAGGAGCCACTTAGCTTATGCTTAAGGACTTAAGACTTTACTTTCTTAAGGACTGTCATCTATCGACAACAGCCGGGACCGACGGACCTCCGAATCACGGAGAAACTCGAGATAGATAAACCCATCCATAGACAGGATGCTTTCGACGTTGCTTAACCCGCGT
Source organism: Pyralis farinalis (assembly GCA_947507595.1). Classification (NCBI taxonomy): domain Eukaryota; kingdom Metazoa; phylum Arthropoda; class Insecta; order Lepidoptera; family Pyralidae; genus Pyralis; species Pyralis farinalis. Next base: position 26,719,100 of record OX382279.1, read on the forward strand.
GTTTGGTTAGAATGACACGCGCAACGCCGCCATCGAGCTCTCATAAGAAGCTCTCTTAAGCCTCTATACTCAAGTTAAATTTTAATACAGATACGATACATTTTTCGGTTTCCAGTCCATTGCTCCGTCACCTACTAACAATGATGTTAAACTAACCAAAACTACGTGGTGTCACGGGTCATTAGATGCAGAACGAGGGTCTGCGCCGCCACGAGGTGAGCGTTTGATTGATTCCGAACGATCGCCATTTACGAGGGCAACCAGGTGTGGAGCATTGTTCAGAGTGGCCGACCGTGTCAAGGATGTTATAATGTGTGGTGCGGTTGTGACTCTTGTTCTTTTGATTCTTCCGCGTTCTGGTTGGTTTGACCTTAATTCTGACTGTATTTCTGATTGTCAAAGTGAAGGCAATTATTTTAATATGACATTTTTTCTGAGCGACAAGGAATAATTGAAGAGCTCAATTGTGGAGTGTTTAGGAATGCTACGTTAACATCGAGGATCGTAGGTTCGATTCCTGTATAAATCAAATAGCTGTGTGCGTGAAATTGTTTGTTTTTCTTGGTCTGGGTGTTTTGAGAGAGGTAGCGTGCATCCAACGGGAAAGTAGAAGGATGTAGGAGCCGAGAAAGGTCAAGACGTACCTAATGAGTAAATTGATCGTGTCTTGTCAGAAGGTGATGTCAGGAGCTTTGGAAAGAACGAAAGAAAATGTTTATTAGGCAACACATAAAATTTTTACATAAACTTGAAGAAACTTAATGCTAAATTACAGTGTGTGTACCAAATAGGTCTCCACTCAGCATAATGTCTTGGAAGTGCCTCGACCCTGGTATACTGTGGACACCATTAGTAAAAGAGGTGCCTGACATCGAAGCCTTAAAAACATATAACAAATTGTGAATTTAGAAACGGAGTAGTTTCAGTAGAACCCTGGCTTTGAACCCTCAAGGGTTCTAATGGTACTAATTTGTATCACTAGAATCTTTGAGTACCATTATACACATAATAAATATTATTATTGACCACATAATATATATTTTATAGAAAAAGCGACTTTAAATTATGTATTTTCCAAATATTATTACTCACCAGTAGTCATATATAATAAAAAGTGTTTTTAGGAGCGGGATGGGTTAGCACGAACAACAGTTAATGTATTGCAGGCGATGATAGACTACTGTAACCACTTTACATCGCCAGCCTTTACATACATACATATACATATTGTCGGACAAATTACACAGCGCCACCTAGCCCCAAAGTAAGCGAAGCTTGTGCTATGGGTACTAGACAACTGATAAACATACGTAAATATTTTTTTTTGTAAATACGTATTTATTATACATAGAAAATACCCAGACCAATACAAACATACATGTTCATGCACACAAATGTTTGGCTTGTGTGGGAATCGAACCCTCGAGCGTTGGTGTCAAAGTAGCGTAACAGCCCGTTTCACCACTGCGCCACCGAGCTCGTCAAATCTTTAATCTCATAGTCTGTGGTTTGAATCCTGTTTTATTTTTATACATCGTCGGGAGGCTTACAAACATACGGCCCGCCTGATGTTAATCGGTCATCGTAGGTTATAAATGCTCGCAATACTAAAGTATCACTCGCATGACGCCACCACTGCTGCTTCTCCTTAAGAGCCTACTAGTTACCTCACTCACACGCAGGAACACAATAAAAACTCCCTAGAGGGCTAGGGAGTTGTTATTTGGCCGCGGTTTTCTGTGAGGTGGAGATACTGCCTCAGACGGGCTGCTTTGATACGCCCTACCTCTCTTAAAAACTGCCAGACCAAGGCATGTTCATCCAACATTTTGACGAGCTCGGTGGCTCAGTCGTGAAAGACGCGACTTTATCACCAACGCTCGTGGGTTCGATTCCTACACAAGATAAACATTTGTGTGCATGAACATGTCTGTTTGTCTTGGTCTGGATGTTTTAAGAGAGGTAGGGTGCATCAAAGCAGCCCGTCTGGGGAAGCACCTCCACCTCACAGAAAACCGCAGCCAAATAACAACTCCCTAGAGGGTTGTTGTGTTCCTGTGCGTGAGTGAGGTCACCAGTAAGCTCCTAAAGAGTTGCTGTGTAAGAAGCAGAAGAGGCATCGCGCGAGTGATATATGTTACAATCGTTAATAGGCTACGGTAACTGCTTTACATCAGGTGGACCGTATGCTTGTATGCCTCCCGACGTTGTATAAAAAAAAAAACACAAATGTGTGTCCTGTGTGTGGGAATCGAACCCACGAGCGTTGGTGACAAAGTAACGTAACAGCAAGTTTCACCACTGCACCACCGGGCTCGTCAATCTGAAGATTCCCTGAAAATTTTATCAAAATACATCAAGCTGTTTTCGAATTCACACGGAATCTAGACGAGCTCGGTGGCGCAGTTGTGACACCCTACTTTGACACCAATGCTCGAGGGTTCGATTCCCACAAAAGACAAACACTAGTGTGCATGATAGTCTGTTTGGTCTGGACGTAGAGCGCATCAAAGCAGCCCGTCGGGAGAAGCACCTCCATCTCACAGAAAACCGCAGCCAAATAACAACACCCTAGAGAACAGCTGTGTTTCTGCGTGTGAGGTCACCAGTAAACTCCTAAGGAGTTGTTGTGTAAGCAGCAGAGGAGGGATCGCGCGAGTGATACTTAATATATTTATAGCGTTAATAGATTACGGTAACCGCTTTTACATCAGGTTGTACGTATGCTTGTATGAACTCCGACGTTGCATAAAAACATACATACACACATATATTTTGATATAAAAGGAAGAAAAGATGTATAAACCGATTGATTAATATCTATGTGACATTTTCTTTTTGATATTTCATTAAACTATTAGTTTCCACCCTTAGCCACAGAACACCGAAATATAACATTAAAACTATTTATAACATCTAATTATTTATATACTTACTAGCTAGATATGATCGCTACCAAACTTCACAGGATCACCTGCTGGGCTAACCTGAAGATTCACTGAAAATTTCATCAAAATCTGCCCAGCCGTTTTTGAGTCCATATAGGACATACAGACAAACATTCGTAATATCAATCATAGATTGGCAAAACAATTGGGCGTGGCAGAGAGAGCATGAAAGTAAGATAAACGCGGTCGAAATGCGAGCGTTGGTTGCGTAAAATTTGGCTCGTAGACCGTAGTCGCAATGATGATGTCATAAACTGAGTTGGTGTAGAGGGTCAGTGTTAAAATAAGAAGTTAAAATAAGTTCGGGCACGTAGAAAGAACGCAGGAGGAAAGAATTACAAAACATATACAACGCGATAGTAGACGGATGTAGGAGCCGAGGGAGGCCTACCATGAACAAATTTTATCAGAAGGTTATGTCTGGAGCCTTAGAAACCGGCGAGCGTGCATAAGAGGAGCAATGAATGTCAAAGAAGCGAGTGAGATATGTAAGGATAGAGTGACGTGGCGCTCCCTCTGCCTACTCTGCAAGGGATTTGGCGTGAAGTTATAGATAGATATTGGCAAAATAAATAGCCTGTATGCTATTATTAACCTAAGGTTAAGAAATTAATCTTCTGCAACTCTCATAAAATTTTGCGTAAAAGCATAAAATATATACTGAAGTAATATACCTCCATGATTTTAAAGACCTAGGTCTTTTAGAAATAGGTCATCAGTTTGATCAGCCGAAAAAGGCCAAGACATATCCACCACGACAAACACGACAGTTTGTTTTCATGAAAATACCTACGAATGCTAAAGACACGAGGGAAATATATAAGGACCGTGTTTTGTGGCGTTCGCCACTGCCTACCCCGCAAGGGATCTTGCGTCAAGATTTATATCTCATTTACTCTTAATACCACTTTTTCGTTCGGGCTTCATGTCTAATTCCTTTACTCTACAAGCTTCACGACTCTGGAATGCGTTGCCTGAACCCATTAGAGACTCCCCAAACAAGTTTACTTTTAAAAAGAAGTTACGTGCCTATCTTTTAGAGAGTCTGTCCAGGCAGTAATCATCCAATGTGTGTTGTATAATTAGTATATATTATATTATTTATAGAGAAAATATGTATGTATTACTAGGGTCTTGTATGTATTGTTGTGTTTGTGCATGTATTATCGTAGTTATTTATTTATGTATTCTTATATTTATGTTAGGTTTCAATATAAAGAACAAATTCTTTATGGGGTCGATTAATATTTTATTTTAATCAGCAGTCAGAACCCGTTATATACGTTTTCCCATACATTTCGCGGTCATATATGACCACCCGGGTTTCGAAGGGTTAATAAAAACCGCAATCGCATTTTTTCTCCACTCCCGATGGCTGACTGGTAGAGAATGCAATCAGCATTAAGTCCGCCTTTTGAACCAACTGTATTGTGGTCAATAAAGTATTAAATAAAATAAATAAAAATATATATACAGTTACATTTATTATTATAATATATATTGATGATGAAGTGTTGTAACAAGTGGATGAGATTGTATATGTTGAATGCGCTTTCAGCAGGGGATGGAAGGTGCACCGCAGATGTGGAATGACGAGTGAGTGCTGGGAATGGTTTGTTTATTTATTTATTTGGTCAACAAAACAAATTACAATCAATGAATTACAAGAGATAGAATACAATAATAAAGTTTTGTCCTAGATCGCAATTCTAAGTATGCTGACACATAAGAATACATTAAAATGGTGTAAATGGAGCATTGCGAAAACTTCTTGGCAGTAAAAACGTGAGCCAGAAGGCACAGCTCGCTATACGATGCAGTGCTAGTCCCAACGCTTACTTATGGAAGCGAGAGCTGGGTATGGCAGAGAGAGCATGAAAGTAGTATGAATGCGGTCGAAATGCGAGCGTTGGGCAAAAATTGTGGCGTAACGCTTGTAGACCGTATTCGCAATGATGATGTTAGAAATAGAGTTGGTCTGAAAGTGACAGCACTGGTAGTAAAGCCAGGTAGTGAAGTATGCCAACATGTGTTTTCTGTCGTTGTGTCGCATCAGCTCTTTGCGTCGAATATGTGGATAGATTTAAATGTAACACATGTCTACACTACTTGAGTATTTGTATGTGTGTGAGTGGGTCCCTGGATGTTTTAGATTCACAATTGGACCCGGTAGGTGGCGCAGCAATCGGGTTCCAGGAAAAAAAAATAGCAGGCAAGCCAACGGCAACGTTCAGGCAGGACAACATCTGGCGGGTCCATCATTTAAATTAAATGGTGTAAAGGATTATCAAAATGTGCATGAAATGCACAAGGTAATTAATGTATTTAATTTGATAAGGATTAGTACTGTATATCCGTATAATATCCGATGAAAGCTCCCAGGCGCATTGACTTTTACCGACATTTTCTACAATTATCGTCACATTTCATCCGATTTACGCAAAACCATAACAAATTATACACCTAAACCTTGTTCAAAAATCGATCTGTCAATTGGAGAAAACCGCATGAAAATCCTAGTAGTTTTTTAGTTTATCGCGAACAGATAGACAGACGAGTCGTGGGACTTTGTTTTATAATATATAGTGATAGTGATGAACTGAATATTAAATTCAATGCATTTTTATGTGGTTTATTGCTTATCAATGGACGAATATTGTAACCACAACACTCCAATCGTGACAAGGGAATGTTCTCGATTCATCTCGCTGCATCCATTTGCGGAACACATCGAACCGCCATTACGATCCCATCGAGTATCTCCGCTAATATCTAGTATTTCCTCGATGCTATCTTTCAAAAGGAGTAGACAGGAAGGAAAAAAGATATTTGAATGGCGTCGCGACAATCTCCATTATGTGATCACGCCGGCAGCGGCCAGCGGCGCGGAACGCCCCCTTCGCCACTCTGTATCGAATTGTTTCTACTTATTGTGTTTGAAGTTCGGATTTGTTATTCGTGAGGTTTTTGTGAAGAATACTCCGAGGCATATATAGTGCTAATGTTTTTTGTACAACGTCGAGAGGCATACAAGCATACGGCCCACCTGATGTGAAGTATTCATCGTTGCATACGATTTTTGGGGTATAAGTGCCTTGATGTCATGATTAGAACCTAAGCCTACCTCACTTGCACTTCCTCACTTCACTTGACTGGGGATATTTCCCCTCCATCTCGCAGAAGACGGCAGCCAAATAACAACTCCCTGAAGGGTTGTTGTGGTCCTGCGAGTGAGTGAGGTCACCAGAAGATGAGGAGTTGCTGTGTTGACAGCGGAGGAGGCAACCTCTTTACATCAGGTGGGCCGTATGCTTGTATGTCTCCGGTAGTTGTACAACAAAAAAAAAATAAGGTGGTGTCAGGAGCCCTAAAAACTGAGCGTACATGAAAAAAAATAAATGATAAGGCGTGTAAGGGCCGAGTGTTTTAGTACTCGTTTCTCTCTATCTATCCAAGAGCAAGAGAACAAGAGTATAAATGTAGATATATAGGATAAAAGCAATCACAATACATACATAATACAGTAACGAAAATGAAAAAGTAACCAGGTTTGTCTATTGTTGAATAGTTTACCGAAGTATATCATTAATTTTTCTTTATGGTAATTAAAGAAAATGACAAACACGAAGGCAACATGGCGCAATTAAACAAACTCACGCGGGTCGTGACAAACAAAAGAAGCGAAATTACTTATTATTAAGACTGTTTAGGACGGCCGCTGACGGACGACACCGATGATCCACGTGTGACACAATAAAACTACAATGTTTAACGTATAATTATGCAGTAAAATTGTTATAATATAATGAAATGGGTGCGAAACGCATTCTGTAGGCAAGTTGCAATGATTTCTCATTTTAGGCAGTCTAAAAATTTCATATACGTATAATAACTTAAAAACTTTAGACTTGGCAACTTAAGGAATTACGTTACGTTCACATGCTCGATGTAAAAATCAGCTTAATCGCTTTCGTGCTATATGAGTAAAAGGAAACTGTCTCTATAACTTCACGCCAAATCCCTTGCCGGGTAGGCAGAGAGAACCGAGCGCCACGTGACTCGATCCTTACATATCTCACTCGCTTCTTTAACATTCATTGCTCTTCTCATGCACGCTCGCCGGTTTCTAGGGCTCCTGACATCACCTTCTGATAGAACACGACCAATTTGGTCTTGGTAGGTAAGTCTTGGCCTTCCCCGGCTCCTGAATCCTTCCACTTTTGCATTGTATATCTGCTTCGTCATTCTTTCATCTTGCATTCTTTCTACATGTCCGAACCATCGGAGCATGCCTCTTCTTATTTTAAAAGGAAACTGTTTACTCATTTAAAAAGATATTGAAAATTTGTATTTATCATTTACGAAATAAGTGCACATGTATTGTACACAAGTATATTATATATGTAAATGTATGTTATTATCTGTGTGTATAATATTTGTCCAGTATACAGCTATTACGCTGCTCACAATATGCCCCACTGCTAGAGGTTGGCTGTAAGATTTTTTTAGAGATATGCTCGCTCGCTCGCTCGCAGACTGTATACTTACAAAATTGTAACTTTTTAATTTGTCATGTGTCTTAACATTAAGCGTAACATTTTGTTTACACATTCGATTATCTACATGATTACTATCTACATTATACGTGGACATATACATCGATATACACATGGCTATATTAACAAAAATGGAGGATAGATCCTCAGGAGGCACTGAAACATGAACATATGGCCAAAAATTGAATTTTGACTTGTGTAATAAGATTCCTTAACATGAGAAGCTAAAAAAATAAGTGCTGCTAAAACATGAAAATGAAAGCAGTAGTATTTAGTTATTGTTGTGCGCGACTGGGTAACTCTCCCTTATACAAGATCGTAGCTAAGTACTTTCTGGAGGAGGTTGTTGAGGTTTCGAGCGTTAGAGAGGTGGCAATATACTCCTACTGTGATTGATAGCATCGGGGATTGGCATTGCGCATAAGCGATAATAGGCCACAGTAATGCGTCACCTCAGGTGGACTGCATGCTAGTTTGCTTCTCTCCGCGTAGTATAAACGACTGTGCTCCCAAAAACCTGAACTTGATAAACTTATGAATCTGGATTTATGAATATGGACTTAGCCCCTGAAGAGTAGAATACGACGATATTTAAACAGTAGCATTACGATTGCAAGCTCGCCCGTCACACGGAAGGCCTTTAGCAACAAGAAATTGGGATTTTCAACACCGTACACTAAAGTGGTAACAATTGGTTGATCTGCCTGTAAGTCATTATTTCAGCCAATGAGTGCTCATAATTCCAGGGCGGCACTCGCGTTTTGCAGAGTCTATAAAAACGCCTTTAAGTCTTTGCTCCATAGAAGAGGGTTGTCTTTTAGTGACTGCAGTGTGGCCTCATGATGATGAGTTGCCTTAACAGCGGTGACGTTTTGCGAACATAACTGTCAGTATTTCGGACGTCTATAATCTAATGTGACAGCTTCATACCATTTGGCGGGTCATACCAATGAAAACATAATCGCAAGTTAATCTCTACTATGTGGTCAACCTAAGGCACCTATTAGGTAAATCAACCGAGTGTGATAGCAATGGAGACAGATATAAACTGAGATAACGCTGGATAGACGTAGTGATGTGCCCGTACGCACGAACAGGGCCGTAATTACGTTATTACGATGTTATTAAATCGGACAATATGTAGTTAAAATGTTGATAAGTCTTACATGGATTGTTTTAAAACAAGACGAGGAAATATTAAAACGGGGTTTTTTTTAATTCTGCACCTGAAAATAATAACGGCACTTCATCGGAAGTCACTCCCCGGTTCAAATCCTAGCGGGGGCATGTACGAGTACTGCTAAAGTTCGTATTTTCCGATTTATGTACATATTTATCACTTGCTCGGCGGTGTAAGAAAACATCGTGAAGAAACCCACCCATCCGAGACATTATATTTCGAAAGATGTGTGACTTTAAACATAAGAAAGGTTTGGTTCTCGCTGTGCGTCGGGGAGGTCTGACGGCAGTCGTTTCATGTAAAAATCAGTATCTTCGCCGAATCCTTTGGCTTAGGTTAGGCTTAATATATACATATACCTTCACGCCAGGTTCCTAGCGGGATAGGCTGAGAGAGGTCTCAAGTTATGCTGGGACTCCTTTAAAATACATGTATTACGTAATACATGTACGTACCACTTGATAAAGTCTCGGTTATTAAAGATCTTGGTGTCATCCTAGATTCTAAACTACATCTTGACAAACATATCTGCCGTATGTTCGTGTATCGTACAGATATACCAACACTTTCTCCGTTGGAGACCATAAAAGATCGGGCGATCGCGTGCTGTTAGAACTACAAAGGCTGTTAATTCTGTTAAAGCCAGAATTCGCCGAAACTCGATTAGGAAACGAGAAATCTCATCGCGAGAAATGAAGGTTCCCGCTAGGACTCTGTCGCGTATAATACACAAGACCTGAAGCCCGGCGCTTATCGTCGACTTCAGGACATGTCCTAAATCAATCCCTACGTTGAATAGAATGGATCGATCAAAATGCCTTCTGTCCCGATACGCACGTGAAAAGTACAGAAATATCCTCTTTACTCGCAAAAAAAAATTCCCTATTGAAGAGCACCACAACAAGCAAAATGACACAGTCCTAAAGAAGCCGCTCAAGTGATCGAAAAGTACAATGTGGTCATCATGGTTTGGTGGGGGGTGTCTTATCAAGGAGTCACAAAGCTTCATTTTTGTGAAAAAGGAGTGAAGACTTCAGCGAACGTGTATCAAGACTCTTTGGTCTTGTTGTGAAACCTCTTAGCAAAACACTTTTTAAAAATGTACCGTGGACTTTCCAACTCTGCACCTGGTCACAAGGCACGAACTACTCAAGCCTGGCTCGAAACAAACGTTCCGTTCTTTTTAAGAGATGAAGACTGGCCCTCGTCTAGCCCAGATCTGAACCCCTTAGACTACAAATTATGGTCAGTTTTAGAGGACATGGCCAGCTCGAAAAGAAACGCCGACATTGTATCTATTATAAAATCTCTGGAGCAAGCAGGGGCTAAATTTCCCATGGAAACAGTGCGTGAATCCATAGATTGGTGGCCAGACAGATTAAAGGCCTGTATCAAAGCCAAACGTGGCCATTTCGTATAGAATTATTATTTTTTATTTTGCTGAGACTTTGATAAATATGTACATATAAGTTTTATGAAGATTACATTACTTCATAAAAAAATAAATGCATATTTATTTGTAACAGAACTTATGGCCGGACTAGGTATATATGTTTTTTCAGATGGACTGTAATAAGTATATAGAAGTCAAAACTATCATTATAAAAATGCCACCTGACTGTCTGTCTGTTAATATAAATAATATTGAAAGCATTTAGCAGTAATTGTAAACAGCGATGGCAACATCCTGGATCAATATAAGGGCTCCCTTCACTTTGGAAATATTTATGTTTGTAGCGAGAAAGTTGCAGAACCAAGTTCCATACAGCAAAAGCCGCTGACACCAACTAGTCACGAATGAAACCGTTTCATTACATAAGTGGCCATGGATTCGGAGCAGTTTTTTTGGTATTCAAGAGTTAGTTGATAAAAAACAATGAGCATCTAAGTTACATGTTTGTGTTAATTGCGAAAATTGTTGGTGCATATCTAAACAGCCGATGTCTGAGACCACTTGCGACTAAAACATCGCATATAAATAAATAACACATTAAGAAACCTTGATTAACAGCCCCTACCATCGGTTCTGTTGGTGAGTTTTAAAATTTACATTTAAAATTAAACTTTTTTTATACAACATCGGAAGGCGTACAAGTATACGGTCCACTTGATGTGAAGCGATAACCGTGGTCTATAAACGTTTGTAATATATTAAGTATCACTCGCGCGATGCGTCCTCTACTGCTAACTTAGCAACTCCTTAGGAGCTTACTAGTGACATCACTCACATGCAGGAACACAACAACCCTTCAGAGAGTTATTATTTGTTTTATTAGGCTGCGGTTTTCTTTGAGGTAGAGTATTTTCCCAGACTGTTTTGTTTCAATCTACCTCTCGTAAAAACACCCAGACCAAGACAAACAGACATGTTAATACACACAAATGTTTGTCCTGTGTGGGAATCGAACCCACGAGCGTTGGTGTCAAAGTCGTGTTATTAACCGCGGCTCCACCGACCTTGTCAAAACATACGACTACTCGGTACACATGAGTAAATTAAGCTGTAGAGAAGACAGTAAACGATTGTAACTCAATAGTCATACATCTGTACATCAATTGCGCGAGTAGATTAGTATTCAGTTTCTAGGAAAGTTAAGACCCAACAATGAGACATGGGTTTCCCAGCGACTGAAGAGAAGAGAACATACTCAGCACGTTACGCCATTGGGTTTTGGTCGCGGCCAATGGTATCAGACTCTTTATTATCGAGCTTATCAAACCGCTGCACGAAGGGGAAGACATGGAGATAAGAAACGTCATCCGTCGTAAAGCTGCAGTTCAGTTAGTTATCTAATCATAGAGCCCAACTTTAAATAATAAAAAAAACAATAAGCAGATAGCTTCTACATAGCTTGCTAACACTAACTCATTCTTACGTGTTGTCACGTTAAAAAAGCATTTGCATTCACACAATAAATTGTGAAGCTATTTGTCATGCTTGTTGTCCGTAAACAACAGGACCAAACTCCTAATATCAGAAGTCCGTACACACACATCAAATGACATTCGTGTTGATCAATGTCAATAAATCGAATTCAATGCATTTCTTCGATGCGTTCAAACGCAATAGATGCGATACATACTCGACACGGCTCACTTAATCAAAGTAAAGTGAAAATGTGTCGAGAGCTCATGGTAGCCCGTTCCGAGGTGCGACCGGCTGATATCGCTTCCTACAACAACAATGGTCTTAGCCGTGTCTAATCAGGAAGAGATGTTATCTGTTAACACCGGCGTGATTATAGTTCTGTTACTGTACATTGTAGTGTGTGATGGCTGCCCGATAAATTAGAATGGAAAATATTGTAATGGTAAAGGTAAAATGCGACTACGACTCTACCTGGATTGTTTGCTAGCCTTCCTAGCTTGTTTGCTAGCTTCCCTGGCTTATTTGTTAGCCTCCGTAACTTGTTTGTGTTTGTTAGCCTTCCTGGCTTATTTGCTAATCTTCCCAACTCGTTTGCTAACCTTCTTGGCTTATTTGCTAGCCTGCCTGGCTTGTTTGAAAGCCTTCCTGGCTTATTTGATGGCCTTCCCGGCTTATTCACTAGCCTCCCTGGCTTGTTTGTTAGCCTTATTGGTAGCAAATATAATCATGTCGCTCGCTTGTAGATCATAGTTTAACAAAGAGGACGATACCGCCTCGAACGAGCGTACGAGAATTGTCAAATTGAAATTCAAAACTTAATACATGCAGATGTAGATACGACAAAGGACAGGTTATACTTAACACTCAAAGAGCGACAGTAACTCTTGTTCCATACGGAATAAGAATGGTACAAAGGTCAAATGTTAAGCTTGACGTACACTTAACTGTACAAATGGTGTTGGAAATATAACAGAATAACATCACTACATTTTGCTGTTCGAGTTGGCATGCCAGATTACATATTCTTATAATTGAAGCTGAAAGATTAACCTTCCATTTTATCAGAAGGTGACTTCAGGAGTCCTAGGAACCGGAGAGCGTGCATAAAAAGAGCTATGAATGGTAAAGAACCAAGTGAGGTGTGTAAGGGCCGCATCTTTTGGCGCTCGGTTCTCTCTGCCTATCACGCAAGGGAGCAGCCGTGAAGATATATACGTTGAAAATGAAATCAAATTGCTAAGAATACAACTTTTAAAATTGAAAATATTTTTTTAATACAACGCCAGGAGGCAAACAATCATGCGACCCACCAAACTGGTTACCGTAACCTAAGAACGCTTGTAACGGATTAAATATCACTCGATGTCACTTGTTCTGCTAACACAGCTACTCCTTGGGAGCTTGCTGGTACGAGGTGTTGCGGTGTTGTTGTAACCCTCCAGGTAATTATTATTTGGCTGCGGTTTTCGTTGAGATGGAGGTGTTGGACTCGCAATTTCAATTCATTGCTCTTCTAACGCACGCTCGCCGGTTTCTAAGGCTCCTGACATCTCCTAATAAAACACGATCGAATTTGGTCATGGTAGCTAAGAGACTTCCTCGGCTCCTTTCTACTTTCGCGTTTTCTGTTTAAATTCACTAATAGTCAAACCTATAGGTATATACAAAAATGAATGTTTGTCTGTATGTCCTCTATGGACTAAAAAACGGCTGGGCAGATTTTGATGAAATTTTCAGTGAATTATCAGGTTAGCCCAGCAGGTCCTGTGAAGTTTGGTAGCGATCATATCACCCGTGCGAAGCCGGGGCGGATAGCTAGTGTTTAATATTTTTTGGTATTTTTTTATACATTTTAGGAGCCATTCCAAATACTACTGAACATAGCTGTGCTAGCGACGTGTGGCGAATTTTATCTTTTTTACGTACAGAACTAATAAAGTCGAGTTAGTGTAGGTTTGACTTTTTTCATACAAGCATAAATATAAAGTAAAGCCCTGGTATAAAGCGGTCAATGTAGCCCATAAACACTTGCAACACATTGAGTACCACCTCTGCTGCTAACACAGCAACTCATTATAAGCTTACTGGTGACCTCACTCACACGCAGGAACATTACATCCCTCTAGGAAGGTGTTATTTGGCCGCGGTTTTCCGTGAGGTGGAAGTACTTTCCCAGATGAGTTGCTTTGATGTGCCCGACCTCACTTAACGTTTGAACTAGACAAACAGACAAGTGCCGGAAATGTGAGAATATTTAATCTCTTGAAATATGGTTCGCTAGATTCGGTACACAAGAGGTTACACATTGTTCTGATGCACTTTTTTTGAACCTTAAACAATTTTTCTTTACCAGTGGAGTTACCCCAAAATAAGACCATATCGTAAAGTGACCTCAACGTAGCCATATTAAGCTATGAGGACAGTTTGATTAGCCACATTTGTTAGCATATATAAAGAGTATGAAAATTGATTAAGTTTTGTAAAAATAGGATAAATTTGTGATTTTGTCATATTTTTGTCGCGACTAGTCTTCAAGACTTCAAGTCTTGTAGCATGCTAACAACTAACATCTACAGCGCCTGATGTTTCGTGGAGAGAAAATCATTTCTCGGCGACGACCAAGGCAGTCATGGCGGCAACGATGGCTGGTGCATGGAGTTTCTGCTCCAGATGGCGGACGACCGCAGTAGCCGAGGCAGAGACTACAGGAACAGCCATGGCAGCGACAGCATGTTGCATCTACTGACGGACGGACGGTAGGTGCAGGCCGGCGCTACTTCTCATACTAATTGATGGCGGAAGGACACAAAGCAGGTTAGATCAAGTTGCATATAACTTGTATCTAAACATATGTTTTAAGTATCTGTCTTAAGTATCTGTTTCTCCGTAAAATTAGTTTCATTTCATAAATATACTCAGTATAATGAAACTTAACATTATGTTTCTATTCGCTACAAGTTGACACCCTCTTTCGGAGTAATGTCCTTCTGTAATCACGTCGTGGAAACTATTACAATAATTAAAACCCTAGCGACCAAGCGACGCTCGAAAGCGCGTATGTTCACTCTCACGCGAGCATTGTCTGCTTATCAGACCCGAGATCGCTAGTCTCTAGCTGCTGTCTCACGACGACCACAAAACTGCAGTCGAAACTATAACCAGCCAGTAAATATTGTCGGACAAATTACACAGCGCCATCTAGCCCCAAAGTAAGCGAAGCTTGTATTGGCACTAGAGATCTGATAAACATATGTAAATACATTTTTTTTTGTAAATACGTATTTACGGTACATAGAAAACCCTCAGACCAAGACAGACAAACATGTTCATGTACAGAAAAAAAAAGAACAGTTTATTAGTCAACCAAAAAATTTATATAAATAATATCATAATTAAAAATACAGACTAAAATTATCTAAACTTAAACTACTAAAAAATATTTAAAAAGTTGGGTCCTTTAGGTAAGGTAGCCATAACGCAGGCAGCGTTCCCGCGCCGGATTGCTGAGGAAAGTCTTTGCGCGAGAAAGCTGCCTGCGCGGGGATCTCCAGTAGCCTCCCTCAGCTGTTTACTGAGCTCCTTGAAGAGCCCGTGCGCGCCTCGACCCCACGGACCAAGGGTCTCGACGAATGCGACAAATTCGTATTGGGCATCGAGACAACTATATTTGCCCATCTTAAGCCGAAATATAGCACAGAAATATTTGTCCTGTGGAATCGAAGTCACGAGTGTTGGTGTTAAAATAGCGTTACTAATCACTGCATCCCCTAGCTCGTCGTCTCCTCTATTTTTAGTGGACATAATGCAGATGTATTAAACCATGTCATTTTGTATAACATCAAGTGGCAAACAAGCAAACAGCACGACTAATGTAAAGCTTGCCATGGGCTTGCAAACAGCGAAGCAACTTCTCGTCGGCGTCTGCTGAGCTTACTCACTTACTGGAACACAACCAGCAGGTAATTGCTATTGGGCCGTGATGTGTGTCGCTATTTGGAGGTGCTATTCCTATTAGAAAAAATGGAGAGAGCCATGATCGAAGGTTATCTGCGATGTAGACAGGGGTTATAAGTGGTAATCCTTAGAGCCATGTTGGTATACTCCAACCAACGTTGCTCCAAGGATTAGCAAGAGGTGAAGGTGAAGAGGTATTGAATAGACCACACTTGAACTGATACTCATTAGGGCAGGAAGTTTGTCGAATGACGACCAAGAATCGGTAAACGCAGCCTACAATGTCCCCACACGATGTTTCGATGATCTGGCGAAGATTGCAAGAAGCACTGGACAAGCACAGGGCCGATACCTGTGGAAGTTTAAGCAGAAGGTATATTCAGCAGTAGATGCCCCTCAGATTAAATGATGATGACAATGAAACAGTAAGAATCCAATCTATCAGGGATTATACACCATGTAGGTATCACAAAGGATTAAATTGTGACCAAATAGGAAAGGCTTTGTTTTCCACTTGTATCCTTATTACTGGAGAGCTCGTTGGCGTCGTTGCGCGTGCCATTCTAACTGAACACGCAGGTTAAGCAATGTCGACCGCAGCCTGTCTAGGGATGCGTTTATCCATTTCGGGTTTCTCCGAGTTTCGGAGGGCACGTTAAGCCATCGGTCGCGGCTGTTGTTAGATGACAGTCGTTAAGTGTAGTCAGTGGCCCTCGGGCTTGAAAACACTGGCCGTCAATCCGCAGTTGAGCAGCGTGGCGGAGTTTACTCTAAACCCTTTCGTTTGATGGGACCAGTATGTCAATAGGTCCGTTCCTATCCACTGGGCTATAACACTTTGGTACCGAAACAATATTCTAGATGCAATTTGATATAATCTGCTTTGTGTGCTTCCACCACCAATTAGTTCATACAAACTAGCGCCGGCCGGCACCTTTAGTAGATAAAACATGCCGTCGCTGCCATGGCTCTAGTTGTCTCTGCTTCGGTTCCTGCGGTCGCCTTCGCGATCGCCCGCCATCTGAAACAGGAGCCGATAACGACTAACATCTACAGCACCTTAGACTGCCTCGTGGAGAGAATCACGTGTCGCAGAGACGACCAGAGCAGCCAGGGCAGCAACTGTGACGGATGCTTGCGGTTCCTGTTCCAAATTGCATATAAATTTGACTTTCGCAAAATAACTTCGAAATATATTAACCAACATTGTAGATTTCAAACACGGACTTTACAAACCGACAAAACCCATAAATCTCAGAATAAAAACCCGTAAATATATTGATAATGATCGTAGCACTGAAGCGAATCTGGGAAAAGCTAACTTCATTAAACATTCAACACTAAAATCAGATAGTTCGAACAATATAATCGGTGAAGACGCACAAGCAACGCGTGTATTTATAGCCACGTTTCCTCAATTATTCTTAGCAGTATGCAAATGGCTGAATAACAGAAGGACTCAACGCTGACGCTGGACGATGGCAATGCTGCTTTTCACGGCGAGAAGTTGATCTGCTTTGACTACATAAAAGCTACAAACAATGAGTTGGTCTTCCTATCTCTGTATTATCTTGTGTCCTATTCTATTAGGATTAGCGGGATTGACCACCTAAACCCAAGGATTTTGGAAGATACTGATTATGACATGGAGCGACTGCTGTCAAAACTCCACAGTCCAGAACGAAAACCAGATCATTCTTTGGTTAGGCCACATGTCTTTTAAAATATAATTTCTTGCACGTGCGGGTTTTTCAGGTTGTTTTCCTTCACCGCGAAGCAAGTGATGACAAATCTCTCTCTGTACATACATTCGAAACGAAATTAGTAGTACATCCAACAATATTCGAGCCAGGAATCAATAGGTTAATAGGATGGTTATTTTATCCAATAGGCTAGGTTATCACTACTCTTATTGAAAATACAATATTTAAAGTAAAACGGAGATAAAACGACGTAACGTCTTCAAAGGTAACCGCATCGGGTTGAACTATATTGGGGAAACTTGAAGACCAAACTCTGAACAATGAGCCATTCTCCTTTTGATCTACGGTACAGAAACTTGGATCCTGACTGTGGAGATGATCAGTTATGCAGCAAGCGATGAAGAAAGCTCTCTTCTTTTGGTACACTAGGTTATTCTTTCCTGAGGGATTCGGGAAGAGGAAATTCAACAAAGAACTAATAATATAGCAGAAATCGTCAGGCCGAAATACCAATGTACTGACCATAAATAACGAGTAAAAATATCAGGAAGTTACAGTAATAGTTCCCGAATACACGACGATGTCAAGCCAAAGATGGTATGCTGAAAGTGTTGGATTGAGTGGTGTGAAAAGGATGCCGAAAGGCATATATAGCAGTGGGTAGAAGTGAAATCCTTAATACGTGATTCTGACATGTAGAAATGTGGGGCAATGACGAAACCGATATACACGCAAAGTGGAAAGATAAAGGAGTCGTAGAAGACAAAAACTCTCCTACCATGGGCAAATTGGTCGTGATTTTTCAGGTGGTGTTAAAAGCCCTAGGAGCCGAAAGTTCAAGAGAAGAACTATAAATGTGAAATGAGTGAAGTGCGTAAGAATAGAATCATGTGACGCTCGGTTCTCTTTTTCTTAAACGAGATATATAATCATACGGTCCGTCTGATGTAAATGCCTCTGCTACTAACATAGCAACTCCTTAGGAGTTTACTGGTGACCTCACTTACACGCAAGTAACAACAACCTTCCAGGAAGTTGTTCTTAGGCTGCGGTTTTCTCTGGAGTGGAGGCACTAACCTAGACGGGCTGATGGCTTGATGCACGTTACCTCTCAGTCTGCCCCGGATTTGGCTTAAATATTAGACACTTTGTCGTACGAAAAAGCGTCTAAATGCTTAGCTTTAACTTTGTTTGCGTATGTGCTTTGTTACTAGTGACAAGGAGTTACAATTGACTTCAGAAATTGTAGTAGTATATATAGAGAAATTTAATAGAAAGGAAAGACCTTTAGTAGATTTGACGACGAACTCGGTAGCGCAGTGGTTAGTAACGCAGCTTTAACACGAACGCTCGTTGGTTTGATTCTCACACCTGACAAACATTTGGGTACATGAATATATCTCTTTGTTTTGGTCTGGGTATTTTTAAGAGAGGTAGGGCGCATCAAAGCACCTTGTCTGGAGAAGTATGTCCTTCACAGAAAACGTGTGAGTGAGGTCAACAGTATGCTCCTAAAGAGTTACTATGTCAGCAACAGAGGCGGTATAGTACGAGTGGTACTTATTGTATTGCAATCGTTTGTAGGCTACAGCAACTCTATTATATCAGGCGGGCTGATGCTTTTTGCCTTCCGACGTTGTACAAAAAAATATCTGTATCACTTATATGAAGTTTGCACTCTGCATTCGACATTTTCAAATTGCGTTGCTCTAGGATTACAAATTCACACACCGGTAACTATTGTTGGACAATTACACCTTCTGCATTGGTGTTTCACGTCACATTCTTTTCATTTGTTACTATGTTGAGTCAGCAATGTTTACCGAACGTGCTAAATAGACGTCGCAGTCATTTCGAGGAAATGCCGCTACTTTCCATGCGTTATCTCTCATCGTATCATGTGGAACGCACCGAAGTGTGTTCTATTCATTAGAGGAAAGGTATTTTTTTTATACAACGTCGGAGGCAAACAAGACGACGAGGATTTTGACAAGCTCGGTGACGCAGTGGTGAAACGCGCTGTTACGTTACTCCAACACTCGTGGGTTTGATTCCCACACAGGACAAACATTTGTGTGCATGAACATGTCTGTTTGTCTTGATTGGGTGTTTTTAAGAGAGGTAAGGCGCATCAAAGCAACTCGTTTGAGGAAATACCTCCACCTCACAGAAAATCGCAGCAAAATAACCTCTCTTATTTTGGTATTTAGCCGATTTTGGAATAGAGCAATAAATCAAAAGATCCATCACAATCCATCACAAGTGTAAACTATTCATACACATCTCTCATACACTACCAATCCACGCGCGGGGTAGACAGAGGTAATAAAACTTAGAAAACAAACATTGTATAGGATCCCATGTTTTCTTCATAATATCCTCAGGCTAAATCCATCTTTATCGTCATACAAATAAAGATTGTATAAGTGTTTCTCGACCGCAAAACCTAAATTGGTATAATAGCCAGGACATGTTAATCGTCCTGCGACGGAATGATGTGTGAATAGGCGTCCCACATACGTGCGATTAATTTTAGAACGCGAACGTAAATTTTAAAATAAGGACTTAGCGCCTTAAAACCCCTTTTTTACTACATCGGGAGGTATAAGCATATGGTCAACGCGAAAGGGTACTATAACTTTAAAATGCTTGCAATACAAGTATCATTTCCGCGTTATTCCCACTGCAAACATAGCAACTCCTCAGGACTCCTCTGGTATATACTCATTCGCAGAAACAATAACACAATAGGAATTTGTTATTTGGATGCGATGTTCTGTAAGCTGGGGATACTACAAAACTTCATGTGTTATTTGGTAGAGTAAGTCCACAAATCCTTTAAAGAAGAAAGGAAAGGGGAAATCCTAAATTTTTGCTTTACAGAATAGTTCGTAAAGAACCCATTAAGGAAGAAATCAACGACAAATCAAATTCCCAGACACAAGCTTGCACTATGGCTTGACGCAATTGCAGTTAGTCAATGATTCACTTTTTTCTTTGTTTATTATATCAAACAGAAAGCTTCTGGTCATTAATTTAGACCAAACAAGGCTAAACTCAAAGTTTTGTAAAGGAATGATTTGTTTGTAGGCCCATAACAAAAGTTATTGATATGAATGAATTAAATCGTTCACTTCAGGATTATTGAACATTAGCTGTTGCTCAAGCAGGAATCCTAAATATTTTCGGAATGTAAAAAAACTGTATATAACACATAATATGATTTATTTGCTTGGTAAACTTCATCTAAACCTCTTCAGCTGTTTTAACGTGAAGAAACATGTTCACATACATATTTTTAATTATCACTCGCTCGGCGGTGAAGCAAAACATCGTGAGGAAACCCGCGCATCACATCCAAGAAATTATACTTCAATAGACGTGTGTCCTAACCTAAGAAAGGTCAGATGTTTCCTTGTCAAAGTCAAAGTCAAAGTCAAAATCTTTTTATTCCGTAAAAATGGCTACATTTGTTTGGAATCGTCACAATTTTTTTCCCTACCGTGCAGTTTATGACTAGGTGAGCACTGATAAAAATACTGCCAAAAAACTCAGGCATCCCTCTTTTGGTGTCCAAACAAATTTACATATTTTATTAATTACATTATAATTGGATCGACTCACTCCCAGGCATTTTTATCATTAATATAGTCAGATACTTTATAATATGCCCTGCTACACAATTTGGCTTTAATAGTAGTTTTAAATTTGTTTATTGACAATTCTCTTATATTGCTGGGAAGTTTGTTATAGAACCGTATACATTGCCCCATAAAAGAATTACTTATTTTGTGGAGACGGCTTGCATGTAACACAAGATTATGCTTATATCTAGTATTTATGCTATGAGTATCACTCTTTTTACAAAATGAGTCTATGTTTTTATGGACATACAAAAGATTTTCATAGATATATTGCGATGTGACTGTTAGAATATTTATTTCTTTGAATTTTTCTCTAAGGCTCTCCCGGGGACCAAGTTTGTAGATAGCTCTTATGGCTCTCTTTTGCAATAAAAAGATGGTGTTAATGTCCGCGGAGTTACCCCAAAGAAGAATTCCATATGACATAATACTATGAAAGTAGCTGAAATAAACTATTCTAGCCGTATCAATATCAGTGAGCCGTCTAATAGTTTTCACTGCATAGGCTGCAGAACTTAGTTTTCCTGATAATTTTTCAATTTGTGGGCCCCATTGTAGTCTGGAGTCAATTGTTATACCCAAGAACACAGTTGTCTCCACAGGGGCTAAATTAGTTCCATTAACATGTACATTGGTAGCCACCTGTCTTACATTAGGTGTTGAGAACTTAATTACTTTAGTCTTTTTATCGTTTAAAAGCAGATTATTAACACTAAACCAATGAATAACTTTAGAGAGAGCATCGTTAACTTCGTCATAATTACCTAACTGTCTATTAATTTTGAATGTCAAAGAGGTATCATCCGCAAACAATACAATCTCATGTTTATCCCTTACATAATAAGGTAAGTCATTTATATAAACTAAAAATAAGAATGGACCTAGAATTGACCCCTGTGGGACTCCCATAACTACAGGGGACCCCGAAGATCTTTTACCATTAACATCGACCTTCTGTATCCTATTGCCCAGATAAGAAGACAGAAGTTCGAGAGCCTTGTTCCTGATACCGTAGTGGTGTAATTTTCTGACAAGAGTGTCATGGTGCACGCAGTCAAACGCTTTAGACAGATCACAGAAAATTCCCAAGGCATCTTGCGAACCCTCCCATGCCGCGAATATACTTTTAAGCAAATGAATCCCTGCGTCTATAGTTGAACAACCTCTCGTAAATCCGAACTGTTTCCTATGAAGCAAATTATGTGCATTGAAATGTCTGAGCAACTGGCTAAGCATTAGTTTTTCAAAAATTTTACTGAGAATGGGCAGTATGGAAACAGGTCGAAAATTCGAAGGGTCCGAACTATCACCAGATTTAAATAATGGAATGATTTTACTATGTTTCATCAAGTCAGGAAATACACCAGATGCCACACAACAATTGAAAATTGTAGCTAAATGTGGAGCGATTGAAATAATAATAGAAGAAATGGTTTTGACAGATAGACCCCACAGATCTTTAGTGTTTTTCATATTTATTGATTTAAAAGCGTTCAAAACATCTTTTGGGCTTACAGCTGAAAATTCAAATATTGTGTCGCATTCTACCACGCTCTGTTTGAGAACCAGTTCAGCAGATATAGAAGAAGACATAAGATTTCTCGTAGTAATAAGAGGAATGTTAGAAAAATATTTTTCAAACTCAGTCGCAATTTCTACATCATTTTTGATATCTATATCATTTATCTTTAACCGAAAGTCTCGACTACGTACTTTCGCTCTACCCGTCTCATTATTTATCATATCCCAAACAGATTTAATAATATTTGTTGAACCATTAATTTTATTTTTTAAATATATAGACTTAGCATTGGAACAGGCTCGTTTAAATATTTTGGCATAATTTTTTACAAGTTCTTGAAAAGTCGGATTGTGATTACAGGTCCTTTCTTCATAAAGTTCATACAATTTATTCCGACTTTTGTAAATACCAGGAGTTGCCCAATCACTGAATGTCATACGGTCACTTACAGACAGTCGTTTTGGAGTAAAGATTGTATTAAATTCACTAGTGATTAAGCTAAATAACGAGCTGTACAAGTGGTCCGGAGTACCGTGACAGGGCAACAATACAATTTTTTCTGCTATATTAGACTTAAATCTTTCTAAGCGGCTTTTAGTAAATGGTATATAATTTATTTGCTTTCTTTGTATTTTTGAAGAATTTGGAAATGAAACCAACTGACCTGAATGGTCTGACTGAACTTTATTAATTATACATTGATACAAAGGTTTTACAGTGCTAAATATGTTATCAATACATGTAGCACTTGTAGCAGTTACTCTTGTTGGCTCTGTAAAAATATGATGCAAATTGTATGATTTAAATAAATTTAAAAAGTTGTAGGTAACAGTATTTTTCTCCAAAATATTTATATTAAAGTCTCCACAAATTATAACAGTTTTATGGCTATTAGATAATTTATTTAAGGCATCCTCCATGATATTTGAAAATGTTTCAAAGGGCGTGCTAGGAGGTTTATACAGGTTCATAACAATGAATCGTTCCAATTCAATGCATGAAATCTCTACAACTCGCTCAACAGAGAGGCTCACAATGTCACCCCTTTCTTTAAATTTAAGCAACAAATTGGATTGGGTTGCGGGGGTCTGACAGCACTCGCTCCAAGTAAAACTCAGTATCTTCGCCAAATCCTTAGTTTTATGTACTCGTACACTTAGAATGGTCCTGATAAGTGAGTTAAATGAAATGGCTGTTTATAACATAACGATAATTATGTTAAATTATACTTTAGGTACCTTTGTATTTAAGAATATAGTTTTTTTTTCATGTAAATATAGATTAATATCGTAATTATTGTAACTCTCTTTTAAAAAAAGTCAAACAGAAATACGAATGAGATATTATTAGTAAGGCCGGAAGTAATTCAAAAAAATTATGGCGTGCCGTCAGGGATATCACCCACTTGCATAAAGACTACATAATTGCAAATAAAAATATGAAGGAAGTACTTTTCTATTCAGTTTGTAAACTGTTTTTACCATTCTTTTGTTTTTTATTTATATATTCATGCGAAGTCTCATGCATTATAGGCAGAGAGTACCTAGAGTCGTATAACTCACCTTGTTACAGACTTCACCCGCTTCTTTAACATTCATTGAATACTCGCCGCCTTCAACGGCTTCTAAAAGATAAAAATTCTTTATTTGCCATTGGGGCCTCGCGGGCACTTAGACACGTCTTACATTTTTTGAAATAAAATCTTATTCAATTCTCTTATTTTACTTATTTCTTTTTTGCATTTCGGAAATAGCCATTAGCGAAGAAGAAACGCAGAAAAAAACTTGCCGATATGGGTCTCTTTTAAAGTAGTCAATTAGATATTACAAAAAAAAAACACATTCTGACACCAAATTCTGATAAAACAACCGATGTGGTCGCGTTTCGTGGTGGTGAGTATTGGTTTTCCTCAGCTCCTACATCCTTGCTTTTTTTTAATATTAGTTCAGCATAGTGCCTCCTCTTTGCCTGATGGTAAGCGAAAGAGGAGCCCAAATCGCAACTGCAACTGACAAAATACTACATCGTATCCTGTCAGTTGACGCTGCCATGCTGACCCGCAAGATGCTTCTTCACGCTTCGTTTAAAGGACCCCATATTGTAGGAAGGAGGGAACACATGTGCAGACAAGGCGTTCCACTTTTTAATGGTACGACAAAGATAGGAGTTGCCGAACTTTTTGGTACGCAAAGAGATATTCGCGTGGAACGATGAGATCGCAAGCTCGCACGTGTGGTTCTATGACGGAAGGGTGAGAGTGGGATAAGGTCTCTTCCATATGTCCTAATAAATGGAATATAACCCCTACTTACCTTAATACCAATATTCTCTTTCACACATTGATGTACGGTAGTGAAACATGGGTATGGCAGAAGAAGCATGAAAGTAGGGTGAACACAGTAGAAATGAGAGCACTGAGGAGTATGTGGAGTGAGAATGGTTGATAGAATAAAAAATAGCACGATACGAGAACGTAGTGACAAAAATTGAAAAAGGTATGCTGAGATGGTTTGATCATTTAGAAAGAATGAATGACAAAAGAGTTACGAAAGAAGTGTATCAGGCAAGAGTGAATGCTGATGTCGGAAGGGGTCGCCCTAGATGCACACAATAGATCAAATTGGTGATATGTTGAAAAAAGGCTAAATCAAAATCACCCAAAACCGAAGAGCGTGCATGAAGAGGTTGACGAATGTGGAAGAAGCGAGAGCGGTATGTTTGGATCGGTGAACCTGGCGTTCTATTGTCTCTGCCTACCCCAATGGGAGACAGGCGTGATGATATGTACGTATGTATGTCTCTTTCACACGTACTCTCTTCCTTATGTTTTCAATGCGAACTTAATAATATATATTTTTAATATCTCCTGCTAATCTAGAGTTTGCAGCAACCCTTACATCTGATCCTAATTAAACGCGGACGAGAGTATCTTGGTCGTGCGCGGCGCCGAATGATTTAGGGTTCCACAAAAACTTAAGGAATTATACCCATTTCCTGGTAGCTGGACGTAGAGTGATGTTCAGTAAGGTTATTCAGCTTAGAACAGTTTGCCCTATTTTGCACGATATTAAACAAAATGTTACCAGCGAATTCTTGTCGCAACTGAGTTTATTTTCAACTTAAATAATACTAAATTAAATTATAATAAATACGCAAAATTTGTGGTATAACGCTTGCTGACCGCGTTCGTAATGATGACGTGAAAAAGAAAGATGCTCTGAAAGAGAGTGAAGGTGCTAAGATAACGCGTGCTCCGTTGGTTCGGACATGTAGAAAGAATGCAGGATGAAAGAATGACAAGTGGAAGGATGTAGAAACCGAGGAAGATCAACACTAATCTACCATGACCAAATTGACCGTATTTTATCAGAAGGTGATGTTTGGAGCCCTAAGAACCTGCGAGAGTGCGTGAAAAGAGCTATGAATCTTAAAGAAACGAGTGTGTAAGGCGCTCTCTTGTCTCTGCCTACCCCGCAAGGGACCTGGCGTGAAGATATATAATAATTCTATGATATTCTCTGAATGAAATTTGGATATATAGAGTAGATTATTGACGTCAACCTGAAAATTGACCTGAAAAACCATATATATATATAAATGACCCATTCTTCTTAGCGTCATCCCGTTTCCTAATCCATTAGGATTGACGGGGTTCGCTGCCTAAGCCTAAAGATTTGGCGAAGACTAAATACCGATAGAGATCTTGATATATATCATGGTGGTACGGAACCATTAGTATTCAAATCCGATTTGCACTTGGCGGGCTCTACTTTATGTTAATCGACATAAAGGGACCAGTGCAACGGATTTTAAAAAATCCAACATATTTTAGTGAAAATTTGATTATTAATTAAAAAGTAATCTAACGTACGTAGAGTAACGCTTGCTGACCGCGTTCGTAATGATGACGTAAGAGAGAGAGAAAGAGTTGGTCTGAAAGAGTGTCGGTGTTAAGATAAGAAATTCCATTCCCACACATGCCAAACATTTATGTGAATGAATATGTCTGTTTGTCTAGGTCCGGGTGTTTTTAAGACAGGTAAGGCACATCACTGGAGAAGTACCTCCACCTCACAGAAAACCGCAGTCGAATAACAACTCCCTAGAGGATTGTTGTATTCCTGCGTGTGACTGAGGTCACCAGTAAACTCCCAAGGAGTTGTTGTGTTAGCAGAGGTGGATCGGGTGATACTTCATGTAGTGCAAGCTTTTATAGGCTACGGTAACCGCTTTACATCAGGTGGGCTGTAAGCTTCATGCCTCCCAACGTTTGCATAAAAAAAACGACCATATCTTTTGAGTTATCTTATAAGTTTGTATTTTTTAGTGCTCCAGTAGATTGCAGACTTGATATTTGATATTAATTTCAGCTTGATAGCTCCACCCGTTCCTGACAAAAGGATTTGATAGACGGACAGAGGAAGTGATTCTTTCGTTAGAGGTACGAAACCCTAAAAATGCTAATGTGAACAGTATATCAGTATAGATTTTAAGTTTTAACTTCTGTCAACAGCTTTCTTAACTATTTATGTTTTTTGTGTAAACTTCATACTGAAAACTGCTTATTCAAAGCAACGAAGTCCACCGGAACCCCTCGATCTTCACTTACATACGTCTCGTTAAAATAACAAGCACACAAATCTCCAGTGCCGGCAGTGGGTGCAGCGTGACACGAAACTATTTGCTTATTCGCGTCCAACATTCTGGATCAGGCATTCTACGAAACGATGACAATAAATTCTATCTATCCATAACTTCACGCCAAATCTCTTGCGGGACAGGCAGAGAGGACCGAACGCAACATGACTCGATCCATACACCCCTCTCGCTTCTTTAAATTTCTCTTCTAATGCACGCTCGCCAGTTTCTAAGGCTTGTGACATCACCTGATAAAACGAGAATTTGGTCATGGTAGGTAAATCTTGTCCTTCCTAGGCTCCTGCATCATTCTACTTTTGCGTTGTTATATCTGTTTCGTAATTCTTTCTTCTTCTTCTTTCCACATGTCCAAACCAACGGAGCGTCTTCTTATTTTAACACAACTTGATTTAATATACACATTTTTCCAACTTACATGTTTAAAACTAATCCTCAAAAATGTGGTGTGAAGTTATAGATAAATAGATAGATAAATTGTATGTAAATAAGTGAATATTTGTTAACGTAAATTATAGATTCAGTCAATTTATGACATAATTGAATAACACAAATGTCAAAATAATCAATTTTATTACTTGAAATGTTAGTAAATATTATTATTGTTGCCATCAACGTACATACAGCAAGAGTCTTCATCTTTCTAGCGTTATCCCGTTTCCTGATCCCTTAGGGTTGGCGGGGTCCGCTATCTAAGGCTAAAGATTTGAGGAAGACGCAGATTTTGGCATGCAGTGACTGCCGTCAAACCTGCATAACCCAGAGGGAGACCTTTCTTAGGTAAGGTCACACGTGTTTAGAAATATAACGTTTGAGACGTGCGGGTTTCCTCAAGATGTTTTCCTTCACCGAGCAAGTGATAATTTCAAATATGTACATATCCGAAAACACGAATTTAGTGGTACAGGCCAATTCATTATCTACTGGAGTATCACCGCTCACATGGTCCTTAAATATTGCAAGCAACATTTACATTGCATTTGATAAGCAAACAGGCGTTTCTTAAATATATCGACACATTTATTCAGAATCGAATTGGTTCCGTAGTAAATTATATATCCTTGTACGAATGTGAGACAAAGATTCTTAGATACGAAAGAAGAATCCTTAGAAAAAAGTAAGTGAGAAGCCTTTGAAATCTTCTTTTAGCGAAGAATGGAGAGAATTAGCTATAGAGCTATAGAGGAAGGCTCTCAAATGAGGAAGTACCGTATAGAGTAGGAGAAAAAGGAACTGTGTTATAAATATTTCACAACAGCAGATGAAATATGATGGGACACTTGATCTAACACGAGGTCTTCATATGAAACAAACTGAAGAAAATGTAAAAGGTAAAACAGAACTAAGAAGATCAAGGCAAAGCAATGACGTATCAAGAAATAAAGAAACTGGCGGAAGAGAAATAAATGGAAAGAACTCCGCCGATAAGAATTTAAGTATTAAATTTTATGATATCGGGTAAATTATAAATCTTCATAACCATACAATGCAATGACAGCTATCTAACAGTGACGTGGAAACATTTTCTACTAGTCTCTGATATAAGGTCGCCATTAAAACAATGTCCTGAGATTAAGTGCATCATTTTCTACCTGGTAATCAGATGCAACCTTTAGTTAATTGTTCTGTGTTGTAGATGTCCAGATAGGGCCCAAGATCGCCAATGCTGCCGTAGATAGATCAGCTCAGCCGCGCGTACACTAGCTCGCTTCCGCACATTGTTCTACTGTCTATGCCTATGTAACTATATTGTCTATGTATCTCTATGGATAATTATTGAGTGTGAATCCAATTGATTCTTTAAAAGTCAGAAGGTGGGATCGTGCGGTGTGTTTGGAGGAAAGGAACTTCATCTTGGTGTTATCCTGATTCATAATCCATTGGGATTGGCGGGGTTCGTGTCTTGAGACTAAGGATATGAAGATACTGATTTTTATGATTAGGTACGGCCCTCCTGATGTAAAGCGGGTACCGTAGCCTATTAACGATTGTAATATATTCACTTACGCGATGCCTCCTTTGCTGCTTACACAGCAACTCCTTGGGAGCATACTGGTGACCTCACTTACACGCAGGAACACAACAACCCTCTAGGGAGTTGTTATTTGGCTGCGGTTTTCTGTGAGGTGGAGGTACTTCCCCAGACGGACTGCTTTGTTGCGCCCTACTCTCTTAAAACATCCAGACCAGAACAAAAAGACAACATTTTTGCCTTGTGTGGGAATCGAACCTACGAGCGTTGGTGTTAAAATCGCGTCATTCACAACTGAGCCACCGAGCTCGTCAGATCAATCAGACCAATCAATCAAGACCGGTCAAGTAACCGCGAAGTTCCGAGGACAAATAAAGAATGTTATTGTTTTTTTTATAATTCCATCAATATTTCATACAACCACTTGCGGTACTAGTTAATTTAGGACAGAACAATCACAGATTTTTAAATTTCAACGATTTATACCATATAAACAATATCGATAACTAAAATTTATACCGTGAGATTTAAACGGAGATACACTTCCTCCGTTGAAAACTCTCGGTGGTGCTCGGTTCTCTCTGCCTACCCCGCAAGGCATTGGCGTGAAGTTATAGTAATAGGAAATCCCTCGGTATAATTTTTTTTTTACACATTGTTTACGTTTACAGAATCAAGGGCAAGGATTATACCGAGAGATTTAACGGATCGTATTGGGTAACGGAAACAAAGGTAAGGAATATACTGTGTGATATAAAGGGTCCTTTACCTAACATAAGGTATGGAATCTAAAAATAGCGTCAATGTGAATAGAAACAATGTACCTAAAGAGAAATCAGAGATCATTTAAAAATACATTACAGCTACATCGGTTTCACCATAAGCTACCCGAAATGAGTGCTAACGATTTACATAAAAATATATACGAACAAAAAACTTATTGTCACCTATTCACTACAATCGAGCGATTTTCCATCGTCACTATTGTTTTGCGCGTTATCTGCGACATTATTAACTTTATTCTTGTCATCGTAAAGTTCATCACTATTTTCCCGGATAAAAATAGAACGTGGTTTTGCATTGGAATCTTCTGCCGTTTAACTTTAGCCTTTATTCTTTTGTAATAATGTAAGGTTTCAACTTATTAGCTGTCGGTGTGTTCCGTGAGTTAAAAAATGTTATCTGCGTTCCGAAATTTAGAATATGCTCCATTTTTAACTTTGCTGCTTTGAAATAAGTGTTTAGGATTTTTTCTATGTCGCATTCATGTTTGGAAAATGCCTCGTTGCGATAATGACGTCACGGTGAGTGGAGAAGAACGTATTAAAATGACATTTACTCGGTGTACAGAACAGTTATATTATTTACGCCTTCGGATTTCGAATATTTTAGTTTTGTTTTGATTTTAAGCAAGTAATCGTCGAGCGGATCTCCGAGAGAACCGCAATGGTCGCGTACTGTGCGATTCCAGAGAAGTTTTCTTCCGAGAAGTCTCAATTTGTGGAATGAACTCCGAGCCGAGAGACCTTCAAGGAAGGCGTGTAGAGGTTTTTAAAGGGTCAGCAACGCAAGAGTGACACTGGCGTTGCAAATGTCCTTAGGTTGCGGTGACTGTTTACCATCAGGCAGGGCATATGCTTCTTTGACACCTTAGTAGTATAAAAAAGTATCACACAAATTTTCACAGGAACATTCACATAAACTTTTATTGATTGTATTTTTTTTCAAATTTACAGTTATGCAGACCGTCCGATGGAGTTAAAATGTTCCAAATACCATTTTGAGTACAGTACCGCTAAGAACCGCTAAGGATCGAGAACGCAAGAGTGACCCCAGTGGTGTTGCAAATGTCCATAGGTCTGATGGTAAGCCGTTACAAGTACCATCAGACAGGCCGTACGCTTGTTTGCCACTTTAGTGTTATAAAAAATGAGATTATTTTCTTTTCAACCGTCTGCAAGACCGGTTATTATAAAGAGGGTGAAACATAGAGTTAAATGATGAAATGCTAGCAGATTAAAAAAGAAAAGTGACATAAGGGAATTGAATAAGATCAGAAATGAATAAGATAAGAAGATTTTATTGAAAAAAATGTAAGACGTATCTAAGTGCCCGCGAGGTCCCAAAGGCAAATAAAGAATTTTTATCTTTAACTTCATCAAAAAAATTGAAGCAGTAGCTTCAAAATTTTTGATTTTTCAATGGATTTTTTTCTTGTTCTTATGAATCTGCTAGAAGAGTAAGAGACTTAGAATAAATATACTATAGTATAGATAAAAGAAGAGGCATGCTCGGTTGGTACGGACATGTAGAAAAAATGCGAGAAGAAACAATCACGAAACAGGTATACAACGCGAAAGTAAAGGGATGCAGGAGCCGAGGAAGACCAAGACCACCTACCATTGAGCAAAGTGATCGTGTTTTATCAGATGATGTCAGGAGTCTTAGGAACCGGCGAGCGTGCATGAGAAGATCTATAAATGCTAAAGATGCGAGTGAGGCGTGTAAGGGCCTATCCGGCAAGAAAATTGGCGTGAAGTTATAAATAGATTGGAAGATAAAATATTATGAATGATCAGGAAAATATCTAATTCGTGGCGGAAACACAAAATGCAGGTACAATCAAATTGCCTGTAAATATGTAAAAGTTGTCTGAACCATATTATAAGATTTAAAGTCATTCATTTAAAGTCACAATGACTCAGACATAGGTAGAATTATGTATAAAACGTGTCATAAAAATGTCACCCAACCATATAATTCAGAAATACATCGATAGAACATAATAAAACGATGCAAGCGCAGTCTGAATCCATGTTATTAATACAGAAAATCAATGATGCATCAACTATGTAACGCTGAGACAGTGCCAAGCCGTCAGCTCCGCTGCTATCAATAAGTGTCAGTCAACCAGTCACGATAAATAACGTGCTATTGAGTATATTTCGATACTTCAACACCAGAAGCTAATAAATATGGACACCGCTTCCTTTGGAAGCGAAGCTTCCATTGAATGTGAGAGGACACATCGCCACCGTTAACTTTCTTTAGCGCGCAGCTGAACTTCTATCTTGAACACATACACATGCATGCTTCGTTTATGGTGGGTTAGATATGATTTTTTTAAAGACACTATTATACGTACGGAAGCCGCGAAGTATACAAAAATTGCCGTTACTGTCTTGAACTTATATTAAAATATGCAGAAACGTCACTTCTCTAAACGTCCGACTTTTTAAGCGAAGCATCTATAGCGTCGTTTTGCGCGGACTATCGAGAAGTCAAACGCAGAGAAGCAGTTATTGTTCACATCCCTACAGATAAGCGCACTGCTTTTAACTATCTCGAACATACACCTAAAGGCGACGAAGCTTCGCTTCTGCCAAGTGCCTAGACTTTCTTTTTATTTCAATGGTTCAAGTGAGTCATCATCCCAATGAGTATTAGACAGCCATTTAAGATAACTAGCAGAGTTCAAATATTCCGACGATGTATGAATTATAAATGGTCATATGCGCCACACGACACGTGTCATTCTGACCGAACACGCAGGTTAAGCAACGTCGACCGCAGTCTGTCTATGGATGGGATTTGTCTATCTCGAGTTTCTCCGTGCTTCGGAGGGCACTTTAATCCTTCGTTCCCGGCTGTTGTCGATAGATGACAGTCGCTAAGCTCAGTCAGTGGCCCTTGGGCGGCTTGAAAACACTGGCCTCCGCCAATCAGCATTTCCAACTCCTTCGGTTGAAGGGAGACCTGTATCCCTGCAGTAGGATGTGATGACGATGATGAATATGAATATTTTTTTAATTACTAAAATTTAGCAAAGGTTTTTATAATGTAAATCAGAAATTCATTTTGAATATTAAAAGTTCTGGTTTAAGTTGTATTTACATTTCCGTACCCTGAACGGGCCAATAGCAATGATTGGGTACATCAGGCTGATATTATTTTAGTCGTCGCAATGGAGTCAAAGGATTCAATTGCACGCAGCCTAGTCTATTTACCTATTATATAGTTTTATTTTTGCATCCAGCCAGTCATGTTTATAACATTAGATTCTTTTTTAAGAGGTAGGGCACATCTGGGGAAGTACCTCCACGTGTGAGTGAGGTCACCAGTAAGCTCCTATGGAGTTGTTGTGTTAGCAGCAGAGGTGGCATCGCGTAAGTGATACTTGATGTATTTCAAGCGTTTATAGGTTGCGGTAACCGCTTTACATCAGGTGGACCGTATGCATAACTTTAACCTCCGACCCGTAGGGGCTAGTTTGTTTACTATGTAAAATTGTGTCATCGGGTCTCCATAGGCTACTGTCGCCATGATATGATGAGACCCTACGAAAGCAAAATAAAACGGAATACATTTGATGTATTCCGTTTTATTTTGCTGTCCTTTTTATATTTGTTAACTAATCATGGATCATCAACCACGTCCGTCTATGGATGGGTTCAGTTAAAAATTAAAGACGCATTGGTGGT
The DNA here is from genome assembly GCA_947507595.1 of Pyralis farinalis. Classification (NCBI taxonomy): domain Eukaryota; kingdom Metazoa; phylum Arthropoda; class Insecta; order Lepidoptera; family Pyralidae; genus Pyralis; species Pyralis farinalis. The sequence goes on from OX382279.1 coordinate 26,752,585, forward strand.
TCGCTGTCGGTTGTTTTCGATGGATCACATGAGACCTTCGAGCAGCATGAAGACAATGGTGAGTGAGCAGTAAACTCCTCCGGAGGAAGAGTGTATTCCAGCAGTGGGATGAACATCGATTGATGTGATGTGCAATGGTAAAACTTGTACAGGAGGGATATCGGTAGCTGGCATGTAACACATTGGCAAGTTGTATTAGTGTAGTGTTTGTGAATAAGTTATTGGCATGATGTCTCACTGCATACGCAACATGAAAAGTCTTTTCGTCTCTGTCGCACTCAGCGAAGATTTACTGCGTGACAGATATTAACGATTCATATATCTTTATATATATAATTCTACTGTACGTGTGTATGTGACTCAACTCCTCCTAAACGACTGGACCGATTTTGATGAAATTTTTTGTGTATGTTCAAGGGGATTCGAGATTGGTTTAGATTCACAATTGGATCCGGTAGGTGGCGCTGTAATCCGGTTACAGGATTTATTGTTTTTATTTTCGGACAGCCAAGGCAACGTCTGTCGGGTCCGCCAGTATATATATATATACCTATACATGTAATGTTTATATCATTTGTCCGTTTGCACTAACTCTCAATTTCTCCTAGTGTCGACCTCTTGATTCTGCTAAAGCGCGCCACCTTTCGTTTCGTTTTAAACATCCATACTCACGACCGGATGCGACATGGCCATCCTACTAGACGCAACTCCTCGTGTGTACTCAGCAACAAATTACCACACCACAGTATGTCGTTCGGCTAATTCTGCACCATGTACGTTCATTACCCTTTTTGAAGTTATACTTCTTTAGGCGCGTTATGAAAAAATGATGAGAGTGAAATTTTAAGATGTAACATAAAAGTTACAGGTTGAAGTTGCCCGCTAACTGGCCGGAGTAGCCATGGCAACGGCGGCGGCATGCATCTACGTTCATACCGGACTGTACCTAATCGGTACCGGAAGCGCACAAAGTACTTTGAATCAAGTGCTAATAAATTATATTCAGTAGTGATTTAAATTGAATATTTTATAATTGAGGTTAACTATCCGTATTATTTATTGATATAAATTAAAATATTATTATTTAATGATGCCAAAGAAGTATAACTTCTCACGCGTGTACGTACACGCACCCATTTTTTTTTTAAGAATGACTTGTTTATTATTCGTATGATTTTTCGGTGTATCCGATATTATACGGGCGTATGGTGGGTAGTTGTGCATGAGGAATACAATGCAATTCGTATCACACTGTAATTTTAAATCAACACTTGTAATCAATGTTCAGGAAAATACGAAACGAGAGGACAGTCTCAAGACGTCGTCACTTGCCGCCGTTTGCACTAACTCTCCATTTCTCCCAGTGTCGACCTCTTGATTCTGCCAAAGCGCGCCACCGTTCGCGAGCTTTCGTTTTGTTTTAAACATCCATACTCATGACCAGATGCGACATACATATATTTTTTATTGCACATAACTGTGTTAATTACAGTAGATAATATCAAACAGTAGTTTTGCAAAGGCGAGCTTATCTCTACAATAAAGAGATCTGTCCTGCCGACCTGTGCTGTGGGATATTTTGTAAAATATATGGAATAGGAAAAGTAAAATACACCAGATATATAGTAATACACTAAATAACAAAATTCACATATACAATTAAATACTTATTAATATAACTTACATAACACTACAATTACGAAATTACGAAATAAATACATACATGTATAAACATGTGCAGGTGGCACAGGATCGAGACCAGTGGCACTCTAGAGGAGAGGCCTGTGTTCAGCAGTGGACGAACACAGGCTGAGATGATGATGATGATGAACATGTATGTTCATCATCATTATCATTTCATTTCGATCATCATTTCAGCCACACTGCACTAGTGTCTACAACATATATCGACATGTATGTACATGTCGATATATGTTGTAGACACTGGAGCAGTGATAGCTCAGTGGATAAAGTATCTATTTATTATCCTGGGTTCAAGTCCGGGTATGGTCATGTACCACTAAATTCGTGTTTTCGAATTTACGTACATATTTGAAATTATCATTTGCTCCGCGGTGAAGGAAAATATCGTGAAGAAATACCCGCGTCCCAGAAATCATATTTCAAAAAAAGATGTGTGACGTAACCTAAGGGAGATCTGATTTTCTCTGTGAAAATGTGAAGAAGAAGCTTAGCTTCCTGGAACTGCGTGGCACCACGCAGTTCCAGGAAATTATGTTTCGAAAGACGTGTAACCTTACCAAAGAAAAAACTTTTAATAGCTTCGAATGTTGTTTAAAAAGCATTGAAGTTGAAGGTAAGCGGTCGAGTGAGCACCTCTCCTTCGTAGATGGAGGGTACATCGGCGCACATCGCAATATCGCACGCGCCGTCGATGATTTGTTCACGGGCAGGTGGCCGACGCAAATACATCGAGCGCAGTTCGGTTTCGCCATCTCAATTGGCATTTTGCTGCGGTTCTCAAACTTTTATTACGTATTATTTATGTGCCTACGCAAAATATTTATTATTATATTTGTTATCTGCGAGGAGCTAGATGATGATGAGTTCAGTGACGTGTCAGTTTCTCAAATACGCCAGTTTATGAACGTCGATCGCAGCATATCAAGGAGTCTATATGTATCGAGCTGAATCCTCAATCGAAAAGGCCTTATCCGATCAGGATGAGTGTGGAATATGGAAAACGAGTTTTTTATGCGTTTTTATTTCCGCTGACATCGATGAGTGTTCGGAACAGTATGAATGAGGCGTTAGGAAAACTTCTAGGTAGCTGAAAACTAAGCCAGAAGACAGAGCTCGCTGTACACAACATGGTGTTAATGCACAATTGTACAAGAGCTGTGTAGTGTTGCGCTTACATTACTTACTTACGTAAGAAAGGGGATTGGCCTGAAGGGGAGTGTCAGTGTTAAATTCCATAAGGTATGTAGAAAAGAATGCGGGATGAGATAATGACGAAATATAGATATACAATCCTAAAGTTGAAGTTGAAGTTGAAGATGTCAGGGCTGAAAAGGACCGAAACTCACCTTCCATGACCAAATTCATGTTGTTTTTAAAAAACAAGATCAATTTGAAAACGATAGCTCAAGCTGACTAGCGTGCACGAAAAGAGCTATGCTTAAAAGAATAAAATCTCTCTATGTCTATACTGCAAGGAACTTTAAGATTGATAGATAGATAGTATTTAAAAATCAACAATTTCACAGGTAAGGACCTAATATTTGCTATTGTTTGTACACAAATTGGAGTTTGTGAACAAACAATAGCAAATATTAGGTCCAAGGCATCCCAAGGCAGAGATACGGGTCTCCCTTCAACCGAAGATATTTACAGCATGCTCCGCCATCTGCTCCATTCTGCTCTGCTTAACAGTTGAACATCGAAGGCCAGTTTATTCACTGACTAAACTATTTAGAACGGTTTAATGTGCCCTCCGAATACGGGGAAGCTCGAAATCAATTTCTAGCTTATGTATAACCTATTTACGCTGCTTTATATGGGTGTTCAATTGGAGAAACTTGCAACGACGCCATCGAGAATAGACGAAAAAATATTCTGTAGAGAACATTATCTTACAGTTTGGGAACCGCTGGCAATAAGTAGTGTCCGTCGATAAATCTATGAAAATGAACGCAGTTTAATGTCACAGGAATGCTTTCATGATCTGTGCGGACGCAGGGACGTATTTAGATTTAATATTATTTTTTGGGTCGCCATATTTAACAGCTGCGGATGTGACAGGAACACGATACTAGTCAACTTTGTAACGTGTTAAACATATATATATATATTATATATATGTATTTATATCACTTCACCTGACCTCATTTGCAGGAACACAACAACCCTCTAGGGAGTTGTTATTTGGCTACGGTTTCCTGTGAGGTCACCAGACAGGCAGCTTCGATACGCCCTACCTCTCTTAAAAACACCAAGACAGACACACATGTTCATGCACACAAATGTTTGTCTTTTATAGTAGATAATCGTACACATACGCGTTGGTGTCAAAGGAGCGTTACTAACCACAAAACTCTAGAGAATACAAAAATGACATTATACAAAATGTTTCTTTAAAAACAATGCAATTATATGGTATTTTCGCTCATTTGTCTTTCCAGTTGCGATTAGTACTGCCACTATAATCTAGAACAAAATTCCTCTTTCAACATCGATTTTGTATTTGTTCAATGAATAGAATTGAAAAATCTACGTGTTAAATCTTTCTAAGTCCCTCTTCTACGATCCTTTTGGTGTTTATGTTATCTCTCTCTCTTTGCTATCATTTCCAATACGTATAGCTTAAATTATAATTACCTAGTTTTTCTACACATTTTACATTTGTTGTACACTTTTCTTTCCGTGATACCATGACATCTGTCTGATTACGACTTATCAAACTTTCCTTGAAGTTATCCTACTGCTTATGACTCTTTGCTGTGACATCTGTGTGAGTGCTACTACCTCGAAGGACTGTATGAAGTTATCCTACTGTTATTTTCATCACCATCAGAACTGATTCCTGGACGTGATGTTTGATGCCAACTAGCAAATAACGTTCAGGTAAAACATAGATAGGCATGGAGACATTTATCCAGGACTTTTTTACAGGAGGATGTCGCTGACGCAGTGGTTAATGACGCTACTTTGACACCAACATGTTTATTTGTGTGCATGAACATGTCTGCTTGTCTTGGTGTGACTGTGGAAGTCATTTCAGAGCCATCTCAAAATCAAATAACAATAATCTGGAGACATTTTATGTTCCCGTGAATTTAAAGTGAAGTAAGGTTACCCATAAACTTCTTAGGATTTGCTAAGTTAGCGATAGGGATGCCAACGCGCGAGTTATTCATTCTTTATGGGAAGTGTTCATGAGGGTGCGATAACTAATTTATATCAGGTGGGCCATATGCTTATATGCCTCCCAAGGCTGTACAACAAAAACGGGTTGTGGCTTAGTCGTAGACACGGCCTCGAAATTTACTTGAATACGTTTTCGTAACAGTTAAACGGAAGTATGATGTACTAATTATATGATCCAGCGAAATGATCTGAAAATACCACAAACAGTTCTTATTCAACGTAACGTTCCTTCACTCTTTAGTTATCAAGTGGTGTAATAAAATTTTGGATGTAAACTATAGCTCTAATACTACTAAAACTGAAGCTCGTGAAGAAGTGTTCACTTTAAAAATGTAATATTGAATCCGTCCTGCCATCGCGGACATAGATACACGGGCACAAATCGCAATGCAATCGCTCAGATTTATACAGCTACCGCCCCGCCGCCCCACACTTCTCAGAATATCTCCAACTAATACTAGTTTATCGGACGAGTGCTAATGCGAGGAGATCTGTACCGATATACACTTTAAAAACTTATTCTGTATATATCTTCACACTAGATACCCTGCGGGGTAGGCAGAGAGGACCGAGCGCCGTAAGACGCGGACCATGCACACTTCACTCGCTTCTCAAACATTCGTAGCTCTTTCCATGCACGCTCGTCGGTTCCTGGGGCTCCTGACATCACCTTCTGATAGAACACGACGAATTTTGTCATGGTCGGTTAGTCTTGGCCTTCCTCGGCTCCTACATCCTTCCACTTTCACATTGTATATCTGTTTCGTCATTCTTTCATCCTGCATTCTTTCTACATGTCTGATCCAATGGAGCATGCCTTTTTTATCTTAACACCGACACTCTCTTTCAGACGAACTCTCTCTCTCTCTCTCTCTTACGTCATTATTTTGTGACAATGCATATTGGGAAGGGAAGCTCGAGGTAGGTAAGCCCACTCATAGCCAGTTTGTGATCAACGATAAGCATCGTAGATCACAAACTGGCTATGAGTGGGCTGTATATTCGATTAGATTATGCGACATGTGACATCGAATCTCTCAAAATCATGCAAGTTCGTATATGTTTTCCTCAAAATTTCAATAATGATTATGATGAAATTTCGACCATTGGTACGCTAATTAAATTTAACCCTCGTAGGTTGAATTCCCACACAGGATAAACATTTGTGTTCATGAACATGTCGGTTTGGTTTGGTCTGGCTATTTTTAGACAAATACGGCGTGTCAAAGCAGCCCGTCTGGGGAAGTGCTTCCACCTCACAGAAAACCGCAGTCAAATAATTCCCTTGGAAAGTTGTTGTGTTCCTCCGTATGAGGTTGCCAGTAAATTCCTGAGAAGTTGCCGTGTTAGCAGCAGAGTGGCATCGCTCAAGTAATACTTAATATATTGCAAGCGTTCATAGACTACGGTTATCGCATTACAACAGGTGGGCTGTATGGTTGTATGCCTCCCGACTAGAGATGGACCTTACCGGTAACTTACTCAAGGCCAGTAAGTTCCCGGTAACATAGGGAATGATGAGTAATTTTAGGTAAAAATGAAGATACCAATATTTTAATAATCTTAAATTACTAATCATGCAATTAGTACTTAATAGTATTTGAAAGTGCTGGAATAATAAAATCGATATTCGGCCTATGATATATTAACACAGCCCCTTAGAAATCTACAATTTCAAATTATGTCATCTCAATAAATATTTCACGAAGAGAAGAAGAGATTCCACTTATATATATATTCTATTACGTCAGGGCGAGATCTGTGGTTCCAGGAAAATTCGGAAATTTCCCTGTAACATACAAAATTTTAAATAGAAAATGTTGTGATGTTCCCAATTATGTGAAAATACTTGGAAATTTCGGAAATATTTGGTCGAACAGCACGTCCCTTCTAAAAATAACAATAAATGTATACTATTGTCCCAGTACCTACATTGATTTTATTCTAAGTAGTTTAACAATATGTTTTAATTTCTATTATAATCTATTTTGAAAATATGATTATTTATAAGTAAAAATAGTTACGTTCCAATTTCAAAATTTCCCTCCATATTGTTTTGCGAGCTAATTTAAATCATCGTGTCTCATTGAGAATGGATCTCCGCCGGGAACATTTCGCGCTATGATTATTTACGATTTCAAGTGCCGCCTGAAACCGGACGAATCGTACGGCAGACTTCAAATGGCATTCATAGATGAAGGCCCTTCCAAGGCAATCGTGTATCGTTGGTATAACCATTGAATTATTAAATACTAGACACCGCGAACCAAATGTTCGCGCCATGCTTCGATTGATGGGGTTCCTCAAGAAAGACGTGCGGAGGTTTTTACAGAGTCGGCAACGCAAGAGTGACACCCCTGGTGTTGCAAATGCCCATGGGCCACGGTAACTGCTTACCATCGGGCAGGCCGTACGCTTGTCCACTTTGATGGTATAAAAAAAATGGCAAGAAATGAAAGATGTCCGCGGAAAATGTGAAAATGAAACTGCATACATATAAAATCAGTGGCTGTGTCACACAAATGTACTCTTCGTATAGTAAAGCTCTCAAGACGTACTGGATGGGTGGTGGGGGTCCACCCACCGCCCCCCCTCCTGTCGCCTGGCTATAGATTTTTCTTTTTGCCGCGTGCTATGTTCCGATATTAAAGACAAGTGCAGTTACCTTGCGTTACTTGAATACTATTTATTTTTAATTAAATTTCGACACGAGCTATGAATGTTCAAGAAGCGATGTGTGTAAGAACTATGTTTTACGGCGTTCGATTCCCTCTACTTACCGTAAGGGATCTGGTGTGAAGATATACATACAAATTTCACATTAATTTCGCAGTTCGATCCTTTTTTACACAATATTCAGGAGCATATAAAAATGAAATGAATTCTTTATTTGCCATTGGACCTCCACGGACACTTTGACACGTCTGACATTTTTTTAAAGAAAATCTTATCGTATCTTTTTTTTATACAACTAGATTGGCAAACAAGCATGCGGCCGGCATCAGATGGCAAGCGGTCACCCATTGACGCTCGCAACACCACGGGGATGTTACTCGCGCGCTGCCAATCTTGAGACCTAAGGATGTTTCGTTCTTCAAGCCGGAAGACAGCTATATAAATATAGTTGCTTGGCGGTAGAAATAGGTGAGATAGAGGTGCCCACGGAGGTGACTTTTGTACAAAGTCTCTCTCTGGTAAAAATCTTATTAATTTATGACAGATATCATTTTTCCTTTTTTCATCATATTTTATTACAGCGTAAATGGCGCCCATAAATAACAAACAAGAATTACTGCATTTAGAACTTTGACCATGACCCTTCTTCTTCCTTCTAGCGTCATACTGTTTCCTAATCTATTAAAATCGGCGAGACCTAACATCTTCACCAAATCGTTAGCCTAAAGCATCGTTAGCCTAAGGATATGATGAAGATATTAATTATGACATGGAGTGAATACGGTCAGACCTCCACAACCTAGAGAGAAAACCAGAGCTTTCTTCATGTTATGTCACACGTTTTTTGGAATATAATTTATTGGACGTGCTGGTTTCCTTCACCCCCCAGCAAGTGATAATCACTATTACATGGAAAAAATATGTATATAAATCCGAGAACTCGAATTTATGGTACATTCCCGTACCAAGATTCGAACTGTGGATCGGTTAGTCTACAGACTGGTTGTTGATCCACTAGGCTAGGTCTTGACTCCAGCGGGAATGTTCACATTGCCTTGAAAAGTCATATTCAAATTAGAATCGAAAAGTTACAATGTATGGAATCTGAGTGAAAACCTTTCGAATCCGTTTCGAAAATTGCTTTGCGAGGCAATTTTTTTTACATCCAACGACGGGAGGCATACAAGCATACGGCCCACTTGATGTAAAGTAGTTATCGTAGTAGTACTAAGTATCACGCGCGCGATGCCACCTCTGCTGCTAACACAGCAACTCCTTGGTTACAGCCATGCAATTCTCTAAGCGACTCGTAATGGCTGTGTGCGTCGCTGTGATCACAGATGTCACAGCTTTGACATCGTCTACTGCTATCACGGGTTTTTATTTGGTATTCTATAAGGCTGTAAGCGTACGCGAGGCTGCTTGCCTTGTAGAATTCCAATTCCAAACGCAGCCTTGCGGCGCTAGTGTTCCACAACCATGAAAAGCGACACTAAGGAATTGCAATTTTGTGTTCAAGGCTATAACAGCCGATGTTTCCGAGGATGTAAGGATGTTTGCTCTTACAGAATTGCATGGCTGGTCGTCTCACTCATACGCAAGAATATAATGACCCTCTGGGAAGTTGTTATCTGGCTGCGGTTTTTCTGTGAGGTGGAGGTATTTCCTCAGACGGGCTTTTGTGGGCCCTACTTCTCTTAAAATACCCAAACCAAGACAAATATACTTGTTCATGCACACAAATGTTTGTCCTGTGTGGGAATCGAACCCACGAACGTTGGTGTCAAAGTCGTGTCATTCACCACTGCGCCACCGGGCTCGTCACATATGTACCTATGTATAAATTTTATTTTTTCGCATACGTACAGACAGATCACTTTTTTATATATCGGCGGGTACAGTGAGCCGCTGGATATTGCATCCTAGTTGGATTTGTTAACTCGCACTGAAATTGAAATTCCATTAAGGAGATTGCTTTTTAACGTTCGGAGTCCGCGGCGCCCCCGCTGCCTGCGCAGCACTTTATCAAGTACCTACCATGACTGCATTACGAATATTTAATAAAGGATGTTTTTGTACCACCAAGGTGATGAAACCTACGACCTGCCAGATGGTAAGCAGCTATCGTATATATATGCAAGATCAACGGCGAACCCGGTGGTGGAGTGGTTACCAATACTACTTTAATACTAAATATCGTGGGTTTGATTCCCACACAATACAAACATTTCTACGCATGTATATTTGTCTTAGTCTGGGTGTTTTCAAAAGAGGAAGTGCGCATCGAAGCAGCCCATTAGGGAAGAATCTCCATCTCACTGAAAATCGCAACCAAATAACAACTCCTTAGGTAGATGGTTGTCGTGTTCATGCCAGTGTTACCAGTGCTACTATATGTACATCAGGTGAGCTGTGTGCTTGTTTGCCTCTCGATGCTGTACAAAAAATATCACTAATAACACAAGAATACCACATGTTAGAAAACTACAAATCTTGCTCTGAATACAAATACTACAGTCTAATAACAATTCCTGGGACGCCATAATTTCTATTCGTTCAAGTCAGCCACATGGCCAAAACACTGCATCAGCAAGGGAGAAAGCCCCAAGTAACCAATTATCTACAGGCTAAACTAACCATTTTCCATCAGGAAGCCCGTAACCTTATTTTCCACCTGGCGTATAGTATAAAAACCAGGAAGTTACTCCTAATAATGCAACAAGAATCTTAGAAGTATTAAACGTACATGTAATACTAAATCTGTTTATTTCCACGACAATACAATACCGTGAAATGAGAAAAAAGCAAGCCCCGTAAACGCTCAGCTATGTACAAACGCATTACCAATCACGTGCCTCACTGCACAGCTATATCCGTAAACGCACAGAAAAAAACCCGAGGAAAATCTACGTGGCGTAAACCTTAACCGATAGCCAATGGCGTATCGAACCTTTACCAACCAGACACCAATAAACCTTAACCTCCCAATCCCCCCTGATCACTCGCAAATGCACTACACAAAAGAGTAGAGACACGAAGATCCAAAGATCAAGTATAAATGGCTGCATCGTATCGAGAACGAACGAGGCTCTCTGATTGGCTGATCGGTTCCGCGCGATTGGACAGCACAGCGCACACTCGAACCGATACTCGTATTTACCACGTTCGACGTTCGAATTGATGTGTGTGTTCGAAATCCGAAACGCCTCCGTTCGATAGGTATTACGGTATTGACGGTTAACGGTATTGGTTTGATTTGTGACGCCTCCGACGCGAGCGGTCAATCGTGCGAGATCTAAATTTAAATTGATGTTCGATTTCCATTTGATTCGAGGAATTCAATTGGCTAGTTTGAAATCGAACTCTATGCTATTGAACTAAGAAAACAATCGCTAATTTATGCCCATCTGAAAGTAAGAGATTTCTGAAATGAAAAGTATCCTGTATCTGATACCTAGACAATACGTAGATCGAACGATCTAAGAGCCAAGGTAGACCAAGACTCTACCACAACGCTGTTGTTAGAACAGCTAGGATAACGCAAATGTGCATGAAAAAAACTACAAATGTTAGAGAAGCGAGTGAGATGTGTAGAACAGGGTCATGGGAGACTAAGTTCTCTCTACCTATCCGTTAAGGGGCTTGGCGTGAAGAAAGAGATACAAAAATATTCTAGACCACACTATAAAAATAACTCTAGGTACGACTCTACCTCTGATAAAAGTCTGTCTAATTATCCCGAAATCTAAATCTAAAAACTATACCGTTCTCGAGATTAGTCTAAACAAACGGTTAGTCAGACAAAATGAACATACAGGTACATATATGTATATTGGGAATATAGATGTTAAGGAAAAAAAATTGTTTCGAAATACGCAGTGAATATTTTCATGTAGTTAGTTATAAAACAATACTCATTGGTCAAAATATATAATCTACACAATCGTTGGCACTTCAAGAAGCAAGCTTGTAATTAAAAATATTTAAAGTCCGATGGAATCTAATACTATTAAAATTATTTATAATGAACGTGGATAAGTCTATCAAACTATTTATCAATACATTACTTTCAGTAGGTAGGTAATATAAAAAAATGATTTAAGATATCCACATACTAAAACCGAACCATTGTCACGTTCTATTCAAAGTATTGGAATGTTATCAATCTAATATATAAAAATCTTGTGTCACGGTCAAAGTCAAAGTCAAAGTCAAAATCTTTTTATTCCGTAAAAATGGCTACATTTGTTTAGAATCGTCACAATTTTTTTCCCTACCGTGCAGTTTATGACTAGGTGAGCACTGATAAAAATACTGCCAAAAAACTCAGGCATCCCTCTTTTGGTATCCAAACAAATTTACATAATTCACTCTTCTCCAAAACGGGTTTTCATTATTTTTTTTATGTATATTTGATATAGATCGTAAAGTATATTTCATAAAAAAATAATTAGAAAAAATAATAAGAAATAATTAATATGGCAGAACAACGTGTGCCGGATCAGCTAGTTGCCTCTAAATGTAAGGATGTCAATAATTGGGTGGGTGTCCTGGTCTATGAAGGTAGGAAGAGAGAACGGAGCAGCATATGACTCGGTCCTTACGTACCTTACTTCTCCAAAATTCATCAACTACCAAAAATTGTACGCACGACTATAATGATAGACACAGACTAGCAAAATCCCGACCGCAGTGCAATGGTGGGGGCCGGTCCGGGACAACCGCCTTCCTGATCACGGTAGCAGGGCAAGGTTAGTTTTTTCTCGTAAGTCTCATACCATCACCTGAAACACAACCTCTCTTCTTCCCAGCGTTATTCCGTTTACTAATCTATCACGATCAGCGGGTTCCTCTACTTAAACCTTAGGATTTGGCGAGGATACTGATTTTGGCATGAAGCGACTGCGTTGGTCCTCCACGAATCAGAGTGACAACCAGACCCTCCGTAGGTTATATTACAAGTCTTTCCAAACATAATTTCTTGGAAGTGTGGGTTTCCTCACGACGATTTCCTTCTACTACACCCATCCTTACCCATCCCACTGCAGGAGTACACGTCTGCCTTGAACCGAAGGGGTTTAAAGCATACTCCCGCACGCTGCTCAACAGCGAATTGACGGAGGCCAGTGTTTTCAAGCCGCCAGAAGGTCACTGGCTTAACGACTGTCGTCTATCGACAATAGCTGGCACCGACGGGCCCTCCACCACGGAGAAGCTCGAGACACATAAACCCATTCATGGACAGTTTGCGGTCGACGTTGCTTAACCTGCGTCATCGGTTAAAATAGACAAGTACAACGACGTCGTCGAGCTGTCTTCCTTCAGTACTGATCAACATTACAAATATATATACATATTAAATTCTAAAACACGAATTTAGTAGAATATCACCACACCAATTAAAATAAGAAGAGGCATGCTCCGTTGGTTCGGACATGTAGAAAGAATGCAGGATGAAAGAATGACGAAGCAGATATACAATGAAAAAGTGGAAGGAAGTAGGAGCCGAGGAAGGCCAAGACTTACCTACCATGACCAAATTGGTCGTGTTCTATCAGAAGGTGATATCAGAAACCCTAGAAACCGTCGAGCGTGCATGAAAAGAGCAATGTTTATTATAGAAGCGAGTGAGATATGTAAGGATCGAGTCACGTGGCGCTCGGTTCTCTGCATACCTCGCAAGGGATTTGGCGTGAAGTAATAGATAGATAGATAACCAAACCAAGATTCGAACCTGGTATCAATCGGTTTAAAGACTAATTATTTATCCACTAGTCTATCATTATCACAACCAAATAATAAGAGATAAGTGTAAACGCAATACCCATTAATGGAAATAATTAGCTTCGTTCCGAACAAACGGGAAAAAAGGCGTGTATTAATGGGAAAAACCGTGCAATCCATTCGCTGTACACTGCTGCTAATATTTAACGAACTACAGATAACGCAAATATATACGCTTCCGTACTTATTTAAAATGGAAAATATTTTTCCTACGTCGCGACGGTGTTCGGGGAAAAGGGCGCAAATGGAATTTCTATTTCTTTAATATTTATATATTTTTATACAAATTTAAACATTTTTTTTATACTACGTCGGGAGGCATGCAAATATACGGCCCACCTGATGTAAAGCGGGTACCGTAGCCTATTAACGCGATATATTAAGTAGGTATCACTCGCGCGATGCCTCCTCTGCTGCTTACACAGTAACTCCTTGGGAACTGGTGACCTCACTCACTCGCAGGTACACAACAACCCTCAAGGGATTTGTTATTTGGCCGCGGTTTGCTGTGAGGTGGAGGTACTTCCCTAGAGGGGCTACTTTGATGCGCCCTACCTCTCTTAAAATTTATTCTTATTTAGGTGTTTATCTTGGTCTGTGTGAAGAGAGGTAGGGCGCATCAAAGCAGCCCGTCTGCGGAACTATCTCTACCTCACACAAAACCGCAGCCAAATAACAACACTATGGAAGGTTGTTGTGTTCCTGCGTGTGAGTGAGGTCACCAGTAAGCTCCTAAGGAGTTGCTGTGTTAGTAGCAGGTGAGGCACGTGCGTGTGATACTTAATGCGTTTCAAACATTGACGGTAACAGCTTTATGCATCCCGACGGAGTACAAAACCAAAGCATACGCCCCACCTGATGTAAAGTGGTTACCATAGCCTATATACGCTTGCAATATATTAAGTATCACTCGCGCGATGCCACCTCTGCTGCTAACACTGCAACTCCTTAGGACCTGACCTCACTCCCACGCAGGAACACAACAACCTTGTAGGGAGTTGGTATTTGGCTGCGGCTTTCTGTGAGGTGGAGGTACTTCACCAGACGAGCTGCTCCCTACCTCCCTTCGAATAAATTCGACGCGATGTAAACTGGTTAATGTAGCCTATGTAATACAGGAAGTCGCTTGCACGATCCGATAATTGTTTTCACGTTCGTGGATTCGATTACCACACAGGGTTAACATTTATGCTATAGCTATTGCGCACAACTTGTGGCATAACGCTTGCTGACCGCGTTCGTAATGATGACGTAAGAAAGAGAGCTGCTGGGCTGAAAGAGAGTGTCGGTGTTAAGATAAGAAAAGGCATGCTCCGTTGGTTCGCACACGTAGAGAGAATGCAGGATGAAAGACGACGACAATGACGAAACAGATATACAACGCAAAAGAGTAAGCTACCGTGAACAAATTGGTCGTGTTTTATCAGAAGGTGATGTCAAGAGTCCTAGAAACCGGCGGGCGTGCATGAAAAGAGTTATGAATGTTAAAGAAGCGAGCGAAGTGTGTAAGGACCGCGTCTTATGGCGCTCGGCTGCCTATCCCACAAGGGACTTGGCGTGAAGATATACATACATACCCTAATAATTGGCTTATGGTGAATTGAATTAAATGCGAGTGAGGCTGTCTCTAGTTGTGCAGACAATAGGGAGTCACTTACGTACTTATCCAAGATTTCCAACAGCCTGAGCAGTTATTCTGTGTTCTTTTTGTCGTTATCACGTTTTTTTCCGTTTGAATTAGGTCCGCTACCTAAGCCTAAGGATTTGGCGAAGATACTGATTTAAACACGGAGCTTTTGACGTACCCTTCGAAACGACAATTATGAACTCAAGACTTGTGCTGTATGGCCATAGATCCAATGGTAGTACCCCTCTGAGTCAGAGGGAAAACCAGACCTTTCTTAGGTAAGGTCTAACCGTCTTTCGAAATACAATTTCTTGGACGTTCGGGTTCCGTCACGAAGTTTTCCTTCACCGTCGAGTAAGTGATAATCACAAATATGTACATAAATCCGTAAGCACAAATTTAGTGTGCACGCCAGGATTCGAACCGTGGACTGATTGGTCAACAGACTGGTTTTTTTTCCACTGTGCTATCAATCTGAGCAGTAATTCTGTATATTATTTTATTAGATTTCAGCTGCGTCCTTATATAATCGGCGAGTATTGCAGCTCACAGATATTCGCTATTCGGCCGGTGGAGGCATCGCACGTCGCTCTACACACAGAGACACACCGGGAGGACGGGATACCTTGCTTCATCAGTACATGGTGTCAGGAGCCCTAGAAATCGGCTCTAGAATGATACAGAAGCGAGTAAGGTGTGAGGACCGAGTCATGTGGTGGTAGGTTCTCTCTATCTACCCTGCAACGTACTTGGTGTGAAATTGTAGACAGGTACTATACTATATATATAGATACTTATAAAATCACGATGTAAGAAACAAGGTTAGTCTGAAAGTAACATGCTCTGTTGGTTCGGACATGTAGTAAGAATGCAGGAAGAAAGAATTACGAAACAGATATACAACACGAACGTGGATGGATCTAGGAGACGAGGAAGGCCAAGACTTATCTATCATTATATCAATCCGTGTTTTATTGGAGTCAAGATTTACATAAGACAGAGAAGCATGTAATATAAAAAAGAAAACTTAATTGAACCCATCACAGAAAATTTACTCTTCAATAACAAGTAAACCCAAATAATTCCAACCAGTAGGATACGCCTCCCACTCTCAGGAAAATGCAAAAGATGCATAAAAGTGATAATCTATCTATAACTTCACGCCAAATCCCTTGCGGGGTAGACAGAGAGAACCGAGCGCCACGTGACTCGATCTTTACAAACCTCATTGGCTTCTTTAGCATTTATTGTTCTTCTCATGCACGCTCGCCGGTTTCTAAGGCTCCTCACATCACCTTCTGATAAAGCTCGATCAATTTGGCCATGGTAGGTAAGTCTTAAGTAAAGTGATTATAATGTAGCTTGTAAGATCATTTTACACATTGAGCGTGGACATGAACGTATAATATAATTTTCAAGTAGAAATTTCTGGATTCCCTTCTTCCAAGCGTTATCCAGTTTCCTAATCCATTAGGATAGACGGGTTCCGCTGCCTAAGCGTAACGATTTGACGAAAATACTGACATTTTCATAGACCGACTGCCGTCAGACCTCAACCTCGAGGGAAAACCAGACCTTACATGGTCAGGTCCATCTTTCGAAATTAAATTTCTTGAACATGTGGTTATTTTCACGATGTTTTCCTTCACCGCAGAGCAAGTGATAATCGCAAATATATACGTAAATCCAAAACATGAATTTCGTGGTACATACATACATCAGGGTTTGATCCAGGGACCGTCGGATTAGGTCGGTATAGCTGGGTTCTTTATCCACTGAGCTAACTATGATTTTCGTTCTTTTACGTTTTTACGTAACAGGGGCCGTTGATTCGGGCATACAGAATGAAGGCAATGAGAAACAATGTCGAAATTGATATATAACGCAAATGTCGAAGAATATAGAAGCGGAGAAAGACCAGGACTTTCCAACCGTAACTAAATTAGTCATGGTTTTTCAGAGGGTGGTGTCAGGAGATATAACAATCGGTGAGCGTGAGTGAAAAGAAGCTATGAATGTCAAAGAAGTGAGTGAATTGTGTGAAGGCTGAGTTATGTGGTGCTCAGTTCTTCAGTTGAAATGAATAGTAAAGAAGACCGGCAGGACTTTCAGCTTTGGTTTACCTTCATTTGTTGTTCAGAGAAGAGTCGATTGAGCTATAATTTGAAGCACATGTATAATTCATCTTAATAGAGTTATACCGTTTCCTAATACATTAGAATCGGCGGGGCAGCTACCTAATCTTAAGGATTTGGCGAATACTTATACTCATTGCGACATGGTACAACTGTCGTTAGATCTCCACAACCCAGAGGGAAAATAATACCTTCCTTAGGTTAGATCACATGTCTTTAGAAAAATAATTTCTTGAACATTTGCAGGTTTTTCTTACGATGTTTTCCATCACCACCGTGCAAGTGATAATTTCAAATTACATAAATCCGAAAACTTGAATTTAGTTGTACATGCCAAAATTTGAACCGGGACCAGTTGGTGCCTTAACCACTGGGCTATCACTGCTTAATTGCATGTATATTTATAAGTTATAATTAAAATTCATTCACAAGAAATGAATATGTTCAGTAGTGAATATATTAAAGGAAAAATTTGCTCCCAGTGTGCCTGGCACCTCTCCTCATACATATCCCCGGTTCCGTATATGACGTTCGGCGCAGTCGGAATATGCTCGATATACTGCACGTCGGCTCCACTCGATCCCAGTGAAACATTACTGCACTAGTGTTGTACATAAAATTTGTCGATAAAATATATATTTGAGTAGACGATATTAGAAAAACGTTTCGCTTACCGAAAGATTAATTCCCACAATGAAAGTAGACGAGATTTATATCGGAAACGTTGTATCAGATTTTTATAATCACTAAAAGCATATTTTGCAATCATGTTACTCTTAACATTTGTACGGCATATTTGTTTTTTATTCGCGTAAACTCTTGGAAAAATAGTCAAATAAGTGTTTTTCTTCTTAATGTTATCCCGTCTCCGAATCCATTAGGGTTGGTGGGTTTTGAACTTAGTGGTACATGTCTACACCTGGCTTCAAACCGGAGATCAATCGGTTAACAGTCTAGTTCCCTATTCACTAAGCTATCACTACCCAAACCTAATATATTAAAGTACCTACCTACTATAAATAGAAAAATCAAAGTCATATTATAAGTAGTTCTACTATTCCAGTAAGCATTGCAGACGTGAAAATTATCGACAAAACGAATTTCGGGATGTTACCCTACAAGCAATGATTACTCAACATCGTAACCCGTTCCTAGGTTACACACAGAACATTTTGTATCTTAACACTGTGTAAGTATGATATATAGACAGTTTTTATTAAATAACATAAATAAACATTTATTTTGTGAGCATAATTAGTATCGATAGCGTTTTCCCCATCACTAGGCAAACTTCCAATATTATATTTCACATTTATTACAGAGATGCGCCGCAAAAATCCCTTGAAATGTGGAATCCCACACTCATTAAACCATCACATAAGTTTTTTAAGGTTCCGTAGCTAAAGCTTACCAAAGGAATCCTCTTACTGAGGTGATGTTGTCCGTCCCTCTGACCGTCCATCTATCCTACCCCTAAAGGATCACTTCATCAGCATCACCAAATTCGTGCCTTCGGATTTATGTACATATTTGTAATTATCACTTGCTCGGCGGTGAAGAGAAACCTTCGTGAGGGAACTCGCATGTTCATAAAATTATGTCTCAAAAAATATGTATCTTAAGAAAGGTCTGATTTTTCCTCTGAGTTGTGGAGGTCTGACAGCAGTCGTTCCATGTTTAAATCGGTATTCTTCCTGGCATTATCGCGTTCCTTGTCCAATACGATTGACGGGATCCGCTACGTAAGTATAAGGACTCACACACGGTATTGAGCCCTTGAGTCTAAGGAGAGATTTCGCCTCCCTTTGCGAGTTCTACCGATTGTACAATGGGTTGCGTTCTGAGGAATTGTTCTATATCAACAGCCTCGTTTTACAATCGCACTGCTCGCCGACGCGAGTTCACCCTCATACACTGGAACCGTAATGGTCGCGTACTGTGCGGTTCCTGAGAAGCTTTCTACCGAGAACTATTAAGTTGTGGAATGAGCTACTTGCCGAGGTTTTCCCAAGGGACTACAGTATGGGGTTTTTCAAGAAAGGCGTGAAGAGGTTCTTAGATGGTCGGCAACGCAAGAGTGACACCCCTGGTATTGCAAATGCCCATAAGCTACGGTAACTGCTAACCATCAGGCAGGCCGTATGCTTGTTTGCCACCGTAGTGGTATAAAAAAAAGTATTTGACGAAGATAGGTACTGGAATTTGCCAAATCTATTTAAGCTTATGTAGCGCACTCCACCAAACTTTATTGATTAGAAAACACGATAATGCTAGGAAAAAGTATAAAAACATTAGAAATAAGAAAAAAAAGGGGCTTCTCATGCAGATAACGTTAATTTTAAAGTTTATAATTTTCGCTTAAAACTATTTATACATAAGATAATGCTTGTAACCGTCCAACTCTGTGTAAACATACGTACAAACTTTAGTTAAACAATAAATACATAATGAAAACCGGTTAAAGGCGGCCCGGGACTGAATCAATCATATTTTTTTTATACCACTACACAAGACTAAGATGGCAAACAAACAATAACTTCATTCCACGTCTTAAGAGTTCTATGAAAAAAACTTGCCTGGAACCACACAGCATGTGACCATTGTAGTTTCAGTATGTAAGGTGGAATTCCCCGCGAGCGGTTGTAGAACGCAGTTGGCACCATATCGAGAACTCCTCGGAACACAATATTTTTTTAAGACTTGACCTGTTATTCCACATCAACCTTTGCCCATTCCATTGCAGGGATACGGATATCCCTTCAACTTAGCTTAATTTGTAGACTGTCATCGATTAACAGAAACTTAACGTACCCTCCATAACATGAAACTTACACTTACCTCAACTTACTTGATAGTTTATTACTTGATCTCAAAATGGCGGCGCTTAACCGCGTGATTCGTCGCAATCCTCACTCAACGTAACGAATTCTTTGATTATTTAACTATCAAGTAGTGTAATTAAATTGTTAATGTAAACGATAGACATGTAGCTACTATACCAAACTGTGTCTATCTATCTATAACTTCACGCCAAACCCTTGCGGGGTAGGCAGAGAGAACTACCAAACCTACCAAACTGTGTCCTCCGATTTTATTATCAAGAGTTTTCTGATTTGCCTCCAACTATGGAAGCCAGTTCAAGGACGTATTCACGTCAAAAATGCCTCTGATATGAAGATATTTGTCTTACCTTCCCAAGTGTCGCTAAAGTCTCAGTATCAGTAATGAGCCCGTACGTTAATTTGTAAACGAGTGACTTAATTCCCATCGAGTTTCGGTGGTAGCGATGGTACCGCCCGGACGTAGGTAAATACACCCATTTTTATAAAGTTCATAAAGAACGCTAGGGAACTCGCCCCGGACGTACACTTTGATTTTATTTAAAACAAGGTGAGAATAACTTCCAGTTAGCCGCGGGAATATTGAAAAATTTTAAAATGCCTGAATTTTATGTTTGGCCGAAGTAAAATCCTGGGTTATGAACGGTATTTCCACTGTATTTGGATTTATGAAAGATTTGGTTAACTTGTAATATATTTGAGTATATGAGTTTGAGAATAGTTATTATTACGTGATAAATGTGTCGCTGCAAATACTCTTTTCTGGTATGAACTACATCAAATGCTGCTTTACAGTAGCACAATGACACGTAAGTACAAAACCAATGGTAGTAGCTACAGATCAGTATAGAAGACGTTAAGGACAAGGGATGCCGTTCTTGGACCACTTTATTTTGATGTGGCATAACTTCCCAAACTTCATATGAAAACACAATGTAATTCATCTATTTAATAAAACTTCGACATATGGCCTCAAAGACGTGATTCCAGATTCTTCGATTTAAGCACACATGTTTAGAAAAAAAAGATTTGTTTTTATTTCGATCTCTATTTCTGCGACTAAATCAGTGTGTTCCTATTATTGGACTTAATAAAATATACTTTGGTCATATCAAAATGTGAACCGAAGGAAATAAGAGTTAAGTACCTAGAGCTTTATTTCATTCATAATTGAGTTTTTTCAACCTAAGCATAAACTTATCTAAATCAAAAATTTGATTCAAGTCGTTAGAGCCATTTCAGAGATACACTAACGTATATTGCCCGTTTAGTTATATTCAAATATTTATTGAGTAATAGCATGAAGAATAACATAAAATTTTTATTATCTCTTTTTGTTATTGTCTTTTGTTGTTATTTGAATGTCTACGTTCCCGATTTTTACTCTGTACTCCGCTCTCGCTTAATCTATTCTCTCCTCTACTTTCTGATTACTGCCTCTCCCCCTGTACTCTAATATGATCTTTCTACCCTCAGTAGGAGTTGTTCATTAGATGCATTTGTGTGAACATACTATCCGTATTATCTCCGTGAAGGACTTGAATTTGCTTAACTGGATCCAGATTGACACCATACACATTTATTAAAGTTCATAATTATCGTCAAATTACATATTTTTCTCACGAGCGATTTTGACTGTAACTTTAACTTACAATCACCGTAATATAATAAGACAATGGCCAACGTTCAAGAGTCACCAAAAATGTAGCCCAGAATCCAGGAGCGTCATATTTCAGAGCACCAGCACAATATCTCAGAGGGAATCGCATTTCTATTACATATTCCCTCCGTAGGAAACTATAACAGTAAAATAAATCCCGAAGCTGCGTCCCGAGCAGATGTCTAAATTCGCGAAAAATTCGCCGTTCAGAAACATTCGCTCGACTTCGTTTTCGTAAATTCTTGCATTCTATATTCAAATTGGCCGCTGCTATTGGCTCCTGGAAATTTTCGACAAGGAGTTAGAATAACGTTTCAATTTTGCCTTTCGAGGTTTGATCTTAGAATCTCGCATTTAAATCGGTGCAACCATTTTATTTTTGCCTTCAATTTTTATATTTTTAATAATAATTTCTGACTTTGTGTTATATTTATATAATCTATCTATTTATACTTCAGGTCCTTTGCTGAGTAGGCAGAGAGAACAGAACACCATAATACGCGGTCTTTACACATCAAAATCGCTTCTTTAACATTCATAGCTCTTTTCATTGACACTTGCCGATATCTATTGACGTCACCTTTTGATAAAACACGACCAATTTTGGTCGTGGTTGGTAAGTATTGGCCTTCCTCGAAACCTACGTTCTTCCACTTTTGTATTGTATATTTCTTTCAATTTTTTTCCGTCCTGCATTCTTTCTATTCCCTAACCAACGGTGTATGGATCAAATAAGTTTTCTTTTTTTTTTCAAGTTTTCTTCCGAGAACACTCAAGCTGTGGAATGAGCTCCCAGCCGAGGTTTTGCCAAGGAACTACAGCACGCAGTTCTTCAAGAAATGCGTGAAGAGGTTTTTAGAGGGTCGGCAACGCATGAGTGACGCCCCTGGTGTTGCAAATGTCCATAGGCTACGGTGACTGTTTACTGCAGGCTGCAGGCCGTATGCTTGATTGCCACCTTAGTGGTATAAAAAAAAAAAAAATGATATTCATAACAATGCGGATGTATGCATTTTTTTTCTATCTATCCATATATTCACACCGAGTACCTGTCAGGGTAGGCATAGAGCACCGAGCTCCGACCGCGTTCTTACACGCCTCATTCCCATCTTTAACATTAATTTCTGTTTCAAGCACTCTAGCCGAGTCTTAGGGCTCCAGATACAACCATCTGAAATAAAACGTCTAACGAATATGTTCGTAGTATTCCAGTCCCGGCCTATTACTATTGGTATATTTATTGCGGCGAAACTATGACGAAAATAACCTTTACAGACCCAATGACATGATTTTACGTAGTAAAAAAATCGGCCAAGTGCAAGTCGGACTCGCGCACGAAGGGTTCCGTACCTTTATCTATAAAAACGGCAAAAAAAATCACGTTTGTTGTATGGGAGCCCCCTTAAATATTTATTTTATTCTATTTTTTAGTATTTGTTGTTATAGCGGCAACAGAAATACATCTTCTGTGAAAATTTCAACTGTCTAACTATCACGGTTCATGAGATACAGCCTGGTGACAGACGGACGGACGGACGGACGGACGGACGGACGGACGGACGGACGGACGGACGGACGGACGGACGGACGGACAGCGGAGCCTCAGTAATAGGGTTCCGTTTTACCCTTTGGGTACGGAACCCTAAAAACGGCAAAAAAATCACGTTTGTTGTATGGGAGCCCCCCTTAAATATTTGTTTTATTTTAATTTAATTATTTATTCTTAAAGTGAATATATAACTAAATATTCTGTCAATATTTCAAGCATCTACCTGTTGCCGTTATCAATATCGAGCAAAAATGAGCAAAAAAATCACGTTTGTTGTATGGGAGCCCCCTTAAATATTTATTTTATTCTATTTTTTAGTATTTGTTGTTATAGCGGCAACAGAAATACATCATCTGTGAAAATTTCAACTGTCTAACTATCACGGTTCATGAGATACAGCCTGGTGACAGACGGACGGACGGACAGCGGAGCCTCAGTAATAGGGTTCCGTTTTACCCTTTGGGTACGGAACCCTAAAAAGCTTCATCATTACCATATATAATGATGGAGCTTGCTGGAAGGTACATCATTCGATCCTACGAGCGGTATTTACATCAGTCTTTTTAAAATGAATTTCTCTATTGGCACCAGAAAAGACCTAAGGAGTTGCTGTTTCAGCAGCAGAGGTGGCATCGCGCTACTACAAGCGTTCACTGGATACGGTAACCGTTTTACATCAGGCGCGCCGTATGCTTGTATGCCTCCCGACCTAGTATAAAAAAAATGTTTTTACCTATCTACACGAGCGAAGCCGGGGCGGATTACTAGTTTCTTATATAATAACCTCTTATTATATACCAAAACCTATTATTTTTACGAATTCTTTGCATAAAGATCACGGACGCTGCAAAGCATTCGAAATGTCAGGTTCAACAAATATATAAAACGCGATACTTCCGTTAAAAATTGTTTAATTCAATGTGTAACAATCGCGAAAACCTAAGACAATACTATTATTTTTAATTCCTAACAGATACAAAAATATAGGCAGTAATTTTTTTCAGAATGATTTCCATGTAAGTGAATCATCATATCATATCAGCTATGTTTTCCAAAGTATGCTACACGGATCACCTTTACCGTTTCCAGTGATAGCTTCTCGCTCCGCGTTCCTCTCCATCATTTCTCCTAGAGCTAGTAATGTCTATGCATAAAGTATTTTAAACTTGTTAAAATGCAACGTATTCGTGCAGCCGGCAACTCCTGCACGATATCAAAAGGGGTTATTTAGCGGATCTTCTTGTCCTTTGTGAGGTGTTAAGGAATTTTCACAGCGTTTTCGATAACGAGTGGAATTGAGTCAGAACTGGTATTTTATGGTACAAAGAATACTTTGAGCGTCTGAGATAAACGTTATGAATTCTCGCGTACTTAACTAGAAATATATTTTCTGTGTGTTATAATGAACTTACGATGCCTTCTTCTTTTTCCTGACATTTCCTTTGGCGAAGATACTGATGTGGACTTGGAGCGGCTGCTAACAGATCTCCTCAAGTTTTGACGAGCTCGGTGGCTCTTGAATGAAGCACCAACGCTCGTGGGCTCGATTCCCACACAAGGCAAACCTTTGTGTGCATGAACATGGCTGTTTGTCTTGGTTTGGATGGTTTAAAAGAGGTAGGGCGCATCAAAGCAGCCCGTCTGGGGAAGTAACCTCCACCTCACAGAAAACCGCAGCCAAATAACAATTCCCTATAGGGTTGTTGTGTTCCTGCTTGTGAGTGAGGTCACCAGTAAGCTCCCAAGGAGTTTCTGTGTAAGCAGTGAGCGCGAGTGGTACTTAATATATCGCAAACGTTAATAGGCTACGGTACCTGCTTTACATCAGGCGGGCCGTATGCTTGTATGCCTCCCGACGTAGTATAAAAAAAAAGATGGAAAACCAGACCTTACTCAGGTAAAGCCACACGCTATGATTTCTTGGACGTGCGGGTTTCCTCCCCGTGCTTTCTTCTACATTATGAAACCAGGTTTCCGTTAACAGGTTGTAAACAGAACCGTCGATTAAAAAGCTGGTTCGTTAACCACTGCTGCTGAGTAGTCTGTATGTCCATATAAAGATTTCGGAGTAGATTTTTTATACAATCTCAGGAGTCAAACAAATATGGATGGTTAAGAGAACAGGAGTTATATATAGACAGATACCCTTAGCCTATGAGAGCTAGCAATAAAATGAGTATCGGTAACGCATTGCCACCCATCTGCTAATATAACTGCTATTGTTAATTATATTTCGAAAGACGCGTCACCTAACCTGAGTAAGGTCTGGTTTCCCTCAGGGTTGTGGAAGTTGACGGCAGTCGCTCCATGTTAAAACCAGTATCTTTCATCGGTTACAACGTACATATGACACCCCTGATTTTGCAAGTGTACGGTAACTGCTTACCATGAGGCAGGCTTAACGCTTGTTTCCAGCTTAGTATCATAAAAACCGGCGCCATCGCGTTTAAAAGACCTTCAGAGCTACCTAAACTTGCGGGTTAGGTGGAGAAAACAGGGCGCCACTTTTCTCAGTTTTACACACTTCACTCGCTATTTTAACAATCATGGCTCAAATATTAAAAACAGTCCTCCGAAATTAACATCCAAAAATCCAAATTCTTATACCCAGTAGCTAAAGCTTCATAGAGTCTTAAATTGTGAGATGTAGAGTCAGCCAACAAAATAATATCACCATTGCACAGTCAATAGTCGAAATGTTCAAATTTATGCAACAATAGTGCATATTGCACTAATATAGTGCACCTGGGTGGCCGAGTGGGCCTCGCCCGCCCCTCCCACCGGAGGAGTGGGGGGAGGGCTACGTGTGAAGCGATTTTTTTCTAAATTATATATTTTCTGTACAGAATTTTCTACCTCTCATCTTATCTCGTATGTACGTAGATCGTAGTCTTTGCTTAGTACTTTTTACATGATTAAGATGGGAAACAAGCGTATAACCGACCTGATGGTAAACAATTATGTACATTTGCAATACTAACACGAACTTCTGAATGCAAACGTGATGTCTTTTGGGATAACTTCGGCAGGAAGTTAATTCTTAAAACGAATGAAGCCCCTTTGGTTGCAATACATCAGGATAAATTTTCTGTAGATGGCTAATAATGTGGTAGAGTTTTGTTTAACTAATCAATTAGTCATTATGTTTTTTTATAATAGATCGAATGGTAAACAAGCTTACGGCTCACCTAACATGGATGTGAAATTGTGACCGTAACTTAAGGAAACTTGCACTCTAAAGTACGTAACTCAAGTGTTAGTATTCTGTTGATAACATAGCAATTCCTCGGAGGTTCCTAGTGACCCACTCACTCACGAGAACACAAATTTCTCCTGGAAATTGGTTAATAACGGTGTTCTGCGAGGTGAATGTACCGTCTGTAGGGGTACACCTGAACACATCGCTTTTCATTTACTACTGGTCATGTATTATTTATAGAAAGGGATGATTCTAGTTCTGATGATGATGAAGAATCACAACAAGCCCCTTGTAAATGTCAAATTACTGTCAACTCTAAATCTTACGTGCATATGCATGTTACATTCTGAGATTAACAGAAGAATTTCTGGCAAAAATGTCGGGTTATTTTTAATTTGAATTATTAAACGGCTAGAAATAGTGGTATTTTTTCTTTATTTCATCGGGTTAACTTCAAATTCTTAGTTTAATAAACGAGAACACGAGAACGGAAAAGCATTTGCTAGAGTATTTCAAAATCAACAATGTCTCCAATCGTTTAAAAAAAAATGTAGTCACCTGAAAGGCTTTAAAACTATATAGCCCATAAGATTAAACATCTAAACATTTTTGCAACACAGTACAAGCATCTCGCAAGGTAAAAGAAAATTGAAACTTTATGTCGTTAACACTTTTTTGAGTCTAGCCAATTTCGATCAATTACAATACCTTCGTTCAAAAACATTGGAGCACCCCCCACTAGACTAAATTAGGTAAGTATGGTGAAACTACTAAAGACCGATCTCGGCTGTGGTATCAGAAAAGTATGCCATAAACTGGCAATTATGGTGACATTAATATTAATTAAGAAGGTGATGTCAGGAGCCCCAGGAACCGGCGAGCGTGCATGAAAAGAGCTACGAATGTTAGAGAAGCGAGTGAAGTATGACCACGTCTTATGGCACTCGGTTCTCTCTGCCTGGCGTGAAGATATACATACATACATAATAATAATTTCATTCCTTCGTTCAATATATTAAATTTCTTCATTCCAGTCACTTTACTGTCAACAAAATCATCAGTAGATACTTGAAGATACTGACATTTCTGATAATGGGTGTGATAAAAATAGTATAATTTTCTTAAGAATGAACAACATAAAGATTTTAACTATCCGAAGGCCAACAGTGTTGCCAATAGAAAAAACTTAAGCCTTAGCCCGGGCAACCGGCACGGCGGTCGGGATCATAAGGCATTTTTCCGAACACACACGTACATCCCCATCCCATCTCCCCCCATTCCGGTGATCTGGGCGCTCGATTGCGCAGAGTAATTTAGGGGAGATGTATACAGAGACCATGGAAATAATTTTTAAATATTTTTATGTATAATTACTATAAAACGATGCGTTGCTCTTTAAACAAGCTAATAATACATCTTTTTTTAAACTTCATTTTGAAATATTCATGGTGGAATGTCATTTGGAGATGATTTTTAACTTCCTAATTTTGGAAATTGTCCGCTAAAAAGAAATTTGTGTTTCTTTTTATCGGACAATTACTCCATTCAGGGTGAGTCGTTAAGCGAATAGTTATGTATGTATGGGTACGTAAACAATTTTCATCCTTATTTCTTTAACTTAACTTTGTCTGGCATGAGTACCACTAAATTCATGCTTTCGGATTAATATACATTTGCAATTAGCAGTTGTACGGCTGTGAAGGAAAACATCGTAAGGAAACCCGCACGTCCCAGAAATTATAATTTCCAGATAAGATAAAGATAATTTCTCTCTCTGCCAAATCCTTAGACTTAGGTAGCGGACCCCTTCAATCCTAGTAGATTAGGAAATGAGATAATTTTAATGTCTAATTGTATTTTATTAAATTTATCTATAAGTTCACGCCGCTCCGGACATTACCTTCTGATAAACACGATCTGTTTGGTCACGGTAGGTAGGTCTTCATCTTACTCGGTTCCTATATCCTTCTACTTTCGTGTATTAAATTATTTAAAAAAATATTTATGTTATTAAATTCTCTTAGACATACTTTTTTTTAATCTACAAGTTCTCCAGTCAAATTATTATATTAATATTAACATACTTTTCGTTTTTGTACCTTCTTAAGACTTCATTCCCTTAAGGACATCCCTCTAATTAACCAATATATCACTATGTCAGCATCACTCGTACGTTACCGACCCTAAAACTTCATTACTCTTCATACTTCATTCGTTGTGACATAAATATCTCTGTTTACATAAACTAATCTACGCCCACTCTTTGCTTCTTCGTCTCGCCGATAACCGAGAATGTGTGCGCTTCGGTACGCTGAAAGACGCCCTGTGACGCTGGGGCCTTCCTGAAAATGTATGCTGTGCCCCCCACTGCCCCCTCCCCACCCACACCACCGAGAAAAAACCTGCGAGTGTTCGTAATCTACGATGTTTGTGTGCGTGAAAGATTACTCTTACATATTGCTATACAATTTCTGGTAGCGAAAGGTTATATAGCTGTGTGAGTGAGGGGTTGTGTGTGTGAGTCTGTTTTGTATTTTGTGTTGTTTGTGTGTGAGTGTATTGACATTTTTATACATGAATTTTATGTAGTCGATTTATATATATATGGGTGTGTTGGCGGTCGCTTCGATGTTCGTGGAATACTGAATGGTTTTGATTAATCTCGTTTGGCGTGCCACTGGCGGAGTTCTAATATGTTACTTTAAATGATTCGGATTGGATTAAAATTTTCATAGTTAATGTTACCTTCATTTTTTATATTACGTCGGATGGCTAACAAGTACAAATGAGAATAATATATTCCAAAAGTAAACTTCATGATCTGCTGGTAGGTAAGTGCTACTATGATATAAATGATTATTTATCTTACAAGGATTTGTAAAATGCATGACATGATTCAATTAGATAACAATAATTATTGTATGCCTGAATGGTGGAACACAGAATAGAACTATGCTAAAATTGTAACAACCTAATTACCTGTAGTTCACAATAAACATTATTTGTATTTTTGTACTTACGTAGTTACTTAGTGTTTCTAAGAAAGATAGAGCGCATCAAAGCATTTGATTAAGTATCTCAAAAAGATAGCCTAATATCCCTGGAGGTTTGTTGTATTCTTGCGAGTGAGGAAGTTACTAGTTACTAGTAAGTTGCGTTAGCAGTAGAAGTGGCATCGAATGAGCGAGATTTAATGTATTGAAGGCATTGGCTATGGCAACCGCTTCATATCAGGTGAGCCGTATGCTTGCCCTCCGACGTTGTTTAAGAAAAAAATGTGTTCTTTGTTGCACATTATTACACGTTGAATATACATATATAACAGCTGTGGAACCTTACAATTACAGTAGTATCGAAGTATCATGGCAATGCTAGTATATTGAAGATGTATTGAAAACGAAGAGAACTAAAAACCAAACAAAATGTACGACATGTTTAAGTGCCCGCATAGGCTCGTGGCCAATAACGAACATTTTTTTTCACCCGCCTTCCCGCTGCTTACACACCATTTCCTCAGAGCTACCTGAAACCTCTAGAAAATTCGCTATTAAAGGTTTTCCTGTCTGTTCTTCAAAACAGATGTTAAGTTGGCAAAGCACAAGTAATGCTCCCCGGTGTTGCAAGCGCCCATAAGCACTATCAGTTACGTACACTATATTCCTATCACTAATTTATCTTTATCACTCTGAATCCATTTTCATTAATTAGTACGCATTTATATTTATTTATTTATAATAACGCTGAAGACAAATCCTCGGTGTTTTAACGATGACTTATAGTCTGATGTGCCTACAGTATTGTTGCACTCGCCCCGCGTGTATCCATCGCAGGCCGTAGCTGACCCACCCACCAGTGACTTACTCTATAAGCAATTGATTCACTGAGCTGCAGCCTATTTGTACCACTGCGACACGCATGCATGTCTACTGTCTTATCTGTGTGTGTAATGTTCATTTTTTATTTCTTTGTACGTGGTTTTTAGGGTTCCGTACCCAAAGGGTAAAACGGAACCCTATTACTGAGGCTCCGCTCTCCGTCCGTCCGTCCGTCCGTCCGTCCGTCCGTCCGTCCGTCTGTCACCAGGCTGTATCTCATGATAGTTAGACAGTTGAAATTTTCACAGATGATGTATTTCTGTTGCCGCTATAACAACAAATACTAAAAAATAGAATAAAATAAATATTTAAGGGGGCTCCCATACAACAAACGTGATTTTTTTTGCCGTTTTTATAGATAATGGTACGGAACCCTTCGTGTGCGAGTCCGACTCGCACTTGGCCGATTTTTTTCTTTTTTGTGTGTTGTTTCTTTGTAGCATGGGTGTTAGTGTGAGTACAAATAAATCATTTATCTATCTACACTTGTTTGCACCTTACTGGTATACGCAAGGCTGTTCATATATAGGCTAACGTCTTCTGTATCATGATGTTATCCAGTCAAGCAGTTTTTAGTAATATGTACGAGTTACACCACCACATCAGCCCTTACTCATCCCACTGCTGGGATACGGGTCTCCCTTCAACCGAACGGGTTTAGAGCATACTCCGCCACGCTGCTCAAATGCGAATTGACGGAGGCCAGTGTTTTCAAGCCGCCCGAGGGCCATTGACTTAGCTTAACGACTGTCATCTATCGACAACAGCCGGGACCGATGGCATAACGTGCCCTCCGCAGCACGGAGAAACTCGAGATAGATAAATCCATTCATAGACAGGCAGCGGTCGACGATGAACCTGCGTGTTCGGTTAGAATGTCATACGCAACAACGCCATCGAACTCTCCAGAGTTACACCCAAAACTCGTCTATTGTATTCTACGCCTCCACGCCAAATCTCTTGTGGTGTAGGCAGAGAGAACGGAACGTCAAAGGATTCAATCCTTATGCACCTCAATCAGCCATCGGCTTATGCGGGCCGTGTGGAGGAAGCTCAAATTCGCTCAATGTGCTATGGAAGCTATGCTCAGGGTTTCGCTGCGTGATTGAATCAGAAATGAGGATATCCGCAGTAGAACTAAAGTGACTGTCATAGCCCAAAGGATAAGCAAGATGAAGTGGCAGTGGGCCGGCCACATTGCTTGTAGTACCGACAATCGCTGTGGAAAAATAGTTCTAGAATGGCGTCCCCGTACCGGCACACGCAGTGTGGGACAGAGGGACTATCTTAGAAGATGTAGGGAGTCGATGGATGCAGGTGGCTCTCTAGAGATGAGGAGATGAGGTATCACTGGAGCGATGCCAGCTCTGCTGCTAACACAGCAACTCCGTCGGAGCTTCCTGGTGGCCTCACTCACACGCGAGAACACAACAACAACCCTCTAGAGAGTTGTTATTTGCTGCGATTTTCTGTGAGGTGGAGGTACTTCCCCAGACGGACTGCTTTGATGCGCACTACATATCTTAAAACATCCAGACCAAGACAAACAGACATAGTCATGTACACAAATGTTTGTCTTGCGTGGGAATCGAACCCACGAGCGTCGGTATCAAAATAATGTAAAAGCGCATTTCACCACAGCGCCACCGAACTCGTCAACCGTTAATAAAGATAACACTTCATTCACTTTTTTAAAATTCATAGCCATTTTCATCTTTCAAGTAGACATCTGTATAAAAATAAAATAAAAACTGTTCAGTATTATCGTCACTGCTGGTCAGTTTGTCTGTGGTCGGTTTTTGTTAGTAATAATTAATTTACCAGAGGGAGACTTTGTACAAAAGTCGTCTGCATAGGTAACTCTGTCTCACCTATTTCTACCGCCAAGCAGCTATACTTATATAGCTGTGTTCCGGTTTGAAGGGTGAGATATGGCAGAGAAATTACTGGGTACTGTGACGAAACAGCCTTAAGTCACAATATTGGCAGTGCGCGAGTAACATCCCCGTGGTGTTGCGAGCGTCAATAGGCTCCAGTTACCGCTTACCATCTGATGCGGGCCGCATGCTTGTTTGGCAATCTAGTTGTATAAAAAAAAATAAGCAGCTTTAGTATTTTTATTATAAACAATTGGAAAAAATTGGGGACATCACACAAATTCGTGCATGTTTTCCCCAAATTTTCAAAACACTAATTCAATTCTGCAAGTTTTTGTTTTATACAACATCGGCAGCCATTCAAGCACACGGCCCACCTGATGTAAAGCCGTTACCGTAACCCATGAACGCTTGTTGTTAAGTATCACTCGCGCGATGCCTTCTCCGCTGCTAACACAGCACTCACACGTCCTCACGCGCAGGAACACAACAACATAGAGTGTTGTTATCTCTTCCTGCAATCTTTCTACATGACTGAATCAATGGAGAATGTCTCTTCTTATTTTAATACCGATATTCAGGAACACCGTTCCTATATGAAATCTATATGTTTGTCTGTGCGTTTTTTCGAATATTCGAATTTTGACTTCAGATTCGGATTCAGCATAAAAAAGTAGAATAGGAATGTTCAGGAACACCGTTCCTATCTCTTAAGGAACATGGTCAAAATGGCCGACAAATAAAAAAAAATAAAAAATTGAATTGTTATATAATTGACGAGCCAGGTGTTCCTCTGGCAATGCAAGCTTGCGCATTCTCAACTGGTTTTTAGTTTTATTGTGTATTTATTTCATTTTAGTTAAGTAATTCCATAATAAATATAACGGCACTACTTTGGAACTATCAGATTAAAGAAAAAAAAATATGCATTTAATAGCCTAATTCTTTGAAGAAGGTCACAGGCTAACATCACGATACGACCCTTCAAAGCCAAGCAAGAAGAAATAATGTAAGAAAAAGCGGATGGCACGGACGGCGGACTACCTATGTCTCGAGTCTTTTTTTATACTACGACGAATAGCAAACAAGCATAAAGTCCGCCTGATGTACAGCGGTTACCGTAGCCTGTGAACGCTAGCAACGAGAAGAATGTCGCTAGCGCGTTACAACCAGCGATGTCAGCAACAGCAGCTCCACATCTTCCGGTGACCTCACTCACTCGCAGGAACACAACAGGGAATTGTTATTTGGCTGCCGTCTCATGTGAGGTGGAGGTAGTTCTCCAGTCGGGCTAATGTCGTGCCATACCTCTCTTTCGCCAGAGCCTCGTCTGTTAATAAGCAGGGTGCACCACGTGCAGGTGAGGCCGGCTTTGGCTCTAAAGGTGACATTGAGCCGCTTCACGCCAAAGTTTGAGATGGAGAGTTGCAACTGGTTTAGCTGCATATATCTCGCATATCTTTATATATATAATTCTACTGTTCGTGTGTATGTGACTGAACTCCTAAACGACTGGACCGATTTTGATGAATTTTTTTGTGTGTATTCAAGGGGATTCGAGAATGGTTTAGATTCACAATTGGACCCAATAGGTGGCACTGCAGTCGGGTTCTGGGAAACTTTATATTATGGGACAGAACGTCTGTCGGGTCCGTTAGTCTATATATATATATAAAAATTAATGTTTGTCTGTATGTGCTCTATGGACTCAAAAACGGCTGCGCAGATTTTGATGAAATTTTCAGTGTATCTTCAGGTTAGCCCAGCAGGTGATCCTGTGAAGTTTGGTAGCGATCATATCACCCGTGCGAAGCCGGGGCGGATAGCTAGTGTAAGAAATCTTTAATACAAATTTGAATTTAGACAGCTCCCTCCGTCCACACAGCTCGGCGCCAGCAGGCACCAGAATTAATTCCAGCTGTAATATCGAGCTGGACGCTCACGCTGGCTCGCGCAACACCCCCTCTTTATATGTATATATGGTCATACTTTTACAGGAACATACTGTACGTCCGCGCGTCAAGAAATTATTTACACGTGTTTACTTAAAAGAGGAAGTAAGTTCTGGGGAAGTATCAGCACCTCACAGGAAACTTCAGCCAAATAACATTCTGCAGGATTGTTACATACATACGAGTAAGGTTGCCAGTAAAATCCTAAGGAGTTGCTGCGTTAGTAGCAGAAGAGGCATCGCGGAAACGATACCTAATTGTTAGTAGTAACTGTGTAACCACTTCACATCAGGTGAGCCAAATGTTTGTACGCCTCCCGACGTAGTAGATTTAAAAGAGAAAGCTGATAATTGTGAAAAATAGGGCCAAGTGTCGAACTCGTACATTTTTAAAATATTTTAGTAAACAACAAACACGTTTTGTATATTATTGAGACTCCATGTATGTATATCTTCACGCCAAGTCCCTTGCAGGGTAGGCAGAGAGAACCGAGCGACAGAAGACGCGGTCCTTGCATACTTCACTCGCTTCTGTGACATTCATAGCTCTTTTCATGCACGCTCGCTGGTTCCTGGGGCTTCTGACATCACCTTCTGATAAAACACGACCAATTTGGTCATGGTAGGTTAGTCTCGGCCTTCCTCGGCTCCTGCATCCTTCCACTTTTGCATTGTATATCTGTTTCGTCATTCTTTCGTCCCGCATTCTTTCTACATGTCCGAACCAACGGAGCATGCCCTTTCTTATTTTTTTATTAACACCGACACTCTCTTTTAGACCAATTCTTTCTCTCACGTCGTCATTACGAACGCGGTCAGCAAGCGTTATGCCACAAATTTTGCGCAATGCTCTCATCTCGACCGCATTTATTCTACTTTCGTGCTCTCTCTGCCATACCCAGCTCTCACTTCCATAAGTTAGCGTTGGAATTAACACATTGAGACTCTATGTAACAAAAAATTTATGTTTTCTGATTTATGTACATATTTGTAATTATCACTCGCTCGGCGGTGAAGGAAAACATCGAGAGGAAACCAGCACGTCTAAGATATTTATATTTACATGCAATTTGATCTAGGCTGCTTTGTGTGCTTCCGCCACCAATAAGTGCATGCGGCCTAGCGCCGGCTGACACCCATCCGCTAGCGTTAGTAGATGCCGGCCGGCGCTAGCAAAGCAGACTCGATCAAATTGCATGTAAATTTGACCTTCGCAAAATAACGCCTGAATCTATGAAGTATTAACAATTTATATTTGGAAAGATGCGCGACCTTAACTGAGACAGGTCTGGTCCTCCCTCTGTGTTGCGAAGATCTGACGGCAGTCGTTC
Organism: Pyralis farinalis; assembly: GCA_947507595.1. Lineage (NCBI taxonomy): Eukaryota > Metazoa > Arthropoda > Insecta > Lepidoptera > Pyralidae > Pyralis > Pyralis farinalis. The sequence goes on from OX382279.1 coordinate 26,787,979, forward strand.
CATGTAAAAATCAGTACCTTCGTCAAATCCTTATGCTTAGGTAGCGGACCCCGCCAATGCTAATGGACTAGCAAACGGGCTGACGCTAAGAAGAAGAAGAAACATAATTTGTATATAATGACACGTTTCAATATTATTAAAATAAATGAACAATTCTCGTATACATTCTTATCTATCTATAACTTCACGTCAAATCCCTTACGGGATAGGCAGAGAGAACCGAGCGCCACGTGACTCGATCCTTACATAACTCACTCGCATCTTTAACATTCATTGCTCTTCTCATGCACGCTCGCCGGTTTCTAGGGCTCCTGACATCACCTTCTGATAGAACACGACCAATTTGGTCATCGCCTTCCTCGGCTCCTACATCATTCCACTTTTGCATTGTATATCTGCTTCGTCATTCTTTCATCCTGCATTCTTTGTTATCTTCATCTTATCTATACTAACACATAAAGTGGATGAGTTTGTTTGGACGCGCTAATGTCTGAAACAACTGGTCGGATTTAAATTTTTTTTTTTGCATTTGATAGTCCAATTCTTGGAGAAGGTTATATATATTCAACATCCAGATACGACCCTTAGAAGCCGAGGAAAGAGTAAGAGACATTGATTTAAACAATTTTTAACGGAAATATCGCGTATTTTATTTATTTTGTTGAACCTGACGTTTCGAACGCTTTGCAGAGTCCGTGGTCGCATGAAGACTAAGGAGACATTTGTCTTACATTGGTTATTCAATTATTACACCTATCGACATGGATGAATTAATTATATACGTTTCGATTCACACAAAAATCGCTCACGGTGTCCGAACGTTTCTTAGTAGTTTTGTGTGAATCGGAACATATATATTTAATTCATCCATGTCAGTAGATGTAATAATTGAATAACCAATGCAAGACAAATGTCACCTTAGTCTTCCTGCGACCACGGACGCTGCAAAGCATTCGAAACGTCAGGTTCAACTAAATAAATAAAACACGCGATACTTCCATTAAAAATTGTTTAATTCAATGTATAACAATCGCGAAAACCTAAGACAATACCTATGTGAAGAGTAAAACAGTAGAAAAAGTTCATTTTTTTCTTCGGTAAGCGCGCGTCAGGTAAGTGCATCTAGTTCTGGTATATTTTACATGTTATTATCCTTTATTGCACTAAAATATTATATAGATATAAGATTTAAAGTATTTCGTTCGCAAAGGCGAGCTTATCTCTTCCAGCCAACCTCCAGCAGTGGGAAATATTGTTAGGTACGGAATAGCTGTAAGTGCCTGACAAATGTTATGTACACAGGTACTTAACATACATACATATATGTGTATTTTGTGTATTTCGAAACGGCTCTAACGATTTGGATTAAATTTTGTATTTGGATAAGATTTTCCTCTTTTAATTTAGCTATATGGAGCTCTTTCCAGAAACATAAAACGCAGAGTTAAGTTCAATCGCCCATATAAATACATTATAGTGGAAATAGAGTACACACTTTGTGATATTTCTACATATTATGAATCAACAGAGACAGGCTGTGCGTTTGTTTGCTTCTGATAAAAAAAACACGGACTTCCAGATTCGAGACGAGCTCTAAAAAAACCGGCCGAGTGCGAGTCGGGCTCGCGCACGAAGGGTTCCGTACCATTATCTATAAAAACGGCAAAAAAATCACGTTCATTGTATAGGAGCCCCTTATATATTTATTTATTCTGTTTTTGTTGTTATAGCGGCAACAGAAATACATCATCTGTGAAAATTTCAACTGTCTAACTATCACGGTTCATGAGATACAGCCTGGTGACAGACGGACGGACGGACAGCGGAGTCTCAGTAATAGGGTTCGTTTTACCCTTTAGGTACGGAACCAGGAAAAAGGCCTACAGGTTTGTATTGGCACCGTTTCGGTACGAACCCAAAAATCTGTCTATAATTGGAGACTTAATGTTGACAACTGACAGTGGAATATTGTAAGGACATCATCGAATGACTGGTTCTATTTCGTTCATTCACCATCGAGATGAATGGCGCGTGACTCCATTAATATTCATATCGTACCTAATGGCCGACCATTACCATATAAACGATGTAATTTTTTAAATTTCTCCGGTGACGTCATTCTTTGAGATGTGGCTTCAGTCTGGTTTATACTGCTTCGAGATCGGTAAGGTTTCAGTTCAATTATGTATATATAGAGAGTGTTATGATAAGAAAAGGCATGCTCCGTTGGTTCAGACATGTAGAAAGAGTACAGGATGAAAGACTGTACGAAGCAGATATACAATGCAAAAGTGGAAGTATGTAGGAGCCGAGGAAGGCCAAGACTTACCTACCATGACCAAATTGGTCGTGTTCTATCAGATGGTGATGTCAGGAGCCCTTAAAACCGGCGAGCGTGCATGAGAAGAGCAATGAATGTTAAAGAAGCGAGTGATGTATGTAAGGATCGAGTCACGTGGCGCTCGGTTCTGCCTGCCTACCCCGCAAGGGATTGGCGTGAAGTTATAGATAGATTTATAGATAACACACCGAGCAAAGCTGGCCATGCTATGGTTCTGGGTGTATTAATGCCAAAATAATGAACGGGTGTACGGCAGTGAAACATGGTTAGGGTAAAAGAAGCGGGGAAGTAGGGTGAACGTTATAGAAATGAGAGCGCTGTGGAGTATGTGTGGAGTGAGAATGATTGATAGAGTATGAAATAGCACGATACGAGAACTATGTGTAATGAAAGATGATGTAGTGATAAAAATTGAAAGGGTATGCTGAGATGGTTTGGTCATTTAGAAAGAATGAATGACAAAAGAGTTACGAAAGAAATGTATCGAGCAAGAGTGAATGGAGATATCGGCAGGGGCCGCCCTAGACGCCCATATGAAAACAAATTGGTAGTGTGCTGAAAAAGGGTCGAATCAAAACCGAAGAACATACATGAAGAGGTTGATGAGTGCGGAAGAAGCGAGAGAGGTTTTTTTTTTTTATACCACTAAGGTGGCAAACAAGCGTACGGCCTGCCTGATGGTAAGCAGTTACCGTAGCCTATGGGCAATTGCAACACCAGGGGTGTCACTCTTGCGTTGCCGACCCTGTAAGAACCTCTTCACGCCTTTCTTGAAGAACCCCATACTGTAGTCCCTTGGGAAAATCTCGGCAGGGAGCTCATTCCACAACTTAATAGTTCTCGGTAGAAAACTTCTCGTGAAGCGCACAGTGCGCGACCATTGCGGTTCCAGTGTGTGCGGATGACCTCCCAGCCGCCGGCGAGCTGTGCGATTGTAAAACGAGGCTGTTGGTATAATGTCGAACAACTCCTCAGAACACAACCCATTATACAGCCGGTAGAACACGCAAAGGGAAGCAAAATCTCTTCTCAAACTCAAGGGCTCAATGCCGTGTGTGAGTCCACATATGGTATGTTTGGATCGTTGCACCTGGCGTTCCATACGCCCCTTACACAATGGGAGACAGGCGTGATGATATGTATGTAAGGTTATATTAATTACCAATGGTCTACAGTTTCTGATGAATGTGCCTAATTTGAAGCAATTTAAAGAGATGTTTCCTCCCTTTGCGTGTTCTACCGATTGTACAATGGGTTGTGTTCTGAGGAGTTGTTCGACATGATGCCAACAGCCTCGTTTTAGAATCGCACAGCTCGCCGACAGCTGGGAGTTCATCTTCATAAACTAGAACCCAAATTGGTAACACAAACAAAGTAGAAAAATTTCTTTTGACGTTACTTATTTCTATAAAGGTTATGTATATAAATATAACATAATTTTACAAACAATTTGATACTGCGATCCGCTATTAGTATATTACGTCGGATATGGGTCGCCACCCCCATCCCCATCACCCCCCCCCCCCCTCCCCGGGGGTGTCATTCGTCTCGATCCCAGTCCTCGTTCGCGATATGATTGAGGAATTCCGTTGCTTGCAGCTTGGAAACATAAATGTTTATAGGTATTCTATGTGAAACTGAACATTATAAAAGCAAATAACAACTCTTGGAGAGTTCTTGAGCTCTTGCGAGTGATGTATGTATTAAGCCCCCGGGAATAAGCGGTAAGTAAGTCTTGACTAATATAACCTATAACCAAAAAAACGCTATGTTGATCCACGAACTAGCCTGACAACAAGAGCTGATCTTTTTTTATACAACCAGATTGGCAAACAAGCATGCGGCCCGCATCAGATGGTAAGCGGTCACCGCAGCCTATTGTCGCTCGCAACACTACGGGGATGTTACTCGCGCGCTGCCAATCTTGTGACCTAAGGCTGTTTTGTCACAGTACCCAGTAATTTCTCTGCCATATCTCACCCTTCAGACCAGAATATAGCTATATAAATATAGCTACTTAGCGGTAGAAATAGGTGAGACAGAGATACCCATTCAGACGACTTTTGTACAAAGTCTCCCTCCGGTAAAATGTTCGATCTAATTTACTCACCGAGCCATAGCGGTGAATTGATTTACTACGTAATATTGTTCTCATCGGTTGTCCATAGGTTATTTACGCCATGCCCGACCACAATATGATTCGGCCCTTACACAACTCACTCGCTTCTTTAACATTCATAGCCCTACACACTCGCCGGTTCCTAAGATCTGACCTCACCTCCACAGGTGAGTAGCCTTATGTCTAGGCCAGTGATACTTCAGGTGGGCCGTTTGCTTGTATGCCTCCCGACGTAGTGTAAAAAAAATACATCCGAATTGATTGAGGCGTTTGGGACAGTGTAAAAATACGCGACGAAAGTAGAACCTCCTTTTCGTAGTCGGTTATAAATGGTGGATCATGTACAGTAGGTAGCACGCCTAAACTGACAACATGACACGGCATACATACGTAATGACTGGATTGAAATGCATGTCACCGCACAATGGCGGCGGCAAACAATAGAAAAATTAATTGTTGCGTAATGCACCTATTACAGCATGTTTCAGCTCGATGTAATATTCATTGCAATGCTTTAAGTAAGAACGAACATGTTCACCCGATGGCAAGTGATAACCGCCGTCCATGTATGTATTTCCTAATCCATTAGAATTGACGCGGTCCGCTACCTAAGCCTAGGGATTTGACGACCTATTTAGACCGATTCTACTAAAAAACTGCAACTGCACTGCAGCGCCGCGTGTTTTTTGTTTTTTTTTATACTACGTCGGGAGGCATACAAGCATACGGCCCACCTGATGTAAAGCGGGTACCATAGCCTTTTAACGCATGCGATATATTAATTATCACTCGCGCGATGCCTCCTCTGCTGCTTACACAGCAACTCCTTGGGAGCTTACTGGTGACCTCACTCACACGCAGGAACACAACAACCCTCTAGGGAGTTGTTATTTGGATGTGGTTTTCTGTGAGGTGGAGATACTTCCCCAGACGGGCCGCTTTGATGCGCCCTACCTCTCTTAAAAAGTGTCTAGTATGGGCACGCAACGGAGTCGAGAGTGGCGTAGAGGGGGCGTGACGGCATGAGAGAGCGTCATGCCATTTGCCGTCACGGCATACGGTTCTATTGAACCGCCAAGGCGCGCCAATAGATGTTTCACATCTATACGGCGGACGCAGTTGCGAGTATTAACTAGTCATATAATAAAAGCAACTTACAGGAGACAAAACAAAAACTGCGAACGTAAAACGCCATAGGAACAATTGCGAGATTTTATTTCGACACGTAGTGAGACAATAGATCTAAACAGACGCATGTTTCATGCAGCACGACATCAAAACATAAATACGCACAGAAGGTCCACTATCTAGTAGGCAGGGAACTAGGAATGATGACACCGGACTAATAGGTAAACACCACATCATCCCTTACTCATCCCACTGCAGGGATACGGGTCTCCCTTCAACCGAACTGGTTTAGAGCATACTCCACCACGTTGCTCAAATGCGGATTGGCGGAGGCCAGTGTTTTCAACCCGCCCGAGGCCCACTGACTTAGCTTAACGACTGACATCTATCGACAACAGCCAGGACCGATGGCTTAACGTGCCCTTTGTAGCACGGTGAAACTCAAGATAGTTAAACCCATCCATAGACGGGCTGCGTTTGCCTTGCTTAACCTGCGTGTTCGGTTAGAATAACACGCCATCGAGCTCTCGAGGTTTAAACACCAAAGCAGTTTAACTGCTAATTGCAGTCGATGTGCAGTGGTGCAGTGGCGAAACGCGCTGTTACGTTACTTTGACAGCAAAGCTCGTGGGTTCGATTCCTGGACAGAGCAAAAATTTGTGTGCATAAATTGTTTGTCTTGATCTGAATGTTTTTAAGAAAGGTAGGGCGCGTCAAAGCAGCCCGCCAGGGGCAGTACCTCCACCTCACAGAAAACCGCAGCCAAATAACAACTCTCAACAAATATCAAGATAATGCGAGCACTAAGTACAGTCATCTTTTTATTTTCGTTAATGGCAATCAATCGTCACATGAAAGTTTACTTTGTCTTTGATATTTTTTAAGTAATGAGCATTAGCTCAGTGTATAAGAACCGAAGAAACCTTGCGACCAACAGGTCCTTGGTTCGAAGCCTTGCGTGCCACTGCCACTAAATTCGTGTTTTCGAATTTATGTACATATTTGTAATTATCACTTCCACAGCGGTGATGGAAAACATCGTGAGGAAACTGGCACGTCCAAGAAATTGTATTTAGAATAACATATGAGCTTAACTAAGAATGATCTGGTGTTCCCTCTGGGTTGCGGAGGTCGTAGGGCAGTCGCTCCATGTAAAAACCAGTATTCTTTTTTTATACAACTAGATTGGAAAACAAGCATGCGGCCCGCATCAGATGGTAAGCGGTCACCGCAGCCTATTGACGCTCGCAACACCACGGGGATGTTACTCGCGCGCTGCCAATCTTGTGACCTAAGGCTGTTTCGTCACAGTACCCAGTAATTTCTCTGCCATATCTCACCCTTCAAACCGGAACACAGCTATATAAATGTAGCTGCTTGGCGGTAGAAATAGGTAGCCATAGTACCCATGCAGAAAGCTTTTGTACAAGGTCTCCCTCTGGTGAGTATCGACAAATCCTTAGGCTTAGGTAGCGGCCGCCGCCAATCCTAATGGATTAGGAAAACGGAATAATGCTGAAAATGTAGAAGATTTTTCAAAGAATGCGTCACTGAAAGTTATAAACTAAATGAAGCCAATGAGAAAGGGTCATATGAGTGCGAAAGTGGAGCATCTGTCTGTTCGTGCTCTGTGCCAGCCCGGCACAGCTCGGCACAGCCCGCCACTCCTAACAAAACCTGCGACTCGTGCTCAAAGCGCGAGAAAGTAGAGCCCTCTTTATCTGAGAGGTGGGGGGAGTGGGGGGGACAAGTGCATCTCAAAGAAATGCAGATTTTACACGTCGCTACACTTCGGGCGTGCGATGTATCGTCGTACTGACTGCAGGAAAATAAGTGGGAAATCTTGAAGGGAAATATTTTATTAATATATTTTTAGTAGCCGTTTCTAACTGCTAGACCACCGGGTTCGTCAAACAGTTTTTACCTCCTTGTCCTTTAAGTATATCGCTCTAATTTAGTGTTAGGGCTCAGGAGTTGGAGATGCACGGGTATGACCAGCTCGGTGGCGCAGTCGTGAATGACACGGCTATGACTCCAACGCTCATGGGTTCGGTTTCCACACAAGACAAACATTTGTTTGCATCAACATGTCTCTTTATCTTCGTTTGGATGTTTTAAGAGAGGTAGGGCGCGTCAAATCAGCTCAACTGGGGAAGTACCTCCACCTCACAGAAAACCACAGCCGAATAACAACTCCGCAGAGGGTTGTAGTGTTCCTGCATGTGAGTGAGGTTGCCAGTAAGCATCTGAGGTGTTGCTGTGTTAGCAGCAGAGGAGGCATCGCGCGAATGATACTTAATGTGTTAAAGGCTACGGTACACGCTTTTCATCAGGTGGGTCGTATGCTTGTATGCCTCCCGATGTAGTATAAAAAAAATCCGACAGTATACCATCATTGTCGCTAATTGTCCAGGCTGACAGGCAGGCAGCCAGAAACCATCTGTGGCTGGGAAACAGATTGACTGGTTACTGTAGACCAAGTGGCACCGATTTCATAGCCATTATCATTTCTTCCACCAAGCAGCTATATCCATATAGCTGTGTTTCGGTTTGAAGGGTGAGATATGACAGAGAAATTACTGAGCACTGTGACGAAACAGCCTTAGGTCACAAGATTGGCAGCGCGCGAGTAACATCCCCGTGGTGTTGCGAGCGTCAGTAGGCTGCGGTGACCATCTAATGCGACAGTTACCGTAGCCTATAAATGGTTGCCATACATTGAGTATCACTCGCGCGATGCCACCTCTGCTGCTGACACAGCAACTCCATAGGAGCTTACTGGTGACTTCACTCACACGCAGGAACACAACAATCCTCTAGCGAGTTGTTATTTGGCTGCGGTTTTCTGTGAGGTGGAGGTACTTCCCCAGACAGGCTGCTTCGTTGCGCCCTACCTCTCTTAAAATATCCAGACCAAGACAAACAGACATGTTCATGCACACAAATGTTTGCCATGTGTGGGAATCGAACCCACGAGCGTTGGTGTCAAAGTAACGTAACAGCGCGTTTCGCCACTGCGCCACCGAGCTTGTTTTTTTTCTTATCTTAACACTGACACTCTTTCAGACCAACTCTCTGGATTTACGTAACTAAGCCTTTGGCGAAACGGAAGTAACGTATGACTCTCTTTCAACCAAATACGAGTAACATTGGTAGTTAACATGCTGACGGTACCGGCCGAATATGACACTCATTACAGCTAGCGTGAGGACTTCTCTAAAATATGTCAAATGTGACACAAACATGTCTCTCAGCGATTCCCTTTACGGCACACTCCTTGTTTATTCTTCAAAACATGGACACCAATCGTAATTGCCATATTTTTCAAGTTAAAAAGACGGCGCTAGCTCAGTCGGAATACGTAACATACCAATATACCAGAGGGAGGCTTTGTACAAAAGTCGTCTGCGTGGGTACCTCTGTCTCACCTATTTCTACCGCCGAGCAGATATATTTATATAGCTGTGTTCCGGTTGAAGAGTGAGATATAGCAGAGAAGTTACTGGGTACTGTGACGAAATAGACTTAAGTCACAAGATTGGCAGCGCGCGAGTAACATCCCCGCGGGCATCAATATGGCTTGTAGGCCAATATAGTTGTATAAAAAAAACCTGTATCCCATTGGGGTAGGCAAAGACTATGAAAAGCCAGGTGCATCGATCCAAACATACCATAAAAACGTAGGTATACATAGAAAACATAGGTTTTCCCGCGGGACTACAGCATGGGGTTCTTCAAAGGCATGAAGAGGTTTGTAGAGGGTCGGCAACGCATGAGTGACACCCCTGGTGTTGCAAATGTGCGTAGGCTATGGTGACTATTTTCCATCAGGCAGACTGTATGTTTGTTTGGCACCTTAGTGGTATAAAAATCCCTCTATTGGTTCTTCAACATTCATCAATACTCGTCGATTTCGGGTTAATTTATATATCTATAACTTCACGCCAAATCCCTTGCGGGGTAGGCAGAGAGAACCGAGCGCCACGTGACTCGATCCTTACATACCTCGCTCGCTTTTTTAACATTCATTGCTCTTCTCATGCACGCTCGCCGGTTTAATTTGACCCTTTTTAAGCACATCACCTATGTTTCTTTATACAATGTCGGGAGACACATAAGCATACGGCCCACCTGATGTTAATGATGATAGATTTTTGTGCGCCTTACACGTATGATTATTATTTATTTTTGTTTTGCATGAGGCAACGGCTGGGAGTTCATCCTCATACACTGGCACCGCAATGGTCGCGCACTGTGCGGTTCACGAGAAGTTTTCTACCGAGACCTATTAAGTTGTGGAAAGAGCCTGCTGAGGTTTTCCCAAGAGACTACAGTAAGAGGTTCTTACAGGGTCCGCAACGCAAGAGTGACACTCTGGTGTTGCAAATGCCCATAGGCTACGGTAACTGTTTATCATCAGGCAGGCCGTACGCTTGTTTGCCACCTGAGTGGTATAAAAAAAATGAGAATTGCATGTAGGTTTGTAAATAACTAATGTTGGAGAAGTTACAGGTTCGACGAGCTCGGTGGATAAGTGTTTAGTAACACTTTGACACCAACAACCTCGGGTTCGATTCCCACAACATTTGTGTGCATGAACATGTCTGTTTGGCTTTATCTGGGTGTTTTTTAAGAGAGGTAGGCATCAAATCAGTCCGTCTGGGAAAGTATCTTAACCTCGCTGAAAAGCGCTGCCTAATTACAACTCTTTCGAAGGTTGTTGTGTTCCTTCGTGTGAGTGAGGTCAACAGTAAGCTCCTGAGGATGTTGATGATACTTGATGTATTGCAATCCAGACGAGCTCTTTGGTGCAGTGATGAAACGCGTTGTTACGCTACTTTGACACCTACGCTCGTGGCTTCGTTTCCCACACAGAACAAAAATTGTGTGCATGAACATGTCTGTTTGTCTCGGTCTGGGTATTTTCTATGTATAACTAGCTGTGCCCGCGACTTCGTCCGCGTGGAATATTATTTATTTATATTAATAAAAATAAATAAAATTTCTAAAATAAAAGTAGCCTAAGTTACTCCTTATTACATCAGCTATCTATCAGTGAAAGTCCCGTCAAAATCGGTCCAGCCGTTTCAGAGATTAGCTGGAACCAATAGACAGACAGACCGACAGACAAAAATTGTAAAAATATTCATTTTGGTATATGTACCGTGTATACATCCGTATGCATTTAGTAAAAAGCGGTTATTTCAATATAACAAACAGACACTCCAATTTTATTTATCTGTATAGATAAGTATGTATTTACAAAAAAAAATGTATTTACGTATGTTTATCAGTTGAGTAGTACCCATAACACAAGCTTCACTTACTTTGAGGCTAGATAGCGCTATAATTTGTCCGAAAAAAAAATTATTCGTAAGCTTCTGTAACCGCTTTACATCAAGTGGACTGTAAGCGTATATGACTCCCGATATTGAACGTAAATATAAAAGTTAAATTAATATTTTATTCTTCAACATTATTCTCTCTTGCACATATATCCTACTAGCTGCTGCCCGCGGCTCCGCCCGCGTGGAGTCAAATAACATAGCCTATGTGTTAATCCAGATCATAATCTATCTACGTGCCAAATTTCATTCAAATCCGTTCAGCCGTTTAAGTGTGAAACAACAAACATCCATACATACAAACTTTCACATTTATAATATTAGTAGGATTATCTACATTCATTATTTATGCTAATTTTGAATGAACAAACAAAGAAGTTATCGTCTTGCGAGAGAATCGAACCCACAACGTTCGATGTTAAAGCACATCACAACTGCCCCGGCTACCGCGATGAAAATTTCAAACTACAAGTGAAAATGCTTCTAAGATTGGTATTCCGTGCATTAAGCCATCTAAAACTTGATCTTCCCTCTTAATTGTCAAATATCAATTTGCGAAAGTTGAATGGAGCCACTGTTGTGACCGTATTGGCCTTAAGCACAAACCGCTGAACTTTCAGCATTACAGCGTTATGTAAAGCGATTAACAGAACTTTTTACAGAAGGCTACAGCTGTGGATTTGTAGAGATGTGAATACCACTTCCTTGGTTCGTACGGTAACTTCTGCAAACACAGAAGTGACACTGAGAATAATAAATTATAATTTGTTAATAACACTGTATTTCTAGCTTCGACATAAATACATTATAATACTTTTTTGACCCATTCACTCTGACATTCACATGCATACAAACATACACACCCATACACACTCTCTTTCTCTCTCACACATCATACTTATTCACATACATATCCAACTTCACACTACTTCCACACATTCAAACATACTCATATATTTAAATATAATTGATGACTTATTCACCGTACACTAGATATTGCTTGACAAATAGTATGCATTACAGTTATTAATGTCATAGTCAGGGGGTGAAGATCTGGTGTCTTGCAGCACAGGTTACAACCTATTTCAAACGAAAGTCGTCACATTTAGAATACATAATTTGTAATTCGTGTGAAGAAAAAAAAGAAATTTTGTTTTTTTTTTTGAATAATTAAACTTGCCAGTAAGCTCGGCTCTGTCGCCTATGCAGTTAGGAGAAACAGACATAGCAGGCATGAGGCTGATAACAGAGCTACTGTTAAACTCATTCAAAATGAAATTATCAAGACGGCTTAATGACAAGTTTTTTAAACTTTGATTTAGGGCGTTTGTCCTGGGCTCAACCATTGCGTTTGTCGGCTGATGCAGCTCAGCAACGTTAGGAAATATAAAGGTAATATTTTTACTTAGATTACGCATTCAGTCCCGCATTATATAAATTTATGTATTACAACATATTAGTATTAATACAATATACTCGTATTATGTCCGACAATATTCATCAATAACTTATGTCTTGTTTGATACATTGAAGCGAATATAAATTGAAATAATGTAACTTGCTACGCGTTTAAACTTTATATAATGAAGCTTTAAACAAAAGTTTAATATTTACGATCCACTTAACTAATTGGCGCAACGGAAATTCCCTATAGAGTGCATGTAATGCATAGCAATGTGTTGTACAAGGGCAGTAGGAGTAAAAGAAAGTCGTTTCATAGTTGGATATCTTGAATCAGTATCATAAGAATCTCAAAGATTAAGTTTCCACCAACTTGAAGAAAGAAGTTATTTCACCTTCCAAAAAAAGATCAGCCAAATAACAAATCTGTTTTTTTTTATTACATTCTTATAGTTAAGTAGGCCTGGGAGTCCTTCTGGGAAAGCTCTGGCGAACTTACCAGGTCAAGCTGTGAGAATTATTGTCAACACAAAGCTTGCAATCACAGCATTGAGCCCTAATTTGAAGGAGAGACTTTACTTCCCTTTGTATACGTCTAGTAATTGTGCAATGATTTTTAGTTTCATACCGTAGTCGTTAAAAATCAAAACTCTTTTCACATGGAGTTGAAAATAAAAACATGTAGGTACTAATGGCAGCCATTTCTTGGAGTTATAAAAAATGGAAGCGTGGAAAGTTATAGTTCTTTTGCGTAACAAAAAATATAAAACCAATAATTACATCCCTTTGTTAAACAAAACGATAATATAACAAATTATCAGTAAATATCATTGACCACCGTATGTAATTTAAAGGCACATATTATATGCAGTTTGATCTGGACCTACTACTTCGTGTGTTTGATTAGTTCATGAAAACTACTGTCGGCCGGTACATGCATGCCGCCGCTGCCATGGCTGCTCGGGTCGTCTCTGCCTCGGCTGGTCCGGTCGTCTCTGCCTCGGCTGCTCCGGTCGTCTCTGCCTCGGCTGCTCCGGTCGTCTCTGCCTCGGCTGCTCCGGTCGTCTCTGCCTCGGCTGCTGCGGTCTTCTCTGCGAGTGTTCGCCATCTGCAATGTGAACCGCATGTACCCGCCATCATCGCTGTCCTGGCTGCTCCGGTCGTCTCTGCCACACGTGTCTCTCTCCACGAGCCATCCTCAGGCGCTGTAGATGTTAGACGTTACAATAACATGCTACGAATGAACGTTAAACGAAACACGTGTCGCCAAGACGACCGGAAGCGGAAGCACACAAAGTAGTTCAGATCGAACTGCCTGTAAATTTGACTTTCGCAAAGTAACTCCTGAATCTATTAACTATATATTCATATAGAAATATATTGTCTGTAAAAAATATCTGTGATAGATTATAAATAATAAATAACTACCTTGAATATATTCCGAACAAGACTTGACAGACGTTTACCAACCAAATCCGTGGTGTAGATTTCATGCTCAGGGGTTTGATTCCCACACAGAATAAACATTTGAGTGCATTAATATGTCTTTGTACTGGCCTGTGGGCCGATTCTACTAAAAACTGCAACTGCACTGCAGCGCGGCGTGTGTCAAAATGCGTACATTTTGACGTTTCGGTATTCTGTTAAACGATCTGACAGCAGCGCCGTTGCAGGAATGTTGCAGTAAATGAATCGCTATTCTGTTAAAAAACCTGCACTGCAACTGCACGTTTCCTGCAATATAATCGTATTCTGATAAATTGTTTTGACATTTGTATACCGGTGACAGAAGTTTTGAAGGAGTTTACTTGCAGTTTTGTTAACGTTACTCTTGAGCAACTTTTGCGAAGTGAAATTAATATTCTGAAGCGGTGAATTATATTTGCTTTGTTTTGGGAGATGTTTGTGGATAAATATAATTAAGTAAAGCTTCTTTTCGCTTAGAAATACCTCCACTCCGGCAACCAAGATCAATAGTGAAACTATAGGAGTCAACATTAAATAAAAATTCAGTTTTATTAAATTGAAATATGGCAACATTTCAGGTTTTAAGTAGTTTACTTGCAGAATACGCACAGTTGCAGCGTAGTTGCAGTGCCGTTGCAGTGCAGCATACGCGCAGTTGCAGTGCAGGAAATTTTAGTAGAATACACTTATCGGCACTGCACTATTCCTGCACGACTAAAGTGACAGGCATAAACGTGCAGTTGCAGTTATTTAGCAGAATTGGCCCACTGGGTTGTTACATGTACGTCGTAAGTATGTATTTACAAAAAACTGTATTTACGTATGTTTATCAGTTGTCTAGTACTCCTCTCTGGACGGCCAATGAAGGCAAGCCAGAGCTGAGAGTCCTATCACTCCCTGGAGTACTCGGGTACCTGCGGTGTCGTTACACACCAACAGCTCGGCACAAGCTGTCCTGTAAGGTATTTTTGTTATTGTTATCATATATCTGTTATTTTGATGTAATGTTTAGCATTATTCCGCTAATTTCTGTTAAGAACAATTGGAAAACATTTGTGTGCATGAATATATCTGTCTCGCCCTGGGTATATTGTAGACAGGTAGAGCTACGAAGGAAGGAAAAGGAAATAACCTATAGAGAACCAATTAGCCTGATATTACGTAGTAACTCAATTCACCGCTACGGGTCGGGGGTAAAGTAGAATGCGCAAATCTTATTGGTTAGTTCGCAAATCAACATCGCAGCACTCATCGGCTTATTGGTTTCAATATTGTCCCATTGGTCGGCAGGCTCGAAACAGTCCCGAGCGCTGGGTGTCTTCATGCGCAGTCAAGTTATTGGTTTGTGGGTAGAGTGCATATAAGCAGCCTGTCTGGAGAAGATCCTCTACCGCAGCCAAGTAACCATTGTGAGTTTAGCATTAAGCTATTGACGAGTTGCTGTACTACGCGCTAACGATTCTTGTATTGCGAGAGTTAAGCTATCTACTTTACATCAGGTTACACGTGTTTGTTTGCCTCCCAACGTTGTAATAAAGATAGTATTAGCAGCTCTATGTTATATTTAGAATTAGACAATCGCATCGCCGGACGGTAAGCCATTAGGCTTTTAATTGAAAATAGCGTAAAAGCTGTAAATTGTGCGAGTGCAGCTGGGAGGGGGAGAGGGAGGGGAGGGGTGCATAGTCTCCGTTAGTCTGTCTGTGCCTAGCAATAACTTGTAGCGTCCGAACGAGTTTTGTATTGATTGAATCTCTCTACTCAAAAAGGGGGAAAGCATTTGTCTGATATCTGTAATGACATAGTTCTTGTGTTTCTGTGTGTCACGTCACAAGCAGCGATAGCCCAGTGGATAAGGAACCGACCTATTGAGCATGAGGTCCCCGCTTAGAAAACGGGCATGTGCCATTAAATTCGTATTTTCGGATTAATGTAGGTACATATTTGTAATTATCACTCGCTCGGCGGTGAAGGAAAACATCGGAAACCCACACGTCCAAGAAATTAAGAAATTATATCTCGAGAGAAGTGTGACCTAATAATTTAGGTCTGGTTTCCCCCCTGGGGTTGTTGAGGACTGACGACAGTCGCTCCATGTAACAATCAGTATCTGACCTAGGTAATCCTTAATTTGAGGTGGCGGACCGCGCCACTTCTAATGGATTACAAAAACGAAATAACGCTAATAAGAAGAAGTTAATGAGTCCCATCACCCACAAGTAGTTAGAGAGTCAACGTACTCATGTCCAACTCCTTCCGTTGAAAGCTTACAAAGGCCACGGCAATCGCTTTGCGATAGATATTTTTTGTTATGTTGTATCCTTGTAATGATGATGATGAATTTTTATCTCGAGAATCCTTGTGGAAAGCTTACCATAATGGTGGTTATTTGCTTTTATATATAAGTTTTGGAGGCTTACGAGCAGTGCAAGGAGAATCAAACACGCGTTGACACCCAAACCCTCTGCTAACACTCCAACTTCTAAGGACCTCAGTGTCATCTGCGTTAACAACCCTCCAGAGTGAGTTGTTGTTTGGCTGCAGTTTTCTGTGAGGTGGAGGTGCTCCACAAGTGTCATAGCGACGCGCTCTCTTTCACCAGAACCTCGTTAGTTAATTAACGGGCTGTGTCACGTGTAGGTAAGTCGTATTTGCTCTTAAGGTGATTAGCCACTTACCCTTTTTACTGCCCGAGAATATAAATTGTCTATGGTATAATTGAATACAAGTACTCTACATTTCTTAACGATAAAAAAGTAAATAAGCCATAAAGTTGTCCGAGAATCGATCGACACAAATGTAGTTAAAATGGCGGCCGACGATGGACGTTAAAAGAAATTATGTATATTAAATTCTCAACTGACTTTCTTATCAACATCGAAATGTATCGATAGAGCGTCGAACACATCTTGATCGTTGCATGCATTTTATATAATAGAACAGAAAACTTTATTTACTCAAATGTGAGTTTACAGGTGAAACTAATATAGCTTTAATTAAGAATAGTTACAATGGTATTGTGATAAGAAGTGCCTAATAGTTACAATAAGGTAGAGAAAATATTGACTCATTCAGGTAATTTAGGCCGTATACATTTAGACAAGCGTACAGATTTCCCGTGTGCTTGTTTCTGGCACAACTTTGAATAATTTAATCACGCCTAAATTATAATTATCAAGCACTTATTAATTTAATTTTGTTAAATTATCCTTTTTCAATTAAATTATCCTTGTCTACTCTGTAAATAACTTGCTTGAAATCGATACACAATTAAAGTTTTTGATCTATCTGATCAGGAACTTCAGTGGATTTCAATATAAACATATAATCTATGCATGGCTATGGAATGAGTTCTGTATATATTTTGCTAGGTTTATTAGAGCAAAACTTTTAATCCGACTTATTCAACTGAATTTTTTGGATGATGTTACGTAATTTACTTCATCAATTTAAAACTATTCTCTGCTCATTAAGTAGCACGACTACAGTTGAAATTGTAGGAAATAAAGAAAAAGATTAGAAAACCTACGACTCCCAAAATACTATCACTTTGCAGATATGGACACTGTATATGAACTAACAATTACCTATGCATATTGTCATTATGACTCACTTACCATAAATGAAGGAAGTAAGTATCTTAATAATCATCTTTCACATTAGTGTTACCATTAAGCTGTTATCTCTTGAGGAGATGCTGCATCAGCTACGAGGGTGGCGAACGCTCTAGCGATACTTTTTGTAATGCATAGGCTATAGTTACCGCTTCGTATCCAAGGGGAGAAAACGTTATCAATCTATGATGTGTTCATTGTAGGGATACATATCCATTTCGCTGACAAGTCCTTATTACACCGCCATTCTACTCAACTGCGGGGTATCTTTAGTCAAGTTGGATGACAAATTTTCAGTGATCGAAATAATCATAGCTTAGTTAACAAAAGTTATTTAATAGTCGTCGATGAAAACTATGAGCAGCATCAAAAAAGGTCAAGTATCAAGACTAGTTCGACTATCTACATGACACGTTAAATATCGCATGCGACTAACAATCTAATTACTACCCACGGGAATCGAACCCCGATCGGGCGGGCGATATGAGCCGATTAGACCACCGATTGACCCGGCTGACCGGTGGTTGAAACGACTTTTTGAGGGTACTTCCGAGTTGATGGCGAGATGTAGCTTCGAGGGGTAGATAGAGAATCGAATGACGTGTATATTATAAATATGTTAATAACGTTACTTCTCTTTTGAAGGTCCATTGAGTTACTGCATTAGCAGTGGGGGTGGCAACTCGCCAGTGATATTCGTTAAACTGCAAATGTTGGTATAATAGCTGTAATAAATATATTAAAAAGATAAAAATAAAAATTTATTTGCCATTGGGCCCTCACGTGCACTTAGACACGTTTCACATTTCTTAACATAATCTTAGTTCATTCTCTTGTTAATTTACTTTTTTCATCTTAAGAGAGGTAAGGCGCATCGATGCACGTCTTATAACGTACTTCCACCTCACAGAAAACCGCAGCCAAATAACAACTCCCTGGAGAATTGTCGTGTTCCCGCGTGTGAGTGAGATCACCAGTGAGCTCCTAAGGAATTGCAGCAGCGGTGACATCTCGCGAGTGATACTTAAAGTATTACGAGCTTTCATAGGTTACGGTAACCGCTTTCCATCAAGTGGGCCGTATGCTTATATGCCTATGTATGTGATATAAAAAAAGGACCTCAAGCTAACATCTAACGACAACAGGGGAAAGCTTAAGGTGCCAACCGACCATAATTAAATCCAACCATTGACACATCCAGAGATTGCTTGACATGCGTGTACGACAATAGTACGCACTAAGATGTTTTTATATACGTGGTACATGCTCTAGAATGGCAATACGAATGTAAGGTAATTGCCCAACTCGCATTCAGTTGGGCGCGCTCTCGCGTCGCGTCTATACGTACTTCGACACAAACCATAAATCTCTTAAGATATATATTCATCTCTTTCTAACGACAGGTATGCCTTATCATTTGTCTCTTTGTTTGAGCAAAGTGTCATAATAAATAACTATTCGTAGATATAGTACTACTAGCGCCATTTTAAAATATACTAATGTTGGTGTATAACGTATATACCTTTTGATGTATGTATGTATGTATATCTTCACGCCAAGTCCCTTGCGGGGTAGGCAGAGAGAACCGAGCGCCATAAGACGCGGTCCTTGCATACTTCACTCGCTTCTGTGACATTCATAGCTCTTTTCATGCACACTCGCCGGTTCCTGGGGCTTCTGACATCACCTTCTGATAAAACACGACCAATTTGGTCATGGTAGGTTAGTCTCGGCCTTCCTCGGCTCCTACATCCTTCCACTTTTGCATTGTATATCTGTTTCGTCATTCTTTCGTCCCGCATTCTTTCTACATGTCCGAACCAACGGAGCATGCCCTTTCTTATCTTAACACCGACACTCTCTTTTAGACCAACTCTTTCTCTCACGTCTTTATTACGAACCTTTTGATATGTCTCTGAGTACGCACGAAGAAGTTTCCAGCTGATATTTTGTATTTCCAATTCTTACACCCTACATAGATATCGATCAAGAGTATTTGACCATCTGCCGGGGGGCTCATTAAGCCCCCTTCTGATAAGACGAGACGCTCGAGCGGTTCAGGGACCCCCTAAAATCAATTAACTTGGAAATTACATAGATTGTTGGCAAGATTTTCGATATGTTTTTAAAACAACGACTCAAGGCCTACCTGATGAAATGTGGACACCGTAGCCTATGAACGCATGCAATATATGCGTGTTACCACCCCTGCTGCTAACACATCAATTCTTTGGAAACATACTGATAACTTTACATACTCGCAACAACACAACAACCCTGCAGGAAGTTGCTATTCACATAGGTTTTCATTGCGGTCAATTCTTCCCCAGACGAGTTACTTTGATGCGTCATATCTTTCTTAAAATCACCCAGACCAAGACAAATATACATGTTCGTGCACACAAATGTCTGTCCTGTGTGGGAATCGAACTCACGCTAGTGTCAGCGTGGTCATTCTAACCACTACGCCACTAAGCTCATCATCGGTTACTTCTACAATTTCCTTATTCCCTTTGATACACAATGATTGGCACAAAAATATCATAAAAGAATTATAGCTAATTGACATCAGCGTCTACATACCTAGAATGGTACATCAATCGAACCCTGAACCCAAATAATGGGTATTTGACTTTTGTGTCATCAATTCACCTCACCCGCTCCGTTCAAATGCCTCCTAAAAGGACTTCCTCAACACAACCGCAGACTTTTCCACATCAGCGTCTAATTACATTCATATTGGTGACCACCTCGGCAGGTGTACAGCCAACCATAACGGGCATCAGTCAACCAGAACCTCAAATGAAAATCAACTCCCTTCTAACAGGTATAGAGTCTTAAATTCGTCACTTCGCTCCGTCAAGGATACAGAAATCTTCGATCGATGAATGGTTTCTACCATTACTGGCTTAAAGTCGATTCTCGTTTGGATATTTTCGTTTTTCGGTAGAACAATGACAGATCTCTACTGTGGAGGTCAATAGCATGTGAGCGAATTCTTAATTACTGCCCGTGTTTAGTGGTCGAACGCTCAGTAATAGTTGGGGTTCGAATTTGATGAACAGTAACTTTTTAATTAGATGTGTGACTCAGGAAGGAAGTTTCAAACGCTTTAGTCAGTTCATCATGATAATTTATGTTTGATAGCGGTTTGTATTTGTTTCGCGTTAAGCTTTTATAGGTTATATTATTTATGGTACTGGTCCCAACGCAGGTTAATGGTAAGAAGAAGCATGTACCGTTGGTTCGGACATGTAGAAAGAACGCAGGAGGGGAAATTACGAATCAGATATACAACGCGAATGTAGAAAGATGTAGGAACCGAGGAAGACCAGGACTATGATAGCTATCATGACCAAACTGATCGTGTTGTATCAGAAGATGATGTCAGGAGTTTTAGAAACCGGTGAGCGTGGATGAGAAGAGCGATGAATGCTGAAGAATCTTTAAGGATCAAGTCACGTGACACTCGGTTCTCTCTGCCCGCCCCGCAAGGAATTAGACGTGAAGTTATAGATATATTAAGAAGAGACTATACTTCATGATATATTCTATAGATTATACATGGTTTTCTTCTTCTTTCTAGCGTTATCGTCTCCTAATCTATAGGGATTGGTGAGGAATAATGAGTTTGAATGACCAGATTTTAATGTACACTTGCCGCCAGTATTTTATTTGGTTTATCAAGTTCCCTGCAGTCTTCTCCCCAACGTTACTCGTAATCCATTAGGATTGGTGGCGTCCGCTACCTATGCCTAAGGATTTTGGTAAAGATCTTGGCATGTTGTTGGCGTGAGATCTCCATAACGCAAACCAGATATTTCTTAGGTTAAGTTACACGTTTTTCGAATTACAATTTCTTGGACGAACGAGTTTCCTCATGTTGATGATGTTCTCCTTCACTGAACAAATGATAATTGAAAATAGTTAATAGATTCAGGCGTTATTTTGCGAAAGTCAAATTTACATGCAATTTGATCTAACCTGCTTTGTGTGCTTCCGCCACCAATTAGTTCATGGCACCCATCCACTACTGTTAGTGCGTGCTACATGCCGACGCTGCCATGGCTGCTCCGGTAGTCTCTCTGCCTCAGCTGCTGCGGTCGTCCGCCATCTGGAACAGAATCCGCATGCCCCCACCACCACCGTCGCTGCCACGACTGGCCTGGTCGTCGCTGCGACACGTGTTTCGCCTCTCCACGAGACATCATCAGGCGTTGTAGACGTTAGTCGTAAGAATAACATGCTACAAGTGACAAATCCATCGCAGTGCCGTCCCTTATATTGAATTGAGGGTGGGGGTGGATGGTGTGAGCGGAAAGATATTTAATAGTGGGAAGGCCGCATGAACTAATTGGTGGCGGAAGCACACAAAGCAGGTTAGATCAAATTGCATATAATTGAAAATAGTAAATCAGACACAGAACGCAAATTTAGTGGTACATGCTCACGCGTCAATTCAATGCAGCGACCAGTTTGGACGAGCTCGGTTGCTCAGTCGTGAAAGACGCGACTTTGACACCAACGCTCGTGGGTTCGATTCCCACACAAGACAAACATTTGTGTGCATGAACATGTCTGTTTGTCTTGGTATGGATGTTTAAAGAGAGGTTGGGCGCATCAAAGCAGCCCGTCTGTGGAAGTACCTCCACCTCACAGAAAACCGCAGCGAAATAACAACTCACTAGAGGGTTGTTGTGTTCCTGTGCGTGAGTGTGGTCACCAGTAAGCCCCTAAGGAGTTGCTATGTAAGCAGCAGAGGAGGCATCGCGCGAGTGATACTCAATATATTACACGCGTTAATAGGCTACGGTAACTGCTTTACATCAGGTGGGCCGTATGCTTGTATGCCTCCAGACGTTGTATAAAAAAAAGTTGGACAGGTGAATTCTCGTCATCCATTAGGCCATCATTGATGGGGTTTTTTTTTACTATTTAAAGCAGGAATTTGTTTGAACACGCTAAATTCGGGAACGACCAGATTTGAAAAACTCTTCTTGCATTTGAAAGCCCAATTCTTGAAAAAGGTTATAAGCTATTAATCATCACCATACATGGAGCGAAAGATAAATCAAAACTACGCAAATTAATAAGATACGACACTGGGAACGTAAGGCGGGCACTTAGCCCGTGAGGGTCTAATGGCAACTAAATATTTTTTATCTTTATCTTTACCAATGGAAAACAAGCGTGATTGTATGTATGCATGTACTATTGTCGTACTTCTATAAATTAATAAATTTCCTCCTTCCAAGTCGCGGGCTGCAGCCAGTGCATACATGGAGCCGAAATGGCTGCGAACTATGCGGCGTCCTAAATATATAGGTATATTTCCGTCAACTACTACATTGGATAGCTTCTGCTACTATTCCTGACGCGTTATTGGGAGTGAGTAAGGCTAATTTGGGCTGATCTAGGATCGGTAAAGCGCAAATGATTCCTAGTTGTTTGTGTAATCCGTAGGTTACCATTAAAATGGAAGAGATTGATGGCGAGCTAGGTGGCGCAGTGGTGACTTCCCTGTTAATTTACTTTGACACCAACGCTCGTAGGTTCGATTCCCACACAGGACAAACGTTTGTGTTCATGAACATGTCTGTTTGTCTTGGTATTTCCACCTAACTAACCTGCAAATAACAACTCCCTTGAGGGTTGTTGTGTTCCTGCGTGTGAGTGAGGTCACCAGTAAGCTCCTAAGGAGTTGGAGGTGGAAGAGCTGTGTAAGCAGCAGAGGAGCATCGCGTGAGTGATACTTAATGTATTAGAAGCGTTCATAGGCTAATAAAACGGTTACCGGTTTTACATCTGGTGGGCCGTATGTATTGTATGACTTCCGACGTTATATAAAAAAAAAAGTTATTAGTATGTTAAGGCTCGCCGCAAGGCTGATTGTTTGGTCCATGACTCTTTCTTATTTATATAAATGTTTTTTGTGATACGGTACTAGTCTCGGATACGAGTACCTACATGATTTGTAGATGGCAAAACTATTGTAGAAAATTAATATATATTTATTCAATCCAAAGGTTGTATCCATCGATCACCAATATTACCGCCGAAGCGATTGAAATTAAATAACATAAAAGTTTTAACCGTGAGGATGGATATAGTCTGTCGCCGGGCGTGGCAGCCAGTGATAGGAAAATTAAAATCTCGTCATTTTGTCGTCGAATACACCCGTGGACATTATTAGTGTCGTTTGTAGTGACTATTACAAATACAAAGACCAAGAGAGGGTAGTTGAAGAAAACACTTCCGAGCGCAGCCGGCGACGCCGCGCACCGCCATCCAGTCCGCCCGTGGTGGCCACGCCTGATGCAACTCGCCCGAAACGTCGGGAAATACAAAAGTAATATTTTTACCTAAATTACGCGTTAAGTCCCTCATTATATAAATTTATTGTTAAGGAAAATTCAAACGCTTTAGTCAGTTTAGTTAATTAGTACTGAATTTTAGTCTCTATAAATGTTACACCTCTTAGGAACTTTAAAAAAAATCATTTAAAAGGTTTTCAAAAGGAAGTTATTTTTGAAGAAACTGGACGTGGAAGTAGAATCTTTCCGTTCTAATTGGAAATTATTTCTCATTAGATATTCACTACTTCGTTATCAAGTATGTATCATTTTATTAATAACAATAATTTACTCGAAAGCTTAGTATATGTACACACAATAAAAGAAAAAAGAAAACAGTTCCTCTCCAGTTTTACTTAATCCTGACATTAAGCAGGTTACTTTAAACAAACTTGTTAATTCTACTCCTACTGATGCCGAGAGATCACCGTTTGATCTTGAATTAATCACGGTGGATGAAGTGGTGAAGATTGTTCGCTGCATTAGATCCAGAGCAGTGGGAGAGGACCAAATTTGCCTTTCCATGATTACACCTGTAGTTGTTGTACTAGCTCCTCTTCTTGCTCATATTTTAAACTGTTCTCTTACTACAGGTGTTTTTCCTTCTGCCTGGAAACTTGGCCACGTTATTCCTCTTCCGAAGAAACGTAATCCAGACTCCTTCTCTGATTATCGCCCGATTTCCATCCTCCCTGTTCTTTCCAAAATTCTTGAACACCATGTCCATCAACGCCTTACTCGCTTTCTCGCTGAACATAATATCCTTAGTCAACAACAGTCTGGTTTTCGTAGCGGTCATAGTACGACATCGGCCCTTGTCAAAATTACTGACGATATCCGGCTCAATATTGATAATAAAAAAGTAACTGTCCTTGTGCTACTAGATTTCACTAGTGCCTTCAATACTATTGATCTGGATATTCTGTTAGGAGTCCTACATTCTATCAATATATCGTCCACGGCATCAGCATGGTTTCATTCCTACCTTGTGGGTCGCCGGCAATTAGTAAAAATGGGAGATCGCCGATCTGTCTGGTGTGATTTGATTGCTGGCGTCCCACAAGGCGGTGTATTGTCACCTGTTCTCTTTTCGCTGTTTATTAATAGCATTGTTTCTTCTCTCTCTTCTTCTTATCATTTATATGCTGATGATTTACAAATTTATACAGCTGCCCCATTTCCTGATATCTCTTTAGCTGTGCACGCTATCAATGACGATCTTGCTATTATTGCTGATTGGTCCCATAACTTCGGGCTTAAAGTCAATGCAGCCAAGTCACAAGCAATAATTATAGGCAGCCCACATTTTATTTCTAAACTGCAGGGTACGGTTCTTCCTAACATTCAGTTTAATGGTGAAATAATTCCTTTTTCTTCAACTGTCTCTGATTTGGGAATTATTATTGACCAAACTCTGTCGTGGGCCCCGCATATTAATGAAGTCAGCCGTAGGATTTTCGCATCTCTCCACTCACTCCGACGACTGCAATTTTTTCTACCGTTCGAAACTAAGATCTTGTTGGCTAATTCCCTTCTCCTTCCTTTGCTAGATTATGGTGATGTCGCTTATCTGGACCCTTCCGAAGAACTGTTGGATAAGTTGGAAAGATTACAGAACCTTTGTATTCGCTTCGTCTTTGGACTGCGCAAATATGATCACGTTTCGGAGTGCCGCAAACGTCTCAATTGGTTAACGATCAGAGACCGTAGGAAGATGCACATTCTCAGCTTACTTTATAATGTTTTATTCAATCCATCTGCACCTTCCTACCTAAAAGAGACAATTCATCTCCGTGATGTGGACAATCGGTTGCGCTCCTGTGGTACCCTTGTTCTCGATATTCCGAGTCAGAATACCAATTCATACACACAGTCTTTTTCTGTAAAATCTGTTAGACTATGGAATGCACTTCCTCTAGAGGTTAGACTGGCTCCCTCCATAGATTCCTTTAAACTCAGAGTCAAAAACATTTTAATTGGTGAATTATGAGCATTTTTGGATGCACACTCTATACCTATGTCATGTTTGTTTGTTTTTTGCTTTTGTATTTAATGTTTGTATATATTCCTAATTCTTTTTTTTTTTTTTTTCATCTTTGTTTATTGTATTGTTTATGTATAACTTCGTAATAAGTATTAGGTAAAGTTGCTGTACGTTAGTTTTATGAAATTTGTGATAATGTTGTAGACAATTAGTGTATGTTTGTTCTCTCGCCTATTTACGTTATTCTATCAATAGTTCTGGGTTGGCTGGAAGAGATCCCTTTTAGGGATAAGTCCGCCTTTGTAACATAAAATTAATTTCATTGTAATATGTATATCTTTAAATTGATTGTACAATAAAGATATTACAACAACAACAACAACAACAGATAGAGAAGACAAAAGGAAGGAAGAAGAAGTAATATAGCTGAACTGAACCTAAGCCTAAGGATTTGGAGGAGATACTGATTTTGACATGGAGCGACTACTGTCAGACCTCCACAACCCGGAGAGAAACACCAGACCTTTGTTAGGTACAATCTATTGGACGTGCTTGTTTCCTCACGATCTTATCCTTCACTACCGAGTAAGTTATAATTACAATATGGTACATACCCACGCCCGGATTCGAACAGAGACTGTATGTTAATGCACTGCTTCTTTATCCACGAGCCATAACCGCCCTTCATCTTTATCACTAGTTAAAAAATGATTATTTGTTGAAATTCTATCCTCAAATGATTTTATTAGATGGAGGGTAAGTGGACGGTTGAGTTAACTTCCAGGCAGTCGAAATCTAAGCCAGAAGACGCAGCTCGCTGTACACAATCTCAACGATAACTTATAGAAGTTAAAGCTGTGAACGTAGAATAAATGCGGTCGAGATGCGAGCATTGCGCAAAATTTGTGGCGTGACGCTTCCTGACCACGTTCGCAATGACGATGTTGAGTTGAGAGATAGAGAGTTGACATGAAAGTTTCGGTGTTAAGAAAAATAATAAGAAAAGGCATGCTCCGTTGGTCCGAACCCGTAAAAAGAATGCATGTTGAATGATTGACGACAGACATGGAAGGGCCCAGGAGCCGAGACAGCAAAAACATTTTAGTTACATCTTTAAGTAGTCTAATGTCAGAGTCAGAGTGGTTGCCAAGACAAAACACACGACCCCAAACTCAATAGGGATGAGTGGTTTATTGCAGAGTTCCTTTGACCACCTTCTGGCTCCATCTTCAGGCCTTGAATATCATGTTGCACCAGAGTGCTTGCCAAGACAAACCAAACGAGCCCAAACACGACGGGTCTATCTTGTTTAGTTCAGAAATTCCTATGGCCACCTACCGTCTCCATCTTTAGACCATGAATATCGTGTTCATGTTTGCTAAAACTAAACAAATGAGCCCAAATCCGTTTCCGTAGCCTGTAAACGCTCGCAATATATTAAATATTAATCGCGCGATACCACCTTTGCTACCAGCACAGTAACTCCTTAGGAGGAAGTTCTTGAATTCCTGTGACCTCCACCAACAGTGACCTCATTCACAGAAATTCAAGAACCCTCCAGGGAGTTGTTATTTGGCCGCGGTTTTCTGTGAGACTGCTTTGATGCGCCCTACCATTCTTTTAATAATAAATATAATAAATATTATCGGACAAATTACACAGCGCCATCTAGCCCCAAAGTAAGCAAAGCTTGTGTTATGGGTACTAGACAACTGATAAACATACGTAAATACATTTTTTTTTTTTTGTAAATACATACTTATTATACATAGAAAATACCCAGACCAAGACAAACAGACATGTTCATGCACACAAATGTTTGCCTTGTGTGGGAATCGAACCCACGAGCGTTGGTGTCAAAGTAGCGTAACAGCGCGTTTCACCACTGCGCCACCGAGCTCGTCGTCGTTTTACATGTATACTAAATTTGTTTCCAATCAAACGTCAGAAAGGGGTTCTAATATTTTAGATTCCAAGATTTGACCCACACGCTTATAATAAAACGAACGGGGCTAGTTTCGTTTCTGGAGAAAGATATAGGTTACTCATCATCTTGACAAACGGTTCCCCGTGTGGGCAAAACCGCGGGAACAGTTAATATGACGTCATTCCTTTGTCTACAAACCACAACACACCATTGGAAAGTCGTTATTCCTTCATTAACAACAAATCGATAGTATCAATAGTCGGCTGGCAATTAACAGCCTTCCAGACGCCACATGTCACTCTAAACAAAAGCTATACATGGGAAACTAATTACTATAATACGTGCGAGCAGGACAAAACACAAACTTTCCATACGTGCGAAAGAGTAAACTCGTTGAAGATCGGAAGCAGATTGGTACGCACCACTGCGCGTGCGCCGAATATGTTGTTTTTTACTAATTAAAAATGCAGGCGTTTTGATAAATGGTAACTCGACCGATTTATTTTACATTTTGAGGTTATGCGTAAGCACACGGGGTTGAATGTTTTAAGTTAATTAAACAGGGGTTCGTTTGATTTAGGATTGTCTTCTTAATTTAAATGTCTATATACAAAATTATAATAATAAAAAAACCGACTATAATGATAGTTTTGTCAGATTTAGACGGCAACAAATTATTGAATCGGCTACACGACGACAGATCATTGGTGGAAATGATAAGGCTACGCAATCTGTCTTCGGCACAGCATTGAAAAGCTTCGATGGTCATCTTCACCAGCTCTATTTAACTAAAACTGATACTTCTGAATGCGAATTCCCGATATATTTTTTTTTCCTATAAATACCGAAAATAAGAAGAGGCATGCTCCGTTGGTTCGGACATGTAGAAAGAATGCAAGATGAAAGAATGTCGAAGCAGATATACACTGCAAAAGTGGAAGGATGTAGACTTACCTACCATGACCAAATTGGTCGTGTTCTATCAGAAGGTGATGTCAGGAGCCCTAGAAATCGGCGAGCGTGCATGAGAAGAGCAATGAATGTTAAAGAAGCGAGAGAGATATGTAAGGATCGAGTCACGTGGCGCTCGGTTCTCTCTGCCTACCCCGCAAGGGATTTGGCGTGAAGTTATAGTAGTAGTAAATACCGAAATCGTTATATGTGTGCCTATGATATTTGAGGAGTTTCCTCAAATCTTCATGAACCCCACTATCAGAACTGAATTTTATGATATGAAAAAAATGGAACCAATCCGGAAGTCTCTTTGAAATAAAAAGAAGTTATTTTCTAATCGGTTCATAAATGACGGAGTTATGAAGTAACAAATATAAAAAAAAAATACAGCCGAATTGAGAACCTCCTTTTTTGGAGTCGGTAAAAAAGAAGACAAACAGAATCCTTCTATGTTCAATAGACACCATATCATTGAAGTTTGGAACGCCTCATCGGTATCTTTCGAGCTAAATTAACCTCATCTGGCCATCAGAGCAAGGATAGCCTCGTAAGTAACGAAACAACCTATCAACCGGCCGGCCCCAGGTTTGAATCCTGATGTATATACCACTAAATTTAGGTTTCTATGTATGCACTTACATACTCGTAATGATCATTCGTTTGACGATGAAAGAAAACATTCTTGGGAAACCCGCAAATAATTATAATTCTAAAGATCTGGTCTGCTCTCAAGGTTGTGGATAACTGACGGCATTCGCTTCATGTCAAAATTAGTAATTTCACCTTAGGCTTAGGTAGCGGTCCCCTTCAATTTACCCGTGAATCCCCCCCCGACCCGAAACGGAGTAATGCCAGGAACTAGAACCCCATTTGGCCTTGATGGTTCTGCCAATATCTGTCTTATTAACACAAGGTGGTGGTGAATGTTTTTAGAATCATCAATTCAAATGAATTTAAGAGAGAGAGGTAGGGCGCGTCAAAGCAGCCCGTCTGGGGAAGTACCTCCACCTCACAGAAAACCACAGCCAAATAACAACTCCCTAAAGGTTGTTGAGTTCCTGCGTGTGAGTGAGGTCACCAGTAAGCTCCCAAGGAGTTGCTGTGTAAGCAGCAAAGGAGGCCTCGCACGTGATACTTAATATATCGCAAGCATTAATAGGTTACGGTACCCGCTTTACATCAGGTGGGCATGGGTACGGCTCCCGATGTACTATAAAAAAAATATTAAATGATTCTTTAGAATTCCTGGCATTAACTTCAGTATCATTTGTTCATCTCGGAAGTTTCTTTGATATTAAAATTTTCTTAATAAGAGAGAGAGAAATACCATTTTGTACATTTTGCAGATTCCTGTCTGTATCGGTCAGTTTTTGTCATGATGGCATAAATTTTTGCCATCCATCCGATAGAGTCCACTGTTTAAATCCACGTATGGAGCATTGGATACTATTATTTCCTGCTCAATCCACGTGTGAATTTGTACACCTGAAAGTTTTGTTAAAATATTGAACATAAATTTTGTGAAAAGAAAAGATTTGTCAAAATTTTTTGCACCAGATTTTTTTAAAAGCTATTAATTTGTTAAATATGTCAATATAAATTTTGTATAGGTTATTTTTTGACGATAATCAAAATATGCCATAAAGCACGAAGATAATTCTTCGAATACCTATGGTTTTCGATTCTGGGATATGGTCATACAGCAAATTATTAGTTAAATAAACTACCCATCACCAACACACACTTGATTCATTTCCCGACTATGCCAATATAAAAATAAAAATTGCAACCATAAATCCTTGATAGTAAATCACAATCATGCAAATCAGCTCTTGAATCCATACAAACCCCATACAAACGCCATCCAAATTCAAATCAAAACCATAAAATCGTTCTTGACAATGCCTAAAATGTATACGCAAAATAAGCTAAAATTCCGAGTGCTCACGCTACGATAGGTTTAGCGCCCTTTAATGAGCTATTGAAAAATGATAGTAAAAATAATTCGCTTTGGCAAAATTATCATAATGCATTTTAGGGTTTTATCTAGTTCCCATGAAATCTATAATCAAAATTGAAGTTTATAAGCATATAAATTAAATTCAAAGTGCAATGACAAATAATGCACAAAAAAAATTGGAACATACGTAGTCTTCAACTTAAAAAAATACGACCCAAAGTATTTTGAAACTTATGACCACAAGCATAAGATTCTAAATGCATGGCGTCCAGGATTATATGTAAATTTTTGTTAACCCTTAAATGGCGTATGCAAATCTGGTATTGTTGATCTGGAAGATGCGTTGAGGGTCGATACGTTGACAGATGCAAGGAAATGTGGGACGGATTGTGTTACAAGGTACTGTTTGGTACGTGACGAATTGTGTGGGACATTTTATCCTGTCTTTCGTTACAAGGATGTTAGGGACCGTTTCGGCTGCTTCTATTGCTAGGATGACCTGGATGTACTGGAATGGCTTCGTTTTGGGTGTCACTCTAATTGTACGCGTAAGTAAAGCAACGTCAGCAAGCTTTATATGGATGGGTTGGATGGAGATCTGGGTATGCCAGAGAGAGCATAAAAGTAGGATAAACACAGTCGAAATACGAGCGTTGCGCATGATCTTGTATACTGCGTTCGTAATGACAATGTAAGAAAGAGAGTTGGTCTGAGAGAGTGTCGGTGTTAAAATAAGAAGAGGCATGCTCCGTTGGTTCAGACATGTGGAAAGAATGCAGGAAGAAAGAATCACAAAACTCGAAACGAGTAAGTTTTTTTTTTTTTTATACCACTAAGGTGGCAATCAAGCATACGGCCTGCCTGATGTTAAACAGTCACCGTAGCCTATGGACATTTGCAACACCAGGGGCGTCACTCATGCGTTGCCGACCCTCTAAAAACCTCTTCACGCATTTCTTGAAGAACTCCATGCTGTAGTTCCTTGGAAAAACCTCGGCTGGGAGCTCATTCCACAGCTTGAGTGTTCTCGGAAGAAAACTTCTCTGGAACCGCACAGTACGCGACCATAGCGGTTCAAGCGTGTGAGGGTGAACTCCCCGCCGTCGGTAAGTAAGTACATGTTGACATGTTAAGTTGGTTGTTTAGTTTGGGTTTATGAACGCTAAGTAATACTCGCGCGAAGCCACGTCTGCTGCTAACACAGCAACCGCTTAGGAGCCCACTGATGACATCACTCACACGCAGGAACACAACAACCCTCTAGGGAGTTGTTATTTGGCTGCGGTTTTCTATGAGGCGGAGGGTGCATCAAAGCAGCTACCTCTCTTAAAAACACCCAGGCCAAAACAAACAGACATATTCATGCACACAAATGTTTATCCTTTGTGCGAGTCGAACCCACGAGCGTTGGTGTCAAAGTCGCGTCATTCGCCACTGTGCTACCGACCTCGTCTAATCAGGTGGGCCGTATGAAGTTGTAGGTAAAAAAAATGTGTATAATAATTCACTCGTTAGTTGTTCAAGTACGGCCGTACAAACAGAAGTCATAATTACCATAATAACTTCATTTCTCCATCTAAATCAATTTCTTGCGACTTTCTCCCGCAAGAACTGCCGGCAGACTAATAACAAATCGATAGATTCGTACAAAAACATGTGGGGTTATTATGTATAATTCCCGAGCAATCGGTATTGCTTTGATTAGTCCATATCTCAATTAGTACCGAACGATTTTTTTATTTCTTTTCGCAATAATTTAACATACAGTGAACAGTTGTGGTAAAAAAACATAGAAATACGGTGACATTGTTTATATAACATAGGGAGGCAATGGCACCAGCATAGTAATTGGTTATGAACGCCTGCAATAGCGTATATGAAATATTACTCGCGCGTTGCCACCCCTGCAATGGACACAGCAACTCATTAGGAACTTACTGGCAACCTCACTCGCTCGTAAGAGCGTAATTGGAGTTGCTATTTGGCTGCAATTTTCTGTGAAGTAAAAGTCAATCTGCTTTGATGTGCCCCGCCTCTCTTGAAAACACCCAGAGCAAAACAAAGAGGTAGGGCGCATCAAAGCAGCCCGCCCGGGGAAGTACCTCCTCTTCGTAGGAAAGCACAGACAAAACAACTCCGTAAGGGATCGTCGTGTTCCTGCGTTTGAGCGAGGTTTCCAGCTCCTAAGGAGTTGTTATCAGCAGAGGTGGCGCGAGTGATACTTAATGTATTGCAAGCGTTTTCCTTCTGGCTACGGAACCGCTTGACATTAGACAAGCCGTATGTTTGTATGTCCGCTGTGGTATAAAAAAAAACATGTTCACGCAAATATTTGTCCTGTGTCGAAGTCGAACCCACTTGCCTCAGCATTAAAGTAGTCATCGCTAATCACTTCGCTACCAGAAATAACTAAAATATCGGCTTGTCAAAATAACTCTAAGCGAGTGTCGGTAGTTATGAACTGGCAGCAAGATTGTGGTGATTCTCATGCAAGTTATGGACAGTGATAGTCCAGAACAGGCTAACTGATTCATATCCTGACATGTACCACTAAATTTATATTTTCGGGTTTATGTACTTCCGCCACATCAACCTTACTCATCCCACTGCAGGAAACGGGTCTCCTTTCAACCGAAAGGGTTTAGAGCTCCACCACGCTGCTCAAATGCGGATTGGCGAAGGCCAGTGTTTTCAAGCCGCCCGAGGGCCACTGACTTAGCTTAACGACTGTCATCTATCGACAACAGCCGGGGCCCTCCGAAGCACGGAGAACCTCGAGATAGATAAACCCATAGACAGGCTGCGGTCGACGTTGCTTAACCTGCGTGTTTGGTTAGAATGACACACGCAACGACACCATGGAGCTCTTCTATTTATGTACTTACATTTTTGTAATTATCACTTGCTCGATGAAGGAAAACATCGTGAGGAGACCCGCACGTATAAAAAAAAATCGGTCAAGTGCGAGTCGGACTCGCGCACTAAGGGTTCCGTACCACTATCTATAAAAACGGCAAAAAAAATCACGTTTGTTGTATGGGAGCCCCCCTTAAATATTTGTTTTATTGTAATTTAATTATTTATTCTCAAAGTGAATATATAACTAAATATTTTGTGAATATTTCAAGCGTCTACCTGTTGCCGTTATCAATATCCAGCAAAAACAAGCAAAAAAATCACATTTGTTGTATGGGAGCCCCCTTAAATATTTATGTTATTCTATTTATTAGTATTTGTTGTTATAGCGGCAACAGAAATACATCAACTGTGAAAATTCCAACTGTCTAACTATCACGGTTCGTGAGATACAGCCTGGTGACAGACGGACGGACGGACAGCGAAGTCTCAGTAATAGGGTTCCGTTTTACCCTTCGGGTACGGAACCCTAATATAATTCGAAAGACGTGTGACCTGACATAAGAAAGGTATGGTTCTCCCTCTGGGTGGTGGAGGTCAGACTGCAGTCGCTCCATGTCAAAATGAGTATCTTCGCCAAGATCTTAGGCTTAGGTAGCGGACCCCGCCAATCCTAATGGATAAGGAAACGGTATTTCATTTTATTTATTTATTTGCTTTTCCATGTTGGAACAAGATGGTGATTATACAAATAGTTTCAAACATGAACCCTGTACAGGGCACACCATACAGAACTTACTATAATAGATTACAAAATTAAATTACAACGTTAATTACAATAAAAATAAAAATTCATTACATTAAACATTTTTAAATTCAATTATCTACAACTATAGCGCATAAATGTCATTTAGATCATCAAGGAATTCGTCAAGAAAAATAATGATATTTTGAAATTAATTGTCTTTAGAAAATTAGAATTATTTATTATTATATATTTATTCATTTAAAAACATAAATAATATTTTATCTATGTAATTTCATTTTTATATAACGGTAAGTAGAAGATACGGACTTGTCAAAGTAGGTATTGCCGATCGATTGAGCACGTTATGTAATCACCCCGCTGATGCAAATATAATCGAGAAATTATTCAATAATTATCAAAGGCAATTTGCTTTCCTCCATTTTACTTGGTTATGTAGATGTGATTCTTTACCCGACTGGTAAGGAGGTAAAAAATATAATTGTCATCCTGACAATTCACAGGCGCTCGGTTGACGAGCTCGGTGGCACAATCGTGAATGAATGCTCGTGGGTTCGATTCCCGCACAAGACAAACATTTGTGTGTACGAACATGTCTGTTTGTCTTGGTCTGGGTGATTAAAGAGAAGTAGGGCACATCAAAACGGCACGTCTGTGGAAGTACCTCCACCTCACGGAAAACCGCAACCAAATAACTTCTCCCTAGAACAACAGGCACAACAACCCGTTGTGTTCCTGCGTGTGACCGAGGTCACCAGTAAGCTCCTAAGGAGTTGCTCTGTTAGCAGTAGAAGAGGCATCGCGCGAGTGATATTTAATGTATCGTAGCATTCATAGGCTACGGCAACCGCTTTACATCAGGTGGGTCGTATGCTTGTATGACTCCCGACGTTGTATAAAAAAAAACTCGCCAGTTCCCAGGAGTCCTCACATCACCTGATAATCATCCTCACATCATCCCTCGGCTCCTATATCCATCTACTTCCGCATCATCTATTTGTTTCGCTATTCTTACATCTTGTATTCCTTCTACAGGTAGAGAGGTAGGGCGCATCAAAGCAGCCCGTCTGTGGAAGTACCTCCACTTCACAGAAAACCACAGCCAAATAACAACTCCCTAGAGGGGTGTGTTCCTGCGTGTGACTGAGGTCAGCAGTAAGTTCCCAAGGAGTTGCTGTATAAGCAGCAGAGGAGGTATCGCGCGAGTGATACTTAATATATCGCAAGCGTTAATAGGCTACGGAACCCGCTTTACATCAGGTGGGCCGTTCGCTTGTATGCCTCCCGAAATAGTATAAAAATAAAAGTACGAACCAATGCATGCCTTTTCTTGAGATATATATAGAAATGTTATATAAATACATAGCTATATGTTCCAGTAATTAATTCATTATAACAACCACCATAAAGCTACGTGGAAGCACTAAAACGCCAAACCCAATGGTGTAGTAGTTGAGATTGCCGGCAGGTGAGTCTGAGTCGCGCTTCATTACGCTCGCCGGAGTCGGTTAACATGCATGGCGGCGTTTGAATGGGGCATATGTCTGTTTGCATGTTTTTTATGTGTCCATCAATTACATGGTACTGTCGATTGTAGAATAGAGAAAGTTTTATTAAATGTTTTTTTATGGTTCACGTTGTCTTTTGATGGTAGGGCTTCTTTTAAAATACCTTTGTTAGGTTCGATTATGAGTAACTATGCATGAAGGCTGAGATATTTAGAGAGGTGATAATCGAACGGTTCGAATCCCGGCGAGGGCACGGGCCACATAATTCGTGTTTTCGAATTAGTTTTGAAGTGATAACTTCTTATGAGAGGGTAAAACGCTTCGTTACGTAACGCGTTACGGCGCCAGTCTTTCTGGATTCCCTTTCTCTCACGCAGTCGGCAGCGGCAGGCTCAATTATAACTAAGAATAAAATATATTTTATAATCAATAAAATATTTTATTTATAAATAATCTTTCCTTACATTATCATATTAATATACATAGAATTTAAGTCATAACATAAGTTTTTCTCAAGTTAAACAATTTCAATATTAAATAGTTCAACTTAGATTAGTTTAAGTTATCACTTCTGTCGGGCGTCCCGGGACGCACACGTATTTTTATACAACATCGGAAGGCATACAAGCATACGGCCCACCTGATGTAAAGCGATCACCGTAACCTATGAACGCTTGTAATACATTATGTATCACTCGCGCGATGCCACCTCTGCTGCTAACACAGTAACTCCTTGGCTTACTGGTGACCTCACTCTCACGCAGCAACACAAGCTACTAGTTAGGGAGTTGTTATTTGACTGCGGTTTTCTGTGTAAGTACTTCCCCCTACGGGCTGCTTTGATGAGCCCTACCTCCCTTAAAAAACGGGCAGATCAAGACAAACAGACATGTTCATGCACACAAATGTTTGTCTTGTGTGGGAATCGAACTCTCGAGCTGGTGTCAAAGTAGCATAACAGCGCGTTTCGCCACTGCGCCACCGTACTCTTGATAATGGAATAGAATACAATCCTGGCAAGCAGTGCTAATACAGAAGTGTGCTACACGTGACTATAAAACAACCCTTAAGAACGTAGCCTATTATACTAACAAGAGAATACCAAAGAATAGGAAGATCTCCCATTAGACTTTGGGGTCCAATGCCATCAATTAACTCAGTTAAAGAAATTAATCTTCAAATCACCAACACAGCACATCTCCTGACTCAACCGCAAGGTATTCATATGGTATCCAGGAGCTCCGTCCAAAGTGACTACAGTACTCCATGGTGATCCATCCATGTGACTTATAACTTGTGCATCAAAAGTGTTGACGAGCTCGGTAGCGTAGCGGTTAGTAACGCGACTTTGTCACTACCGCTCGTAGGTTCGATTCCCACACGGGACAAACATTTCTGACATACATGTGCATGAACATGTCTAATGTCATGGTCGGGGTATTTTTAAGAGAGGTAGCGCGCATCAACGCAGCCCGTCTGGAGAAGTTCCTCTATCTCACAGAAAACCGCAGCCAAATAACAACTCCCTAGAGGGTTGTTGTGTTCCTGCGTGTGAGGTCACGAGTAAGCTCCCAAGGAGTTGCTGTGTTAGCAGCAGAGATGGCATCGCGCGAGTGATATTTAATGTATAACACGCGTTCATAGATTACGGTAACTGCTTTACGTCAGGTGGGATGTATGCCTCCCGACGAAATTTCTTTACGTACAACTTTTCCTCCTCACTTCAAAGAAATCTGTCAAGTTCATCATTAAATTTGAACCAGTGTTTAAAATCGGTATAAAAATATAAAACAAAAAATACACGCAAATTCTAATAATGAAAGGCAATTTGATCTGAACTACTTTGTCTTCATGCAAACAAGCGCCGTCCTCGCAGGTACTAATTCGCGGCGGAAGCACGCAAAGAGCAGTTTAAATCAAGTTGCACGAAAATACGACTTTCGCCAGATGACATCTGAGCAATAACTAAACAATTGAAAGGTTTTTTTTAAACTTTGAACGTGTTTAATTTCGAGCTTTAACGGAATACAAATATAACTGCCCAAATCGGTTCGACCGTCTCTCAAAGACCTCCTTTTAAAATCTGTTAACACTTCGTCATCCTCCGTGCAGGAGTCAACGGTGTCCCCGATGCGGAAATCAAACACGCAGCCCTCGGCGTTCCATTCATTTTGCCCACTCAACCGCCGGCCTTGCATAAAAAGACGTCAAATGAACGAACTGCGATTCCCAATCGGTGTTCGCGAACGAGTTAAATGTGGATTAATGATAGATAAGTTGACAGCCGACGCGGCGTGGCCACGTCATCAATATAAATTACACGCCACGCTCTCTCGTCACGGAAGTCAATGGCGTGTTACCATTGGAATTGGTATTGTTACCAATCGGATCTCTTACATAAATCATTCGTAAGGTTGATTCATTATCGACGATCAGAGCCGGCAGCGCAGGAGCGACAACGCTGGTGTTGCAAAAGTCCACAGGCTGAGGTAGGTGCTTACCATCAAAGCAAGTCGTACGCTTGTTTGGCTCTTTAGTTAAAAAATGACGAAAGAGTTGTTAAAACGTGATATGAATAGGTGTTGTTTGGTTTGAGAGTCGCTACACATCTAAATAGTTTTTTTTTTATACTACGTCGGGAGGCATACAAGCATACGGCCCACCTGATGTAAAGCGGGTGCCGTAGCCTATGAACGCTTGTAATATTAATATGTATATCGCTCGCGTGATGCCTCATCTGCTGTTTGCACAGCAATTCTTTGGGAGCTTACTGGTGGCCTCATTCACACGCAGGAACAACAACCCTCTAGGGAGTTGTTATTTGGCTGCGGTTGGTGGAGGTACTTCCCCAGACGGGCTGCTTTGATGCGCCCTACCTCTCTTAAAACATCCAGACCAAGACAAACAGATATTGTTGTGTGACTGACTTGTGTGGGAATCGAATTCACGAGCGTTGGTGTCAAAGTCGCGTCATTCACGCCTGAGCCACCGAGCTCGTCAAAATTCATTGTTCATTTTCTAACCAACCAACTTGTAGGTGTCGATTTTAGACATCTTAGATATCACTCTCATCATTTTGTCCCTAACGCGTCAAAAGAAAAATAAAGAAAAAAATAGTCTGTTTCGACACAACAATGTCTGCAGAAACACAACAGTTCCTCAGGGAGTTGTTATTTGTTTGCCATAAAACAGTGACACTTCCCCAATCGGACTAAAAATGATACAGAAACACTTTCTCTAAAATCCGATTAACAAAAAAAAACAGTTCATCACAGGAAGGAAACGCATCAATAGAAAGTATCGTATTTAAATTTTAAAAAAGGAACAGTCGAACGCACTCGAATTCAAAATCGGAACGTTAAAAACTCGCCACCCATCAATTAGAGTAACTCAATACGGTGTCACATTAAAATGACAGCACTAATGGATTTCCAAATTTGAATTTCAAATATCCGAATGGATCGGAAGGATCGGGCGGTTTGAGCGGCCATTCTATTCACGTATTGGTACACTTCTATTGATGGTGATTTTGTCTATGAAATCATTTTAAGGGTATTCAAAAATGGAACAAGATTCTGTTAGTAATTAATCAGCGAGGCAATTCTCTAATGTGATTTTTTGGCTGGAAATCGACAAACGATGAATGCGTGTTAGTTTCTTTTTTATTATTTACTATTTCTCGATATTGCTTAATAGTAATAATAGTGTACTATGATGGAATTGATTAATTAAAAAATATAACAACAGTAGTCAAGAAAAAAAATGGCTTTTCGTGTTACTCATTTTTTATACCATGTGGGAAATTTTGTACAATATTGGGAGTGAGGAGAGAAAGAGTCGGTTCAAGTAACACTTAGTTCTCTCTGCCTACCTCGCAAGGAATTTAGCCTGAAGATGTAGATAGGTAGAGAGGTATGGCGCATCAATGCAGCCTATCTGGGGAAGTACCTCCATCTCACAGAAAACCGCAGCCAAATAACAACTCCCTAGACTAGAGGGTTGTTGTGCTCCTGCATGTGAGTGAGGTCACCAGTAAGCTCCCAAGGAGTTGCTGTGTAAGCAGCAGAGGAGGCATCGCGCGAGTGATACTTAATATATCGCAAGCGTTAATAGGTTTACATCAGGCGGGCCATATTCTTGTATGTCCCCCGACGAAGTATAAAAACAAATTAGAACTAACTAACAAACCACTTGACTTCGTATGAAAATACACAGCGCTCACAAAAACGTTGTGTTTTAGCGCCAACTATTTCAGAGATTCGAACCTACTGACCAATAACCGAATACCGTAATTAATTAGCCGATAGGTGCCGCGATGTGCATCCGCGAACTAGCCAATAAGAGCTGCGCATTCTACTTTACCCCCCGACTCGCAGCGGTGAACTGAGTTAATTCGTAACATCGGGCTGATCGACTATCCATAGGTTATTTGCTTCAAGACAGTTAGCCTCCCATAATCGAATCCTGGTGTATACCACTAAATTTGTGTTTTCGGATTTATTTACATATTTATAATCATCACTTGCTCGGCGATGAAGGAAAAACATCGTGAGGGAACCCGCACGTCCAAGAAATTATATAGTAGAACACACAAAGGGACGCGGAATCTCCTTAAACTCGAGGGATCAACACCGTACCTATATAAGCTTGATATTATCAACAATTCACACAACTCGCCTTTGCACTGAATCACACAATCACCGGCCCTAACTGGACACCAGTTGCCCACGGGAGACTACACTACTCCATGTGCAGTCTGACTTCACACTTGTATAACAATAGTATATATACATACATGACTACAAAGATGTACCTGCACAAATTCAAAAACACGAAGTTAGCGATCCATGCCCACACCAAAATTAGAACCAGAAACCAGTTAAATTGTGTATTATTACTGTTATAGCCAGCAACGTATCAAAAGGTAGACACGAAACACCAACATTATTGTATTTTATAATGGCGCAAGTAGTACTATATCTACCTACAGTTATTTATTATGACACTTTGCTCTAACAAAGAGACAAGTGATAGGGCATACCTGTCGTTAGAAAGAGATGACTATATATCTTAAAACATTATTGTTTTGTGGCGAAGTACGTATAGCAGCGACGCGAGAGCGCGCCCAACTGTATGCTAGTTGGGCAATTACCTTACTTTCGTATTGCCATTCTAGAGCGGGTACGACGTATCTATAACTATAAAAACATCTTACGTTATAGCAAATCATAATGTATTCTACATCCGTTTAGTCACACCATGTTACTTGCTCTATGGTAACATCGAAGAATTATAGAAGTAATAGTTTTTTCGATTAGAAACTACCTCGATTCGAATGACTACTCAAATATTACAATTAACGGTATATAAAGATGTTTTTGCTGACTTTAATAAACATGATTGAACAACTACATCATAGAAAAACCGAATACAGATGGTACACTCCGTAAAAGTTCAAACACAGTCAAATACATTGTTAACACGCCTCATATAGTCCTCACCTCTTAGATAAAATACTTGAAGTCTTGCGAAGCAAAGAGAAGCGACAATCTCAAATGTTATATAGCATGTTCACATCTTTGCACAATATTCTTCTACTAATTCATGTATCTTTTTCGTTTTATATCATCACTTCTTCATGCTGAAGGGTTAGAGATGAATATGACATGTACATACATGATAGTAGTTTAAGGTTGTTGCTTCGCTTTGACTTTGCGTCGGTGGTAAAGGAGCCGTATTCTATCTGTGATGCTGATGACTATATGAGGGGTATATATAGTGTAGTTTAAGGGGTATATATATTTAGTTTTCAATTTAGTTTCTAGAGTGGTCTCACGTATTTAAGTTGAATATGGCTCCGTAACTATCCATTCACTGTCCAAAGAGACAATAATTCCCGTCTCTAATGTTTATATAATTAGATAAATATTAACATTTATGTAAATATTGTCGGACAAATTACACAGCGCCAACTAGCCCCAAAGTAAGCGAAGCTTGTGTTATGGGTACTAGACAACTGATAAACATACGTAAATACATTTTTTTATAAATGCATACTTATGATATATAGAAAACACCCATGTGAGACAAACAGACATGTTCATGCATACAAATGTTTGTACTGTGTGGGAATCGAACCCACGAGCGATGGTATGCCATCGTGCTCGTCGTATGTAAACTGAAAACATAATTATCTACTAACAACTAGTGGCCGAGGAAGGCCAAGACTTACCTACCATGACCAAATTGGTCGTGTTCTATCAGAAGGTGATGTCAGGAGCCCTAGAAACCGGCGAGCGTGCATGAGAAGAGCAATGAATGTTAAAGAAGCGAGTGAGTTATGTAAGGATCGAGTCACGTGGCGCTCAGTCCTCTCTGCCTACCCCGCAAGGCGTTTAGCGTGAAGTTATAGATAGACTAGGTTTGTAAATGAAATCATGTCTTTACGTTGAAGAGATAGAGATCAATATGCCATGTACAATATAACGCTGCCATTAATGAATTTCCATCCTGTTGGGTGTGCAAGAGTCACCATTTTCTTTCTGTATCCACTCTCTCCTACACGTGGTGCACTTCGGCGATTTACAAATACCTATGCGCGGGTGAATGTGCCATAGCTGTGCTCATCCATATTTAACACGAATCGACCCAACAGCTGAAACCTGCAGCCATATAACAGGACTCGAAAGCCAGCTGTGTTGCTGGGGTTGAAAGAAACTTCTAAACTTTCTACTACAGTTTTTGTTACGTTGGCAGTAGTTGCCGATATCCTTTGTATTGGAAGCTTTCATGGCTGTACTAAAGATTCTCAAAGGGAGTTTGAGAACTACTACTATTACTAGGGCAGAGGTAAAGAGGGAAAGAGAAAAAATGTAACAAAGGGGTCTACAGGGGGGGTAAAGGAGGATTTTTGGGCTATACTAATCGCTTTCCATCAGTAAGTTCTTATTTTTTTTGCCACCCGTCTTTGTGTATTTTTTTTGTACTAGTAGTGTATACGTACTTATAATAGATGGAGAACTAATCACAACACCTGTAAAATATGACGACTATCTTAAACCTTTGACTATGGGAGTTTGGACACATTAACATATTTTTTTTATGCAACGTCGAGAGGCATACGGCCCACCTGATGTAATGCAGTTACCGTAGCCAATAAACGCGTGCAATACATTAAGTATCGCTTCGCGATGCCACCTCTGCTGCAATACAGCAACTCCATAGGAGCTAACTGGTGAGTTGTTGCTTCGCTGCAGTTTTCTGTAAGGTGGGGGTACTTCCCCAGACGGACTGCATTGATGCGCCCTACCTCTCTTAAAAATACCCAGTACCAAGACAAA
This sequence comes from Pyralis farinalis, assembly GCA_947507595.1. NCBI lineage: Eukaryota > Metazoa > Arthropoda > Insecta > Lepidoptera > Pyralidae > Pyralis > Pyralis farinalis. The sequence continues at coordinate 26,831,042 of OX382279.1, forward strand.
CAGACATGTTCATGCACACAAATGCTTGTCCTGTGTGCTGTGTGGAAATCGAACCCCCGAGCGTTGGTGTCATAGTAATAAAACAGCGCGTTCCACCACTGCTACCGAGCTCGTCAAAATATATAGACGGACGGATAACAAGCCAATTAATCAAGTAAAGGAAGAAAATAGCGTAAATCATAAATACTCGTACGAATGAAGAAGCAACCGATGGAAGGCTAGCGAGATGAACAGACGCGTCTGCAAAAGTTTTTAATCTATGACGTGGAATATAATATAATCAATTAGAAATAACATACAATTAAAGCGATGGCTTCAATCATGTGATACACACCGTGACGGCTGCACGTCAATGATTCTTGTTTTTACTTAAAACAAATGGTTAGTGCTCACCGGTAAAGAACTTTATCCAATACATCACTAATTCATAATGGAACACTATTAAATACATACGTGTACTTCGTAAACTTTCTAGAATGTACCATATGTAAATTATTATTTAAATTCAATTAAATTAATTAAATTAAATATTGTCGGACAAATTACATAGCGCCAACTAGCCCCAAAGTAAGCGAAGCTTGTGTTATGGGTACTAGACAACTGATAAACATACGTAAATATTTATATATTTTTTTTTTGTAAATACATACTTATTATACATAGGAAATACCCAGACCAAGACAAACAGACATGTTCATGCTCACAAATGTTTGTACTGTGTGGGAATCGAACCCACGAGCGTTGGTGTCAAAGTAGCGTAACAACGCGTTTCACCACTGCGCCACCGAGCAATTTGATGCAACGCGCTTTGTGCACCCACGGTCTACCGTTGGTAGATGCATCATGCCGTCGCTGCTATGGCTGTTCCGGTCGTCTCTGCCCTGGCTGCTGCGGTCGTCCCGTGCCTGTCCACCATTTGGAACAGGAACTGTATGCATACACCACCGTTGCTGTCATAACTTTGTTGTCTTTGCGATACGTGTTTCTCTCCACGGGGCATCCAATAACAATATGTACGTAGCATGTTATTCTAACGACTAACATCGATAACATTATGAAATTATAGTCAAGAATATTCTTGATAATTAGCTAGTTTTTTGTATATTTACAACAATTTTTCTTTCTATTTAAGGTTCCGTACTTCAATATTCAAAACGGAACCCTTATAGGTTCACTTTGTTGTGCCCTTGTCTGTCTGTCTGTCAAGACCCTTTTTCTAATGGACGGGTGGAGCTATCAAGCTGAAATTAATATCACATACTCAGGTCTGCAGTCCCTTCGAGCAGTGAAAAAATCAAACTTCTAAGTCAACGCAATCAAAAGATACGATTGTTTATGCCTCGTTTATGCGCATATTTTGACACTAGCAAGGGAATCAAAGCCTATAGGGTACTTCCTGTTGACCTAGAATCATGAAATTTGGTAAGAAGCAAGGTCATATAGCACAAGTTAAGGAAATAATCCGAAAACCGTAAATATGTAGTTATATCACCAAAAAAATGTTTTTTGCGAAAATATTTTGTTACGGAACCGTCGGAGAGCGAATCGAATTTTTTTGTTGTGTGTATTGACAGTGGCTCCTCCAAATACAACCAGTTGAGAATGCGCAAGCTTGCATTGCCAGAGGAACACCTGGCTCGTCATATATATAACAATTCATTTTTTTTAATTTGTCGGCCATTTTGACCATGTTCCTTAAGAGATAGGAACGGTGTTCTTGAACATTCCTATTCTACTTTTTTATGCTGAATTCGAATCTGAAGTCAAAATTCAAATATTCGAAAAAAGAACGCACACAGACAAACGCACAGACAAACATATAGATTTCATATAGGAACGGTGTTCCTGAAAATTTTACTGATACTGCCTAAATGTTTTTTAAAATGCCATAATGAATGTAAACAAACAAAAGAGAAACACCTTTCCTCTCTCCCTTTGACAACTTCCCTGACCATCGTAAGAGTGTGCCAGCAGACCAGGCAGCGGTGTGACCTCGTGCCCTGGCGGCGTCGGGTATCTTTGAACAGCGGCGCGTGACGGGGAGTTTTTATCACTCGCACAATTACCACTGCGTAATTGTATGATTACACTCAATTACTGCCAAGTGTTATTGATCATGGATTTATAAGGCCGCCTTTGTGGTCACCGTGCAAACTTGTCTGTTTATCACATCAAGGTAGACGTGCAGTGAGTGGGCTAGATAACACACTCCTGGAATACTAGTCTCCTTTATGAAATGGAATGAGTACGCTTATCTATAGCGGAATAGGGGAGCCCAGTGATTTTAAGCTATTAATTTTTTATACCACTAAGATGGACAACAAGCATAGGGTCTTCAAGTAAGGGTTTCCTCTCTTACCCCATTGCACGGGTACCCTAAACATCGACCTGGCTCTAACATAAGAAAGGGGTCCAGGAGGACCAACGTGGAGGTTTCGGACGCGCACCCCACCCCAGGTTAGGTTAGGTGCTGACGATTCGTCAGCTCGTCAATGAAGCCCAAGATAACCGTATCATTTAGTACGCATCGTTTGTCAATGGTAGCAATAGGTGGATGGATGGGCGACGAGTGATAATCTGTACAAGATTTCACCCGTCTGATAAAGTTCCATTCTGTTTTTTTTTTTCTGTTCATTTTTTTTTGGCGTGCATGTTTTTTTTTACGACTTCGAGAGAGCTAAGAGCATACGGTTCACCTGATGTAAAGCGGTTACCGTAGACTAAAAACGCTTGCAATACACCAAGTTTTTGACCAGCTCGGTGACTTTGACACCAACGCTCGCTCGTTCGATTCCCACACAAGGCAAACATTTGTGTGCATGAACATGTCTGTTTGTCTTGGTCTGGGTATTTTCTATGTATAATAAGTATGTATTTACAAAAAAAAATGTATTTACGTATGTTTATCAGTTGTCTAGTACCCACAACACAAGCTTCGCTTACTTTGGGGCTAGATGGCGCTGTGTAATTTGTCCGACAATATTTATTTACTATTTATATTATTATTTATTAAAGTATCACTCGCGTGATGCAACCTCTCTTGCTAATACAGCAACTCCTAATTAACTTACTGGAGACCGCACAGACACGCAGGAACAAAACAACCGTCGAAGTTGTTATTTGGCTGCGGTTTTCCGTGATGTGGAGGTACTTCCCCAGATGGGCTGCCTCGATGCGCCCTGCCTCTCTTAAAAACACCCAGACCAAGACAAACAGACACGCTCATGCACACATTCTCCTGTGTGGGAATCGAACCCACGAGCGTCGGTGTCAATTTAGTGTAACAGCGTACTTCATCACTGCAAATGTCAAAGTCAAAGTCAAAGTCAAAATATTTTTATTCCGTAAAAATGGCTACATTTGTTTGGAATCGTCACAATTTTTTTCCCTACCGTGCAGTTCATGACTAGGTGAGCACTGATAAAAATACTGCCAAAAAACTCAGACATCCCTATTTTGGTATCCAAACAAATTTACATATTTTATTAATTACATTATAATTGTCAAATGTCAAATCCACTTACTATTTTTATTAATTCGGTAAGCAGTATAACTCCCGCTTAAGCATAAAAACCAGCAAATCGACAATAAAAAAAAAACACAATACAAATCACTGTATCGCCTGGTAATGATCTTGATGTGTCGAGATGATTGCAGAGCGGGACGCGGTCACCGCTCGCCATACGCCGGAGTGGGACGGAGAACATGTGATTTCTCGCCGGAAACGTCGTAATATATGGTGCATTGTTATTAACGAGATCGGTTTGTGTGTCTGTCTGTGGGCGGCGGCCCTTATATGGGATACAGATTTTTAGCGTTCGGAATATACGACGTTTGGTATGAAATTGCTTACAGTAATATAAAGATTTTGACCAGCTCGGTGGGGAAACGTGAGGTGGAGGTACTTCCTCGCTCGCTCGCGCACGGGTGGTAATTCATCTTTACATCCTTGAACCGTAATGGTCGCGTACTGTGCTATTCTAGAGCGGTTTTCTAGCGAGAATCCTTATATAATGGATTTAAGTGAGTGGCGAGGATTAACCTTGGAACTACAATTTCTTCAAAAAAATGGTTTTTACAGCGTTGGCAACGCACATGTTCATTTTTTTTACTACGTCGGGGGGCATCCAAGCATACGGCCCACCTGATGTCAAGCGGGGACCGTAGCCTGGTAACACTTGCGATATATTAAGTTTTAGACGAGCTGTGAGAATTGTCGACAATCCTAAGCTTACACACGGTATTGAACCCTTAAGTTTAAGAAGAGACCTTGCCTCCCTTTGTGTGTTCTACCGATTGTACAACGGGTTGTGTTCTGAAGAGTTGTTCGAAATGATGCCGACGGCTACTTTTTATAACCGCACCGCTCGCCGACGGCGGGGAGTTCACCTTCACACACTGGAACCGCAATGGTCGCGTACTGTGCGGTTTCAGAGAAGTTTTATTCCGAGAACTCTCAAGCTGTAGATGAGCTCCCAGCCGAGGTTTTTCCAAGGAACTACAGCATGGAGTTCTTCAAGAAATGCGTGAAGAGGGCTTTTAGAGGGTCGGCAACGCATGAGTGACGCCTCTGGTGTTGCAAATGTCTATAGGCTACGGTGACTGTTTAACATCAGGCAGGCCGTATGCTTGATTGCCACCTTAGTGGTATAAAAAAAAGTATCACTCGCGCGATGACTCCTCTGCTGCTTGCACAGCAACTCCTTGGGAGCTTACTGGTGACCTCACTCACACGCAGGAACACAACAACCCTCTAGGGAGTTGTTATTTGGCTGCGATCTTCTGTGAAGTGGAGGTACTTCCCCAGACGGGCTGCTTTGGAGCGCCATACCTCTCTTAAAAACAACCAGACCATGTAAAACAGATAACCAGGTAAGACAAATGCAAAAAGCATATGTGTTCAGTTCACACGCGATGGCAGTGGACTTCAAGATAATGAGACGAATGTAGAATTTCAGGAGTTGGATCATTGAAGCTTTGTAATACTTTGGCACGCACAAACACGTACTGGCACACGTACAGCGCTCGGACCCTGTGATAAACACTGTATAATATCCTTTCTTCAGATATACAATGCAACAGTGGAAGGATGTAGGAGCCGAGGAAGGCCAAGACTTACCTACCATGACCGAATTGGTCGTGTTCTATCAGAAGGTAATGTCAGGAGCCCTAGAAACCGGCGAGCGTGCGTGAAAAGCGCAATGAATGTTAAAGAAGCGAGTGAGGTATGTAAGGATCGAGTCACGTGGCGCTCGGCTCTCTCTGCCTACCCCGTAAGGGATTTGGCTTTAAGTTATAGATATAGATAGATAATGCCTTCTATCTCATTCTCTCGCACGTTAAATCTTATAGATAAAAATATATGACAAGTGCGGTGACGCAGTGGTGAATAACGCTATTTGACACCAATGCTCGTGGATTCGATTCCCACACGGAACAAACATTGGTGTGCATGAACATGTCTGTTGGTCTGGGTATTTATAAGAGAGGTAAGGCGCATCAAAAACAGCCCGTCGTCGAGGAGAATAGTTACCTACCTATACCACATAGAAAACCGCAGCCAAATAACGACTGCCTAGAAGGTTGTTGTGCTCTTGCGTGTGAGTGTGGTGAACAATAAGCTATTAGGGAGTTGCTGTGTTAGCAGTGGAGGTGGCCTTTACATCACGTGGGCCATATACTTGTATACCTCCCATCGTTGTATAAAAAAAAGATGTTTGAATATGTTCTGTCTCTTTTTACTGTCGCTTTTTCGTTTCATCGAGTTTCAAATCACAGGGATGCTAAAGAAGTTTGGCTTCAAGAAGATTTTCAGGAACACCGTTCCTGTATGAAATCTATATGTTTGTCTGTGTGTGCGTTTTTTTTCGAATATTCGAATTTTGACTTCAGTTTCGGTTTCAGCACAAAAAGTGGAATAGGAATGTTCAGGAACACCGTTCCTATCTCTTAAGGAACATGGTCAAAATGGCCGACAAATTAAAAAAAAAAATGTATTGTTATATAATTGACGAGCCAGGTGTTCCTCTGGCAATGCAAGCTTGCGCATTCTCAACCGGTTATCAATTCCGCCCAGTAATTCTGGTACTAATGCGTTCAAATAAAATGAGGAAACATTATTTTGGGATTAGTGTAGTACCTATGTTTCCATGTCACTACGTAGGTAGCTAGAACATCTTTTAGTTCAGACCGTGACACGTTTTCTTTAAATGCATCACGATTGCGACTCACAATATATAATATAATACAATCTTTTCTCTCTAATCAAAGTAAACACGAGATATTAGACACGAGTCGTGAACATCGTGAGATCACAGGTTCGATTCTGTGAGAGCAACAAATTCTTGCAACTCGGCCGTAACACACCCGAGCGGTTGCTCGCAGCAGCGGCGGTGTTTAAACGTATTATATTGCAAGCGTTCATCAGCTATCACTTTATATCAGGTGAGCCACGTGATTATTTGCCTCTCGTATCGTTGTACAATAAACCAGTTGAGAATGCGCAAGCTTGCATTGCCAGAGCCAACACCTGGACCGTCAATTCAATTTTTTTTTTATTTGTCGGCCATTTTAACCATGTTCCTTAAGAGATAGGAACGGTGTTCCTGAACATTCCTATTCTACTTTTTTATGCTGAATCCGAATCTGAAGTCAAAATTCGAATATTCGAAAAAAAGCGATAGACAAAGGCACAGACAAACGCACGGACAAACGCACAGACAAACATATAGAATTCATATAGGAACGGTGTTCCTGAATATACGAGATTGCATGTGAAAAATGACTACGAAATGTAAACATATCGATTAACCTCTCGTCAAAGCTGTAAAGAGCGTTGTTGATTTTTTTTCTCTTTTTTTAATGTCCTCTTGTGTTATTTCATCATTATACTTTTTTAAATACTACTTCGGAAGTAATACAACCATACGATTCACATGATGTAAAACGGTTACCATAGCCTAAGAACGTTTGCTACACATAAAGTATCAATTGCCACCTCTGCTGCTAACACAGGAACTCCTTGGGAGCTTGCAAGTGACCTCACTCGCAAGCAGGAACACAATAACACTCTGGTGAGTTGCTACTTGGCTGTGGTTTTCTGAGAGGTAGAGGTACTTCCCAGACCTACCTCTCTTAAATTGGTATTGTGAATCATACAATACATTCTCGCTATCTTTACATGATCTACCCCTGTTTCTACTACTACAAAAGTCAGAAACTAAATGACCAATAAATAATCGATTTTTTGGACGCATATCAGATCAGATACGCGGTATTCTTCAGCTCACCCGGTCGCTTATAGTCAACCTGTAAAGAATGAATATCACTAACTTTAACCAGTAATTGCTTCCCTCATCAGCAGATGCCAATATTCCGTAGCAAGATTCCATAAAAATAATGTAGAATCCGAGGAAGGGCAAGGCTCATCAAACTGTCGTATTTTATCAGAAGATGATGCTAGAAACCCTGGAAATCCAGGACGAATAAGAAGAGCTATAAATGCTAAAGAAAGTAGTAATGTGTAGGGCCCCAGTCATGTGGGGTCCGGTCCCGGCCCTCGAGGAACTTGGTGTGAAGACACCTGTACATAGAGAAAACCATCTCACAACACAACTATGTTCAGCAGGAGCGTATTTGGGATGGCTCCTAAAATATATAATAAGCTACCAAAAAATATCAAAGAATTAACTATAAGTGAATTTAAGCAAAAATTGAATTTAATTTTATCGCAGAAATGTTATTATTCAATTAATGACTATTTAAATGACATTCTTTGATTTATATTGGACATTACAATGTATTAATATCTGACAACAATTTAGACTAATAGCAATATTTAGTTTCTTTTATAACTTGCATGCCTTTACAAAAGGCAAAATGTACACGGAAAACTGTTCAAATGTCACCTTATTATGTACCTACATTTTTGCGCAAATAAATATTTTTAAATTCTTAAAGTCAGTGATAATTTTTTTTTATATACAACTACATTGATAAACTAGCATGTGGCCCATATTAGATGGTAAACGGTCACCGCAGGCTATTGACGCTTGCAACACCACGGGGATGTTACTCGCGCGCTGCCAATCCTGTGACCTAAGGCTGTTTCGTTACAGTACCCAGTAATTTCTCTGCCATATCTCACCCTTTAAACCGGAACACAGCTATATAAATATAGCTGCTTGGCGGTAGAGATAGGTGAGACAGAGGTTACCACGCAGACGACTTTAGAATTGTGAATTCATATGTCAAACAGGGATAACACCAATTACATTGATTCTCTGCTTCTCGTTATCTCATTTCCAAATCCATTAGGATTGGCGGGGTCCGCTACCTAAGCCTACAGATTTGGCGAACACACAAATTTTTAGGTAGTGTGGTTGCCGTCAGACCTCTACAACCCAGAGGGAAAAGCTGATCTTTCTTAGGTAAGGTCAAACGTCTTTCGAAATATAATTTCTTGTACGCGCGGGTTTCCTCGCGATGTTTTCCTTCACCGGCGAGCAAGTGATGAATATCCATAAATCTGAAAACACGAATTTAGTGGCACTATGTCCCCGCTATACAGGATTAGAACCGGGGAGAAGGTGGTTAAAAGGCCGGTTTCTTATCCACTAGGGTATCACTCGCTGTTTATTATCAATGATATATACATAGTAATTTAACTATAATGATTTAATATTTTTGACGAGCTCGGTGGCGCAGTGGTCAAACGCGCTGTGGCGTTACTTAGAGACCAACGTTCGTGGGTTCAATTCCCACACGTGACAAACATCTCTGTTTGTCTTGAACCGGGGGTTTTTAAGGGAGGTAGGGCGCAATAAGCAGCCCGTCTGGAGAAGCACCTCAACTTCACAGAAAACCGCAGCTAAATAACATTTCCCTAGAGGGTTGTTGTGTTCCTGCGTGTGAGTGAGATCACCAGTAAGCTACTAAGGAGTTGCTGTGTTAGCGGCAGAGGTGGCATCGCGCGAGTGTTACTTAGTGTATCACAAGCGTTTATACGCTACGTATAGTTTTACATCAGGTAGGCGGTATACATGTATGCCTCCCGACGTTGCATAAAAAAATAACATAGTAATATATCATAGGGATCAAGTCGACAGGGCTAATTAAAGACTGCCTTCATCTTACATAATGTTCATGTGCAAATGAACCAAAAATATATATGTTATTTTCCATAAGTAATGTCACTCTATTACAAAATACGCGTGAAATTTCACCGTGAAATATCAAGTGACGGCTTGTGCAATCTGTGGCGACGATATTAAAAAAATAACAAGCAAACAAACGCACAAAGGACCCCGTTCATATGCAAAGTAGGATCGAGGAATTTTGACATAACCATAAAAGATGGATCATGTTCGAAATGGGTGCTTTGAAATATTAAACAATGAAATAAATAGGACAGTTCGATTTTTGGTTCGGCTAATATCGCTTTTGGAGATCCTTAATATATTTTTTATACAACTAGATTGGCAAACAAGCATACGACCCGCATCAGATGGTAAATGGTAGCCTATTGACGCTCGCAACACCACGGGGATGTTACTTGCGCGCTGCCAATCTTGTGACCTAAAGATGTTTTTTTATACTACGTCGGGAGGCATACAAGCATACGGCCCACCTGATGTAAAGCGGGTACCGTAGCCTATTAACGCTTGCGATATATTAAGTATCACTTGCGCTATGCCACTTCTGCTGCTAACACAGCAACTCCTTGGGAGCTTGCTGGTGACCTCTCTCATACGCAGGAACACAACAACCTTTGTAGATCTTTTCTTGTAAATTGTATTCAATTTTATAATAAATTGCCTGAAACTGTTCTGTCCTTTCCTGACAATGTATTCAAAAAGCACATTAAAAATACTCTCTGTAGAAGGGCTTATTATAGAATTAATGAATATTTAACAGACAATGATGTCTGGAAATAATTCAGCACAGACTATCTGTCCTTAATAATCTTTAATTTTACCATTTGATAACATTATTGTACCAATATGCTGATGTGAATTTAATGTAATATCTGATTGACAATTTTAAAAGAGACCAATATTGGCAAGTTTCTTTCGGCATTTCTTCTTCGCTAATGATCATTTCCGAAATGCTAGCCGATTAAAAAAGGAAAAAAGTAAAATAAGAGAATTAAATAAGATTATATTTCAAAAAATGTAAGACGTGTCTAAGTGCCCGCGAGGGCCCAATGGCAAATAAAGATTTTTTATCTTTTAACCCTCAAGGTAAATGTTATTTAACTGCGGTTTTCTGTGAAGGAGAGGTACTTCTCCAGACGGGATCAGATCTCACACAGAAATGCCCAATTCCGTCGTATTCGTAACTGCTATTCTCACGGAACCCTTTTACGAAAAGATACGCATATTTTTTTAAATATTATTAATAACGCAAAGAAATCGCTCGTCAGGCAGCCGAACGAGCAAACCCTTTCGACAATGGGATCAGTCATTAGTCGATTTGAATAATAAAAAAACCAAAGGGGAGATAGTTCAACGTTGCATAAGTAATTATAACAATTATTTTTTGATAGATAATAAATTATTTGCGACGCGGCGTCTAGTGTTTGATGTAGTTAATGGCCGCGGATCGAAAATGGGGTCGTTTGTCGAAATGTACATCGTATTCATTTAAAATGGGAATATCTCTTCTTCTTCCCAGCGTTATTCCGATTCCTAATCCATTAAGATTGGCGGGCTCCGCTGCTGCCCAAGAATTGCCTTAAAAATGTAGGCATGCAAAATATTTGGATACATTTAGTTACGAGAATTACAACATGTCAGTTAATACAGTTATTCATAAAAGTCAACATTAATTTAAATAAAAAATATTCAGTTTGTTAACAATCACATGTTTTTGATGCCAGGTTAAACTACACCATCAAGAGATATGATAATAATACAGGTCAACTTAAAATCTATAGTATAAAATAATCTTAAAATTATGTCTATTTTGACCTTCAGACCTTCCTTCAGACCGCCACAACCCTGACGGAAAATCAGACTTTCTTAATTTAGGTTAGTTTTTCGAAATATAATTTCATGGGCGTGCGGGTTACCTCACGATGTTTTCCTTGTATATTTATATTTGCCTGTATATTTACATGCAATTTGATCTAATGTGCTTTATGCGGCTTTTGTTGCGCCACCAATCATGCGAACTAGCGCCGGCCGGTGGCCACTCACTACCGTTAGTGGATGCAACATGCCGTCGCTGCTCTGGCTATTACAGTTTTGTTTTTATACAAGATTGGCAAACAAGCATGCGGCCTACATTAGATGGTAAGCTATCACCGCAGCCTATTGACGCTCGCAAAACCACGGGGATGTTACTCGTGCGCTGCCAATCTTGTGATCAAAGGCTGTTTCGTCACAGTACCCATTAATTTCTCTGCTATATCTCAGCCTTCAAACCGGAACACAGCCTATATAGTCGGTTGGCGGTAGAAATAGGTGAGACAGAGGTGCACACGCAGACGACTTTTGAACAAAGTCTCCCTCTGGTAGTCTCTGCCTCGGCTCCCCCGATTGCCCACCATCTGGAACAGAAGCCGCATGCATCCGCCACCGTTGCTGTCCTGGCTGCTCCGGTCGTCTCCGCGACACGTGGTTCTCTCCACGAGCCATCCTCAGGCGCTGTAGATGTCAGTCGTTAGATTACATTGTAGCATATTATTCTAACGACTAACATCTACAGCGGCTGCGACAAAGCATACAAAGCAGGTTAGATCAAATTGCATGCTAATTTGACTTTCACAAAATAACACCTGAATCTATTAACTATTTATTGTATATATTTAACGAATATTTGTGTTTTTTTGAAGTGATAACTTCTTATGGGAGGGTAAACCGCTTCGCTACGTAACGCGTTACGGCGCCAGTCTGTCTGGCTTCCCTTTCTCTCACGCATACGGCAGCGGATTAGTTTAAGTTATCACTTCTGTCGGGCGTCCCGAGACGCACACGTTTTTTTTTATGATAAATAATAAATAAATAAATATTGTCGGACAAATTACACAGCGCCACCTAGCCCCAAAGTAAGCGAAGCTTGTATTATGGGTACTAGACAACTGATAAACATACGTAAATACATTTTTTTTTTGTAAATACATAGGTACTAAAAAATACCCAGACCAATACAAACAGACATGTTCATGCACACAAATGTTTGTACTGTGTGGGAATCGAACCCACGAGCGTTGGTGTCAAAGTAGCGTTACAGCGCGTTTCACCGCTGCGCTACCGAGCTCGTCATGATGTGAATAGATTATTTATTTGTATGATAAAGGTTGTGTCATTTGTGTTCGAGAGGTGAGAACCTGATGACTTGTGTTCACGTTTTCATTCTTCTTCTTCTTCAGGCACAAGCTTCTCAAATGTAACTAATATTAATGTGTGTTATAATGTTCGGTTAAACGGTTAATGATATGTGATTACTGTGAGAGAAATAAATCACATATATATACTACGCGGATCTCGGGAGTTGTTATTATTCCAAAAGATATTCGTACCAGGCCTACGGTCCATTATAAACCGGTTACCGTAGCTTATGAACGCTTGTAATATATTAAGTATCACTCGCGCGATGCCACATCTGCTGCTAACACAGTAACTCCATAGGTGATTACTGGTGACGTCATTTACACGTAGAAACACAACAACCCTCTAGGGAGTTGTAATATTCTGTGTAGTGGAGGTACTTCCCCAGACGGACTGCTTTGATGGGCTCTACCTCTCTTAGAACATCCAGATCGAGACATACAGACATGTTCATGCACAATGCACACAAAGGTTTGCCCTGTGTGAATTTGACACCAACACTCTGGTTCGATTCCCACCTACGAGCGTTGGTGTCAAAGTCGCGTGATCCACCACCGAACCACCGAGCTCGTCTAAAATATGTGTATAGCTCACTATCATCTTTAGAACAAAAAGTAACCTTACCTGCTTGTGGTGAACCCTGCTAAATAACAATCGAGGTTATAGCGAAGAGACAGGATGCCCAGCAAACTGAGAAAATACCTCTCAGAGAACCGCAACCTGAACTACTGTGTTATTGTGTTCCTATGAGTGAGTCTGTACACTAGTAACTTCCTGAGGAGTAGTTTTGTTGACTTTTAACATGTTAACAGCGGAGGTGGCAACTCGCAAGCGATACTTATATCTAAGCATTCGCTTACTTTATATGAGGTGGGGGAGATGCTTATTTGATCCCAACGATGTATAAAAAATATTTACGAGCAGTGATAGTCCAGTGGATAAAGAACCAGCCTATTGACCAACTGGTCTTCAGTTCGAATCCTGGCATGTACCTATCACTAAATTCAGAATTATGTAAATAATAGCTACTCGACCCAGCTTCGCACGGGTGATCCAATCTCTACCAAACTTCACAGGATCACCTGCTGGGCTAACCTGAAGAATCACTGAAAATTTCATCAAAATCTGCCCAGCCGTTTTTGAGCCCATAGAGGACATACAGACACACATTCGTTTTTATATATATAGATTTATAATTATCACTCGCTCGGCGGTGAGAGAAAATATCGTGAGTAGGTGCTGTTATACCTTCACCCTGTATGTCTTTATGCTGACAAAGTCCCCTGTACCTCAGACCATATATCCTGCATCATCACTACTCCTGATCGAGAGTTCAGTTCAGCTCCAACATCCGAACACGCCGCGCACATCGCAACTCCATCCGAATTATATTATAATTTCACAAGTTATATATAAATCAATTATTAAATACATATAAGTGAATAAAAATCTTTTTTTAAAAAGAGTCGGCGAGGTCCCCTCTTTTTTTTTTTTTAAATATTGTCGGACAAATTACACAGCGCCACCTAGCCCCAAACTAAGCGAAGCTTGTGTTATGGGTACTAGACAACTGATAAACATACGTAAATACATTATTTTTTTTTGTAAATACATACTTATTATATATAGAAAATACCCAGACCTAGACAAACAGATATGTTCATGCACACAAATGTTTATCCTGTTTGGGAATCGAACCCACGAGCGTTGGTGTCAAAGTAGCGTAACAGCGCGTTTCACCACTGCGCCACCGAGCTCGTGTTAACAGTGCGAATAAAAAAATATATTTCGAAAGAGGTGTGATCTAACCTAAGAAAGGTCTGCTTCTCCCTCAGGGTTGAGGAGTTGTCCGACGGCAATCGCTCCACATTGAAATCAATTTCGCCAAGTCCTCAGTCTTAGGTAGCAGGTCCAGCCAATCCTAATGAGTTCGGAAACGGTACAGAGCTAGGAAAAGTTGTATAAAACCGTAGCTATGGTTGTAAAGAATATAAATACAACCTAATGTATTCCAGTCCTCTAATGCCAAAAGGCATTAAACTTTCACTGGTAACGCATCGAAAGAGAAACGGAACAAAAAGTGCACACCTTGCGCCGGCGGATGTAAATATTGACAAATGGTGTGCGAACAGAACAAATACTTTTGAAACGATAAGCTTTTTATAAAATGTCGATTTGTTTATGTAGAACATCAGTGATACCCCAGTGGTTAAAGAATCGCCGTCTTATCCAACGGTCGCTGGTTCGAATGCTAGTATGGGCAAGTACCCGAGTTTTCGAATTTATATACAGTATGTGTATGGATATCTTCATGCCAGGTCCTTGCGGTGTAGTCAGAGAGAACCGAGCGCCGTAAGACGCAGTCCTTAATCCCCTCACTCGCTTCTATAACATTCATAGCTCTTTTCATGTACGCTCGCTGGTCCCCCTGACATCACCTTCTGATAGAACACTACCAATTTGGTAGGTTAATCTTGGTCTTCCTCTGTTTCTTTCTTCCACTTTGGCATTATGTATCAATTTCGTTATTCTTTCATCCTGCATTATTTTTACATGTCCGAACCAACGGAACATGCCTGTTTTATTTACGTACATATTTGCAATTACCCTTGCTCAGCGGTGAAGGAAAACATCGCGAGGAAAGGTGCGGGTCCTAGAAATCATGTTTCAAAAGACGTGTGGCCATATTTAATAAAGGTCTAGTTTTCTCTGTGGGTTGTAGAAGTCCGATGACAGTCGCTGCATGTAAAAATTAGTATCTTCGTCAAATCTTAAGCTTGGGTAGCCGACCCTGTCAATTCTAATGTACTAGTAAATAACAGCAAGCTGTGTAGGCAGAGGTGATATTTTTTAAATTTAAAAAATATGTAAATATTTTATTTTTATTTTTTTAAAAATATATGGAACCCTGTACGACATCTAGCGACGAGTGCTGTTACTTTTTCTGTTGATGGGAGTGCAGTGCAGACTCTGCACTGCAGAGTGGCCGGCCATACGTTTTCCCATATGTTTTTTTTTCTAATTGGAACGATTTTGGACCGTTCTTCCTCACCAACGAACATTTAAATTTTAAATTAAAGGATACAAAACTACAATATGTTAGCTATTAGTGTGTCGATTTTGGAGTTTCTCACTATTACCGTCTAAACGCTAGCTGGATGACATCAGTCTACCCCAAACGGCAATTTTGAGGGTAATGTGGCTCCGCTGGCTATCGCAGCTCTGCCAATTAGGAAGCAGGATAAGGCTAAGAAGAAGATTATTTAGCATTATATTACTTCCTAAACTTTCATCGCCACTAACAAATTGTGTTTCAAATATCCAAATCCTGATCACCGTTCACACCTCTCTGACACACAACATTTGACATCTCCAACTAAATAATAGGTGGAATTAAACACCCTCATGTTTTTTGTCTGGTCTCATCACTTCCTCCCGAACTCCAGATGTCAACCCTTTCACATTCAAATCTTCACTATTATATTTAGATCGAGTGTTTTTTGTTAGAAAGCTGAGGTCTTGGTGAGAGCGGGAATAAGAAATCATAGTAACTAATACAATTCATAATATTAAATGGTCACTGGCTAATTACAATTACAAGAAGGAAACTTTGTACAGTCGTCGTCTGCGTAGGTACATCTGTCTCGCCTATTTCTACCGCCAAGCAGCATGCATCCTTTAGAGCGCCACTCGTCTCGATCCTGTGCCACCTGCATCCATCGACTGCCTACAAACCTCTCGAGGTCGTCGCTCCATCTAGTGGGGGGTCGTCCCACACTGCGCGCACCAGTACAGGAACGTCATTCAGAACCTTTCTTCCCCAGCGGTTGTCGGTTCTACGAACTATGTGGCCACTGCCACTTCAGCTTACTTATCCTTTGGGCTATATCGGTTTTGTTTTGTTTTGACGAGCTCGGTGGCTCAGTCGTGAATGACGCGACTTTGACACATACGTTTGCGGGTTCGATTCCCATACAAGATAAACATTTTTGTACATGAACATATCTGTTTGTCTTGGTCTGGATGTTTTAAGAGAGGTAGCGCGCATCAAAGCAACCCATCCAAATAACAACTCCCTAGAGGGTTGTTGTGTTCCTGCGTGTGAGTGAGCTCACCAGTAAGCTCCTAAGGAGTTGCTGTGTAAGCAGCAGAAAAGGCATCGAGAAATTGATACTTAATATAATTACAAGTAACTGTTTTACTAACGGTCTATAACGTTAGTACTTAGCTAAAAACATTTATAGGAAACAAAAAAGACCGCTTCAAAATCAACGGAACCGTTTGCGAGATAAAATAACAGACACATACACAAACATCTGTTACCCCCAAACCATGACGGGAAAAATCTATGGATACCCAATGATGCGATTTTACCATTGTAAATAAAATCACCGCTACTTGTAAAGCAGAACGGGCTGCCCTTATTGGCTAGTTCGCAGATCGACATCGCGTTGGTTATTAGCTTATACGTTAAAATATCCTGCCATTGGACAAAAGGCTCGAACAGCTGAGATATTTAGGAGCTGAAACACTACGTTTTGGCGAGTTAAGGGGGTACTTCATGCGCAGTCAAAAGTTTTACCAGTTGATGCCTCAAACGCATGTGCCGTCTTCGTGGTCATCGCATGTAATAGCATACAAAGTAGAACAAACACGGTATACCTCCACCTCACAGAAAACCACAGCCAAATAACAACTGTCGGGAGGGTTGTTGCGTTCCTGCGTGAGCTTCTTTTGTGAGTTGTTCAGTGAGTTGCTGTGTTAGCAACAGAAGTGGCATCGCGCGAGGGATACTTAATATATTGCAAGCGTTTATAGGCTACGGTAACCGCTTTACATCAAGTGGGCCGTATGGTTGTATGCCTCCCGACGTTGTATAAAAAAAAGAATGAGATTTACATTACATTTCACATTTACCGCTACCGCCTCTGCTCTACATATCTCTATATATAAGACCACGTCTTTACGTACCTTAGACAGTAGCGGCGTCTGTAGATTGAACTCGTTTGTCACCATTGTGGTATGAGGGTATTGTAATGAACTGATAACTGGACGAAATAATTTTATTTTTATATGTGCATACATAATCAGTGATGTTCAAAATAGCTGGGAGATAATTAGAATCGTTGGTGCCAGCGACTTTCTTACACCTTACACATACGTGGGTAAGACTGGAGGAAAGTGGAACCATTGACTGAAGCAGGGGACCGACTTTTCTTTAGGAATCTCTTCCACGCCTTTTTCAAACTACAGCGTCTCCAAGGTCGATAACGCGAATTCTTGTTGATTTATCTTTTATTTTGGGAAATAAATAAAAGTCAATTGTTAATAGATTCAGGCGGTATTTTGCGAAAGTCAAATTTACAGGCAATTGGATCTAAACTACTTTGTGTGCTTCCGCTACCGATTAGTTCATACGAACTAGTGCCGGCCGGCACTCTCCCACTACCGTTAGTAGCATGCTGCCGCTGCCACGGCTCCTCCGGTCGTCTCTGTCTCGGTTGCTGCGGTCGTCTCAGCGAGTGACCACCATCTGAAATATGAACCGTATACTCCCGTCACCGCTGCTGTCCTGGCTGCTCCGGTCGTCTCTGCGACACGTGTTTCTCTCCACGAGCCATCCTCAGACGCTGTAGATGTCAGTCGTTAGAATAACATGCTAAAATATAAATCTATTACTTCCCAGAGAGGACCAAGATAGCTACGATGCGTGCATGATCTGCCTGTTCCAGATAGAAGGCAATCGCAGACACGACTAGAGCAGCCATGGCAGCGACGGCATGCATCTACTAACAGTAGTGGGTGCCGGCCGGCGTTAGTTCGCATGATGGCGAGAACACGAAACTAAACCTTAACCTTAAACTTAAATCAAATTGCGTGCAAATTATCCTTACATACTTAACTGATAAAAAGCACCAGCATATCCATAAATATTTTCACGCCAGATTATGGTATTTGAAAGAGAAGAAACCAGAACCAATGTAAGAATTACGGTAGATGATGAAGTGTTGGAACAAGTGAATGAGTTTGTATATCTTGGATGCGCTTTCAGCAGGGATGGAAGGTACACCGCAGATGTGGAAAGGCGAGTGAGTGCTGGGAATAGTGTGAATGGAGCGTTGGGAAAACTTCTTGGCAGTAAAAACCTGAGCCAGAAGGCGCAGCTGGCTATACACAATGCAGTGCTGGTCCCAACGCTTACTTATGGAAGCGAGAGCTGGGTATGGCAGAGAGAGCATGAAAGTAGGATAAACGCGGTTGAAATGCGAGCGTTGCGCAAAATCTGTGGTGTAACGCTTGCAGACCGTATCCGCAATGATGAGGTTAGAAGCAGAGTTGGTCTGAAAGAGAGCGTCGGTGTTAAAATAAGAAGAGGCATGCTCCGTTGGTTCGGACATGTAGAAAGAATGCAGGATGAAAGAATGACGAAGCAGATATACAATGCAAAAGTGGAAGGATGTAGGAGCCGAGGAAGGCCAAGACTTACCTATCATGATCAGATTGGTCGTGTTCTATCAGAAGGTGATGTCAGGAGCCCTAGAAACCTGCGAGCGTGCATGAAAAGAGCAATGAATGTGAAAGAAGCGAGTGAGGTATGTAAGGATCGAGTCGCGTGGCGCTCGGTTCTCTCTGCCTACCCCGTAAGGGATTTGGCGTGAAGTTATAGTAGTAATAGTAGTTTTTCACGCCAAATCCCTTGCGGGGTGGGTAGAGAATCGAGCGCTACATGACTTAGTCCTTACACACCACACTCGCTACTTTAACATGCTTACCTCATCGTGTAGGCTCATGCATATCTTAGTCTCCTGTTATTATTATTTTATACCACTATGGTGGCAATCAAGCATACGTCCTGCCTGATGGTAAACAGTCACCGTAGCCAATGGACATTTGCAACACCAGGGGTGTCACTCATGCATTGCCGTTGTTATTTAATCGTGGTAGGTGAATGTTCTTACTCCTTGGCTCCTACATCCTGCTTTAGCTTTCCATACCGAGTTCGCAAAGAAGATAAGTCCAAGAAATGATCTGAAAAAGAGTGTTATGATAAGGACAGAGTCATGGCGAGGTTTAAGGCATGGCGGTTCTGAAGAATCTTCTGGCATGAAGATAATCTCCAAAAAGTATATATTCCGTATCTTAGAGTATATATACACTAAGTATATATGTATATGGCTACTCAATCACAGAAGACTTGAGCGAAATAAAATACTTAAGCTCAATTGGACAAAAATAAAGGGGTAGGACGTGATCAGTAATGGTGGGTGCATTGTTTCAGCCCGCAATAGCAGTAAGTGCAGCGCCGAGTGCAGTGCAAGACGCATCGACCGTGCATAGGAACACAACACAGCGCCCGCATCATCACATTTTAATTGTTGCACACGCCTAGTGGCGATGTAGAGCTCGCAACTCTTTAGACAAGATACAAGCAATTAAAATCTATTTACATAATATATTTTATGTACTAAACTGGAATTTCTTCATCCTAGCGTTATTCCGTTTCCTAATCTACTAGGACTAACGGAGTCCATTACTTAAGCCTTAGGATTTGGCAAGGATATTAATTGTAACATGGAGCGACTGCCGTCAGACCTCTCAAACTCAAATAATCAGATCTTTCTTAGGTTCCACACGATCACTGTGTTTGTCTCTTTCAGTTTAGCTAATTATTAGCAGTACTAACAGCTCGTCTCACCTTCTTCTTCTTAGTCGTTTTCAGACCGTAGGGTGTAGGCCCCCTTCATTTTATACCATCTACTTTGATCTTGGGAAACCTCCATCAATTTCGTTTTAGCTGTTTTTAGAATATCGTCATACCAACGCATCTGCAATCTACCTCGTGGGCGTTTCTCTCATTTCAATTTCAAATCCAGCAATTTGCACTACAAACCATGTTTTCTGCCAACGACTCCAACCAGCTCATTGCTACTTCAGTTTCGCCATACGTTTGACAACGTCGGATGTCTCTGATCCACTCATTCCTCTTACGATCTTAAAGATAACATGGATTCACCTTATCTTTGTAATCTTAACACTAGTACGTGATTCAATTAATGCAGTACAAACAGATGTTGGTGTTCAGTTCAGCTGGAGGTTCATCACATCAACCCTTACTCATACTGCAGCAATAAGGATCTCCCTTCAAACGAAGAGGCATACTCCACCACGCTGCTCAAATGCGGATTGCCGGAGGCCGGTGTTTTCAAGCCGCCTTAGTGCCACTGACTTAGCTTAACGACTGTCATCTATCGATAACAGCCGAGACCGACGGCTTAACGTGCCCACCGAAGCATGGAGAAACTCGAGATAGATAAATTCATCCATAGACAGGATCCGGTCGACGTTGCTTCAACTGTGTGTTTGGCTAGCACACGCGCAACGACGCTATCGAGCTGAAAGCTTATTCAAATCTAAACAGTCACACACTTTGTGATGCCAAAGAAATGCCAATCTATCGAATACACTTTGTGCCGAAGTTTTTTTAAGACTACTCCTATAGGCTCTTCAAAATAGACTTGTAATAGTTTTTTTTTATGCAACCTTATTTTTACGTAACCTTGCAATTCACCAGTGGTATAAGAAATCAAAACATCTTGTCACACTTTCCTAGCTCTATGACATACGCATTTCAGAATCATAAATTCTGGGGCGTTTTTTCTCGAATATAATAATGTTGATTAATTAATGATGGCTGATTGAAACAATGAGTCAACGGTGAATGACTTGCGACATGAGGGCGCGGTCCTCGCGGGATTGATATGCCATTCATCATAGTAGAAAGTAATTATACTTACCTACCTACACCAAAACATAAATACACTGGTACTGCTATTTATATATAGAGAGAGAACAGTGATAGCTTAGTGGACAAAGAACCAGGTTGATTAACCGACAGGTCCAGATTGGAATCCTGCTGTAGGCATCCAAAACTAAATTCGTGTTTTTGGATATTTGTAATTATCATCACTTGGTCAGCGGTGAAGGAAAACATCGTGAGGAAACCCTATTCTAGAAATTATATTTGAAAAGAATGTAACCTAAGAAAAGGTCTGTTTCTCCCTCTGTGGAGATCTGAGAGCAGATCATGTAAAAATCAGTATCTTTGCCAAATTCCTGAACTTGCGGATCCCGCCAAGCCGAAGGGATTTGGAAACGTGACAATGCTAGGCATCGATACCACTATTTGACGTGCACCGGTAGGCGCTTAGTTAACAATGATTTTCATATCAAGGGTTCGATTCCCGAACATGACAAATATTTTTGCGCATAAACATATCTGTTAGTCTTGATCTGGGTGTATTCCGTGTACAAACATGTGTTTTTTTAAAGGTATTTACGTATATATATCCATAGTCTAGTACGCATGGTACAGGCTTTCTATAATTAGAGAATAGATTCTGTGTAATTCATCAGGAACGTTATATTATTGGTCAATACATCACCGTGGTTAGAGCGGCCTGCACGTGTTGCATCCTGTCGACTACAAAGAGAGGTATTGGCAAAATTATGTGCAGACTTAGTAAATTATTTCACCTTATAAAACACCATAATCAAGGTTTTGTGTTATCACGTGAGTGAGCTCCAGACGAGTTCATTGACGGTAGATCTACTGCAATTTAGCGTCTACTGAAATTTAATAGGTATCATCAGCAAATAGTACTGTATCTGTCTTTTTCTGCACCATGTAGGGCAGATCATTCACGTACACTAAAAATAAAAAGGGACCCAAAATAGAACCCTGGGGTACCCTGATATTAAAATTACACAATACTATCTTTATATTTAACCCCATTTATGAGAACATTGCATCGCAATATAAATTGTCGATTTGAAAAATGGTGGTTCAGACGACGAAAAGATAAACATGTTAATTGAAATAGGGCGCATCAAGATCAAGAGGCACCGCCTAACTAAAAACCGCAGTCAAATAACAACTCACCAGAGGGTCGTTGAGTTCCTGCGAGTGAGTATAATTAGCAAGCAACTAAGGAGTTACTGCGTTAGCAACACGCGAGTGTAATTTCCTACAATTTGCATTTATAGGTTACGACAACCAATTTTAATTACGTGGATCCCAACGTTGTATATGTAAAAACTAGCTGAAGCCCGCAACTTTAATAACAACTCCCTTGCAGATTGTTGTTCCTGCGTGTGAGTGAGATCACCACCTAAGGAGTTGCTGTACTAGCAGCAGCAGAGGTGGCATCGCGCGAGTAATACTTAATGTGTTGCGAGCCTTTATAGGCTCCGGTAATCGCTTTCCATCAGGTAATCCGTATGCTTGCATGTCCCCTGACGTTGTATAAAAAAATACTTCGTCCACGCCTATCCCGGTATACCGTAGAGGCCGTTTTTCTACTTTTTTTTTTAATCAGGTTCTACGTGGCGTGATGACGAATAGCCTATATATAACCTTCCTCAAAATTTGCGCTATCTAAGCAAAAAAAAAAATCTGTGTGGTAGTTCCAAAGATTAGGGCGTTCAAACAAACTAACAAACTCTTCGCTTTATATTATTAGTATAAATAAATAAATAAATATTGTCAGACAAATTACACAGCGCCATCTAGCCCCAAAGTAAGCGGAAGCTTGTGTTATGGGTACTAGACAACTGATAAACATACGTAAATACATTTTTTTTTTGTAAATACATACTTATTATACATAGAAAATACCCAGACCAAGACAAACAGACATGTTCATGCACACAAATGTTTGTACTGTGTGGGAATCGAACCCACGAGCGTTGGTGTCAAAGTAGCGTAACAACGTGTTCCACCACTGCGCCACCGAGTATTGAAGACTTATGGCAAATAAATATTTTTTATTTTTCATTCGTACTATTTCCTTGTACCGCGACACTAGTCAAGCGAGATGGGGGAAATCTGTCAATCTTAAAAAACCTCATATCACCATAAAGCTAGAACACAATAGTACCACAAAAAGATATCAGACCATTGTGGAAACGTACAATTTCGGTAATGCGGATCGCGGCGGGCCCGCCGTAAATATCGACCGGCAAACTTAACTTCCGGTTGCTATTTATACCATTGTATACCTTATTGTTGGAACTGAAGGTCGGTTACGAGTGTATTTATAGTTGCTGGGTTAGTAGAAATATTCAACCCTTACGAGGCGATGTGCATTTCGATAATAGGGACAGTGTAATGTTGAATGCAGAGGCGTCCTTGTGTTTTTTTTACACATTGTTCCTTCTATTACAGACGGTAAACATATGGAAGTAACGCTATTACAAAAGTAGAAATGGCGGAGCATGCTCTGCCAGGATGCTCCACTGTGAGTTTAAGGAGGTCAATGGTATCAAGAATTTTGAAGGCAAATACCTTGATCGAATAATTCATGTGACAAAAAATAATTGAAACTACGAGTATTTCATTATTAACTATTATAAAACGATGTATAATAAATTTTTGTCGTAAAATAATATAAACAGTGTCTTAATTATGATAATAATCCTTTTTTTATTCTGAATAAATGACTATTACAGTCACTGACGTGTTTGATAGTCATTTTGTATCTATATTACAAACAAAAATACATAAAAAATAACTATATAATACTTTTGCAGACGTATTTCACAGCGCTACGTAGACTCAAATTAATCAAAAGTTTGAGTCTAAACGGCGCTGTAGATTACTAAAGCATTATTAGTATTAGTATGAACTATTGACCAACTGGTCTCTGGTTCGTATCCTGGCAGCTATCACTAATTTATTATTTTTGGATTTATGTATACTATATATTTGTAATTATCATTTACTCGGAGGTGAAGGAAAACATAGTGAGGAATGTCATATGTCCAAAATATTGCATTTCGAAATACATAATAAGACCTTTTCTAAGAAAGGTCTGGTTTTCTCTCTGGCTAATTTACTTGTTTACTGAAAATCAACAACGCACCAACAGCGTCCAGTCCGATCTGAAGTAGGTCTGACAGTAAGCAGTCGGTCGAGGTAAAAATCAGTAACTTCGCCTAATCCTTAGGCTTAGGTAGCGGACCATTACGAAATGGGATAACGCTAAGAAGAAAGAAACCATCACAGACGAAATTTCAGTAGTCTCTATGTCCTCATTATCCTGTGGCGAGCATCTCGACCATCAAACATTCAAGATGTTTTATATATCTATCTATAACTTCACGCCAAATCCCTTGCGGGGCAGACAGAGAGAACCGAGCGCCACGTGACTCGATCCTTACACACCTCACTCGCTTCTTTAACATTCATAGAACACGACCAATATGGTCATGGTAGGTAAGTGTTAACCTTCAACTCCTTAGGAGATTACTGGTGAGCTCACTCCCACGCAGAAACACAACAACCCTCCAGTGCGGTGCGGTATTACAGGTATAGGGAGTACAAGTATTTGGCTGCGGTTTTCAGTATGGTTAGAAATATGCATTAAAACATATGATTTTTTTTTATACTACGTCGGGAGGCATAGAAGCATACGGCCCACCTGATGTAAAGCGGGTACCGTAGCCTATTAACGCTTGCGATTTATTAAGTATCACTCGCGTGATGCCTCCTCTGCTGCTTACACAGCAACTCTGTGGGAGCTTACTGGTGACCTCACTCACACGCAGGAACACAACAGCCCTCTAGGGAATTGTTATTTGGCTGCGGTTTTCTGTGAAGTGGAGGTACTTCCCCAGACGGGCTGCATTGATGCGTCCTACCTGTCTTAAATAATTATACTTTTATACAATACATGAATGGAACTCGCTAGCGCTTCGGTAGAATGTAACCTTTACACCGTACAGCAAACCTATATCAAACTACACAATAAATATCCAATTCAAAATCGAAGACCGTGACTCGAACCTGGGACCGCTAAACCACAGACAATCGAACCTAGAACGGGTTACATTCAGCGTCACCCCAGTGTAACGCCAAAGGAGCAGACAATGAAACACGTGCGGACACACAGACGGACGGGTGTCTCGGCGCACCCACTGCCAGCCTTACTGTACATCATTTGAATATGTGTGGCCCAAGTCACAACAGCGAGCGGCGTAGGAAACATCAAGGAGAGTGAGTGAGATCATCAGTAATCTCCTAAGGAGTTGCAGTGTTAGCAACAGATGTGGCTTCCCGCGAGTGATACTCAAAGTGTTGCAAGCATTCCCAGGCTCTGGTAATAGTTTCGCATCAGGTGGGCCGTATGCTTGTATGCCTCCCGACGTTTTAATACAAAAAATACAACTTGTAAGCTCATATAAGTTGATACACACGACGGCAGATCAAACTATACAAAACATGCAATAGTGAGTGCAGTATATGTGGTACAATCTAAGCGCAAACCTTTTAAAAGTATTTTTAAAACCTCAATCCCTTAGAAAAATGTCAACTGAAGCACACTTACAATGCACAAAGGCACGATGCTATGAACACGAGGACACGGTCCAGTGGTAAGATATAAACCAGGTAAGTTTTCATACCGAACGCTCTGTTACGTGCGACGCTTCCCGGATTATATAGTGACGAGGTTCATAAAAACTTGTAATGTCAAATTCAGATGGTACTAAATAATATGTTTTGAGTTTACCAACTTCTAAGAAGTTGCTGTGTTACCTTCATAGTATTTTATTTTTAATTAAAATCTTCCGTATGTATATTTTTAATGGATCAGATCACTTTCTCTGCTAAAGTTAATAGAGGCAGCTCCCTCGTCTTAAACAAATGAAAGACCTATCATATTATTGACGAACGCGAGTCCCATTTGTGAATATGTTATGGCAAATTTAATAAACGAATGCAATCGAATGCATTGTCCTGAATATTCAACTGTATTGCTGGCATGCAAACTAAAAAAAAACATATTATTTTGACGAGCTCGGTGGCTCAGTCGTGAATGACGCGACTTTGACACCGACGCTCGTGGGTTCGATTCCCGCACGAGACAAACATTTTTGTGCATGAACATATCTGTTTGTCTTGGTCTGGATGTTTTAAGATAAGTAGGGTACATCAAAGCAGCCAGTCTGGGGAAGTTCCTCCACCTCAAAAAAAACCGCAGCCAAATAACATTACTTCCTAGAGGCTTGTTGTGTTCCTGCATGTGAGTGAGGTCACCAGTAAGTTCTTAAGGAGTTGCTGTGTTAGCAGCAGAGGAGGCATCGCGCGAGTGATACTTAATGTATTACAAGCGTTGATAGGCTACGGTAATCGCTTTACATCAGGTGGCCCATATGCTTGTATGCCTCCCGACATTGTATTAAAAAAAATATAGATTACATAAATTAATAAATAATAAAAAAAAATCTGTTTATTGTAGTACTTTCTGTGTATTTAACTTAAACGGGATGAAAGTCACAAAATTATCTATTACCGTTATGTAAGCAAGATAAAAAATATTTTTATTGTTTAGCAATGAACTTAAATAAAAAATAACACCCAGAGATGAACATTATTTTCTCATCAACATTTGCGTCCCGCTCGTGACTTGGCCACAATTCCTTCAAAGAGCCGCGACCGGCTCCCGGTGTAGAAAATAATTCTGTATTACATTAATTATTTATGAATGTCTTTATTACTGTAGTCCATGATAATATTGTGTTTAATGTCGATGTCATATTTATAGATCTGGTAATTCAATTTGAAAACTCTTCGGCGTGGGCATGTGTCACAAAATTTGTGTTTTCTGATTTATGTACATATTTGTAATTATCACTCGCTCGTCGGTGAAGGAAAACATCGTGAGGTAACCCGCACGTTTAAGAAACCATTTTTCGACATCTAGCCTAAGAAAGTTCTGGTTTTCCCTCTGGACTATGGAGGGCCTGACGGCAGTCACTCCGTGGAGGAATCAGTATCGTAGTAACGTCGCCTAATCCTTAGCGTTAGTTAGCGAGCTCCGCCAAATCTAAGAGATTAGGAAACGTGATGAGGAATTGGAAGAGCTCGGTGGCGCAGTGGCGATACGCGCTGTTATGTTACTTTGAAACCGACGCTCCTGGGTTCGATTCTCCGACGGAACAAACATTTGTCGTTGCACGTCTATTTGTCTTGGGCTGGGAAGTTTGGGCGCATCAAAGTAGCCCGTCTAGGGAAGTTTCCACCTCATAGAAAACCGCAGCTAAATGACAACTCCATAGAGGATTGCTGTATTCCTGCTTGTGAGTGAGGTCACCAGTAAGTTTCTAAGAGTAGAGCTCTGTGCTCACGCGTTGGGTGGCATCACGCGAGTGATACTCAATGTATTACAAACGTTCATAGGCTTCGGAAACAGCTTTCCATCAGGTGGGCCGTATGCGTGTATGCCTCCCGACGTTGCAATAAAAACCAGTTGAGAATGCGCAAGCTTGCATTGCCAGAGGAACACCTGGCTCGTTAATTATACGACAATTTTTTTTTTAAACTTTGCCTATTTGAAGAAATATGATATTGGTTAATAAGACATTCCTATTCTACTTTTTAATTTACTTTTCGAACCTGATTTTTTTTTTTTTAATGTTCCAAGAGAAACCTATCTCTTGGAACATTAAAAAAAAAAAAAAAACAGGTTTTCAGACATTCCTATTCTACTTTTTTATGCTGAATCCGAATCTGAAGTCAAAATTCGAATATTCGAAAAAAAGCGACAGACACACACACAGACAAACATATAGATTTCACATAGGAACGGCGTTCCGGAAAAAATAATCTCTATACAATTACACAGGCAAACAGGTACAGGTCAGGCAGTCTAATTATCAATTACCACTGTAGCTTTTAAAGGTACTATTATTGCTGCGCACGGGCAAGCTACGTATACGTTGACTTAGCTCCGCTTTATATGAAAATATATGTGATGCTATCCATTGTAACCATCGACTTATATACCGTACCGATCGTACCGACTTATTTTTTTTTATACCACTAAGGTGACAAACAAGCGTACGGCCTGCCTGATGGTAAGCAGTTACCGTAGCCTATGGGCATTTGCAACCCCATGGGTGTCACTCTTGCGTTGCCGACCCTGTAAGAACCTCTTCACGCCTTTCTTGAAGAACCCCATACTGTAGTCTCTTGGGAAAATCTCGGCAGGGAGCTCATTCCACAACATAATAGTTCTCGGTAGAAAACTTCTCGTGAAGCGCACAGTGCGCGACCATTGCGGTTCCAGTGTGTGCGGATGAACTCCCAGCCGCCGGCGAGCTGTGCGATTGTAAAACGACTTATATACCGTAGGTAATGTAAGTCGATGACTGTAACCCACAAACACATTAACCACCAATGCGTGGTTATGTCTATCCATAAATCCATAGTCTCTGCGTGCACATCCTACGATGCAGTAGCGCCTTAACTCAAACCTTTCTAATTTCCACCGCATAAATTTGTGGTGCGTCCTTTTTAAATACTTCACGGCCCTAGATACTAGGTATGCTGTCTATAATTACATTGCGTGCTCGATATGAGTAATTTATGTATATTAATTATTATTTTTTCTTTCGTCTGTGTTTTTGTAATGACTTGATACGTCAATATATTATATTAAAGTTTATTCTGTTTATTTTTCTTTTTAGTATGTTTTATTTAATTGTTGATTTTATTTTGTATGTATTGGATGGTCACTCTTAGGCTACTTTGCAAAAAGGGCTGTGGTCACACACTACCGCCTGATGTGTGGTCTTCTTTTACTTTGGATATACACATAGTACTTACCTATCTATTACAGTATACTTTCTTATTCTACTCTGTTATTTTATGTTTATTGTGTGTATTATTTCAATTTATATCACCTTTTGGACTGTGGGAGTTTGTGGTTGTATACGTCCGTGGGTCGAGCCAGTAGAAGGAAGTACTTCATCATTATTCTGCTCACTGGTGAAGGAAAACATCGTTAGGCAATCCGCACGTCCACGAAATTATATTTCGAAAGACGCGTGGCCTAACCTAATAAGTCGCAGTCGCTACATGTAATAATCAGGATCTTCGCAAAATCCTTCGACTTAGGTACCGGACCCCGCCAAATCTAATGAATTATGAAAACGGGATAACGCTGGGAAGAAGGCACGGTAGTAGGCTTAGCTGAAGCCGTTTAGTATAAAAAAACCAAATCGAAAAATGTTTAGGTACTCATTATGACAATGTAAGAAAACATCTAAGAGAGGTAAAGGCATCAAATCAGCGTGACTGTGGACCCATCCCCATAGAAAACCGCATCCAAATAACAACTCCCAGATGAGGTTACCAGTTAGCTCCTAAGGAGTTATTGTTGCAAAGCTATATAATAGGCCACGGTAACCACTTTATATACTTGCGTCACCCCGTTCCCCTGGGGTGATCGCTTCAGATGAAGCCTTTGTAGTCTTCCCGGCTAAAGGCAGTCCCAGGGGGTGTTTTAGTCGGTGGAAATCCGACATAATCAGTTCGTTCGCAGGAAATGGTATCTTTAAAAGATTTCACCTCCTCCCTCCCGTTTTCCGGAGGGTGCCCCTCACGGAGGAATGACCAATGCACACCCGGGTGTGGGTTGGTCCTTCCTTTGTGTGTCTTCAACTTTCTTGGGCGAAAATAAAAAATAAAAAAACCGCTTTATATACGCTTGTTTACTGTTTTGTAACACTAAACCTGCAAGCCTGCCTGATGTTAAGCAGATACCATAGCCTGAGGGCGATATCACCACACGGTCGACCCTGTAAAAACCTCTTCAAGTCTTCTTAGGGTTTCGTATCTGAAACGGATTCCGACACTGTCCCCATCCCCTCCCCCCTCACCCCCTCAACTACAACAATGCGACATCAACGACAGTGTTTACATCATGTAACAATGTAACAACAATGTAACATGTTTAAATCATGTCAACAGACAAACATTTCCATAACATTGGCTTTTGAAAGAACAAAAGTGCAGACGGAAAGGTCCGCGACTTAAGAATCAGATATTAAAAACATCTGGTCTTACGGACCCTTCGATCGGCACTCGCCCCTATTGAAAGGGTTGAGGCGGATTAATATGGACATTACTTCGGGAATAATTTCGCCGTGGTTCTTTTTTACCTTAAAAAAAATATTATTGTTGTAGTTAGAAAACTTGGTGCATGTTATTCTAAGTAGTAATATCTACAGTGCCTGAGCCTGTCTCGTGGACGAAACAGTATTAAGAGAGGTAGGGCGCATCAAAGCAGCCTGTGTTCCTGCGTGTGAGTGAGGTCACCAGTATGCCCAAGGAGTTGCTGTGTTAGCAGCAGAGGAGACATCGCGCGAGTGATACTTAATATATTACAAGCGTTAATAGGTTACAGAAGCCGCTTTACACCAGGTGGGCCGTATGCTTGTATGCCTCCCGACGTAGTATAAAAACCACGTGTTGCAGAGATCGGAGCAGCCAAGGGGAGCAGCGGCGACGGTTTATGTTCTAGACCGGATATGACCTCAGTAGCCAAAGCAGAAACGACCAGAGCAGCTATGACAGCGATGTTATAGACAGTGACTAGTCCTAGTGGTAAAGCGTTGGCGCCGGCCGGCGCTAGCTCGTATGAACTGATAAGTGGCGGAAACTCATATAGTACGTTAGATCTTATGGCTTGTAAGTGTGACTTTCGCAAAAATACAACTGAATCTGTTGACTACCTATATGTTAACTTTAAAAACGCATTAGTAATACATCAAATAAAGTTTTTAAATGTAACAAATAAATATCAATTATCAGTGTAAATACTCAAAAAATATTGTAATAAGTATTTCTTCTCTATCTTCTTGGTGGCATAGTGGTTAATAACGCTACTTTCACACCAACGCTTGTGGGTTCGATTCCCACACACGGACAAACATTTGTGTGAATAAACATGTCTGTTCGTATTGATCTGGATGTTTTAAGAGAGGTAGGGTGCATCAAAACAGTCTGGGGAAGTACCTCCACCTCACAGGAAACAGCAGCCACCAGTAAGCTCCTATGTAGTTTAGTTAGCAACAGAGGTGGCATCGCGTGATTGATACTTAATGTATCGCAAACGTTCATAGACTACGGTAACCGCTTTACATCAGGTCAGCTGTATGCTTGTGTGCCTCCCGACATCGTGTAAACAAAATGTAACAATGACTCTAAGAACTTGTGCCTGTAGTAAATGACTTCTATGAGCATGTAGTAAAGAATTGCCACCAAATGTCACAATCAGCTTCTATTCATATATGGCAGCTGTATGCTTATCTAAGACTTTCACTGTACTTTAATTTATTTAATATTTGGTATCGAAAGAAAGCGACATGAAAAATCGGAAAATAGTATAAAATGCAATATCTAAATATTAATCAAACATTAGGGACAAAGTGTCTTCAGATATTAAAAACATCTGTTTCTTACGAAACCCTCCGATCGGACTCCCACACCCCGGCACGGTGAAGGGTTATGTCCGCTTTATATGGATACGCTTGTGTTTTTTTGCTATAGACGAGGTTTTTATATAAATATACAGATCTCTTAAAGCTTTAAAAGAACTGAGATTTTTAGGTTCCATTTAATTTTAATTAAAAAATAATATAATAAATTATGCATAATTTTGAAATCAGGTTTTTTTAGATAACAAAATGACTTCGAAATGAAATAACTAACTGTCAGGGAGTCCCTGATAGTATTTGACTATTCTATCTATCTGGCTACACATACCCTCACGCTAATATTCTTCCAGTGTAAGCAGATATTCAACATATAATTTTGCTCCTAAGTTACTTCAATTACCTTTTATTTTGTAATAAGTTTTGAGCAAAGGTTCCATTTATTTCGTTTTGTAAGTCTTCGCGGATTTTCCCCGTGTAAGATCCTATCAAATACTAGTTGAATTATGCCACAGAGTATTTATGTGTCAATTACGATTCAGTAAGGATTTTTAATTCATGCAACTTTATCACTAAAAAGGTTTTAACGACTTAAGAAAGACATAGATACAGCTGCGTCACGCAAACACTGTAGTTTTCTTAAATTTTGAATACAAATAGACAATTTACTATTTGTTTCTTTTTAGATATTTTGAATGTCGAATTTTGTCATAGTGTAATAGGAAATATTTTTGAATATATGTTAAAAATTAAAATAAAGTTAGAAAAGGTCCTCATATCAATATGTAAATCCAAAGAGCTGTTTAGGCCTTAAAATGCTTAACAATTTCACACTTTTCAATATGCAATAAGTCAATTGTGAATATCTGTATCATGAAGCAATGGTCGTCACCATTCCTATCCATATTAACCCGCCGGCAGAGAAATCGAAAAACGAATATACAGGGAAAAAATGGAAGAAAAAACACAGACCGGGGTCCAAATATCCCTTCTTATGCAAATTCCCATTCGAATATTAACATTTGATTCCAACCCGTCGCCCATTTCATTATTAATTATTAATTCTCGAATGATTTGTTAGCTTACTTTTCGTTATGAAAAATTCTATAAAAGTTAATTAGGGGAGACGTGATCATTCAAAGGGTTTTTTTTTTTGCGTTTTTCAATAGAATTAATTAGAACGGATTGGGGACCCGAAAGTTTTTACAATTTGCAAGACTTCTCGTGTTTTAAAATGTGTCTTTGATCATTATTATCTTGAATGTATGTTTATAGAGTTTCGGTGTTTACATAAGCAGATAGTTCGAACATGTAGAAAGAATATAAGAGGGAAGAATAGCGAAACAAGAGGTAGGTGTCGAGGAAGGCCTAAACACTCCTACCACGACTAAATGGGTCATGTGTTATCAGAAGATGATGCCAGGAGTCCTAGAAACCGGCGAGCATATGTATGAGAAGAGCTACTCTAAGACTCGCTTCTTTAAAATTCATCCTCAAAAATTTTAAATTAATCCAATTCATCCTGATTCAAGGGTCAAGGGTCATTGTCACTCTTATTGAACACACAGGTTAAGCAACTTAGATCGCAGCCTGTCTATAGATGGGTTAACATATATCGAGGTTCTATGTGTTTAGTTAAGGAGACGTTAAGCTGTTGCCTCCACTCATTGCACACGTGTTACCTCTCTTAAAAACACTCACACCAATATAAACAGACATGTTCATGCACTGGAATGATTCTTCTGTGTCGAAATCGAGCTCACGAGCGTCGGTATTAAAGTAGCGTTATTAACCACTGCGCCACTGAGCCCGTTAAAACTACGGACCTACGAAACTGTTGTGTATCGACAACAGCCGGGATCAACGGCTTAACGTGCCCACCCAAGCTTGGAGAAGCTCGAAATAGACAAACCCATCCATGGACAGGCCGCTGTTGACGTTGCTTAACCTGCGTGTTTGGTTAGAATGACACGCGCAAAGACACTATCGAGCTCTTTATGTACACTAGTAACACCACTATATAACATTACATCTATCTATCTATAACTTCACGCCAAATCCATTGAGGGTAGGCAGAGAGGACCGAGCGCCACGTGACTCGATTACGATTCACATTCAGATGATATTTTGCAGTATTTACAAGCATTTTTATATAGTTTATGTGCTTCCACCACCAAGTAGTTCAAGCGAACTGACGCCAGCCGGCACCCACCTAATAAATGCATGCCGTCGCTGCCATGGCTGCTTGGTCATCTCCGCGAATGAAATGTCATCATCTGAAACATGAACAGAGTGCACCCGCCGCCGTTGATGCCCTGGCTGCTCTGCTTGTTTCTGCGATACGTGTTTCGCATCTCTACGTGGTATTATCAAGCGCTGTAGATGTCAGTAGTTAGAATAACCAGTCACGAATGCAAATCCTGTTGCGGATGGCGGGCAACCACAGAGATGACTGTAACAACTGAGGCAGAGGCGACCGGAACAAACATAAAAGAACAAAGAGATGTCATGCATCTAACGGCTGTGCGGTACCGGCCGGCGATAGTTCGCATTGGTGGCGGAAGCACACAAGTAGCAAGTTGCCTGTGAATTTGACTTTCGCAAAAAAAAACATAAATTTATTAACTTTTTATATATGCAGCGACCATACGGTGACCACGTTAACCTTGGTGCACCATATGCAGGTTCAACTACCAATTTAAAAATTGCAAAATTCTACTACACTTGTATAACAAAAAAAAATGGTAGAATTTCGAAATTGTTGTTTGGCCATCAATTTCAAAATTCAACCAAATTTCTTTGTTACATAAATAAAAAGAATAGATGAACAAAGATATCTTTGTAAATTTTAAATGGACTACATAATTACCGGATCGTTACAAACAAAATGGCGGATGTAATCCTCAAGATTACAATAGTTACGGAATAAGAAGAGCATTAATCACGGTTACTCAATGACAGTCACAATCTCTATTCAAATATTATCATTTGCCAACAGACGCGGCGGCAATTATTTATTGCGTGGATAACCCGGCCAGAACCAGTACGACAGCGTCGCTATTCAAGAATGGGAGAAATTCAACAAGTTATTTGAGAGCCTTACTTATTCCTGGCTTTGTCCCGTTTCCTATATCTTTAGGATTCGTTACCAAAACATAAAGATTTGGCGAAGATACTGATTTTTCTCTGAGTCTCTATAACCCTGAGGAAATTTCAAACCTTTCTTGGGTTAGGTCATACGTCTTTCGACATATAATTTTGTTGGACATATAATTTTTTTGAATTAATGTTTCATCGCGATGACATCCTTCACCGACGAGCAAGTGAAATTAGATATACGACTCTTCATACGAACTTATCCTCCATGTTTTACTATCTACTCGATCTATCGATATCTTCGCGTGAACACCCTTGCTTGTGTAAACCGAGACCTCGTCGCTTCTTAAACATTCATAGCTCCTTTCATACACACTCGCCGGTTCTAAATAAACACAGTCTTTTAGCAAATAACCATTTGAATCTATTCAGAATTTTGAATAGAGAGATTTATTTGACTTTATTGTACGTACTCTTATTGCAGTATATATTATCATATTTTTAATTTTCAATGGAATTCCTTATTATATGTAAAAAGATGAAATATACTATGCATAAAATAAAGAAAGTAAATTTCACCCCCCAACACTACAGAAGTTAAAGATTTTTAAGAAAGGTAGGATGCATAAAAGCAGGCTGACTGGAGCAGTACTTCCATCATCATCATCATCCGAGCGTTAATCCCGGTTGCGTCCTACCCTTTCGCTTCGAAGCCCAAGGTCCGCTTAAGTACTTCCATCTAACGAAAAACTGTTTATGTTGTTCCTGCGAATAGTGGGGTGACCGGTAAGCTCCTATGGAGTTGCTATGTTAGCAGCAGAGGTAGTAATGCGCGAGTAGCACTTCCTGTATTCCTTCAATACGGGAAATACCGCTTACACTTTACGCTACGGAAATCACTTTATATTATGTAGGTATGTATTATGTAGGTACATACGTATATAAAAAATCTTTAGTTTATCATTATATCTTCGTAGTATCTACATCATATCTTCACTAAAATAGAACCATGAAAATCAATTCACAATTGACGGAAATGTCACGTGAAAAGTCGGTTAATTCACAAAGGCGAAACTGGTTTTTTAAGGGTTTCGGAAAAACTGTACACACTAAATCATTGAAACTGACGTAGGACTACTTTCGATGTATGCCCTATACAATAATAAAAGAATCATTAAAATCGATCTACAATTAACAAAAAAAAATTTGCTAACTCTCAACACTAAGAAAACTATGTTTGTATTTTCATAAGACTGCTGCATCTGCGCCAAGAACGGTGGTGAAAATAAAAATACACGAAGATTCATGCAACGAAGGGTCATGCGACTGTGAAACGCTGACATATGCAAGAGTAGTAAAATATATTCAGATAGATGACAGGCTGTCGTTCAAAAATCAAATCGAGGTCCTCTCGGCTCGAGTAAGGAAGGTTGTAAGAGTGATGCGTAACCTACGAAATGTCGCAAACATTGATACACTGAAATCCATTTACTACGTACTCTGTGAGTCATTAATTATGTATTGCATCACATGCTGGGGTGGTGCAGCCAAGACTTTTATTATACGAGCTGAGAGAGCTCAACGTTCAGTCCTAAAAACCATGCTTAAAAACCCTTTTTGAACCCTACCACATCTCTCTTTAAAGAAGCTGGAGTACTCACCGTACGTCAACTTTATATACTTAAGACTTTAGTCATAATGCACAAAAAGGTACTCTTTTCAGATGATTACGATTCATTACTAAAACAAAGAAACTTTAAGATTCCTACTCCGCTAGTAAATACCGCGTTTGCACATAGATTGGGCAACTTCATGCAAGTACATGTCTATAATAAAGTGATCAAATTATGCGACTTTAAGACTAAAATTGCACCTGTAGCTCGGTAGGCTATATATCAGTGGCATGCTGTTTTAACATATGACGAAACTGAGAAATTATTTAAAATTGTATGTTAAAATTTTGCGTTTATTTTAAATTACCCAGAGCATTGTCATTGCATTTTATTATATATTTTTCATTTCTTGGCATTGTAATTTTGTAGGTAAAGATAATCTCTCTATCTGTCTAGGTCAACATATAACTGGTTAAAACTGTTTCTTGTGTAATCCGACTTCCTCGATACAGGCTTGCCTAGTGAGGAAATCATCGATATTTCTAAGCTAAGTTAAGATGTCTGCAATGTGTATATAAATTACCTAGTATAATTATATGTAAGTAATCCCAATCATGTTTGCAGTTAAATAAATTATTTTCATTTTTCATTTTCAATTGGTGAAGACATCGCTTAACATACATACAAAAAATATGTCGACTTGAGAAGTTCCTACTTTGAAGTCGGTCATAAAAGGGGCAGGTCATCTCTACATAAAAACAAATACGGAAATATAAAAAATAATGGCAAAACAAAACATGTAAAACATTATAGCTCGTGAGTACCAGATGTAGAGTCAAGCCCAACTCTACATGTCGATCACGGAGATTGTCCGTTTCGCGGTCATTGAACACTCTCCCCTCTCCCATAGACTTACAGTAAGTTATCAAGTCCCTGATTATTAATATTGTCATAAACATGTTCCGTGAAACTGCGGACATATTTTTTTTAACAAGTAACATGCCGACATCAAACCCGAACAAATTAATGTTTAGAAAGTTCAATATTAAGATAAGACAGAACAAAATTTCGAAATTAAATTAGAGCGGAATAGTTTGTTTGTTTGGACTGGTAATCTCTGCAACTTCCGGTCGAACTTGACAAATTCCTTTGACAGCTATTTGACAGCCCAATTTTTGAGGTAAGTTACGCTATCCGACATCAGGATACGTCTTTTAGATTCCAAGTAAAGGAAGGTAAGAAAAAGCGGTTCCCATGGCGTACGGGAATGTGCGCGGCTTCGCCCGCGTCCCCGTACCCCGTTTTTAAGAGAGGTAGGGCGCATCAAAGCACGGGCTGCTTTGCTGCTCTGGGGAAACAACATCCACCTCACATAAAACCGCAGCCTATAACTCCCTAGAGGGTGTTTGTGTTCCTGCGTGTGAGTGAGGTCATCAGTAAGCTTCTAAGGAGGAGTAACATATGTTACAAGTGTTAATAGGCTACGGTAACTGTTTTACATCAGGTGGACCGTCTGCTTGTATGCCACAAGACGTTGTATAAAAAAAAACGGCGCGGTGCAGCTACTAATTATATAGTAACATATTGAGAAGGCAGTTAATTACACGGCCCACATTGTGAAGGGATTACCCGTTCTGGAGACCACCGGTAGCTTCGATCTTGGCTCCGCTACCGAATCCCCAATTTTTATGTTCTAAATATATTGGACTAACCGAGAAATAAATACACTTTTACATTTATAATAGTTTGAATCCAAATCCGTTCACGCGTTGAGACATGAACACGAAACAAAC
The DNA here is from genome assembly GCA_947507595.1 of Pyralis farinalis. Lineage (NCBI taxonomy): Eukaryota > Metazoa > Arthropoda > Insecta > Lepidoptera > Pyralidae > Pyralis > Pyralis farinalis. The sequence continues at coordinate 26,869,154 of OX382279.1, forward strand.
ATCCATACATTCACATTTATAATATTAGAAGGACTAAAAATGTAGACGAAAATGACTCCAGTTATTACTTCACACCGGATGCAAGGCAGCGACAACCAAGCGCCAATAAACGCGGTCTTACACACCTCAGCCTCACTCGCTTCTTTAGCATAGATAGCTCTATTCTTGAAAGTTTTGTTGACTCTTTTGCCTTCCGGTAAAACACGGCCAATTCTCATTTTTAATTAAGTAATTAAATTAACTAAGACTTGTTCATCATCATATCAGCTGAAAGACATCCACAACTGAACATAGGTCTCCCCCTTAGACTTCTACAGCAAAACTTGTCTATGTGCCCGTAAGTTATTCGAATTAGTCCTTGTAGAGTTACGGGCTTGGCTCTACATAAGACTTTATTTTAACAGCGACAGTATTACAGGTTGGTGAGACTTGGCAACTTAGTTTACGTGACATGTTTTTGATTGTGTACTTGTGATGAGTATGTAAGAACGTGATCTTGATCCACCAGTACTTTTTGACGAACTCGATCGGACAGTAACGCTACTTTGACACCAACGCCCGTGGGTTCGATTCCCACACAGGGCAAACATTTGTATGTATGAACATGCCGTTTATCTGAGTATTTTAAGCCCGTCTGGAGAAGTACCTCCGCGTCAGTGAAACTCGCTGGAAAGTTGTTGTGTTTTTGCGAGTAGGTGAGGTCACCAGTAGGCTCCTAAGGAGTAACTGTTAGCAGCAGAGGTGGTATCGCGCGTGTGATATCGCAATCGTTTATAGGTTGCGATAACCGCTTTATATCGGGGAGCCATAAAAACTCCGTCAGGAGAGGTCTTACTGAGTCATACCCATTAGTGCAATCATCTATAGGCTAAGATTACCGGTACGTCTAAGTGAACTGCGTGCGTGTCTGTCACCAAATATAGCTTTGTGTCTGTCACAGTGTTTGTCACAAACTGTGTTGCTGACACTACAATCTGACTTCCGTGATGGCAAAAAACATAATACTGACATTGGCTCTCATGGTAAGCTAGACTATGAACAATTGCAATGTTTTATGCATCATTATTGTTAATAAAGCGGTTACTATAGCCTTTCTTAGGCTACGCTTGCAACACATTAAGTATCACTCGCGCGATGCCACCACTGCAGCGAACAGCAACTCTTCACTCACACGCGGGGACTCAATAACCCTCTAGGGATCCATAGATGGGATGCTTTGACGCGCCCTGCCTGTCTTAATCTATATCTTATTGTACTGCTACAATGGCATAATTTTATTAGAATATGTATTGAAAAAATCTATCTCTCTTATGTTATTAGCACATTGACCGGTATTTTAAAACATTAATTAACAAGGAATTTCGTTAAATTCTTGTTATGTCTTGTTAACATGAATGTGACATAAGAAGCTACCATGTTTGTCTTCTTAGCTTTATTCTAATCCATTATAATTGGCGAGGTCCTGCCAAGAGTTTGGTGAATATACTGATTCACATGGAGCAACTGCATTCAGACCTTCACAACCTAGAGAGAAACCCAAACCCTTTTTTAGTTTAGGTCGCACGTACTTCGAAATGAAAAATTGCGCGTGTAAAAAACATAAAGTTTCGGTTGTTAATAAACAAGCGATTGCTGACATATCTACGCACTGCCTGCAAAGATGTTGTTGGATAGAAACAACTCCAAGTTTAATTGAACCTTGGTTGTAAGTAACCGTGTGAATCAAACCTATTTGGTACTTTACCTATAACTTTTCTCAGTGTAGAAAAAGGAGCGGTTTGCCACCTCGCTGCTAACCAACAACTCCCGGACGCTTACCGACAACCTTACTCACTCGCAGGAAAACAATAACCGTCCTAAGTTGCTATATGACTGTGGTCTTGTGTGAGCTGGAGATACTGCCCTGTTGAGGAACTTTAATACCTCTCTTTAAAATAATAATGTAAGAAGAAACATTTACATTTAAACCTTTACGACTACTTTTCAGTATCTTTTTACCTAGCTATTCACGCATCCTTATCAATATAATTTAGTAATTAATACATGTATTATGTACTCTATACTTATAATTCAAATGGGAAACATATGTATAGGTGCATACGGTAACAGTAAGACATCAGTATAACCCAAATAAAACAAATTGGAGCACAATGTAATTCGCCATTATTCAACTTAGAAACGAACCTTAATGTATTCTGAACACAGAACCTCAGTCTGACGAGTTTTCCTCGGGAAAACTACGTGAAAATGCGAAAAGCGACGTCTAGCGCCATCTGTTGGTGAGAGGAACGAGATTAATACTGTTCACAGGCGAAAAATGTATGTATCGTAAATTTTGAAATTTAATAAACACGATAATTAGGATTTCCTGGTTAGAATTAACAATTTACGATAATTGTAAATATTGCACTCTTTAACGACAACTTCTTGCATAAATGAAAGCAATGCTTGGACTTTATTTTTATTTTCTCGTATAATTTTGTAAATACGAAACTTACTTTACAAAATTATACGAGGTGTGGTTATTGAATATAAATTTTTCAATATTTCGTGTATTAAAAATATGTGCTTATATTTTTTTTTCTATCCTAAAGTTAATTTGCTACAAGCGCATTTTGTTGGATTAAAATAATGAGTGCATTATTTTATTACGGAGACAAGTAATTTGTTTTCTTTTATAATATTGTACTTATACAGCTTTGTAACAATTACCTACCTTTTAATTTATTACATGTGTACATAAGTGTATAATTTTAAATAGAATATTGTGTAGGTATAAGTAGAATAGATTAAAAAAATCATAGGCATATGCGTATTATAAATAATATTTAAGTAAATTCAAAATAAAATAAGAGAAAACAAGTTTTTAATTAAAAAATACACAGAAATTATGAATTGTTATTTAAAATTCAACATCAAAATATACCGTAGCCAATTGAAACACGTGAACAATGAAGTGAGTCCAGTAATTGGCACTAGTCTAAAGATGGCACGAGCGAACCCAGTAACCGAATTTCTGTGGCGCGAAACAAAAACTGACCTACATAGCGCCCTACGAGTTCAGCCACCCCTCCGACGGAGACGATCAACCCTACACGTCTTGCCCTTTGCTATTGTGCTCATGCACCTTCAATTATTTCAAGGTTTCTTGATGCAATTTAACAAAGACTATCTGTAGAATGATTCGAAAAGTATTTAACATAATTATTTATTATTTGCTTACGATAAAAATGTATTTCTCATATTAAGTAGTTATAAATAAGCTTTCAAGAACACATTGCCAGAACTTTTTGTTAAAAAAAAAAATTTAAAAAATATTGATAATAGTTTATGGTGGCATACAAAAACAAACCGGGTATGCGTGTTTGTTGTGAACTTGTAAACGTAAACAAATGCATGCCAAGCCAACGCAGTGCCAGCCGTGGCCGTCCAAGAGACGGGCAGCCGATCGCGCCGCAAAAAAAAAGCGCATCCTATTATCGACTACAACAAAAGGACTTGTGCAGTGATACCTAAGTACACATCTCGATTCATCGTCTCGACTCGATCCGCCGAACCGATCCCATTGGCGCGCCCTACTGTCGCCGAGAGAGAGAGGGATGACCAGCGTAGTTTCGTGCGAGAGCGAAGAGGAGGGAGACGGTCATCTTAGCTACCGAGTGGCGTCCCACTGGGCGGGGCCGCGCCAAGGAGTGAGCCTCAGATGCGCGTAGTGTTGGTGGGGTTTCGTCCGAAGGATCGCACTGCAGTCGTGTGTCGCGGCATCGACGCGCGCTCGCGACCACGCCGCGCTCCCCTTCAAGGATCGCCTTACGTAATAATAACTAATCGGATCGAAACCGTTCATCCGATAATCGATTGTGAATAGTGAACACTCGATAATTGTGCGACATTCATATATGTTACAGTTATTACATATTTAATCGGTCGTTCATTTGTGAACCTGAGTTTTGTGTACTTTGTGTCATGTTTTTGTTTTGTTTTCGCACGGACTCGAAAGATTATTTTTGGGCGTAGCTGACTGTGTTTCACTTTTATAATTTTGTAACATTTTTGATACTTTGAGACGCTGTGAGTGCACAACGAACGACAATTCTGACGACTTTATGAGTTTTTTGTGATACATTTTGACTTGAAAGTGTTATGTGGACATATACTCAGATATATTAGTGTGATTGTTCAACCACACTGAAAATAAACGTAAGTGTTCCCCTTTGATTTTGTATATTTGTTTTGAGTTTCTGAACATTATTTTAACAGTGCGACCTTTTTCATCACTCTGTATTACCATCTGACAAAACGAAGTGTTCCCATCCGGGATCTTGTTAGATTTTATTTCTGATCAGCCAGTTATCTTATTCCAACTAGATTAAAACCTAGTTAGAATATTTAAAATAGTAGTATATTTACCAAATTAAACTTGCTTGTTTTAGGTTCCGACTCCTAAAAAATATCAATATGTAAAGTCAATACATTAAAAAAATAAAAAGTCTATTAATGATATTAAAAACAAATAGCATCGATTATTCAAATAAAAAATTACCAGCTAGTTCGTAAAATTTTACAAATTACATCGCAAATAGAAACGAATTATTCACCTGATTTTTAAATACATACAATAAAATAAACACAAAATATATTTATCCAAATAAAATAGAGACAGTATAATCGAAATGTAATTTAGAAATCATCGATGCAGTAACAAGAGGCATTGTTGGAGATTAATTAACAAGAAATATTCGGTAGTGGCCGCGCGGCGGAGTCTTTGCCGGCGTTCCTTTCCGATTGATTTGCTCCACACTCACCAGTGATAGATCAGTGCCAATTAGTGAGACGGGTACCCTAATGCCGCGGTACATTTTTGCAACGCCGCAAATTCTTTGAGCGAAAATTCTTATTTTCCCAAGATAATCACTCTGACGCGTTCGGTATTATTCTTAATGTAGTTCAAATGATTTTCTTTATTATCATAGGAAATTAGAGCTTTGTTATGTATACGTATAAAGTGCTAAAAAAGTAATTATTGCTGTATATAAAATCGAAAAAATCCTAAATTTCTTTAAATTATATTTATTATTGTTATAAATATGCTGTTTATTTAAAACTAATGATAAATTTTATTTAAATGCAGCAGCATCAGAGTTTTTATGTAAAATGTAGACTCTACATTGTAACGGTTACAATGTTTTAATTTATGTATTTATAATATGTGCGGTTTAAAATATTACTTAATATTTTTTCTACGTTATTTTATTGTTTATAACTGTGTGTAACATATAAGTGGATTTCCTCATATATGCTAAACGCTGATGTATTCAATATACTTAAAGGTCACAATAATAATTTTTCGCCTGCATTTCGTGACTGAAACTGCATTAAATTACAAGTGCAAGTAGCATGTAATACAATTCAAAAACGAAATATGTATAGGTATTGACTAAATGGGAACTGATTATTTTTCTTTGAATTATTTAGTCCCCTAAAAGAAGTGATCATTATAAAAAAAATTCTAATAAAATATTTTTTTTGTTTGATGTATCCTTGCTTATTCATTGTTGTATAGAGTCGCAAGTTACCTTGTTGTAGATAAGATTTTGACATAAATGCTGTAATAATTATATAAAAATCTAACTCACGGTTAATATTTTTAAATCTTATACTGCTTATTGGCTGCTAAGAAATTAAACTATGTAAGTTTATTTTAATGCGCAAATAAATACAGTTGAGTTTACAATTATCATTTTTAGTGAACATTCAAGTATTAAACAGAATTTACAAATTCAATGGGAATAGGTGATTAGAAAAAAAGGAAAGCCACCCTCTCAGTACAGAAAGTTTAGCCGAATTCGTGTAGATGGCGTTACTGGAGGTTCTTGACCTTTTAGCTGAACATTTTACTAATTAGCAGCAACTTCCTAAACACAATTAAGAGTTTAGTAAAACTAGTAAACACTCGCTTTTCTTTAGTAGCTTAAGACTTCCCTTCTCGGGTAGTACCCGTATTTAAGGTTTAGATTACGTTACATTTTCAGTTTTGTTTTTTTTAGACTCCTAAATAACAAAATTTGGATATAGATAGCTCAATACGTAAGCTTAGATGATATATTTTTTTATATGAGTAGGTACGTTTTGAAAATGAAGGTAATATAAAATTAAGATATTAGAGAATGTAAAATTCGTACGCAGTACAAATATTGTTAAGAGTGTTGGTTAGAATGGTCGTAGGTTCTAGTCCGACCTAGAAATTAGTTTGTACCTAATCTTCCCTTGTGTACCTGTTGTCCTTTTATATTTTTTTCACTGCTTTATCCTAAAGTCGACTAGCAGAATATGCTTATGTAGCATTAAGTTCGAACTTCTTTGTGGATGGAGTTTCAAAACTAAATAAATAAGATTGCGTCTTGCGTTTATAAATTAATTTATACATTATAACTTTGTGTCCTTTAGAAAAATAATACCTAATGATGTAGACGTTATTGGGTATAATTTAAGTATATCGCCGAATTTCTGTTTGAAATTCAAATTAAACAAAAACATCCGATAATGCGGAAGTTTCAAATTGATATAAATTTTGGTTATAAACATATCAGTGTAGTCGTTTTCAAATGTGATATTAAAAATACGGTACATGAAAGAATTCGTTTTTTGCTCTACATCGATAAATAGAAAGCTGACGGTCCAACGTAGCGCCCAACGCATATAAATACTTATAACGTAAATTACTATCACTAGCCCTATTGCCACCTGACTCCCGTGTATACTCCCCAGCAGCATTCATACCGTACTCACTCGCAGAACTACAAGAAAACTTATTAAGTATTGTTATTCTGCTGCCGCTTTCTATAAGATTAATATTATACGTATTGAACGGCAAATATTACTTTGCCCTACATGTCTTTGTCCAGAGTCCCATTTCCCATCCAATAGGGTGCACCATGCCCATATGAGATCGGCTGCAATCCAATTAAGGTGAACTATTATACATACCAATTAGTTACACGACATTAATTATTTGTTATTGATTGACAAATTAAAACAAAAATACATATGTAAAAAATCTTTTTACACATGTGTCAGCAACTAGAGTTTTTACCCCATTGCACTATCTATCGATAAAAATCGACAAAAACAGTCGATGGGACCGTATCGATTAACCGTGAATCGAGTAATGACAACTAATAGTGTGACACTACAAAATATGCCATTGTTTTAAAAATAGAAAAAAGGGAACTTAGTATAGTGTGAGAGATCTGAAACAATAGTCACTTTTTTCTCAGACTTAAGTCTTCGTTTATAGAGTAAAACAGTGTTGATGTTTTACTAAATAAGGATATAGGTAATATTTTTCCTGAGATTTAATCATTTATTTTGTAGCCAAGTTAATTAAATTTCAATTTAAGAACAAAACATCGTTTTTATCAATAGAAGGAAGGAATCAAATATTTTATCTAGTATATTTTTCTTACAATAATTTGGCGCTCGGTTATCTCTGCCTACTGCGCAAGGGACATATCGTGAAGTTGTAGTAATGGCAGCCATTTATAACCATTGCTTTCTATGAAAATCTAGTTGTTGGTGCGGATTTGCTAATACCTAAATGAAAATAAACTTGACAATAAAAAAAAATCTACTAATTGCAATGACACAAATGCAACTTATATGAATTAGTATTTTTAATTTATTTACATGAAATTATCACCTTTTTATGAGAATTCCTGTTAGTTGATACGTATTGGTTTGTCAATTGTTTAGAATAAAGATAGACATATTTAATGATAATATTTTTTTTCTATACAACGTTGGGAGGCAATCATACAGCCCACCGGATGTAAAGTGGTAACCGTAATCTATGAACACTTGCAATAGGTAACATTGAGTATCACTCGCGCGATGCCACCTCTGCTTCTAACACAGCAACACCTTGGGAGTTTACTGGTGACCTCACTTACACGCAGGAACACCACCCTCCAGAGAGTTGTTATTTGTCTGCGGTTTTCTGTGAGGTGGAGGTACTTCCACAGTCGGGCTGCTTTACTGCCTTTTCACCTTTGATATAAATTGCTACTCATGTTACAACGTTATTCTGATTCAATATGTCACCTAATTGACATTACTATTCTTTAGTGTTTTTTTTTTAATTCTTATTAATTCCAAAATAAGTGTAATTATGTTTTTTTATTAATAATGATTCAGATGGACTTATAAGTTAAAATGGATATAATTTATGTTATACTCAGGTATTTTAATATAGCCTATAAGGAGACATATCATGATATCCTGTTTTTTTTAGTTAAGCAGTTTTATAAGAGTTGACAAATGCCGGTTATACATTATTAAGGGAAACTAACACAAAAAACTAGTCATGATGACAAAGTAATTATACATGTTAGCTGCTAACATCGTCTCCGCCTATATGAAGTTTAATCTAATATATAATTAGTAAGGTTCCAAATAAATTCAGCAATTTATAATAATTACCTTGTGTTATTGTTCAATTTTTATTTCTTTTACAAATGTATGTAATTTGCACCTATCTGTAGAATTGTTCTTGACGATAATTCTAATGTCAAAATTTTGAGTAAAACTTTTATTAAACCTGTTATAATTTTGTCAACATGACATTAAACCTTGTTAAAAATGTCAGCTAGCAAATGAATACCAAAATGTATTAGTTTCAAGAGAAATATTACAGTTTGTTCGTGAAATGTTAATAGACAGATTAAATAACAGGTTATTAAGTTATCCAAGCAATAATCATAGAAACATACAAATAGAAACCAAAAAACGATTTTTTGGTTTCTATTTGTACCTAGTTCGTATAAAGATATGTAATATGACAATTTTTTTCTTAGTCGTAGGTACTATAAATTAAAATTAGTTAAGGGTTATGTTTTCGCATTTTTATATACATATTAGTAATTGTCACTTGGTGATAAAGGAAAATATCAAAAATATAATATATATAACCTAAGTAAGGTTCGGTTCTCCTTTTGGGTTGTGAAGGCTTGACGGCAGTCGTTCGATGTCAAAATCGGTATCTTCACCAAATCCTTCGGCTTAGGAAGCGGACTCATGCAATCCGAATAGAATAGGAAACGGGATAAGGTTAGAGAGAAGAAGACTGTTAAAGATTTGTACGATTATTCTTAGCCTAACTTTAACAGGTAGAAATAGTAAAGATCTACCACCGTGAAATGATTTTAACAATAGAAGTGTTCTGATTCTGATTTTTAAAAGAATAAATATAATATCATCAAAATCAAAACACAAATTCTTTGTTAAATTGTCAATTGGCTAATTGGCAAAAAATACAGAATGAGGTACATTTATAAGTCATAAACTTGCAAATAATATACCTAGGTACCTAATTGTCCTTCGATCTATTGTGCCCCTGGAAACGCAAGCAAAAGAAAAACATAGTTAAATCAGCAACATTTCGTTAACGTGGATTTGATACAATGTATTATTTAAAATCCTAGTAATCACAATATACATTGTAAATTAAACAATTTCAAATAAAATAGGAAATAGCAATGAATAAATCATTGCCAATCAATTGACGTCAATAGACATTTATATGCTGTATCACATAGTATTGTCACAAAAACAATACGGAATATTAGCCTTTCGCAATATCTTCAAAAATATATGTTTAAAGGACACCAAATTTTATTTAAGGGCCGTATCAGACGTGCTACTTGAAATAGCGATTTTGCGACTACATAAATGCTCCATTGTTTTAACAACATTAGGCGTTTGATCGCAGCATCTGAATCGCATAAACGTATTTAGCGATTACAGTAATGCAATATCTCGATTTGGCGAATCTCAAAAGCGATCCAATCACCGTGACTGGCGTTTTTTCCGTTTTGAAGTGGGATTGGTCGCTGCGTTTGGTTTCAGTAAAAGCGATTGAAACGCTAATCGCCATTAAATTCGCATGTGTGCTGGTGCCCTAAGGTGGCCAGGAGGCTGATATATCCGTATTGACATGCACTAGCTAAAAACAGCTAAGCATTGACATAGCTTATTCTTGTATCTACGGCTAAGATTAACGTGTCGTATCACAAGGTTTCTTAAATAAAATTGGGTGCTTGTTACAAAGATGCACATTACATTAAATAGACAAGTATATAATCGTATTAGATGTTTACAGCTATCTATAAGCTGAGCATGGTCAAGCCCTATCTATCAAGTCACATGCAGGATAGGCACAGAGACGGGAAAGGGATCTAAATATTATATATGCTCAATTTCTACTTGATATTTCGTATCACAAGTGAGACGATAAATATCAATAGTACGTTAAGAGCCGATTTCTTGGTCGTGGTTTTTCATTGTCGTCACAATACGAAGACAAACCTGTTGAGATCAAGGACGTGTTTAAATCTAGGAATACAGTTGTATGAATAAATCTCAGGCAGTATAATTTGCAGGCTACTATTAATTGCAAAGGTATTTTACTCCGTGTACCGAGCACAACATTGTAAATCTTGACTACGGAATAAACAAACCTACCTAGTTATATTTGTGACTAGTTTAAAGTTATCAGGAACACCGTTCCTATATGAAATCTATATGTTTGTCTGTGTGTGTGTCTGTCGCTTTTTTTCGAGTATTAGAATTTTGACTTCAGATTCGGATTCAGAATAAAAAAGTAGAATAGGAATGTCTGAAAAACCAACCTCCTATCTCTTAAGGAACATGGTCAAAATGGCCGACAAATTAAAAAAATAATTAATTGTCATATAATTGACGAGCCAAGTGTTCCTCTGGCAATGCAAGCTTGCGCATTCTCAACTAGTTTTTAATATGAATTTAAGTTCGTCAGTTTATATAAAATCTATCTATAACTTCACGAGAACCAAGTGCCACGCGACTCGATCTTTACCTCACTCGCTTCTTTAACATTCATTGCTCTTCTCATGCATCGCCGGTTTCTAAAGCTCCTGGCATCACCTTCTAATAGAACACCATCAATTTCGTCATGGTAGGTAAGTCTTGACATCCCTCCACTTTTGGCAATGTATTTTATATTAGATGTTGGAAAAAAATTGAGGGTTAATTTGCCCTAATAATGAAAACTATGTTTGAGAATACCTACGTCCGTCTGTTTGCCACACAAATACCTCATTCCTCTTGTCCCCGAATTTTGTAAAAGGTCTGAAATTATTACAGTCAATAGTCAATATAAAAAAAAATATGGTAATAAAAAAATAGAAAGAGTACAGAACAAACCAATTTATTAGTAAATTAAAAACTTTTCTATTTAAAAACACGCCTACTAAAATTTATTATTTATATATTTATTGCGATATCTAATTGACGATTTGATAAAAGACCTATGTATATTGGCAAGTTTCTTATTGCATTTCTTCTTTGCGTTATTTCAGAAATGCTAGCAGATTAAAAAAAGAAAACAAATTAACAAGATACAATAAAATTATATTAAAAAAAAATCTAAGACCTGTCTAAGTGCCCGCGAGGGCTCTTTATCTTGTATTATGTCTAATAAAAACACATTTAAACTAGTGAATATACAGGACTAATCAATAAAATAAGAAGTATAAAGTTAATGGATCATATTTTTTTTTATTCTATTAAAAAGGACTTTTTTAATATGTTTGATGTGTTTGGATTTCTTTTTTCTTTACTCTGCACAATATTGAAGGTACTCATATTGTGCAGACTGAAGAATATACGCCATGTTGTTTGTATTATGACGTCATACAGCCTATGTTACCCGGAGTGACTTAAGAATGCTAACGATAACTGATACATATGAATCTTGTAGTAATAATGGCGGTGGTGGCGGAATAAATGACCCTGAATTGAACTCTTTTTCAAGACAATCGTGTGAAAAATTCTAACTTGAGAAATTATCAAAAATCCTCACCAAGACTCTACTATGTGGACATTATAATGTACAGATAATCGAACCAACACCGGGTGGCTACTCAATAACAAAGCGTGTGATCACAATCATGTACTCTGCGCAGTAATAAATTTATAATAATTATTACTAATGTTTATTTTAAACATGTGGTATGATCATTATTTGTCGTCTATGGGAGACATAGACAAGTCTAATTATAAGTCTTATCGGGATTAGAACCAATAAAATTGTTAGATAGATACATAGTTTTATAGGTACATAGTTTTATTGTACATGTAGGTATATGTTTTCTATCATTTATTGGTTGAGTGTTAATGATGTATTGGTGGCTGAATATGTAACTAGCTGTGCCCGTGACTTCGTCCGCGTGGAATATTATTTAATTATATTAATAAAAATAAATAAAATTTCAGAAATAAAAGTAGCCTAAGTTACTCCTTATTACATCACCTATCTGCCAGTGAAAGTCCCGTCAAAATCGGTGCAGCCGTTTCAGTAATTAGGCGGAACAAACAGACAGAAAAAATTAGATTAGAACAAACGGACAGACAGACAGACAAAAATTGTAAAAATATTCATTTTGGTATATGTACCGTGTACATCCATATGTATTTAGTAAAAAGCGTTTATTTCAATATTACAAACAGACACTCCAATTTTATTTATCTGTATAGATGTATATCTTGTTACTCTTAAATGAGCAGTGAAACATAAGTGGATAACTCAGAATACAGAATGTGGATAAATATCCAGCCTTTCAACCGACAGCCCAGGGTTCGATCCCTGCCGTTGGCGTTGTCACTAAATTAGTGTTTTCGGATTTATTGTACATATTTGTAATTATCACTTGCTCGGCTGTGAAGGAAAACATCATGAGGGAACCTGCGCCTCCAATAAATTACATTTGAAAAGACGAGTGACCTAACATAAGAAACGTCTGATTCTCCATCTGGGTTGTGGAGGTCTGACATCAGTAGCTGTATGTTAAAATCAGTATCTTCGCCAAATCCTTAGGCTTAGGTAACGGACCCCGCCAATCCCAATGAATTAGGAAACGGGCTAAGAAGTTTCAAAACGAGTATTTTTTCTAAATATATATACCTAAATATAGGTATTTCGTGTATCTGAGTTGGATCAAGTATAGTGTTTAGATAAGTTTTAACATAATAACATAGATAACATTTTTTTTTTATATAATAAAATAAAAATAAAAATAACATAATAGATAAGCTAGATATATAGCCTTTGTTGAAAAAAAAGTGTTTTTATATGAAAACAATTAAAAACATCGAACAAAGCTCGATCGCAGAACTGTACCTATATGTAGTCACTTAGAGTTCACAATAGAGCTGTAGGTTATCTAGGTCTTACACTTACGCACTTAGGCCTTGTGGTATACCTAATCAACAACTCAGTCATTGCACAGGTAATTAAAGAGTTAGTCTCGTCAATTTTCAAGATGAAAGGGGCCGGCTGCACTGCACGTAAAACGTGACCAGTCGCTTTTAAAGACCAGACGCGACTGGTTAGACTTACGAACTTCGTTTGAATTCGTGCGAATGCGCCGATTCCGACAGTTTCTTTGGCAGTTTTAGGGTCGGCAACGGAAGTGACTCCTCTGGTGTTGCAAATGTCCACAGGCTACGGTAACTGCAGAATCAGACAGGCCGTAAAAAAAATTAACTTACCGCTTCTCTTTGTACGCCGTCTCTATAGTTATGTGAACTCATAGCTTTCTATTGTTTCTAAATTATATCAAAACCGGTTCAGCAGCTCTAAAAAGACAAACACATTTTTAAAAGGAGAAGGGCACATTACATCTGTACTTACTGGGGAAGTACCTCCACCTCGCAGAAAACCGAAGCCAAATAACAACCCCCTGGAAAGCTGTTACATTCCTCAGTCAGTGTCAGTGAATATCAGTAAACTACTCGTATTAAGAAGTTGCTGTATTAGCAGCATGGGAGGGAAAGAGCGAGCGTTACTTCCTGTATTACATACGTTCATGGGCTACGGTACTTTGCATCAGTAAGCCATATGCGTATATGCCTCCCGACGTCGTATACCTACACAAAATTCAGATCTCATCTTTCTTTACTTTTCCTATTTTCCCATGGGACTACAGAGTGATGCTCTTCTAAAACGGCGTGAAAAGGATCTTCACGAGAACGTACCAACGGGTGACAGCGTCGACATGGCAATGTCCATAATAACTGCTCACTAACAGGCAGGCCGTGCGCTTGTTGGATACCTTATCACGGGCCTTGATGTCGAGTAGGCAATGTCGGAGTCACTGCGTTCATTAGTGCAAGATGAGACAATGCGGTAACTTGAGCGCCGGACGAGAGATCAATAAATATTCGAATGGAGGACGCGCGGTGGGAACCAGTCTCTTATCTACTATACCTATGGCGTCTTGGCGAGGTCCGTTGCGTGTCGGATGGACAATTAGTACGTTTGTATGTATGGATATGTCACAGCGAGCATGAAAGTAGAATAAATGCCGGCGAAATGCGAGCATTGCGCAAAATTTGTGGCGTAACGCTTGCTGAACGCATTCGCAATGATGATGTAGGAAAGGTTGGTCTGAAGAGTGGCGGTGTTAAGATAAAAACATGCTCCGTTGGTTCGGACATAAAGGATAGCCAAACAGATATACAATGCGAAAGCGGAAGGATGTAGAAGCCGAGGAAGACCGAGACTAAACTACCATGACTTAATTAGTCGTGTTTTATCAGAAGGTGATGTCAGGAGCGTGCATAAAAATGCTATGAATATTAAAGAAGCGAGTGACGTGTGTATGGCCCGAGTCTTGTTGTGCCCGGTTCTTTTTTTATGAAACTAGATTGGCAAACAAGCATGCGGCCTGCATTAGATGGTAAGCGGTCACCGCAGCCTATTGAAGCTCGCAACACCACGGGGATGTTACTCGCGCGCTGCCAATCTTGTGCCCTAAGGCTGTTTCGTCACAGTAACATAACAGTTGGTGTTTCTCTTAAACCTGTTCATAAGTTTAGGAAAAACACCAATCTTCCACCTTGCAGGAAATTGCAGCTAAATAACAATTCCATGTAGCGTTGTTGAGTTTCTGCGAGTGGCTACTACGAGTATTGACCGTTACAGTAAGACAGCAGCAGCGTAGCCGGCAACGCGCGAGTTAGTCTTTATATTGCACGCGTTCATTGATACTCTACGGCACAAATCAGAGATCACTTGATTCCGCATGAACGCACCCTACGCTCACAAAAATGTTGTGTTTTAGCGCCTAAATATCTTAGCGATTCGTCTACTGTCCAATGGGAGAATACTTTAACCAATAAACTGATAACTGCCGCGATGATCCGCGAACTAGCCAATAAGAGCTACTTTATCTCCGAGCCGTAGCGATGAATTGAGTTACTACGTAACATCAGTCTCATCGGCTCTCTAAAGGTTATTTCCTTTATCGGACATTGTATAATAAACTAAACCCACCTAACGAACTCGTCTAACCTATATAGACGAAACTCAGATAAGATATGGTAAGTAGGTACTACATCGGTTCAGTACTAGTAAAGCCGACTGTACTACAAGGTACCACGAGATACATAGTACCACGAAGTCCGTTATACATTATGGCACTAACATGACACCACGTGACATCCATTCACATCTGAACGTTGCAAAGCTCAATCAATTGATACTCACACGCGAACGAATTGTTTACTCTAGTATTGACACCCAACACCCAGGAGTATGGCTCAAGGCACGAGCGGAGCGGTCCACAGTTGATTGCGTAGCGATTTTATGTCTCGAATGTTCGATTGAATGATATTCAACCTGCTATGTGACGCACTATGAACCTGCTGTTATATATAGCAACAGAAACATTTTCTTTAATGAAAAGTATCCATCCAACTTCATGCCAAATCCTTTGTGAGGTAGGCAAAGACAACCTAGCACCACACGAGTAGGTCCTTACACACCTTATTCGCTTCTTTAACATTTATAGCTCTTCTCACGCCGGTTTCTAGGGCTCCTAACATAGCCTTCTGATAGAACATGATCAATTTGGTCATGGTAGGTAAGTCTTAGCCTTCCTCGACTCCTACATCCCTGTAACTTTCGAGTTGTATATCATTCGTAATTCATTCTTCCTACATTTTTCTACATGTCTGAACCAATGGAACGTCTTCATGGCGAATCAATAAAAAGTATAATCGAAGTTAATCAATGTGTATTGCCCATCATTCGACGTACATCAACAAAATGTGCTATCGGCCTAAGGCCCTTGTTATAGACATCCTTGGGATGAATAATCTCTTTACAAAGTTAATCAATGCCCTATCGATGTATCCATTGAAAAGAAATTATTCATCTACTCAACGGATTTGTAATTACTCCCCAGTAAAAAATAGAAATTAATTGAAGGAAGGCCTGGTTAGCAAGGTGGGTGGATTTTGACTCAGTTCTTTTTAGGATGTCAGATGAGCATTATCGTGGAGAAGTTGCGAAAGAATAGTAATCAAGCAAACCTAGGTTATTTGACAGAGAGCTTGCCGTCATCATTTGTAATTCTTCTGTACGGCGTAAAAATAACAGTAAAATAACAGTTCAACAGTTATTGTTGAGCCATTGAGTTTTACGAAACCTACTTATACAGCTTGTGTTCAAGTTGAGATAAATTTCAATGCTTTGCTGTAATCTTGCAGAGAAAACCTCGCTAGAGTTTCACGATCTTTGTTACAAAAATCGCTACTCTCTACAACTTGGACCACATAAATCTATTCTTGCGTCGTCTAACCAACTTTCTACTCTAATCCAAACGCGTACTGCCTAATTTAACTTGTATAAAACCGTGAGAAAAATCGCGCTATGCCCATAACAGTATGTATCAAGATGCTGACATTTGTTTATATTTCAAATTTTTACCAAGAATTGAAACGTGTTATTCGCATTGAATATCAATAATGCGTATTAGCAGATTCATTATTGCTGAATATATTTTTATATAGAATCACCCACGTGCATAACCTAATCATACATATCGAAAACGATGATTTGTCTCTGATATCTTAACAACTGGAGGGTTTTTGTGTTCATGCCAGCGAACTTTTTAAGTTCGCTGGTTCGTGCGTTGTTATGCTGTTTCCCTTTGTTCAAAGATCTCCATATTCTTCAGTTATTCCTGGTTCCTCATTTCTTTTACGTATTGTAAATGCTTTACCGATTTCTTTAGAGCCTATTTAGAGGAAATGATTAGATAGTGTCCAGGGCTATATTTAACGCAGGAGTGACGCAACGAGGAGTGTGTTTGTTAATGTCCATTGGCTACGGTAACTGCTACATCAGGCAAGTCATACGCTCATTTTTTTTATCTTTGTACTTTGGAATAAAGAAGCTGGTGAACAGTTGCTGCAGCATTGTGCAAGCTATATTCCTCAAGTCTGTGTAGCGTAGTCAATTGCATACGGTAACTTCACTTCTAGCTGCTTTCACGCTTGTTTGCCATCCGACGACTAATACTAAGAGACGAGTAATCTAAAAAAAAGTATATAAAATAGCAATTCACCATATCTGCATATGTTTAGAAGAGATTCTACGTTAACATTGTTAAGATCTTAAGATCAGGCTATAAAATATCAAAGATGAGACAGATTCCCAGTAGTTGGAATCCATAACCCGTTTATTAAAAAAATGCAATAAAAAACACAATATCCATTGATCGCAGGCGGGAAACACATGTGTAGTTGAAAAGGGACAGCGATATACGAGAGACGGGGACAGCGCGATCGGTTTTTCTTTTTTTTTCGGCCATTGATGGCAGCGATTTCGCCACATGTTTCAAAGTTCGATGGCTATAAAATTGTTTGGGTTTTGTGAACAAACAAACTGACGTATGTTTTTGCATTGGACTACTGATGTTTGCGCTAGATTTTTTCTGTCGAAAAGTAGGTTTAGGCCTGACGCTAATTTCTATGACAACCGGACCTTCGTCAGTCAGGTTTACCTGTGATGCGGTTTTGGTGCCAGTTTCCTCACGATGTTTTCCTTCACCACCGAGTAACTTATAATTAGAGATATGTGTACTTCCTACATAAATCCTTCCTCTTCTTAGTGTTATTCCGTTTCCTAGTCTATTAGAATTGGTGGGGTTTCGCTACTTAAGCCTAAGGATTTGGAGAAAGCAGAGCGATGGCCGTCAGACAGAAGAAAATCAAACATTTCTTAGGTTAGGTCACACGTCTATCGAACGATTACAACAAATAAATCATAAAATGATTCTTGAGACCTAATATGGGCGACTTGAGACCTAATAACCTAATATGTCAATTTTGCGGCGACCTGAACCTAACATCAGAACTAACGCAAATTAAAGTTACAATAAAGACAATGGCAACACTGCCGCTCGCCAAGTTATATTGGATGCGGCATAGCACGTCCCACTTCTATCCCATGATACCACCGACCTCACAGACATTTTAGCCGTAACGCTGGAAATGCAGCACGGCACAGGCTGCTTTGTTCATACTGTGGGCGATCTTTGACTCTTTACAACTGTTTAAATGTCTACATAGGTATCTCTTTTTATGCCCTCTTCCCGGCCTAGAACGGCAAAACCTCGAACACCTTCCTGTGTACTCTACTCTGGACATCCCTCCATGCGCTCTTCCTCCTCCTCCCTACCGCTCTCGAGTCTGCGACCTCTTCGGCGCTATGCGGCATATCAATGGATATACAAGTATGTACCTATCTATTGGCATAACATTTAATGATATAACAGTAATAACCAACAATAAGTACGCTCTTTCTGCCGAAGCGGCCGATCACGTTGAGCGGCTGCCAACTTCTAAATGTCATGGCGTGCACACACTCGGATTATATTACGATCGGCCAGCATTATTAATTTGATGTACAAAAGACATATTATGTCATAAACTAAATAGACTAAGAAGGGCCATATACAAACACGCATGCACGCTTAGTACCTAGGTACCATCTCCGTGTAATGTGCACGTTTTCACTTAGAAATGTTTTACACGTTCCATTACTTATTGCCTCGATACTTATTTTTAGCGTATCTTCAGAGTCGACGCTGACCTGCACGTGGTGCATACAGCTAATTAACTAACCTCACTTTCGCATTAAAGCAGTCCGACTGGAGAAATACCTCTTAAGAAGAATTGACTGATCCCTGGATGGTAGTTGAGTTTTGCGAGAAGATACCAGTAACACTCATTGTATGGCGAGTGTTCTAATGCTACGGCTACTGCTCCACATGTGGCGTATACTTATTAGTCTCTCAACATTGTATAAAAAATGTTTCCTCTACTCCAAGGTTGTCTGGAAGAATTGGATTTCGATAAGATTTTGTATTTGCAAATTTATGTATTTTTTAATGTGAAAGTATTTTTGTTACAATACCTAATTGTATTGTTGTGTATTGTCCTAAATCATTGAGGTATTTGTAAGTACGATACATATATGTTTAATTTTACCCCTTAACATCATTAAATTTGACATCAAATAACTTTATTGTGCCTAATAAAAAGTGATGATTTGAAACAAAAAGCTATATTGGGAAGTTTCTTTCGGCATTCCTTCTTCAAATAGAAATAATTTATTTTGCAAACATTGCCAATAGTCATTTTCCAAATGCTGGTAGATTAAAAAAGAAAATTCAAAACTATGAATATTTAATAAGATATAATCACATTTAAAAAAAAACATCACAAACATAAGTGCATGCGAGATCGTAATGCCAAATAAAGAATTTTTATCGTTTGTATTTTTACCTTTATACCTACCTCGGTATCTTGCTCTCCAACAATCTCCGAGTGTTATAAGAATAGAACTATCCGTCTATATTTGCTCTTTGAATACATAGATTTATTCAATGGAGCATGTATTTATGTCTCTTAATGGATACTTTATTTAGAATGCAACTCTGTTGCAGTCAACAAGTGACAATTGAAATAAAATGACAACCAGTCAATTACGTGTTGAGCCTCCATGTTAGGTTTTTGTGTTTCAATTCTTAATTTGGTGCACACTTCCCCCATCGTAGAACCTCCTTAAATTGAATTTATAATTGAATATTTTGATTTTGAGTCAGTATTCTGTATATCTACTTACTTATTGCCTTTACACGCTTCGCCCTTCATAGGTATTGTAATGCTCGCCGTTTCCTATGACTCCTTAGTCCTGACATCAGAGTCTGATAAAATGCGACCAATTTGTTAGGTGAGTCTTAAAATTCTCCGACATCCTTCCATTTCTGCATTGCATATCAAGCATTGTGCGACGACAGCAATGATAGTGACGGTCCATAAACTATGGGCTTTTTACTCTTCTCGTATTTGTGGTCTTTTTAGGGTTCCGTACCCAAAAGGTAAAACGGAACCCTATTACTGAGGCTCCGCTGTCCGTCCGTCCGTCTGTCACCAGGCTGTATCTCATGAACTGTGATAGTTAGACAGTTGAAATTTTCACAAATGATGTATTTCTGTTGCCGCTATAACAACAAATACTTAAAAATAGAATAAAAATGTTTTCTCGTTGATGACTCAGCGCTATTGGTTTACGCTTTGTCATCAACTGCTAATTATTAGGAATGGGTGAAAGGTGATTTATTTATTTAAGTTTTGTTGAAATCTTTTAAATGGCTTATTATGGAATGAATGTGTTTTAAGTAGGTGCTAATGGTAGATTCTTTCTTGATGACATTTTGTAAATTGTATGGATCTATGTTGAAAATTGAACTAATTATTTCATGGTCTAGTCTGGTTGTTGAGAATCTAGGGCAAGTTTGAATTAGGTGTTCAATTTAATTTTTTGGTTTAAATATTTGTGGTCTTACTCGGTTGCACCGGCCGGAGCATGTAAGAGGTACACGTGGCTGTTTTTCTTTTCTGAGCAGCATGCCCTTTGCGAGGGGTAGTACTTACGCAGCTGAGATGGTCAGCTTCCGAGTGCGGTACACACAGCACAGAGGAAATCATGATGAAACAGATATGCATGCATATCTGTTTCATCATGATTTTCTCTTAAATTCATTCCACGTATTCGAACCTCAGCATGACTGTTCTTCTCTTTCCAATTAGACGGCACGTCTAATTGGAAAAGAGTACGCTTGTAGTATATAAAATATTATATTTCGAAAGACGTTTGACCTTACCCATAAAAGGTCTGGTTCCCATCTGGGCTGTGGAGATCTGGCGGGAGATGTTCAATCCTTAGGCTTAGGTAGCAGACACTGCCAATCCTAATGCACTAGGAAACGACAGAACGCTAAGATGAAGAAGTAGTATAAAAAATATTAAACTATTAATATTTAGTAGATTCACAGAAAAATGAACTGTTTAAAAATTACCTCGCATCAATTTAAAATAATGGACCATTCAACAAACATAGTGTATGGGAATCCGAAAATACTATCAATAAGTCATTTCGATCGAGTCCCGAAATACTCTGTCCCACGCGAGGGTGACGACTGGAGCGGTAGGGACACCATCCTCACGTGGCACAAACCGGGACAAAACTGGCCCCTTTTCAAAAAGTAGCCCTTTCGAACATAGATTTATAGCTGATTTTTCTTAGCGTGTGACTAACAATACAGTGCTTTCTAGGTCTTGTATACATCATTACACGAAGGGGAAATTATCCTCTAATACAAGGATCAGCAGCTCGAAGACGAAACTAAGTACGAATTTGACATTCAGGTATTTTGTTAAGAATATCAGCTGACAATTTAAAAGTTGGAAAGTCAAATTAACTATAGTATCTGAAATATTCTGTACCTATACTTGTTTTTCATACAAGAAATATCTCATTTACGGTCTAAAGGTTTTCTGATATCTAGTACCTATTTGTCGGCCATTTCTACAATCACTTCTTACGACAGCAAATCCTTGCGAGCTTTGTGTGCCTTACTGACTCGAGCAACAACCCTCTAGGGAATGTATTCAAACCACTAAACCACATCGATAACAAAACAGCTCGTCCGGTACGAACATGAAGAAAATAACGTATTGAGAACCGATGAGACAGATTTTATTCAGTAACTCCATTCATGGCGATGGGTCGGGCGGTAAAGTGGAACGCGTAGCTCTTATTGGTTAGTTCACGAAACTACATAGCGTCATTTATCGACTTTTATACTCCCATTGGTCAGTGAACTCGCATCGCGTGAAAAAGTGAGTATGAGGTGTCTTTATACGTAGCTAAGCGGTTTATTGGTATAAAGCGATTATTTAATTCAGTGTACGCTTATAACAACAAGGAGTATACTGGAGAATCCACCTGCAGACTCATCGGTAGGCAGACTCAGCTATACTCGTTATTCTCGAGGGAAAATCTAAGATTCTAACTCTATATGAAAACTTTGTTAACCATGCAAGAATTTCTACTAGACGAATTATCCAACAGGTGGGAAATTCACAAATCTATGAAAACTTTTATTCACAAGGAACAGAACGTTCACATTACCCCAGTGGGAAAAATACCCATATTTCGCTAGTATTCACACCAGAACTAAATTTAGTGGGGTAATTACGTAACATTTTGGTTCGTTCGGCATTGTCTTAACTTCTCCGCATCTTGGTTATCTATATGAAGTTCTATTTAAAAATAAGGAAACTTTAGATTAAATCTTGTAGTTAAAAATAGACAGTCTTGGGGGCTGCCGACAGAAATGAAAATTTTAAAAGCACGTTGCTACCCCCGTTGCTTACACGGCAACTGGTGTCAGGAGCTCACTGGTAACCTCACTCATTCGAAGTAACACAACAACCTTCCAAGGATTTGTCATGTAGCTGCGGTCTTATGACACGTGGAGGTCCTACTTCTCCAGTGCGGCTCTTTTATTGCGCTCTATCGCGCTTAGTAGTGCCCTCTTTCTCCAAAGATTCGTGGCAGGGCGGTTTTGGTTCTAAGCCCTAAACACTAAAACTTACTAAGTAGTTAGTAGTTAAGTTTTAGTTGGTACTAACCGTTATGATCTGTATTATCAATAGTTTATTCAATAGTACTGGACTATAACAGTAGGTTAACTAACGCACTTAGGCTTTTTTCGACATAATTACCAAAGCTCACGATAGAGCTTTAGTATCTAGGGTCGTCACATCTATTTACTAAGCTGTATGCATAATATAATCAATTACCGTGATTTGACAGCGAACCTCCCTTATAATCATCTTTCTTTGAAGTTATTCTACTACGTATGTGTCTCGTATGTAGATTTATACCAACATACTATGTTGCTAAAATACTTAGCATATTCACGCCGCGATGCTCGGTGGTGTCGACAGCTGCAAAAGGTGTATAAGCGATAATTGTAATTGATTATTGCTGTAAGAGATTAGGAAAAAACTAGTGCAAAATAGAATTAGTATTAATAAATTCGCTTTATCGACACGCGAATATGAATATAATGGTAATATGTATTTACAAAGTTGGTACAAATACGTTTTTTTTTGCTGTCGTTGGTATAGTGTAGTAAAAAATGCGTTTTTATAAGTTAAATAATCGTTTGAAGAAAATATGGAATATGTTTTTTTTAATTATGTATTTTATATTTTGAAATTATTTTTTATGTCGCCGAGGTAACAACAAACATCGCGGCCTACGCGATGGTAAAAATACGATAAATGAACGATCGTTAAAATTAATAAGGTTTCTTTTAAATTTGAACCTACCATTTGTTTTTGTTAAATAGTATTTAAATAGCTCAATGTAAAGGGTAACACTAAGTGATGTTTACATACAGTTCGGGATTTTTGCAACTCTTGATTTTTAAGTTTTCTATTTTGTTTAAATCGAGTCCGAGTGCAAACTGCAAAGAACTTGAGAACTCCCCGTCTCAAGTTTCGTTTGTTTTTTGCTATAAAGTGAAAATGAACTCGTGTCATCCTTTACTATTTACTGACATTTTTAACAGGCGAACCGAATCTAGGGGCCTCAAAACAATATATATATATATATTTTAACAATAGAATTTCACTCCGTTAATACTTAAAACTGAATATATACAATACTCAAAAAGGTTTATTACCATTACTTTGAACATACTCGTAGACGACGACGATACGGGTGATATAAACATGATTTAAGTTAATCAAAAGCAAAGTATAAAATATTATATCATTAAGCAAAGATGTAATATGTATTTTATAACTCCTCAATTGTGTTTGCCATGTCTCAAAAAATAAAACACAAAATAAAAATATAGATTGGGGACTTGGTATTTTTTTGCCAAATGCTAAGGGCGATGTCTTTATAATGTTTTAAATATATGTATCACTATATATACTATAATATTAGCAAGCCGGCATCACCGTTTGCATCAGGAAACTATATTTATGTACATAGACATACGATGAAAACTGTAACCACTGGTAGGTCGCTTTCGAAACAGAATTATCACTACTAACAATAATGACCAGTTCATATAAAATTTATGAATATTTTCATTCAAGAACAGTAAACGCGTATTGAAACCAAAGAGGATATTATTCGAACGAGTAAACAAAATACGTCATCTTGACATAAAGATAAAGGATATGCCAAAGGTGCAATTTCCAACAATTCGAAATTCATGAATGGGGACAGAACTCGTAAATATACACAACGTGGCAACCCTACTCCGTAGGGGACGAAAAGAAACCATTCTAACGTCATATTCTGTTTTCAAATGTCTTTCTCGCGCTCCCCTATCTTCGAATATCGAATAGGAAATGCCGTCTTGTCATATGCTCTCGATAATTTAAAATTAAATTAGTCGGCTAGTGACGTGCACGATTTTAGTATTGTTAGTCGATTTATTGGAGTCGATAAAAATTCAAAAAATGAACATGTTTACAATTATTTTATTTTTAATATCGTTAAATATTATATTAAATATGACTTTAGCTATCGTTCAAATAGTAAATCTTATTTACTAGAGGGAGACTTTGTACAAACGTCGTCTCCGTGGGTACCTCTGTCTCACCTATTTCTACCGCCAAGCATGTATATTTATATAGCCGTGTTCCGGTTTGAAGGGTGAGATATGGCAGAGAAATTACTGGGTACTGTGACGGAACAACCTGAGTAGTGTTACAAGCGTCAATAGGCTGCGGTGACCACTTACCATCTAATGTGGGCCGTATGCTTACTTATTTATAAAAATCTATATTAAAAAAATATATACATACTAGACATTATATTTAAACGACAAACACACAAAATGTTACATACGTCTTATGGTCCAGGTGAACCCCATATTTTTGTAATAAACTGTAACTCTATAATATTATCAAAATGTAAAAAAAAGAAATACAAATTGAATTAGAATTTGTATTAACCTATCGCCAATTAAATGCTAAAGCTATCAAGTCCATAATTAGCTTTGAGTCACATTTAATCCGACGTGAAGATGCCACTGATGTTTTTTGTCCTCGTCTAACATTAAAAATGACTATTATGTCTCCTCACACTGTTTTAAGTCCCGAATGGATTATAAATTAAGTATTATTACACACAGGGGTGTCCCACGGCATACGTCTTTGTCAGATATAAATGTGTCAATGTGTTTTTTATTTAGTTTCGTTATTGTCCATGTCCATTTTTTACATTAGTACAAACTAAAGTTACATTACAATATTACAAATGAATACAAGTAGTTTTGTTTTTAGACGCTTCCAGCTGACCTGTGCCGTCTTGGTGACAGGGTTTTTTGTTTACTACGCTCATCTTTACCATTGGAAAAGCAAAATGTTACCAGTACACGCTCTTCTCTTTCTATTCTTGATTACGGAAATGCAGACTACTCGTATTCTTTAGAAGTTACTTCCTAAGAACTTAGAACGCATTCAGAACATGTGCATAAGAAATATCTATGGTATATGAAAGCTTGATCACTTCTCGGAGTATCGTATACAATTCAACACGCTGCCCTTACACATACTGTTACAGAAATTCAAGTTTCGCATCTTGGATGACAAATTTCGGCCCAATCCAACTCATATACCCTTTAGTAATACCTTCTTACAACTCTTAGATAAAATTTCTTTGCTAGTTTCGCTCGCAGCACAAATTTGAAACTACTTTCTAGTGAGTACATTAAAATCGTAACTCACGAAGCATTATGGTAACTTCTGAGATTTGAGCGAGTCTATTTGTATATTTGGCATATACATTGTTAACAACATTATCTATATTCATACGTATATATATATATATATAGTATACATTTCATTTTCTATATATTGTTTGATACATTATTTCATTACATACGTTCAGAAAGAAGAAAAAGTTGTGTTTTCGTTGGAATTCGTGTTTTTTTTTAATCTGAAGCTGATTTGTAGATAGTTAAAAAAATCTTTAATTACTAACTTGGTACTGTAGGTATGTTATTGAGGAGCGGGTCCTTCTGCCACAGGTCCTAGGTCTACTTTGAAGGACCCAGCATTGGTTTATGACTCAGTTATCAGTAAACGTCAATATTATTACATACTTTACAATTGAAAATCAAAGATTATTTTTAGTCATTGTTATCCCCAATATTGTAAATCACTTACAAATAACAAAATCTAACAACCAAAACTGTATCTTCATCATCGCTCCATTTGTTAAAACATAATTATATTATATTAATTCGTATAAAAAAAATGCAAGGAGTACTTATATGTTTATGGTCTAGCCACACTACTATATGTCGGTCTAGAAGCCGATCGATCATAATAAAATTAACGACCGGTACACTCAGCTGAGTAATGTGATATGAAATCGCGTGCACCGATACGTACAGTCGAATACAACGATGAAAGTTATATTTATAAAATAAATATAGTTTATATTTATAAAATAAATATAGTTTATATTTATAAAATAAATCTATACTCCCGTTAAAAAACTAATAGACTAAAAACCTGAAACGATTTAACTATGATTGAAATACCAATCCCCTACAAGAACGTCAATAAATATAACCTATTGCACATACCGCTTGCATTATATTTCAAATATAAAAGTAGTTGATTATGTTGATATTAAACAATTTTTAATTTTTTAATTCAACATAATCAACTTTTCAACATAATCAACAATTAATTTTTCGAACGCTTTGCAGCGTCCGTGGTCTTCCAGCGACCACGGACGCTGCAAAGCGTTCGAAACGTCAGGTTCAACAAAATAAATAAAACACGCGATACTTCCGTTAAAAATTGTTTAATTCAATGTGTAACAATCGCGAAAACCTAAGACAATAGTTGATTATGGGCAATGTCTTAATAATATATTATTAAAATTCAACTATTGAACATAATTTTGAGTAGGCAACCACAGTGTTAGTGATAATAAAATAATTATCACTAACACTTTTGTTATCGTGCATACTTTCGTAGCTCCGCTTATGACACGGCCATTTCTTGCCCATTCACCTGTGTACGAACATATTTATAATTGCTACTAATTCTACACAAAGACCGGTACCAATGATTGTATATTTTCTGCTAATCAGTTGATAATTAAAATGTATACACATGAATGTATATTCACATACCGAGATGACCAGTTAGAAAATTAAATAAGTAAGTGTTACCTTAGTACGGAGATATGTCTTAAACCAATATGTTACCGGTTATGTAGCTGTGACTATTTCGTATTCGAAATATAATATAGATATGATATGAATATGACATGTAATAGAAGTATGGCAAAAACGAGACCAAAATAATATCCAAAAAATAATACTTACTTTAATTATTCACTATCTTGGTTGTATTCGTACACATTGTGGAGTGATTTTTGATTAACTTCAGAAAGTTTTAATTAGTAGTCCAAATAGTTTTAATTACAACACAAGAACTATAAAAAGGTGCTTCGTCTGCACTCGACTTCACTTTGCAAGAATATTTTTTAGTGCTAGCGATATCTACAACAATCTTTGATCATTGACGTCATTATCGACAAGTGTTATTCTGGCAAATAAACTAACTCCCATCGAAAGGTGACTTCTAGGCGTCGTCAATAAATAGAATCGTGATATTGTGCCAAATTGGATCCTAAACGGAATGTATGATCGATTATATGCGGTAGTAGCTGTCTAAGATCGTGTACCGAAAATGGAATTGCATATAATTCACACGAATTAACAGGTGTGCATAAGTGTACATATTTGATCATAAGCTTCTACCAACTAAACATTAGAGTTAATAAATTAGCGCTATATTCAAGAGCATGGATAATCATACTTTATTTTTAATTTTATTATGAAGGTAAACTTGTGCAAGTAAAGAACATCACGCTTGATACGGGAAACACAATTGTAGCTCTTATTACGTAGGTATGCCATAAGTATAGTACAAAAATCCAAATGAAAGCTTGAAGTACAAATAGCGATACCAATGATATGACGTAGTAAAATGTTAGAACCGGGTTACAGTGCCAACTATCATCTAATCGTGAATCTTTGTGTTTGTTCACAAAAAAGTCATCAAAATCTTTAAAGTCTTTTAGTGTAGTATACACTCTAGAACTAAATGTCGATGGGTCAAGTTTATAAATAATATTAGTTTTCTTAATTACATTTTGATTCAAATAGACACCAACTTTCTTAATAGAAAGAATAACTTGCCTAATATAACATACAACTTACCTAATATAACGTACCCAGGTGCAAAAACAGGATATCTATATATTACTCGCGAAGGTTACCAATAATAAACAGAGTTTATTTCCAAACGGTAGCACTTTCTAAACTTTTATTCCCTACAAAATGATATAGAGATTAAAAATGATGGAGCATACATGACGATTGCACCTGCCCCGCTATAAATAATACATGACGACTCCAACACGCGAACGATAATCAATTGTATCGATAATATAATCGAGACGGTAATCGAAATATCGTGATGGGAGGACGTTAAACGGTGCCCGGATCAACTTACATTGAAATTGTCAATTTACTTAAGCTTTTATTGCTTAGCAATAACTAAAAAAGTCTACAATCGATCATTATACCATTTCATCGATCTACATACGAGTGAAGGCGTCATTTTAAAGAGTAACTTGTCGATATGCAGTAAATAAAAGGCACTTAGCACTCGTTCGAAAAGCACTCGCATCCAATAACAAAGAACTGAGCGAAAACAGCAAACAAAAATCCATCAATCAAAGAATGGCAATGAAATAATCGAATTTCCGAACGTCGAGCGCAGTTCAAAGAGCAAACGAGGAACCGCAACAG
This sequence comes from Pyralis farinalis, assembly GCA_947507595.1. Taxonomy (NCBI): domain Eukaryota; kingdom Metazoa; phylum Arthropoda; class Insecta; order Lepidoptera; family Pyralidae; genus Pyralis; species Pyralis farinalis. The sequence continues at coordinate 26,898,259 of OX382279.1, forward strand.
ATTTCAAAAATCGAAAAGACTAAAAAGACAATCGAATGACTAATATCTGGCACGAAGTTCCGTGTCGATAACGAGTCTATGTGCAACAAAAGAAGGATGAAATACGCGAGGGAAGGAATTTAAAAACGGAACGCTACAAACGATATTTGAATCGCAGTTCAGATTCCAATTCCAATTCCGAATTATCTTTTTCTTCGTGCAATATTGCGCATTTTGTTTATATTAGTTCTGTAAACAACGTGCAAATATCTTTTGAAACACTTCGTCCATTACGTCTTTTTATAGAATTATGGCGCGAAATATCTGAAATGAATATGTAAACACTAAAATCATTTACTCTATTAATTTATGTGCCCTTGATCATTCCTGTAAATAGTTTCGATGTTGCATGCTTATAAATAATTGGGTTAGAGTGTAAACGGTAAAAGGCACCGAATATAATTCATCGATTGAAAGGGAACAACCGAACTTTTCTGTCACGATATTCTTTCCAATGCACGATAGATTTCACCGGTATCGGATTGGCGACTACGTTTGCGTGTTCGTAAATCGAATGTATACGAATGTGTATCCTATTTTCTACCGAATAAAGCATGCAAATTGCATTACAAGTGTTACTAGATTATTCTTGGGGTGTTGTGAAAAGTTTCAGGCGTGTAGCAATCTTACAGTTCTGTTATATTTATGGTAGTGATAAAAATGTTTGCGGTCGTGTCGACTTCGGTTTGTCGAGCACCTGTCAACGTTACTCTCTGGTTTTACAACCTGTGTAAATAAATGAGTAAAAATCTTATCATCCTATTATTACAAACTGTTAAAACAGGTATTTGGTACATTTAAAGTAATAAATATAAATAATAATAATAAATAATCGTAAAATATTTTTGTGGAAGATGATTTTGAAAAAGTCACATTCATAGTATTCCACTGAACTGAGGTTTAGCGTCCACAACTGGATCCAATTCATTTTTTGAACCTTATTAACTACTCTGTCAACATTAGCTTCTGTGTTACTTACAGAAAGTGATATTAGTTGAAAAGAGACAAGACATCCCGTCCTCCACGCTCTGGCACTCACCACATTCTGTGAAATTTTATATAAAAACAATGTAATAACTAATTTGTTACCACTAAGATTAAAATTGCATAGAAGTTGACTTTTAAAATAATTTGTTATTGCTTATTAATAAAGACCCGTGAACGTATTAGATACTTCAACAATTCCTAACTACCTACTATATTTCATTTGAAATCTCGAATCGACTGCATAATTCAATGTCCTTAATATTTTCAATTACTTTCAACTGACATGGCACCACTTAACGACACGACAAATTTACAATTCTAATTTTCAAGTAATTTCTACTTATATTTTATGCTTTAAGACATATTATTGTCGAAAAATAAAGTTGTTAGGGTCGAACGGGCGACGCGCACGCGACCGCTACCGAAAGATCACTATCGATAGCAATGTTAATATTGCGATTGACAAACCCGGAATTGGATTAAATTCATCCTTATTCTCTACGCTGTTGAGTTGATATTCGGGAAGGACATAGTTTTTTAAATGTATATGAAATATGTAGATAACCCTGAGACGTTCGATTTTTAAACTCGGTCTTACTTGGATTTGTTTCAAAGAAATATATTATCAAGAAATTTAGTTTTGCATAGATTTTGTTATCTATATTTTAGGGATGCATACGATCTTGTGAAAAAAAAACATAAACGTTCAAGAGTATTCCAATAAATTTCTGAAACAGCAAGCAATTATCAGCAACCTTCGAATGAATATTGTTAAATGACTGCGGTCTTATACATAAGAACTCACAAGGCACTTGCGCGCTAAAATCTATTTCACTAACCATATAGGCTATCTATTTATCTATAACTAGGGTAGGCAGGGACAACCGAGCGCCACGTGACCCGATCCTTACACACCTCACTCGCTTCTTTAACATTGTCATTGCTCTTCTTATGCTCGCTCGCCGGTTTCTAACGCTCCTGACATCACCTTCTGATAGAACACGACCAATCACATAGGTACCTACGGTAAAGTAAAGTAACTTCAGCCATATCTACCTATTGAATTGCTATTCTATGGTCAAAAATCTCTGCACATTGCCCAGGAAGGCATTTTTTCGAGACGCAGCGATAATGTGACCGTGTTATTATACCTTTATGAAGCAAAAACAAACATCATATTTTTCTAACGGACACACTAATTACACAAAGAAATTCGCCGCATACAGCTTAGGACTATTCAGGTCAACATTCGTGGTGAGTGACCACAATATCGATATCTCGATTCGAGTCTGAATCGATCGAGTCGGGTTCCGTGCGGCGTGTAATCCTGTTTGCATATCGGGGCACGAACCCGCACTTATCATGTTTATTGATTGACACGCCAGTAATTCACAGTTCAACCCCCGGCCGCCACCTCAGTTTGATGGTCTAAGTTATAAACGAGAGCGGTCAAAGTATGATGAATATCTTGATTTCAATCTATGATTTCTATACTTATAAAGGATCTAGCATATTCAGTACAATAAGTTAAGAAATCCGAAATAAATTCCGATTGATTTGAATTGGAGTTAAACGATTAAACCACAAAAGTAGCGCCAGTTAAGTTTCGTCTTCATGGCGGATGGGTGAAGTAAACACTATAGGTAGATGACATTCAAGCCCATGCTCGCAAAATTATAATCGACGCTACGAAATTTTGCTCACTTCTTCGACATTATAATTCGATTTTCATTAATTTTAAGAATAATCTGCAACTAAGTATATAATGAACCATTGTGCAAGTTTGAGTCATCCGATTCACGCTCTGTGTCATCAAGGCAACTGCGCCGTCATTGTAGTAGAATAACAAACAAACTATTAAAACTACATTTATCCATACTGGACCTTGTAATCGAGAAGGTAAAAGAGATAGAATGTCAAATAGATGAAATGAGGTTATTAACACATTAAATTAAGGTGTCATTTTGACGTTAAATATTTTAAGACGGAAACAAAAAAAACTTGAAGTCAAGAATTTTTAATCGCTTCTGCTTATAACATAAAGTCCCTGGTTAAAATTTACAAGTCGCGGTTTACGGCTCTTTGTTTTTAGGCGGCGATAACTTAGTTTTTAACTGTTTCATCGTTGTAGGGCGCTAGTGTCGCTACTGTCCATAAACAACGTAGAATAGTATCAATTGTAACAATTTTACTTTAAGTAGTTTTAGAACATTACGCTACACGATCATCGTGTATCTTGACTGGAACTAGGCACTATCGTCTAGATTTAATGACGTTTTGAACATAATGGTACCGAGGTACTTGAGAGCTGGTCTGATGATGGAGCTATATATGCTCTTATTTAGTTTCATATTCTATTCAGTAGTTACTGATATTGCCACCTGAGATGTAAATGGTTTGATCGTATTTTTATTACAATAATCGAATATTTCTCGAAGATTAGAACCTTTAAAGACTAATTAAAAACCGATTTGTAAAACAAAAACATCCATCCGTCTAAACTTTAGACGGTGAGCCAACAGTTTATGATTTATTGTATGTATTTATATTAACATCAAATATTTTGAATCATTTTTATAACGATTTATTTGAAAAATGATTACTCTTATGCGGTGTTACGTAACTACCCAAATTACATCATTTCCATAATTTTTAATCATTTTAAGAAATCTTAATTGTGTGTCGTCGCGTGGAAATCTTGAAGTCAATTAATTTGATTTTCCCTCCCACAATCACAATAAAGTATTTCAAATTATAACATTGTTATCAATACGTCACATCAGCGTTAATGTTATCGTAATGACGACTTTAGTAATAAACGTAGACAGCTGAGTGTTTTATGGAAAATATTGAAGATTTTCCATAACGGTCAACCTTGTCGTAATATTAACTTATGATAAAATGTAGGTAATGATTAGGTACAGTCGATACTCATGGAATGACAGTAAAGTATCTGTCTATACTCTCACGCCAGGTCCCTTACGAGGTAGGCAGAGATTATATATAGTTTACAGTACACATGTCAAAACATTTTCCATTAAATTTTTCCGCTCTCTTTGTCACCATGATATGGTTCATCATGGAGACGGAGAGCGGTTAACAGTTCATTGAGTACATCAGTTCAAAACGGAGTATTTTGACACATAGAGTGGAGTCTTGATTACAGCTACATAAAAATGTTTTAAGTGCTCAAAAATTAGACCGTGGCTTTTGCTGTCATGCTTAAGATACCTATATTGAAAACTAAATAATATATATGTATAATAAAGGAAAGAATATAAATCAAAAATAGTTTGATCATTTATTTAAAATTTAATAACAATATATAAAAAGCTTCATCACTACATATCGACACAAAGAAGGCTAAATCTTTCGTGTTACCAGTTAATAATGAGGTGCACAGAAAAGACCTTAATGTGCACCTTTTCCAAGCAGCGAGTTTTTCACGAACCTGTCAATTTCCCTCTATCGTTGAACATCAAACCTGGCATAACCAAATTAGTTTCGGCACGAAACGAGTGGCCGATTGTCTGCCCCACAATAGAATCGATGAAAGTTCCCCTTTCAATCACCTTTTTCTGTTTTAGGTAAAGGAAAACTGAAGAAAAGAAATCATTTTCGACACGCGACCGAAAAGAACAATTACGATACTGGCAGCTAAGAAAAGGAACAAATTTTGACATTGACAGTTGGTTTTTGAATGTAGAATGTCGCGCGAGGGCTCGGGTGTGGTGCAAGTGATGAGCGGGTGATCGTGTCATGCGGCGGGTGTGAGTGGGTCCGAATGCACCCGACGGGCGCGGCTAGTGTGCCCGCCGCACCCGAGGCGGAGGTGCAAGCTATGCACTCGATGGACTGGCTCTTCAAGAAAGAGAGGATATATCTATTAGCGCAGTTCTGGCAACAGGTGAGACTATTTTCTTTTTAATAATAATTAGCAATATATTTGAACACTTAATCATGTACGTCGAAGTCCTAGATAGCCATAGTCCTAGGTAGCACACTACTACTAGCATTAAATATCAACTGTTATGTTGTATTTGATTAAACTATGTTCGTATATTGGGTGCTGCTAATGACATTTGTTCGGAGTTTACTCTATGTTCTCTATGTGATTATTGAAAGTAATAAATAATCATAGAAAATATTTATTAAAGCACATTTTTTTTTTTTAACTTTATCAATTGAACGTACCTAAGTCTTTAATAACAAATCCAAATTATTATTCAATTAATAACAAATTTAACATTTCCCTCATAAGCAATAAGCGATTTTTCTGTAATTATTATATCCTATATTTGTAAAACTCAATTAAAGCAAAACACAGAGAAATAAAAAAAAAAATCATTCATAATAAACAATATACAACGACAAGAATCGAACTCGTGTTCCCTTGTTTATAATGAAAAATGAAAATGAAAAAATGTTTATTTCTTAACCATCAAAGTTTTACAATAGCAATGGCTGACTCTTTCTTTTAAGTGTACAAAACACCTGTGCCAGAAAGAGCCGCTCTTCCATAACAACATGTCATTAGGTTAGTAAAATAAAAACATTTAGCAATCTATACAATTCCAGTTCATAAAACAATTAAGTGAGATTGCGAGTAATACGTCAATCTTCTACTGAACCATGAATAAAATATGTACCTATGCGTAAATGAATGAATGCGCGCTCGTGTATAATGTGTGAGAGTGGTGTGTGTATGCATAAAGTATTATCTATAATAAATATGTATTAAGTATTTATACAAGTTAGGTTAAATTATTTGTTGTGTATTATCAAAATAACCAGTAAATAAAATTGCTTCTAAATAAAATTACATAAAGAACTATTGTAAATGTATGTATTTTACACGGTATATTTAAGAATGTATTCAGCTTCCTCATACTGCAGAGGTTTTAACCAAACTGTAAGTCTCTTTTTGCATTCCCAACAGGTATTGGGGTAAATTTCCAGAATTCTGTTTATATAATTATATACATGCGATGACATATGCAGGTAGTGATTTTGAATAAAACTACTATGTGTGCTAAGTGTTATTGCTACCCTATCTTTTCTTCTTCTCTTTTCAATATCAGGATTGTACACCATGGTTTTATGTTTTTTTAGAACTAAATGTAATATATATAATTTTCTGACTGTTAGTAATTTTGATATTTCATATAAAGCCTGGGTTGAGAATCTACGTTTTTTAAAATACATAACCTTTATTAATGCCCGTTGAGCCCGTTCAAGTCCTAAAAGTTTAGTTTTTAATGCACCGCCCCATAATGGAATACAGTAAGTTATAATGGATTGAGCTAACGAAACATAAATACGGTTCAATAGTTTTTGTGGTGCAGCATATCTAAGTGTTTTAAATATCCACATTAATTTACGAATTCTACATGCAACCTGGTCTATGTGAGACTGCCACGACAGTCTCTGGTCTACCATTACTCCAAGATATTTAACGCAGCCTACCCTAGTTATAAATTCAATCCAATAACCAAATAACCAGATATTAAATATCAGATATAAGTAACTAGCAGATCCCATGAGATAAGTGAGGCTATCTACGAAGTAGTCCTAAGACAAACATAAATTTCATACTTGTGATTGTATTATGTGGTTCTTTGCTATAGAACGGCATCTGCAATTCATACTTTTACTAAAGTTTAAATATAGTATACTGTAGGTATATAGTATACTAAAGTAAATACTTCAAATATTATGGTTTTGTTGTTTTTATCGTGCCTGTGCGACTGTTTTCTTCCTATATACCTATACGTACTTATATAAAAACATTAGGAAAGTTACTTCAGTGTCACAAATTGTTATCTTTTTACAATATTTTCGGTTAGCTATTGTACCTAAAATCTTAAAAAAGTAATGCCTTTTGTTAACATTTATTCCATTTTTTTATTTTTAGTAGAACTATTTATTTTTATCTAATAATATAAGAGCATTTTTTTCTAATTTAATCATATAAATAAAATTTAAAATGATAATAAACACTGTATTGTATGCGGCTCTCCTCATTTTTTTAAAGATAGTTAAATATTAAAAACTTACAATTAAATACATTACCTGCTTTCGCTATTGGCTACACGTAAATCTATAGAATAAATTTAAATTCAATAGAATGACAAACAATCACAAAGATAACATAACAATGCAGAGGGTCAAATCAATTAATAGTTTCGCATTATATAGATATGTAATTAACCCGGCACCACGGTAACCCGCAGGTCGAGCCAACATTTGAATTAGAGCCTTTTCACATTAAACGTGCTATAAATTGTCTATACTTTTTGAAATGCGTGTTTTTCATTTATTCTTTATTATATATAGGCAAATCAGATTGAATGACATGGTTATATCTTTATATCGTTAGAAAATAGGTGACTATTTTGTAAATTGAATCTATATGTTCAAGTCAGCGACGACAAGGCGACTCGGAATGACATGTATGACATGACTCGGTTCTTATGCACTTCACTCCCTTTTCTAACATCCATAGCTCATTTCATGGATTCTCTGCCGTTTTCAGGCTTTAAGGGCCTCATGATGAAACTCAATTTTGCCACGGTAAGCTTTCGTCGGCTCCTAAACTTTCTCATTGTATTTCTGTTTCGTCATCCTTTTATCCCGCATTCTTTCTGCATTTCATCTCCAATCGACAGAACAAGACTTAAAGATAATAATTAAGTATTAAGTCTTAATGCATAATGAAATAACAATAAATTTTCACGCTGATATTTTGCTGCCATATTCAGCTCTCATATGTTAATGTTGACCTTGTACCTGTGTACAACGATGTACGATTTCTTAGGAAGTTTTATCAACGTTCCATTCACACTATTGCAATCTCTTATATCTAGATGTCAAAAATATATTTTCCACTCCTACTAAAACCACAAGATATTACCTTGTTCCAACGCAATACCACCAACCGTAATCCTTGTGTATATTCTGGTCTCCTCTGTTCTAAATGCCACTGTATTGATGCTTTCTTTAAACGCACTTATGTGTGTGTGTAAGTTTATTACCATACCATCACCTTTCATTGTTGTGTCCAGTTTTGTAAGCTAGATAATAATTCTGTAGTCTGCATAAAGCAGATAATTCACAAACACTTAGTCACCAATTCGCAATCTTCCTTTTTTGTAAATCTTATTAACTTTTTACAACAGTAAAAATACTAAACAGCCGATATAATAGCTAGCTTACACCAATATTAACGCTGAACCGGGGTAGCTGCAGTACACATGCTGTATATTTATCATCAGTGGACTGCACAGCACACAGCAAAACACCGCTAATTCCATATCATGTAGATCCTATCCCACAACCCTGGCAAGTATTTTGTTTAAAACCCGCCAACTTCGGAACACTACCCGTGTCTCCAAAAAATTCCATGGCATTGAATTTCACGCTCATTCTCCTCTTCACTATTTTTCCTTACACTTTTGGTACTAAGTAGATCAAACTGACGGCCTAACAGTTGAAATAGTCCATGATAGCTTCCTTGGTGTTATACAAAAATATGTGCGATTCATTATCCTTTGTACGGTCAACTTTGAGGCTTTTTTACCTCCCTATAAAAGAGTTTTGTAAAAATGTTGCATTCTACTTGTATGCCTCGTGTGAAAATGCTCTTAGCCACCGATTTGATTGCGATCGAGACAATCGAGAGCTGGAACGATTATTGTTTAACTAACTATTGTTCGGTATGGTAATATCTTATCGAATTACAATCGATTATGTGAGTTTCACTCGAATTAGAAACGCGCAACAATTATTATGTATCTAATACATATCTATATGTCTTCACGCCAACTACCTTAAGAAGTATGTAGAGAGGACCGGCTGCTGCATGACTTGGTAGACCTCACCCGCCACTTCAAAATGCATAACTCTTTTCATGCACGGTCGCTTGAACAATTAAGCATTAGGAACGACTGACGCGAGGTAAAGACAATCTCGCCTTCACACTCTGACAACAATTGTTTTAGTATTCGTGAGATAGTGAGAGACAAAAGCGATATTTAGCAGAAGCAGTACCCCTAATTCATAGAAGATCGTATTTTAGTATAGGTATCTAGAGGATTTTTCCTATAAGTAAGAAAGGTTCCCTAAGTAACCTTTCTTACTTATAGTAGGACGTAAATCGTCGGCTGCACTACTATTTGCTATCAAATTATTGACTCTACAATAACACTATAAACGTTTTGTGTCAGTGTAAGGTCAAATAGTAAGGTCACCGCGGAAGTAAAGCGTTATCAACTCTTGTGCCAAGGCAGCACCTCACGAGCTCAGCAACGGTTGTCTTGAACGTACTAAAAGACGATAGTTTTGCTGATACAACTGTTATAGGCGACTTACCATCCCGTACTCGTTTGCTACGGTATACTTCAGAACACATCACTATGCTTATCAAATGCTGCATGCAATAAGTACTTAAATCGGACTACAGGTCTGTTTTGCCCGTGGGTGGGTTGGGTTCCTCTTGCTGTTTAGATGCGTTCATGTCTTTCTGTATCTAATTTATCTATGATAAGATTATGTAATTACGATTGTTTTGTTAGTTGATATCAGATCATCATGTGCATATGTATATTATATATATATAATACTTTTACATATGTACATGTTATCTGAGGCTATCTTACGAAATAGGTAAAATATCTCGCTCGATATCAGCACAATGCCTCAGAAGCTTAGGACTTACCTCATTTCTGAGAACACAACAATACACTGGAGAGATGAGGTTTATGAATAAATCTCACAAACATGATTTTTTGTGAGATACTTTGTGATAAGCTAGAACAGCGATAGCCTAATGGATAATGAACCGTCTTATTGTCAGAGTAGTCCTTGGTGCGAATCTTGGTGTGGGCACGTGTACCCGTGAAATCGTTTCTTAGCTATTATGTACATATTTGTAGTTATCACTTGCTCAACGGTGAAGAAAACATCATTAGGAACCCTGCTCGTCCAAGAACTTATATTTCGAAACACATGTTACCTAAACTAAGAAAATCTGATTGTGGAGATCTGACAGCCGTCGCTCCGTGTCAAAATCAGTAGGTTTAGCTAGCGGACTTCGCCAATCTTAATAGATTAGACATTATAATAAGCCATTGAGTTTACCTTCATGTTGAACCATTTGTTTATCGGTTCATTTATAATGGAAGGACTTAAAGATGCATGTATTTCGGTAAGGCGGAATTCTCCCATCGTGCTCTTCACAGATTTATTTTCAAGCGCATCACCTCCGGTCCAACGCTGCATAATTTGTTCCATACGTGCACCTCTCATATAACAAACTTGTAAACTTTGCCTCAACCATTCCTCTTACATCTCTTCTATGCCATAACACCAACTCCAAAATACGAGTAAAAACCCGACGTATTGTCGACTAACCTAGTATTTTGATATTCTATTTGCAACTGTAACCACTAATCATTATTTAAAAAAAAACGGGTTGCACTCCGGGAGTGCCGGCGGAAGTGAAAACTTGAACATTAACGTTGTGCATTTTTGAATATTTTGGAATGGTTAGGGAATAATTTCGCACGAATTGCTTTATTTATCAGTATAAAAGTACTATCATGTACGTGGTAATATACAATATTCATTTATTGCGCTATCGTACACAAACATGACAAATTATATTACATTAAAAATTTAACACTTCAGAACTATTACAATTATTTTACATTAAAAAGTTTATCTCTCAGAAAAATCAACTTTCTTCCATAATTTCAACGACTCACCATCATCATTACCAGCATCATCATCGCCAATCTCTAAAACTCAAACACACACGCACACTCGCGCAAGCGCCCTGCGCCGCTTACGAAATAGCGATGTTGATAAACTACGTTGAACCAAACGCGTAAACGCCATAAATTTCATGGCGCTTACAACGTTTTGGTCGCGAGAAAATAATCTAGCGCTTCATGTTTTAATTGTTTATTAGAGGGAACTAATTATTTAGCGCTGCAGCAAACTTAAGTTCTAATTCTCACCAAAATCTTACGGTCAGGGTCACGTGTCTTGACGGCCTGACGGGACTTTAGCATTTTTTACTCATCCCAAAAGTGCACAAAGCCGCTAAAGAAGTTTTCACTTCAAAAAAACTAGTTAGCCGGGTCACCGAATTGCGCAGGATATACACAAGCTTCACAACTAACCTTTATGGGTACTACAGTTGCAAATAAAACTCGCTTTGATAGCAGAGATGATGGCAAGTAGTTTTCAATTACAAATTTAGTCAATAACAAAAAAAATAGCAATCAGCATTATTTTAACCTTAAATCTCTCTTGGCTTTCCTTGTATTACCGACTCGCCTTCTTTGTAAGCATCTATCAAACACTCAGAATTATGCTAATAAACAAGCCCAAGTACAAGCGAACTTTCCTTCTAATCGATAAATGCAATTCCAAGCACGGTATATGTAAATTTAAATGTAAATATGCTTTTTAATCAAAGTCTTGCGAGTAATAACAAACAATACTATCGGGACGGAACATTCAAATGTGTGGTATCTCTTTTACTCATCGGAGACCATTCGGTTCCTTGTACGCGAATGAATATGTATTGTGTAATGCTGCCTTATTGTTTATAATTTGTCGTTTGCAATCTTTATATCGGATCCAAAATGTCCTTTTGTTGTAGCTAACGAGAATGCCATCTTCTATTTGAATTTGTTAAATTGTATGTAGCATTTTATCGTTAATATTACAAACAATTCAAGAATGCCAACCGTAAATTTCAAATTGAAGTTTTGTTCACGTCATTTGTTTTCTCATTTGCAATCATGGCATAGAAAACCCTTTAGGATAGTACGTATCATTGTCTATTTGAATTTTCAAGTCGATACCTACTACCATTTAGATATTATTTCTAAATTACCATTTAGATAATGATCCGAGCACGAATTCGAAATCCCAATATTTTCATTTTATTAGCGACGTCTGTCAAAGGAAATAAATACGTTTTATGTCCGGCCAAGGTCAATATGGCTCGTTAGGTATTGTACTGTTCCTTTATTATGTACAAACGTGTGTAATTTGCGACGTAAAACAGAACTACAATGAAAATTTGACAGACATAAAAATTTGCTTCACTTTGTACTAGTATGTTATACATTACTGGCATATTACTGGGTTAGTAACTGATTATTTTTTTCGAAAGAGTTTAAAGGTGTCGAACGTTTAAACTCTTTCGAATATACATCTATACAGATAAATAAAATTGGAGTGTCTGTTTGTAATAATAAAATAACCGCTTTTTACTAAATGCATATGGATTTATACACAGTACATATACAAAAATGAATATTTTTACAATTTTTGTCTGTCTGTCTGTCTGTCCGTCTGTCTGTTTGTTCCGGCTAATCTCTGAAACGGCTGGACCGATTTTGACGGGACTTTCACTGGCAGATAGCTGATGTAATAAGGAGTAATTTAGGCTACCTTTATTTTAGAAATTTTATTTATTTTTATTAATATAAATAAATAATAAAAAAGAACTATTCCGCGCGGACGAAATCGCGGGCACAGCTAGTATATTTATATAATTGTACATTCGAGTAAGTGTTTTTATTATCCCAACTGTAGTCGCCGCCATGTCGACGTCGCACGTGTGTAGCATTAGAATAATGTTATTTCGATTACTCAATAACTGCATTAAATCGACTCTACTCAAGTGCTAGTGTTGTCTGTAATTGACTTATCGTTGGCGACAGGTGACAGGTGCCAATGTCAGGCGAATGTCATAGATCAATAATTATCCATGATATGAGTAATTACAATAGACTATTTATTGTAGGTTCTGTATGGAAATTAACTTCCTATTCGAAGTACGTTAATGGAATATAGTATACAAGTAAGTTCTGACCCTTTGGGTGTATTCGTATCGCCTCGTAACAATATTCGAATTGGAATCAGCAAAATGGATGGAATCTGAGTGAATACTTTCAAAGGCAATATGAATAATACCCCAAGTGAAACTCCTCTATACTCATAGAAATATCAAACTTGTTTTGTTTATTTTTTCATTCTAGTGGTATCCATATAGGATACCACTAGAATGAATGGTTTTTCATTAATATTTCCTTGAATACTACTAAGGATATAATATTTAAATGCTCTAGGCGCCGCAACGGGTATTCCCGGCAGCAGTTAGTTGGTATCTATTTTAAAAAATAAATAGATTTTTCCATAATTACATACCATACAAATTAAAACTACGTCTAAACTGAACGCAAAAAAGTTTGAACCATTTTCTACCAGCTACCATTGTGAACGGTGCCAGAGAATGTGTTTACATCGCAAAAAAATATGTTTACACGAAAAAAATTATATACCTACTATCCTATTTCAGTGTATCTTATTTCCGTTGTAAACTTTTACTGGCTTATGATTGTAGATGCGTCTTTAGATTTTATGTCAATAAAGTTTTAATTGCGGTAATTATTTACTGCTCTCAACTGTTCAGTGAGTCCACATTGAGTATTGCAGTCCGTGTTGAATAGAAATGTCTACAGATTAATATTTGAAGGCTATTTGTAGAAAGACATAAAATATTCCTTTTCCAGTAATTCAGTTACTGGAGAAGATACGAATGTTTTTTTTTATACTACGTCGGGAGGCATACTAGCAGGCCCACATGATGTAAAGCGGGTGCCGTAGCCTATTAACGCTTGAGATATATTATCACTCGCTCGATGCCTCCTCTGCTGCTTACTCAGCAACTCCTTGGGAGCTTACTGGTGACCTCACTCACACGCAGGGACACAACAACCCTCTAGGTTGTTAGGCTGCGGTTTTCTGTGAGGTGGAGGTACTTCCTCAGATTGGTTTGATGCGCCCTGCGTCTCTTAAAAGTGTAACATTCTTGTTGGATTACTGAACTTTAAGATGACCGGTGAATGAAATCGGAACTACCGCAAATTGGTGACTCTGCTGACTGCTAAGATAAGCTAACTGCTATGACTTACGTCATTTGAGGGCATTTAAACTGTTTTTCTTCACACACACACATACGTCACAACTTTTAGCTTTGCATGTGACCACCATACTTGTATTACGGATGAAACTTATCTCTGGTCTCGCTCTTAAGAAAACATTTGAAAAGTAGTGCTAAAGAAGAAAGGAGAAAATGGTGCTGAACTGAGAAAGTGATAAACAAAGAGGCAAGTTTAGCAGATTACTGTTCGTACCTAAAGTAATATTTTATTATTGCAATATTCTTCCAGAAAGTGCTATAATCCATGTCCATGCGAGTCTATAACAGTAAGTCTATATTTACTCTAAAAATGCAGTAACCAATCGTCGTTCTCGCGATAGTAAAACTTATACAATCTCTCGCCATCAAAACCGATAGCCATAAATGTACCATTAGCCACCCATCTCGGGGAGATGGCGTTTAAAACTATATTTAAACCTCCGCAAAGGGCTCTTCAAAGAAGTTGGTTAATAAAACTAACAATTAACATCTATAAAATCTTGAGAGCGAGGTCTTTATTGTCCTGTAATGGAACAGAAGCATCGATATATCGATATTAAATCTAGAATTGATTAGATATTATTACGGACAGTATTCTCGACTGGATAGCGTCACAGTATACTTATTAAAAGTTAACGAACTGTTAGCTCAAAAACTGACTTAAGACTCATGAATTTGAAAGTTAAAATTGTAAAATATGATTAATTAAAATGGATGTCCAAATTATTTACGCAGAGTGAATGGCATGGCATAACTTTTAGATAGTTGTAGAATTATTTGAACTTTATCCTATCATTGTAATAGGTGGCGTTAAGTGAGGGGTCAATAATTATCTCCATTCGTTCTTTAATTTAACCACCTCATGGAGGTATCCACGAGGTGGTCAAAATATCACTTAAATATCACTTACCTATAATTTTAAAAACAGTCTGTGATAAGATGAATAAAAAAGGTCTATAGATGAACTCAAAACGTCTCGTATTTTAATGGAAGTATTAGTTTCATGAAGTTCCTTCACGACTACTTTGGTATCTACCTAGAACTTACGCTTCAGAACAGTTTAAAATTCAAATATTTAATTTCGAGTCACGTTAATTAGCGTTAGCCGATGTCACCGCAAACATTCGAATTTCGAGGGCGTAATTAATCGACTCGATTCATCAGCCGATCGTATCGGTTTGGATCGTAAAAAGAGCGCATTTCCCTACGAGTCCAGAGGAATGCAATCGGTTCCCACAGCCTTGATGTCACGAAGAATGTGTCCCGTTTAGAGCAAAAAATGGCGCGCTTTCCCATGCCTGTGTCAATTCTGGGTCGACAGAGTGACGGCAAGGACGACACCGAAAATAATCTAAATATCCTTCACTCTTTCTTTTCTTCTGTTTAATATAATATTTTTTGAAATTACACAACAATATCACCTTATTAACTCACAAAAAGCGCAGCGTTTTAACCAAAACAAGGAATTCAGCACAAAACCTGATAAAAAACTTTAACCTGTATTTAAAAATCGATTGCATCCAAAAAATTGTCACTGACAAATGATTCGAACGCCTTGCGGTTGGAAATTACGAATTCAAATCTTCGAATTTCGAACAAAAACCGCCATTAACCGTCGGTTGTTACCTTTTTTCGGCTGTCGATGATTTCGGGGCTAATCGTATTTTTTGTCGATATATTCGAGGCTAATCGATTCATCGGCCTCGCTAATTCGATTTGCGCCCCTCCCCCTTCATCTATCGGTGGGCGGGGACTATCGATCCGTTAGTGCGATCATTTGAATAGATTTTGTTTCTAATCGACTGACTCGCCCGATGTATCCATTGAACATTGAACGACGTGAATGAAACGCCACTAGTAGCGAATGAAATTCTACTCTCGACTCGACTTGTTGTATAGCTTTTTAAAGTTTTTACATTTCCCACTGGTAGATTAAAACCAAAAATTGAAACTATGACAATAAAATACAATAAAATGTTATTAAAAATTGTGTCTAAGTTTCCACGAGAGCCCAATAGCAAATAGAGATATTTTAATCTCTGCATAATGGTCTATATCTACGTGGAAGGGACAAAATATTGCCAAAATATAATAGATAATTCAACGCAAAAAAAAAATGGTTACGACCACACTTACATTGTCAGCATAGCACGTCACAAGACTAAAAAAGTTGTAAGAAGATATACTCTACTAAAAAGCAGATTTTTTAATACCACTAAGGTGGAAAACAAGCATACCTACAGCCTGCCTGATGGTAAGCAGTCACCGTAGATTATAGACATTTGCAACACCAGGGTTCACTCTTGCGTTGCCGACCCTTAAATTGTTATTCTATTCTTTTACAGTTGCCGAGCCTAGGTGGTAGCTGTCATATTGTCGAACTTGCTTAGAACAATATTCAAACAGTAAGCTCCTATGGAGTTGCTGTATTAGCAGCAGAGGAGGCGTCGCGCGAGTGATACTTAATGTATTACAAGTGTCCACAGGCTACGGTAACCGCTTTACATCAAGTGGGCCGTATGCTTGTATGCCTTCCGACGTTATATAAAATAAAGTAAGCTTTATCTTTTCCATACTACTCTAGTATTTATTATTTAAATAAATACAATTTTTTTTTTTATACCACTAAGATGGCAAACAAGCGTACGGCCTGCCTGATGGTAAGCAGTTACCGTAGCCTATGGGCATTTGCAACACCAGGGGTGTCACTCTTGCGTTGCCGACCCTGGAATTTTATATACTATAGTCAATAGTAGGTATTTTTTAACGAATTAAATTCACAATATGTCTAGGCCTTAAATAATATGTATTACTTGTACTTAATCTTAGTAGATAATAGTAACAAAACGGCATTTTTTTGCAATTTGGTATCTGTTCTAAAACGGTGGAGATCTAAAACCACGGTGCCTAATCTATAATAGGAATGTGTATTTCTCGAAATTTTGATAAGAATACGATTCATTCATTCATTGCAAACTACAATGAAGTTATAGGATGTTTACATACAGCAGACCAAACAGCCCAGCAATAATAACAAATCATATGTAGAATAGAGACATGTGTTTATTAATACATTTTTAAGACAGTTTTCATTTATTATCATTAATTTATTTTGTGAGTGTAAGTCATTTTATTGTCTTCTTTTGGACTACCACTATACAGTTTTAATCTGTGTTGATTTTATATTATATTGTTTTTTTTTTTTTTACAACTTCGGGAGGAATACAAGCACACGGTCCAGCTGATGTAAAGCAGTTATCGTAGCGTATTAACGCTTGTAACATATATCACACGCGCGATGCCTCCTCTGCTGCTTACAAAGCAACTCCTTAGAGGCTTACTGGTGAAGTCAATTCTAAAACTTCCTACTCCTACAAATTTCTTCTGATTAAATTCGTTGTGAGTTCCAAGGCAGCTGTAGTTTAACCCCCGGGACGGCAATGGACTTCACTGTTCATTGCCTTTTTTGTGGTCGCCGCTGTTAATTCTGGCTACACAGGAGACACCGTGGTGGGTATGAGTGGTGGGCCTGGTGACCTCACTCACACGCAGGAACACAACAACCCTCCAGGGAGGTGTTATTTGGCCGCGGTTTTCTGTGTGGTGGAGTGTACTTCCCCAGACGGGCTGCTTTCATGCAACCCACCTCTCTTAAAACATCCAGACCAAGACAAACAGACATGTTCATGCACACAAATGTTTGACTTGTGTGGGAATCGAACTCACAAGCGTTGGCGTCAAAGTCGCGTCTGAGCCACCGAGCTCGTCAAACATCGCAGTGGATCAGTTACTTTAGAATAAAAGTCAGTTTAATTCTCAAGTCGTATTTTGTCGTTTATTTAAATACTAGCTACTCGACCCAGCTTCTCACGGGTGATCCAAGGTATCAGGGAACTTACTTTCTTAGTAGTTACTTCGATACATTGCTACTAAAGCACCGTTCAGATTTATACTTTTTCCACTACAGTGAGAGAGAGAGAGAGAGAGAAATAAACCACCTAGTGTCAAAATCTACATCTTACTAGATTTCACGCTCGTTTGGTGTTCAGGAACATGGACCTCGTTCAGTACCAAGCAGCAAACACCACACGTAGAAGAGAGGAGATGGAAAGACTCTATAATAAATATTATGTGTAGGTACCTACTATGTTGATTTACTCTTGACAGTTATCGCTACGACACTTAATAAATAATTCCAAATTCAAATTATCACAGAAGCGAAAACGCATAACGAAAACCGCGCACAAACGAATGAGTTCCACGACTCGATAATTTAATAAAAAAAAAATAAAGAATCGATTGCGGTTGATGGCCGGCCGCACGAATCATCCGACGAACAGTCAAATCATCAGTCGCTGATGGTTTTTTAATGATATTTTTCACAATCGGCTCGATCATTGATGGTTATTAGGTATAGGCGAGTGCCTCGAGACATGAACGGGGCCTCCGAGCGATCCATGTTTTAATATTTTAATAAAATTGATCCTTAACGTGTTGCGATATAATCCATATTTGTTTAAGTTTAACATACTCTTGTGGGAACTGTTGCTGTTGTTCCAAGTGTCGTATAAAATTATCAGACGTTATGCCATCATCAATATAATAATAATAGTTGATGAATGAACTATAACTATAATAAAATCTACTAAAATGATACACTGTTTTTTTATAATTAACCCTTGTCTGTCAATTTTACATTGTCACAAAGAGTGATAAAATTATCAAGAAATAAATGACTAAGACACAGTCCTTAAACACTGCTCGCTTCTTTAACATTCCCATATACTGTGACGTCACAAAACACGACCAGTTTGTTAAAATGACTTACCTTATTATGTAAAGGATAAACATGAGATTGTATTGTTTGCGGATGATACCTCTTTGACATTCAAAATTAATAGACAGTTAGGTAATTATGACGAAGTTAACGATGCTCTCTCTAAAGTTATGCATTGGTTTAATGTTAATAATCTGCTTTTAAATGATAAAAAGACTAAAGTAATTAAGTTCTCAACACCTAATGTAAGACAGGTGACTACCAATGTACATGTTAATGGAACTAATTTAGCCCCAGTGGAGACAACTGTGTTCTTGGGTATAACAATTGACTCCAAACTACAATGGGGCCCACAAATTGAAAAATTATCAGGAAAACTAAGTTCTGCAGCCTATGCAGTGAAAACTATTAGACGGCTCACTGATGTTGATACGGCTAGAATAGTTTATTTCAGCTACTTTCATAGTATTATGTCATACGGAATTCTTCTTTGGGGTAACTCCGCGGACATTAACACCATCTTTTTATTGCAAAAGAGAGCCATAAGAGCTATCTACAAACTTGGTCCCCGGGAGAGCCTTAGAGAAAAATTCAAAGAAATAAATATTCTAACAGTCGCATCGCAATATATCTATGAAAATCTTTTGTATGTCCATAAAAACATAGACTCATTTTGTAAAAAGAGTGATACTCATAACATAAATACTAGATATAAGCATAATCTTGTGTTACATGCAAGCCGTCTCCACAAAATAAGTAATTCTTTTATGGGGCAATGTATACGGTTCTATAACAAACTTCCCAGCAATATAAGAGAATTGTCAATAAACAAGTTTAAAACTACTATTAAAGCCAAATTGTGTAGCAGGGCATATTATAAAGTATCTGACTATATTAATGATAAAAATGCCTGGGATTGAGTCGATCCAATTATAATGTAATTAATAAATTATGTAAATTTGTTTGGATACCAAAAGAGGGATGCCTGAGTTTTTTGGCAGTATTTTTATCAGTGCTCACCTAGTCATGAACTGCACGGTAGGGAAAAAAATTGTGACGATTCCAAACAAATGTAGCCATTTTTACGGAATAAAAAGATTTTGACTTTGACTTTGACAAAATCAATTATGTGAACACACAAATATTTATAGGCCTCATGAAAATAATATTTTCATACTTCATCAGTTCAGTTTTTGGATAAATTGCTTGAAAATTTGAAAAATATTTATTGCGGTTACAATAAAGTCATTGTTTGAGATCTCCTTGTAGCTTGAAGTCTTAATCAATCTTATAACAATAATTTTTACAATCATTTTTAACAATAATTTGTCGTAGGGTCCAGTTATTTTCCATAGACATCGTAAATATAAAAATCAGTATACAAAAATGTGCCAGCACTCTAACTCTAATAATTATCTTTCACGATAACTATAGATATTATTGCAGAGAGAGCATAAAAGTAATATAAATGCGGTTGTGATGCGAGCATTGCGCAAAGTTTGTGGCGTAACGCTTGCTGACCGCGTTGATGTAAGAAAGGAAGTTGGCTTGAAAGAGAGTGCTGGTGATATTAAAAAAAGCATCCTCCATTCGTTCAGACATGTAGAAAGAATGCATGGCGGAAGTAGAACCCCTATCGTGGCCAAATTGGTCGTGTTTTATCAGAAGGTGATTTCAAGATACGCCGGAACAGGGTAACGTGCATGAAAAGAGCTCTGAATGTTATGGAAGCGAGTGAGATTTGCAAGAAACTCGTCTTATGCTCGGTTCTCCCTGTCTACCTCGCAACGGTCCTAGCATGAAGATATACATTCACACAGATAATAGGGAAAAATTTCCTATCCATAATCATACGCATATATTCTAAAGTCTGACTAGGAGTACAAAAAAGTTATACTTAACAGTAGTAAAATGAGTATTATAAACGACATTTTACATTGTAGTCATTGTAACTAAATATTTTGTAAAATGGCGTTTAAACTATTTCATCGGCAGTGATCCAAACTAATTAAGAGTGCCTACCTCCTCACTATTTTATCGATAAATATGTTTTTATACAACGTCGAAGCATAGTAATGAGCGCTTGTAATATACATCGCTGCCAGGTTGTCATCCCCGCCACTATGACAGCATCTCTTCAGGGGCTTACTGTTAACGTTAATTACGCGGATAAATACTAGCGAACACTCAAGAGAATCGTTATTTGGCTGCGAGATGGACGTACTTTTCCAGTTGGGCTGTACCTTACCTCTGATTACCGACTACTGCTGGGACAGAAGGAACTTAACGTGCCCTGTAGGAACTCGAGACTACTAAATCCATCCATAGATAGGTTGCGGCGGAAGTTGCTTGACATGTGTATTCGGTTAGACAGACACGCGCATCGACGCCATCGAGCTTCTCAAAAATATCTCTGGAAAATTGTTAAATACGAAACTCGTCTCGAATAAAGAACGTCTTGTAAGTTTCGTCATTAGGGCCGACATTAAAGTCATAGGCCATAATCGACGCGTTTAAAGATGTTTCGCCCGCGACTAATGCGATTGAACGAGTAGGCTTTTTATGATTACAAAATTTAGGGATGGTATTCTCCATTCGTGTCGTTGTCGATTAAGTATTTTCCCTTCTCTATGGTATTGCTGACTAAATTCCACGTATGAATTTTATAATACGTGACAACATTGTATATAATTGACAATATTATTTTAAATATTAATGTATTACCCTCAAATACAGTATCTATATGCCAATAAATAGGTACTGAATTTATAGTATGGTAATAGAAACCCTCACTACATCCTATTAAAACGAAAAATCCTTGTATCATATACCTTAATATACTACTCTGTGTAAAAAGTATCGGGAATATGTCAATAAAAAGACCCGCGTAAAAGAGGTCGTTCTAATTTTTTTACTGCATGTTGGTAGCACTGTACTGATTTAGCGCGCAAAATTTGAGCGGGATCTGTCATTTAATTTGTTTTAAACTACACTTTTTGTTGGTCATAGTTTTGAGTCCTCGGCGATTTTTACAATGGAAAATATTGTTGAACAAAGAGTGTGCCTTAAATTTTGTGTTTCAAATGATATTTCATGTGGTGAATCACTAAAAATGTTGCGAAATACCTACGGCGAATCGTGTATATCGAAAACAAGGGCTTATGAATGGTATAAGGCTTTTAAAGAAGGCCGAGAAGTAGTAGTAGACTTGCCTCGTTCTGGTAGACCTTCAACCGCTACGACCAGAGAAAACATCGACAGAATCAAGAAGCTAGTGCTCGAAAATCGACGTATGAGTCTGAGAGAGTTGGCTAGTGAGGTGAACATATCTTTTAAGTCCGTCCACAACATTCTCATTGACATTTTAGGCATGAAACGCGTCGCCGCTCGACTAGTTCCAAAAGAGCTCAATTTTGTTCAAAAAGCGCAGCGAAAGCATGTCGCTGAAGACATGGTTTCCCGAGCTTCTACGGATCCGACCTTTATGAAACGTATAATAACTGGCGACGAGACATGGGTTTATGAGTACGACATGCAAACAAGCCAACAGTCTTCAGAATGGCGTCTCGAAAACGAGCCGAAACCCAAAAAACCGCGGCAAAGTCGCTCCAAAATCAAGGTGATGCTGACAGTTTTTTTTGACTACCGTGGTGTGGTTCACTCCGAATTCCTTCCAGAGGGAGAAACAATGAATAAAGAATATTATTTAGGCGTCATGAAGCGTTTGCGTGAGAGTATCCGCCGAAAACGTCCAGATTTGTGGCAACACAACTCATGGATGCTGCACCATGATAATGCACCATCACACACAGCCATTATAGTGAAAGAGTTTTTAGCGAAAAATTCAACAAAAGTTCTCGACCAAGCACCGTATTCACCTGATATGGCTCCGTCTGACTTTTTTTTATTTCCCAAGTTAAAATTACCACTTCGAGGAAAACGTTTTGAGTCGATAGAAGCCATAAAAGAAAATTCGCTGAATGAGCTAAAGGCCATACCGCAAATAGCCTATGAAAAATGTATGGAAGACTGGGTGAAGCGGTGGAGATGTTGTATTGCAAGCGATGGGGCCTACTTTGAAGGCGATAAAATAAATTTAGATGAATAATTTGTATTTTTTGTTTTATTGACAAATTCCCGATACTTAGTACACAGAATGTATTTCATGAATTACGAAACGCCTCTAAAGATCTAGATCAAATTTTCTATATAGATAAAGTTATGCCTTCTAGGTTTAAAAATGTAGATGTCATCTCTGAAAAACGCTACTTTACACAAAAACAAAACATAAAAACGGCTAAATCATGCGCTTGTAATAAGTCAAATATTTCGCCACGAAATTATCAACGTTCCATTATGGCTGATTACACATGTATCCGCTTTACAGTAAATCTTATCTATTGTTTCTATAATGTTTTCTATTGTATAATCATCTATAATTACAAACAATTAAATAACTTTTTTATACTACACAAACTACATACGCACAGAAGGTGTGAATAGTCTTGCCTACTTGTGTATCCTAGCTGCAGTGACATGCTCATTCATGGGGCACTCGATTTAACTCTTATGACTCTTCTAAGCCAATTAGAGCTTCAGTTGTGTTTCCAAATATTACATAAAAAGCGCTATCACTAGATACGTTTCTATTTTCATATATTTTACCTGTGGAAGCAGTGCTTCTGAAATGTCTTTTAAACTTGAGCCTTTATGCTCTGCTCACAGATTGGTTAATCTTATTATTGATTCGGTTATCATTTTTTACATGTTTGTAAGTTAGACAGAGAGCTACTATTGACAGAACAATTTAAAATGAAGATAAAGAAATATCTATCCTTATAATATTATGAATGTGAATGTTAGTTTGTTTCTTACGATTTCACGCGAAAACTACTCAACCGATCATCATGAAACTTTGTACACATATTCTTGGAGGTATCAGAAGTAACATAGGATACTTTTTATTAAAAAAAATGCGAGCGAAGCCGCCGGTAAAAGCTAGTTCAAAATAAAACTTTTCCAGTTCCATGTGTGACAAAAAGTTGTTCGATGTTATAATGTATTTGTTAGTTGTAGTTTACTAAAACCAACGCAAGTGTAAAACCACTAAAATGTATGGAAGCTTGTTGTGGTCAGTGAGCTTCAGTCGTGTGGAATACTTTAACTGTTCTTAAAACCCAATAAGATACTAGTTGATACAACTTATATTATATATATCGTTTGTACGGACCGTCAAAGAGTTGGCCCTTCTGTCAATATCTTGTTCATGCAATAACCAGTCACTAGAATTGTAGATTAAGTAAACGTAACACGCGATGTATCGATACATCAGATAATTATGATTAATCGATACGTCTCTATCGCATTGAGTATAATAAGAAATTGTTGTCATTAACTTAACTATTGTAATTGATAAACCGTTCTAATTATGTTCGTAGGGTTTGATAGAAGTAATTTAATTTCTTATATACACTTTACTCTGGGCTTTTTCTTTTTTATAATACTCTCATCGGCATGGAAAGTAGACCAACGCCAATTTTTTCACTTAACTTTGCACATTTTTATCCCAAAAAACTATCGGGATTTTGATAAATTCTGACCCAATTTGATGGCATTTTACTGCAAGAAGGATTACATGAGATTTGTCAAGAATTATTAATGTATACCGGAATGATTTGTCAAATACATAATTTTGCCGAAAAAGTAAATGTTTTACTAAAAATACGCAGATAGTTTACATTTTTGTATTTGTTTGAAGAATGAACAACGAAGAAACGAAGAAATGGCGCATGTTATCAATAAAGAGTACTGTAATTCTAGTCTAAGGAAACTTTTACAGTTTCGCTGGTACAAATTTATCAAAATCCGTTAAGTATTTTAAAGATCTCTAGAGATCAGAGAAGGCGTGACCCACTTTTCTGACTTTCAGTTTAGTCTAATACTAATTGTGTAGATAAAATAAATAATGGAAACTCTTTTATATACGAGGGTTCAAATATCAATCTCTCACTGCCATGCCGAGTGAGCTGAATAATCGGAATTAATAGCTTCAACTCTTGGAGAGCGTGTGGGACACTGTTAGACTTGGAGAAATAACCGACACGGCGTGGAGACATGCATAAAGACCTTGAGATTTCTACTTTAACACAAAGTAAATATTATGTCAACAAAAAGCAACAATTTCACTATGAGAAACTTACGCCTTCGTCATCACAGAAACCTCGGAAAATTAAAAACACTCTCAGATCGAACATAGACAAAAAACAAACTGTGGGTCGTGTCCGTAAATTTGTCCGTCAGA
Source organism: Pyralis farinalis (assembly GCA_947507595.1). Classification (NCBI taxonomy): domain Eukaryota; kingdom Metazoa; phylum Arthropoda; class Insecta; order Lepidoptera; family Pyralidae; genus Pyralis; species Pyralis farinalis. Next base: position 26,923,366 of record OX382279.1, read on the forward strand.
TTGAGTGTTTAAATATAGAGACATTTAACTTCCTAATCATAACTGATTTGATGAAAGAGACTTGATACAAAGTTAGACATTCTAAATGGTCACCTATATGTAGTACATCTATAATTTAAAAAGCTCATCCATTCTCGCCCCCAAGATTTCTATAGCAGAGGCAATCACCCTTCCATTAAGTACAGCAAGAAAGAATTGACAAAAATGGCGACGGTTTTAATTATTTAAATATATGATTTTCATTATTTGTTTTTAGTTTCCTATTTAAAACGACGATTTTACAGATAACCTAATAATTATTTTGTACCATATAAATTATTGCATACATAGGAATTATGTATCCCGAGACTGGTATCTTAGTTATGGCAGAATGACACTTCGTTCTTGACTACAAAATGACACCGCCTTGGCCGTACATGCATTACTTTAACTCGGCGTATTTAAGTATGTTGGTGATGAGTGATGGTAATTATACTGCATTATTTAATTAATAGTTCCGTCCCATTAAACGATAAATAATTGATAGTGTGCACCTGGCTTTAAACTGTATTTCCTTACGATTAAAAAGTCCAATGTCATCATTATGGTCATGAAGATTAAAGAGATTAATGTTTTAAAATTCGAACGCTCGTATTCGGTATTCGAAACAAATGCGGCGCGGCGCGGCGATTAACAGTATCGATTAATAATCGATCGATACGATGTATCGAGTACAGATACAAATAGCTCGCTTCGGGGCGTGATTTACGATTGCCGAGTTAAAGTGATGTCGCGAACCTAAAAGGTTAATTGAGTGTGTTAACGCCTTAAAATAATCACTCGTAAAGTTTTATGTAAAGTGGTTTAAGATCGGTCGTAGTTAGGGTTCCCATGTTTATGCATAATAAAAGCTTTTGAATAAAAGAAGTAAAATTGACTTCATTGATCTCGACACCTATTTACATTGTTCCATTATCTTTACTAGAGTCGAGTTAAATAAAACTAAACTTTTTTATTTAAGAATATTTTTTTTTTCAGAACATTTTAGAACGTCATCAAATCTTCACTAAAGTTGTAAAGACAAATAAAACCGGATCACAAACAAAACAAAGACTCAAAAAGTCTACAAGCTTTTTACCGGACTGAAGGTATTGTTTTTCGCGCGAATATGTTTCTTGTATGTATGTAATATTCGTTAATAACTTGCATCATGTAGCTAAACTGATGGACCCTCGTGGGTTCGATTCCCACACAAGGCAAACATTTGTGTGCATGAACATGTCTGTTTGTCTTGATCTGGATGATTTAAAAGAGGTAGGGCGCATCAAATCAGCACGTCTGGGGAAGTACCTCCACCTCACAGAAAACCGCAGCTAAGTAACAACTCCCTAGAGAGTTGTTGTGTTCCTGCGTGTGAGTGAGGTCACCAGTAACACTCCAACAACACCCAAGGAGTTGGCGTGTAAGCAGCAGAGGAGGCATTGCGCGAGTGATAATTAATATATTACAATCGTTAATAGGCTACGGTACCCGCTTTACATCAGGTGGGCCGTATGCTTGTATGCCTCCCGACGTAGTATAAAAAAAATTTACATCAACACTCATATACCACATCTCTATAAAGTCTCGCAATATATGCATAGAGTTGTTCATTTGTACGAGTAGCTTTGTTTCGTATACGCAGACACAATACTGTGACCGTGTGTTCGCGCCTTAAACACTCCGCTGTCTTTCTGTAAGTATACCTCTTACCGAACTGTACGATGATAACTTGAATCCTGGAAGGACGTACGTAATCTATGATAATGCCACAACTGGATGAAGAACCGACCTTGTGACTAACTGTCCCCCGGTTGGAATCCTGGCATGTACCACTAAATTCCTGTTTTCGGATTTATATATATTTGTGATTGTCACCATATAGACCAGTGATAGCGCAGTGGATAAGTAACAGGCCTATTCACATTAAGGTATTAGCGAACCAGCGCCATGTGCGGTGTGGATGCAGCATCACATTTTCCTTGATTTCGTAATAGCAAACACACGACGAAAATCCGCTTTTATTTACTTACATTAGTTTACGTGTCATGTAGATATACCAATGAAATAAGCTTTTACATTAGTTCTCTAACATTTTAATTAAAATAAAGGGTTTTCTCAGCATTTACCATGAAAAATGTAGCTAAGACAATGAAAAGACAAAATATTTAAAAAAGATAACAACGAATTTCATAATTTGCTACCATTTTTCAACCGCCATTGACGCGCCCCGGCAGCCGCTACAAAATCGAAAACATTCAAAATTAGAACGCGCGTTCGAACTCTTTCACAACACGGGAATCGAAAACACCGATTAGTTTCTAGTGCGACGGTTCGACTTTTAAAAATATGTCGCTCTTCTGATTTTAAATTTAAATATAAACGGAATGCGCTTCGACCGCCACTTTACGATGTATGTCATTTAATGATTTTCGGTCGTGATACACACGGTATGGCCGGACTGACAGCTTTAACTGTCAAAATTGAGGGACTGTTTGGCGACTGAGTGAGTTGATTTTAAAGTATAATTAAAACGTGCCAAATTTAATCCTACTTGACAAACTACTATATACATTGTGTCGAGGGAAATTTCAATTGTCTTTATAAAATGAATAAAAAGTATTGCAACAATCTGTTACTGCATACCTGTGTCATAATTATAAGTTCATACATCTTTATAGATGCTGACTATTATGAAACACAGCCTCAGGGCTGTATTTGTTCCTATAACTAAAAACATAAAATAACAAACCCGTACTATGGCCGAAGGACAACTCTAACGAGCCCGAAGGACAACTCGATCTAACGAACGATTAAAGGGGGTTAAATTCAGTTCCTTATTTCATTACATAGTTACAAATAAGGGAACTTAATGAGAGGGTGTTCATTTAACAATTATCGTAAGTTACCGTTGCGAAAATATGGCCATGAAGGTTGTAAGATAAAAGTTTTAATTAGTCCGTCAGTTTGATTTGCTCGTATGTATCACGATTTTCCTAGAGAACGGGGATAAGTAATTTATGTGCGCTTTTAACAGATTTTTCCAACAAATCTTAAGGATTACATAGCTGTCGGTCGCGATCATAAACAATATGGGTTTATATTTCGCGTTTGCATTTTTATATTTAACATTGTAGACTGCGAGTGCCGATTTATAAACATATTTGTTTACGAAAAATACTATTAACTATATTTGTTTATAAAACAATATTGTGTATATTCGTTTATAAGAATTACTTTGTAACTTCCTACCTACTATGGAAATATGTCTACTATTTTTTCTTCTGTCAATTGTTCACAAAGCGCCCACTTAAGCTAGTCTATTTAACCTTTGTGCCGCTCTTAAGGTGCACGCAATAAGAGTTAAAATTTGGCTGCAAGTGTCTACGAGTACAACACGACTTGTCGTCGTATAGTACATGAAATATGGCATAAAACATAATAATTATAAAAAATCACTTTAAGGGGTTCCACGTGAATATACATATGGAAAGATAGTTTAAATGAAATGTATTATTATGACAGGTAAAATAATACTACGTAAGGTCGATTGTATTTTTTTGCAAATATTTATTTACTTGTAAAAGATTGAGTATTAATATAAAACCCATATTGCCTGGAGTGGATTTCTGGGCAGATTACGGAAACGTCATCCGAACAAATCCGAGGCTCGAGTGTGTCAAATTCATCGAGATTCGGAATTAAGACGTCACTGTCGACCGCCTTCACAGAAAGCCGAAGATGACTGTTATCAAATATTCACAACGTCTATCAATTAATTTCGTGCCTACCTACATAATAATTAATTACTATCTACGCTTTATCATAACTTTTAGATTAATAATATAAATTATGTCAAACATATTCATCTCTGAAAGAACATAAAAAAAATTTGAAGTAAAACTTCTTTACGCACGCTTGACTTGGTGAGTAAGCTGGTGAATGCGTGACTAGAGCGTTACGAAAAGTGTGATCGGGCGAGGCGAACGGAAGTTGAGAGGAAGATATAAGTTAGTGAAAATAGAAAGAGAGAGAGTTACGTTTCGTATATTACTGTATGGGCAAAGGAGAGAGGTGCGAGCACACATTTTCTTTCTCTCATAGCGAGTTAAGTTTCGTACCTATATTTAAGACACAGTGCAGACCTATTGTCTGTATATGTATCACATTATGGAGCTAAAGAAGTTTTACTTCAGTCGTGTGGTCTTGCACACTCGTTTTTTTTTAATGCACACAGCCTAGTTACACCTTGATGAATATTTTTATAATAGCTGGGTCATGCCTGACTTTTAATCGAACAATCATTAAAGCACAAAGTTGATCCTATATCTTGTTTGTGATTTGGATTTATTGTCTGTGATTTGGATTTATTGTCTGGGGCAGCCTGGTAGCATAAAATGGCGGCAAGCCACGTGTAATGAATGTTTAGATATTATTGCGTGCCAATTTTTTTACAAATTATTTGATCTCAGTTTTTATGGGAGTGACTGACATTGCGAATTGTAGTAGTGAGGTATTCTGTTGCTGCCAAATATTTCCGAAGTGTGGCTTCACGGAACGGGATTTGAAGTGGAAAGTACCACTACTTGTGTAACATTACACCGTATACATGTATCATTTATTTCCCTGAATACTTTTAGGTAAGTATACGGGCGCAGATAAAATTTTGTGTAGGTACAGCATATGAGAGGGTATTGTAACATATGATAGTTTTAAAATCTTCTCAAGCTTCTGTATTTAAACGCACTCTCGTGATTATAATAACATCTTTTATGTGATAGTATCATAGACTACTATTACTATACTTCTAGTTTGTTGATTTAATATCTTGCAATATGAAAGGAGGTAAATGCGCTCACAAATCAACTCATACAATGAGACCTATCTGGAATGGAAATAAAAATGGAGTTCTGTATTTCAAGTTCCATAGTGAAATTGTCGGTATGAAATCCGAAATCATTTTCAATAAATATATTTCTCTAGTTCGGAAGTTGAGTAGCTAGGAATGATTGCCATAACTATGGTTCCTGCGTTTCTGTGCATAACCTATTTATGTATTTTGTTTAGTCTCTGGGTAAGTATATATCATAGGTTTCTTTGCTAAAAAAACGTACTTAAGTGGGTATATTTATCAATTGTAAATGTTGCCAGAACATATAAGCTCTGATTCATTTGTGTAAATATTAATTCATTTATCTCTATAATTTACTTTTGAATTAAACATATTTAATATTTAGTGAAACTAGTAGAAATGGGAAAATATTTTTTTATCACTACATAAAATTAGATAAATTGAAATTACACAACTAAAAACTTATGTTCCAATCGTATATCTTTTAACATTCCGACTCCAGCATCGGAATTCCGGATTCGAAATTTCAGCTCGTAAAATATTCTTAGAACGGCGAAATAAAAAATGGTACACAATTCATTTCAAACAATCAACGAAAAACAATGTTACCGCGATGATAATAATAAATGACAATGTTATTAATAATAACAAATTTTGAAACCGACCTCGCAATAGGATCATTTCGCAAGATCTTAAACACAGAATTTATTTCAGTTCAGTGGATTCTCTAAACTTTATGTCAATTTTATTTTTATAAATGACTATACTCATTATGGGTCGACGAGAAACATGAAAATAAGTGCATTGTGTTGTGTTTCATTGACACTCACCTACTTGGCAGGCAGCCGCGACCGCGCCGCGATGGCCACTAACAAACGTGAATAATTCAACTTTTTTTTAATAATAACTAATGACACTGGCAATAAATAAATGACAAGAGGGATAAAGAAAAGAACAGTCTATATTTAAAATCGTAGACAAATCCCCCCTCGCATTCGATGGCGTTCGATTTTCGAACGTTCGGAAATAGCGCGCGACAGCTGAGAGACGACATCGGACCGCTTTTTATTACCTCCTTCGTGTTTATGAGCACTTTATGAGTTTTTATAGATTTTATTTTTTAATCCCAAGTCACACGCGTTTCGATCGCCAGGGTTTTCAATTTCAGGGTATTTGCCAAAAACTAGGGAATGATAACGAATATTTAGTACTTTAGTACGCAAGTCTAGTTTTTTCTGTAATAGTATTATAGGTACTGTCTTCATTTGTACTGCCCCAATCCAATTGAACATATTGTAATACCTCTAGAGACTGGTCACCAAATTACAGGCTGAGCCCAGTTTGGGCTACGCTAATAAAGCGATAACTAGATAGGTGTACGAACAACTTTGGAAATTATAAATTTGTTCGAAATATCTTTGTTATCCATCGACAGATATTCCATAGACAACTAAAGTAAAGCAAATAAAAGCAGCCCGTCCGGAGAAGTACCTCTACCTTGCAGATAAGCCGCAACCAAATTACAACTCAAGATTATGTTCCTGCGTGCGAGTGAGGTCACTAATCAACTCCTAAGGAGTTGCTGTACCTACTTATGAGCAGCAGAGGCGGCATCGCGCATGTGATACTTAATGTATTGCAAGCGTTCACAGGATACGATAACCGCTTTGCATCAGGTGGATCGTATGTTTGTATGCCTTCACACGTTTTATACAACAAAAACAACTTCGAATTTTAATTTTCTCTATGGGCAAATATTTTATACAAGCATACGTTCGTATTTTAATTTCTCAATCAACAATTCTATTTTCAGAATTAAAAATCCGGTAATTTCTCTACACTTGCTAGCGTATTTTCGCCATCGGTTAGTTCATACAAAACACATACATTGGATCACGAAAGCTCACAAAGACAACCTATCGATCAAATTGCATTTATTTTTTTCGCAACACTCGTATCTAAAAATTAACTAAGAATTTTCTCGTTGGGTAGAATTGTAATGAATTGTAGATATCGGGAAATAATTTTATGGGGAGAATTTTCAAATAGTTGGTAACCCTGTCAATGGGATATAACCACTATTTACGATTCGACCTGTTCGCACGTTATTTAGAAAAGCTTTATAGCCGACCCTTTTTCCTAATTTACAACAGAAATTTCCAATGCGTTTTCCGTATCCAATTAATATATTTATTGTTAGTACCTACTATTAATAAAATCGACAAATGCAAAACTCACTATGCGATAAATATTCCGAGACCATCGACAAATCAAAGATAATTAAACGTCGATAATTATACAGTCACAACATTCTTCGATTGTCATTAAAATTTATACCTGTTATTTCTAAAATTGGCTGTATTAAAATAAAAACCTCTTTGATTAGGCCACTGAATTACCAATCAATAAAATAAGCGATATCCTTTCCAAACGAGGTCACTTATCAAATGAATCTATAATCGAAATTCGAATCTCATTCAGTTGATTCGAATTACCGATTGAGGGCCGCACTTTAGAATTCATTCAAAATCGATTGAATAGGAAAAAAATCTATAAAGACGCTTCTATTTGAATTAAGAACGGAAATCAACCGTCGCGACCATTTGTTCAAAGTGTGAAAGGATCGATTCGAATTTTAAAAAGGGGTTTGTTTTTCAATCCTGTTTGTTTATTGACATGTTACTTGTTCCTTTTTTAATAAAGATCTTTGTGCATTCTGACATGTTTTATTCGAGATTTATGCAACGGAGTTTAAATTCTAATTTGTGTTCGGAAATTCGAATAGCTGTTTATCTCCGATTATCACGGGTGTAGAATATTTTAAACGAAAAGGTATAAAATATAATTTTATTGTTTTCTATACACTTAATGAAGTCAAATTAGGCGTTTTTGGCTCCCACCGGCCGAGTCGTAAAATGACAATAAAATGGTTGGTATTGATCACGGTCAAGTAAACTATTTTATGTTGTTTTTATTGTTATTTATAGATTAATAAAATCGTTTTATTAATGTCATCGGTTCGTAAGGACCGATGCGGTCGCCATAGACTAGATAATTAAAGGTTTAATTCTTTAGACGGTCGAGATTTTTACACAAAATATAGCTGAATTTAAATTATAAACTGTCATACCTACAAATGGTAAATTGTTATAACAGTTAGTTATTGTTTATTATCTCATAAGTTATTTAAAATTTCATCATCTCAGATCATATGTTATTTAAAATTTTAACTCTAAAAACCTGTTTAATTAATATGTAGATTGCAAATAATGGCTCTATTGACTCTGCGATTGAATGAAACAGTTTCCAATTAAATTCCGTATTAATTTAAAATAATTTATTAGCGTTTTCCAATTTATTAATGCCGTGACATTCACGCTCATTCACTTAATTAGCAGTATTATTAATTGCGAGTGTTTCCTAACCATTTACAATACATCGTACACAATTGTAAACAATAAATACCTACGATTTTCTTAACCAAACAAGAAAAATTATACAATAGGAAGCTATTACTGAAATAAAGCTTAACTTTTCTTGACAAGACATCAGTCCAACTCTTTATAACTCTCCAGCCATGCAATTCTGTAAGAGCAAACATCCTTACATCCTCGGAAACATCGGCTGTTATAGCCTTGAACACAAAATTGCAATTCCTTAGTGTCGCTTTTCATGGTTGTGCGACACTAGCGCCGCAAGGCTGCGTTTGGAATTGGAATTCTACAAGGCAAACAGCCTCGCGTACGCTTACCGCCTTATTGATGATGAATTGAATGAATTGATGAATACCAAATAATTTAGCCGTGATCGCAGTAGACGATATCAAAGCTGTGACATCTGTGATCACAGCGACGCACACAGCCATTACGAGTCGCTTAGAGAATTGCATGGCTGGTGTATTAGTAACATAAAATCTTTTAATCTACTTCTTCTTCGTTATTGGTCTTCGAATTTTGACGAAAGGGCGCTAACGGTATTCTATCCTGTAATATCCAAATCAATTACGCAGTCTCCGGGTTTTCGGTGTGACATATAAAAAGACATACGCGGCAAACACAAAACCTCCTTTCTGGAGTCAGATTAAAACACGTTTTCGTTCAATTGAAACTTTATGTAAGTTATAAAATAATTGAAAGACCGTTAAATAATATTATTATTATCGTATTAAGCTAAGTTTAACGGCGATGCCCGCATGCGCGCATCCAGGACAATAATCCTTTATTTAAATGAAACTATATGACGTTTCACTGCCTTATGGAGGAAGGAAACAATCTTAAGGAATAGAGAAATCAACGACGTGCTTCCTTACCTCACTACTATGACGGGAACTTAAAGAAAATATCATTTTGGTGTCGTTTACATTTTTTATTTAAAAGTTTTTATTTTAACGTTTTTAAAATATATTTAATCTTTACCCACGTATTTAGATCTGCTTTATTAAAATACAGTTTAAGGTAGGTAGGTAAGGTTGAGCTATATACGTAAAAAAATTACGTACATGACGAACGTCGTCATTCTCATCTACTTATTTAAGTTTTGTTTTAATTTTAAAATTAGGGAGTGTAGTAGTAAATATTTTTGTTGCATATGTATGATACAGAACCCTCCGTGCGCTAGTTCTATTCGCCCTTGTCTATTTTTCTTAATTTACCTATTAGCATATCAATTGATTTATGTTTTATTTATTTTCTCAGGTAAATTAAGACTGCAAAGAAGCTATCCATTGAGTAAGTACTGTTTCAAAAGACGTAACATAGATTCGACCAAACGTCTATTCGATGTTTCGTACAGCGATTGTATGACTGTCATACTCTTCTTAAATTTCTTCTTGTTTATTCTAAACAACTGCTATCAATAAGCTTCATTGCGTATAATCACTAAATTTCTTTTTATTCAGGAGGCATTTATATGCCACTGTTACTACTGTGGACTGCGTGCTTATGCACGCAGTCCACCTGATTTATAGTGATCACTATCGCCTAACGCTTCCGATTCAGAACGTATCGCTCGCGCGTTGCCACCCGTGCTGCTAACACAGCATCTCCTTAGAAGCTTTCTGGTAACCTTACTCGCTCGCAAGAACAACAACCCAGTGAGATGTCATTTAACTGCGGTTTTAGGTTTACTACCCGCCTTAAAAACTCCTAGACCAAGACAAATAGACATGTGCATGCACACAAATGTGTGTCCTGTGTGAGAATCATAACCACTTGACTACCGTACTCTACCAATACAAAGAAGTCAAAATTCGAAAAATAAAAAATCTTTAAAAGAACATTAAAACACTACTTATGCTATTATACATTTATACATGTTTTGTTGTGTCCCTTTGTTGTCTTATAAATAAAACACTATGCTACTACAAAAAGTTTTATTAAAAGATATGCTTATTTAGTGGTTTAAAACTCGGCAAATGCTTTTCAAACAACAAACAAATAAAACACTCGATGCATCGAATGCCGGTAGCGAACAAAAACAACACAGAGACAATTTTTTAACTTTAGAACTCCCAGATGAATTTTGAATTTAGAACAAAACGAGATCGAAAAAATTGCCCCTAACTTGGTGTGCTTGCCGCGTGAAAATTAATTATTAATTTGTTTCCATTGCCCGCGCCGCGTCTCCGGGGGAGACGTGTGTATTGTCTATGGTTTTTTATTTTCACCAATTTATTTTTTTAACGCTTCAATGATGGCAAAGGTAATTTGTATCAATTGCATTTTTGCTTTCGCGTGCTATTCCGTTCTGTTGTTATAAAATATGTTTTTTGCATTTGGTATAAGTTTTATTTTTGCATAGCATATTATCATGTCAGTACAGATAATATTTAAGTGTGCAAAACACCTTATGTAAAGGTGTGCGAAGCTAATAATGTGTTTCTCCATGCGTCACTCTTACACACAATTCTTTAATCTTCGCTTACCGCGACCATTGCACAATCTTTATCTCTGTCACATCAAATTTTCTTTTAATATCATTTACCTAGTAATTATTATCTTTTTATATACTCGTATCGACTAAATTCAAGCAAAGTATTTTATTTTTCATTTTGACTACAGGCTACAGCATATGAATTTCACCAAATACGTTTATCTGTTTTTAAAATATGTTTAATGTCGGTTCGGCTTAAAATTAATTTAAAGTTAGTTTAGGTTAAAAATATAAGTAGTAGGAGAATAAACAATACAGAAAAAAACTTAGTAAAGTAACAGACAAGCTTGTTGAGATAAATAAAACAAAAGCGAGTTGAACTCGAACATGAAAAGTTTCCTGCAACGTGTTAAAAAATCCCGAAAAAAAACACGTTTCTTTCTTTTGTTTTATTATTGGCTTTATACCGGCCATAGATATACACTCTGTGAAAATTTCATGTGTCTACCTATTACGATTCTGAAGATACATCCCTGTAACAGACGGACGGTTATATAACGGAACTTTAGTAATAAGATTTCGTCGATACCCATCCGGCAAATTATGCTTTATTAATTTGAACAACAACTGGATATATATAGGCCAAAAACTACAATTAGTCATATATTTTTTCCTTGACGTCGTAAAGTGACAATTGAAGGGAAACATTCAGAGTGTAAAGTCCCACTCACTCTCGCTCACTCAATTTGGCCATCCGTCGGGATTGTAAAAACATCAAAAGGACTCGGTAATGGTAGTTCGGATTTGGGGGAAGCCAACACTTTTTATTGAGTTCGTGTGTGATCCCAACTCACAGGGTGTTGGCGAAATACGAACTGTGTTTAATCTCGTAATATAAACTAGACCAAACTGGAAACGTCATTTGAAAAATATGTCCAAAGATGAATGAATATTTTTATATATTTCTGTTTTGGCTCAACATAAAATGTATGTATAAGATTTTAGTTTGTATGAATTGACGGTTAGTTGAGCATTTCTTCTTCGCCAATGGTCATTTTCGAAATGCTAGTAGTTTAAAAAAGGAAAATAAAACTATGAGATAACAATAAAATTTTAATAAAAAAATGTAAGACGTTTTTAAGTGAACGCTATAGTCTACTGGCAAATAAAGGATTGATATTTTATCTTATGTAGTTGTAAGTGTAAGACGAGAGACGATGACCACTCTCTCTATCGTCGACGAAACACGAACTAGTTGGTTAACTATTCAATGATCATTATTGAGTTCTGTCTGTCTACCCCGTAACGAACTTCACGAGATGATGTAGATAGATTAATTATTGTGATAACCACGCTATAGGAATCTGTCATTTCACATAATACGCTACTGTAGTATCAAACTGCTAATAACAGTCTAGTTAGTGACACAATTCGAACAACAAATTCGTGTATTTCGTGTAATGCTCGGCACACGCACATACGCCCTTGAGGTTTTACCACTTTCACAAATAATATGAAAAAGTACATTAAGACACTTTCACAAATGGTATAAAATAGTGTCATATAGCATTCATTAAAGCATGGAACTTACTAGTTTGTTTGCTTGGTTCTAAAAATGTATGCTATATGGCTCTAGTTAAATTCACACCTGAGAGAAAATTATCTAAACTGGTCCCCATCTATGTCAATGTAAAGAGATATAGTAAGACTGGGAAACTTTTCTCATTGAATCTTTTATTCTTCTCAAATGTTTGAGACAATTATTACACTTGCCTTGGTTTCAATTATGATTGCTAGATACATTACCTCGTCCTACTATTCACATTTTTGTATTCGTACCTGCTTGTGTCTCCCTAAAAGATGTGCTAGATTCGGTAATCCTGTATATTTCACAACAATCGATTTAAAACATGCTGTATATGCAGGGGAGCACGATTGTAAAATTGATTAGCATCGAATGTCGAAGACTTGTCAATATCGATGGTTGGCAGTGTTGCCACCACTGCACTTCACACGTGAAGGCAGGATATGGGAATCAACAGTTTAGCATTAATGCGGTAAATTAAAAAAAGTCGTTTTCTCCGAAAGTGGTAGATTTTCATATCAGGACGTTCTAGGACTACAGTGAAGTACAGAAGATAACGTGCAGTAGGGTAAATTCGAAGAAACGTTCGAAATCGTCGCAATCACACAGAATAATTTTAAGCGTAGTTACAGCAAAAATGTAGAGATTCTCATACGACACTCATGTTTTTTACAATTGTAAGCCTATTTTCAAACATAAATTTTGTCATTATTAACAGGTAGGTAAACAAGCAAGCTCGTCTGATAGAAATTGGCTATCGGATAGTCTGGACACTTACTTATATCACGTAATATCACTCACGTTACGTAGTACAAGGGTATTCTAGGAGCTTTCTAATTGATGACATAAGCAAAGTAGATTTATTATTACACTAAAATGGCAACCAAAAATACGGACCGCCTGATGCTAAGCTGTACTCTAGCAGTACTCCCTATTTAAGTACTTCTAATTCGTTTGGATGTTGCCAATTATCACTTAATGAAGTACAACACGAAGAGACGAGTTTAGCAGAGATAGCGGTTGCATGCCGTCTCTTATAAATGGCAGGCAATTGCAGCGAAGGCATAGCATCTAACTATAGTGGGTTGCTGCAGGCCAGCACTGATCGGCATTAACTAACTAGTGGTAGCAACACACGAAAGTGGCATAGATCAAATTGACTGTCACTTAGTTAGTCATGGTCATGTCTTTATAATAATAATATTTATGAATTCACGAAATTTTTAAATATGAAAGGTTAATATAGTTGAAGAGTTTGCTTTGTGTCATTTTTGGATCGCAAATGGTCAAAATTAACATTATGTGCAAGTTAAAACCATTATACCATACATGGATGGGAGAAATTGTTTTATTTATTCTTTAGTCATACATCTTTTGGTAGAAATACATTGGAATGTTTATCATTACTGTATTTCTTTTTTGTTATGTGCAATATGTGTGAGTTCCATCAGATAAATACTTTTAATTATTTTTAATGGCAATTATTTTTAAGTATTTCTTTCTATGAAATGGCAACCTTCATCTTTTAAACATATCCAATATAGCCTTACATGAGTAGATATAACGCGACTAAAATGTTAAAATACGATCTGTGTTTAGGCTGTCACATAGTATGTAATGTTTTATTTAGGGTTAAGTACCATCGTCTATCAGTGGTATTATAGGCTGCAAGTCGACGGTTGCAATAATATCTAATAATGAAAATATTTATATTGTGATTTGATTACTTCAACTACTGCATTACAGACATCGTTTGAGATCTCGTTTTAAGCGTCATAAACACTTGTATTAGAAGATATAGTTCTTCTAAAAAAAAATAATTTACTGTTTACCTGATTTTTTTCACATATTTAGCTATTTGTTGTTGTGTGTGTGTGTCTGTATATGTTTGAAGGTTGGTTAGTGAGCATGAGTGAATAATAACGGTCATAATCAGTCGAAAAAAGATAATTTAATATGCAATGTATGGCTTCTATTGATGTGCTATTGCATAAATCAATAACAAAACAGTTAAGGACCTTTTTTTTGTTCTGTTTATCAACCAATTGAGCTTTAATGTCATATACATCAGTGGCGTGCACAGAGATTTTTGACAGGGTAGGCAGAATTTTTTAAAGCTATTAATGTATGTATGTATATCTTCACGCCAAGTCCCTTGCGGGGTAGGCAGAGAGAACCTAAAGCTATTAACTTACCGAAAAATACAGCATGTTGATTTTGGTTACCCAGTCTTGTGGAAATAATGATGTATGTGATTGGTTAGCCACCTCAAATATTTATAGATTGATTGATTTTATATACATATCAATTCGCAGATATTCGAAGCGGCCTTTCGGTTTTGCATTAAACTTACGATTAACTTTGCCTTTAGTTTGTATTAATTTCAAATCCGGTGTACAGCGGCCTTTCTCAATCACTTGTTTTTTTTTCACCGAAAGATAGTTTTGAAAACGCATCATTTTTTATTTTCCCTACACACACACCACCTGAACAAATTGAATAAACAAACAATGGCGGCCCAGTACAAAATAAAATTTAACATCAATTTTATACGAAAAAAAGAAATTGCACTTTCATTCACTGTAATTATAAGGAACAAACTACTCGTTAAAATAGTTACGTAGCAATGTTCGCGACACTTCGGTTATTTACGTCAGGGGTCGGCTGAAAAGACACTGTCTAACATATGCGATTGTGTGCGTTATTTGTGTTATTGTGGGCAATGTAATTACAGGAATGCACACTACACTATCCGTATTACCAACGCGGCACACATATGTAAATTTAGACAGAAATAGTGTGTGTCTCTGCCGTTAAGCTCCCATTGCGGCGCTAGTGTAGCACATCGATGTAGCGGGTCGGGTACTAATAAATCTATTTTAATAACTTGCACCGATACCGATAGATCGACCTGTTTTTAATTTTTTTGTTTTTGATACGAAATATTAGTTAAAAACTATGTTTAAGAATTAAGAAACATCGGATGGTATTTATCAAATTGATAGGGTAGGCAATGTCTTTTTGCCTATATGGAGTGCACGCAACTGATATACATAAATTTCCTCGAAAAAGACGGAATACCAATTATGTTTAGCTCGAATTTTCCTTTGGTAGGAGGAATTTCGACAATTCGTTCGCCTACTAGTGCCTATTCAAAAGTGTATTCTGAAAATAATGAAATTACATTTTGTTATATAATATAAGTGGGGTGTTCCTACTTATCATATAACAATCACGATATACGCACCTTGTAAATGAAAAATAAAATAAAATTTCACCTGTGAATATTTTATAAAATATTCCTTGTATTCAAAAAACTTCACGTAATTTAAAAACATTGCTGTCCTCACAAACGCACGCACGGTGTCACATTACATATGACATTTTGACCAAAAAAATTTTTATGAAAACAAGTATCCCGCGGCATTTGCCCAAATTATCATTTTGGCCGTTAATAACACCTGGACTGAATTATACTTTTTAAAACCAAATTATAAAATGCCGTACATGTCTATACCCCTGTCTATAGTACTTTGCGGTGAAAGCTTTTTTTTCTCGGCCCTTATAAGGCAAAAGTTTCCACATTTTAAAACACAAACGAATGGTAAACAAACATTTGGTTAAAGTTTGCTATTATTTCACTACTGTAGGTACGGGTCTTACCGCGAATTGTTGTTTTTATATTCCCGATATTTCAGCGACATTGCAACTTCTTCTATTATGATAATTGTTTCTTTAATTTTTGTTGGCAACAAAATAAGGACACCATAGGCGGACTTAAAGCTGAAAGCATTCTCGGTTAATCAACTTGGGATATCTCTCTCTATCTCAGACCGCCTGACTATAAGCGGATCCCATAAAATATTTAAACGCTCGCACGATAAGTAGTTTCAATCTACTGCCAACTAAGAATCTCTTTAGGAGCTTTAATGTATAGGGTTATGTAAGCTTTCCAAGTCGTGATTCTTCAAATTAAACATTGCTGTGCCCTACCTATCCTTCGCTACAACCTCCTTTGCCAATAGCTAGCATGCAGAATGCGCTATGTGCACGTAAATATGATTTTGACGCATAAGATAAAGGGCGAGCTATGCACATCAAAATTTCCTGTATTAAAAACACACCACTGACAACCCACCACTCTATTTCTTCACGAGACCATCAATAAAACAAGATTGCAAACGTAAATTATTAATTATTTCAAAAATTCTAATTTCGAACACAAAACATAGACAAAAGAAAAACAATCAAAGTTCGGAAAACCGCGACGATTTGCCAACAACATCTTTAAGCCGATGTTTACAAGTTGAAAAGAAAACTCAGTTCCGAACGAACCCTCCGAGGGTCGGGATCGGGACACAGGTAAAGAGGTGCTTAAGGTATTTTTTCGCAAACAGATCACGTTCGATGTCTTTGCCTTAAGTGAGACGTCTTTGTTTCCCGCGCGCGCCCCTCCCAAACGATTTACGCGCGCAAAAATTTTATTGAACGTGCAACGTGCCTTATTGATTCCCGCCGCGGAATGTGTTCCGTTCCGAATTACAAAGGGATTTCTTTTATTACGCTATTCAATCTTAATTCTTGACATTTTTCTTTTTATATTATTTCAATGCTTATTTTCATTGATAATTTTAATTACCTATCAGTCAGTTTTGATGACGTCTAGTTGAGCCATTTTGACAGATCTAGTTCCAAATTTTCGTGCATGAACATGTGTGTTTGTCTTGGTCTGTGTATTTTCTATGTATTATAGGTACCTATGTATTTACAAATAAAGAAGATACTTATGTAAACAAGATTACTACATGAACGTGTGTTCATGTAGTAATCTTGTTTACATAATACAAGTTTGGCTTAGTTTGGGACTAGATGATGCTGTGTAATTTATTCTGAAGTATTTGTAAGCATAGACATCGTCATCATTTCAGGCAGCATTCGTCCCCACAATAAACCGCAGCCAAATAGCAACTCCCTTGTTGTGTTCCTGCGTGTGAGTGAGGTCACCAGTCAGCTCCTAAGGAGTTGTTGTGTAAGCAGCAGCAGAGGAGGCATCGCGCGAGCGATACATGTATACATGTTAAAAGCGTTAATAGGCTACGGTAACTGCTTTACATCAGGTGGACCGTATGCTTGTATGCCTCCCGACGTTGTATAAAAAAGAAGACATCATCATCATGATTTCAGCCTGTATTTGTCCACTGCTAATCATAGGCCTCCCCTCTAGAGAACCACTCTCCTCACCTACGTACGGAACAGCGCAGATATAGGCTACTAACTGTTTTACATCAGAATCTGTTTGCTAAATCGGATACAGTTATGCAAAGACTCTTCCCACTATGAAGTCAAGGGCACATCGTTCAGATCCGTTTTACCACAGTGTCTATCTTGGCGTGATATCGACTATACAAGCATACGACTCTTGATCATAAAATCGCCGCATTCGATTGTAGGCCATTCAATTGTCCGGTTATCAGATAATGCCGATCAATCAGTTCTGATTGAATAATCAATCGTTAGCCAATTGAACTCGATTGAGTCGTTCAAGTGACACAATGCAATACAACAGTTATGCACCATTCAATAGCCGGTCTCAAAATAGTGTTCATGAATACAGGACGTTCGGAATTTCGTGGATCATACTGACCCACAACACTTAAGTCCCACGAATTTTTGTGACAGCTTGATTCATGATATACCTACGACGTAATAGTTCTGCACATTTTTTTAGGGTTCCGTACCCAAAGGGTAAAACGGAACCCTATTACTGAGGCTCCGCTGTCCGTCCGTCCGTCTGTCATCAGGCTGTATCTCATGAACCGTGATAGTTAGACAGTTGAAATTTTCACAGATGATGTATTTCTATTGCCGCAATAACAACAAATACTAAAAAATATAATAAAATATATATTTAAGGGGGCTCCCATACAACAAACGTGATTTTTTTTGCATTTTTTATAGATAATGGTACGGAACCCTTCGTGCGCGAGTCCCACTCGCACTTGGCCGATTTTTTAAGTTATATCGGACTAACCGCGTCCCGATAAGATGCATTAAAGCAACCCGTCTGGATACCACCTCACAGAAAACCGCAACCAAATAACAACTCTCAGGAGGATTGTTGTGTTCCTGCGAGTGATTGTGGTTACCCGTGTGCTCCTAAGGAATTTTACATGACATCAGGTGGACCGTATGTTTGTAGGCCTAATTCATTTAAGTAAAAAAAAATAGGCAAGTTCATCGTCGCCCACACAATGTATTGTAAATTTCGGGACTCCATGTAAAGAAATATTGACTCGGTGGTAGCCAGGCTTTAAATTCAAAATAACCTACCTATGTCAGTTCACCGTAAGAATTATCTCTATACAAAAGTCACAACGATATATTTTGACGGAAAAGGAAAACAACAAATACTTAGAAAATATCACGATTATGTAGCAGATGTGACGTAATATGATAAGTAGGGCTGAATGGGCCAAATTCGCCTTAATCATTAATTTAAGGAAAACTATACGAAAAGCGTGATTCAAATTTTATTTTTCTACTTTTTCCAATTTTTTTTTAATGATAGACTAAAGGTAGTCAATAAATACCAAACAAAAAAGAGCTCTCTATCGACATATGTACAAAGGAGAAAATGATACTAAACTGCTTAGTCTTTGTCTGTTTCTAGTTCTTCCTAGGTTTATCCCGATTCCTAATCATACCTAACGTTAAAGGATTTGGTGAAGATACTGATTTTGACATGGAACAACTGCCTCCAGACCTCCACAACCAAGAGGGAACATGACACCTTTCTTAAGATAGGCCACGCAACTTTCGAAATATAATTTCATAGACGTACGGCTGTGTGCGCGGTGTTTTCCTTCATCGCCGAACAGGTGATAAATACAATGTATACATAAATACGAAAACACAAATTTAGTGCTGTATACCCAGTAACACCACTGCCTTTGCTTATAAATAAGCAAAATACATAATACGAGTATTACTATCTTGTCTACATTTAATATGGGAAGAACAACTTTATACCTATTTTTAAGTAACTGCTCTTACTTAGAAGCGTTAGATTTGTCATAGTTGTAGTACATATAAAGAAGAAGCGCAGAAAGATAAATTTTATAATATATTATGTAAAATTATCAACAACGATGAAAATTAAAAAAAATATTAGCAATGGTCGAATTTCTACCATTTGTCTATGGTAATTTTATCAACCTTAACTGAGTTAATCGTTCAGTAGTCCATATGGGAAGCAATCTCTGTCATCAGACCGACTCGTTGGAACCATACTATAATTTGACAATACATGTCAAATTGCACTCATTCGCGAAGTTTCATGTTGATATAACAAATTCGGTTCCACAGATTTTATAACGTAGTCAAACACAGGTCGAACTAATAAAAACGTGTTATAAATACAAATACTTGCTAAAGTCAAGATTCTAATTCTTATAGTGTCGAAAATAATTTTGGCGTGCTATCAAGAATCTGTAAAAGAGAAATTATTGGATGTCGAAGATTATTACAAAATGTTGTTTACGCTATTAAAATGCTCGAGACTTCTTTTAAAAAACGTGTTAATTGCACATATTTTCACAGGCACGGCTTTAATCTGTCAAAAATCGGTTTTGCTACAGGGAAAATGGAATAAAAACCATTTTCCCTGTTGCATGGCAAACATTGTTACACTGTTGACAAGACATTTTCCCTAAAAATTGTTACATTGACAAGATTTTCGGTAATGATTTTGAGTTGGTTACAAAACCAAACTCCTGACAATACCATTACTCAATTCGCCCTATTTTTGTGGATTTAGATTTTTCTATTTTTGTAAATTAATGAACATTAACAGAAACTGAAGAAAACTGGATAACTTCGTTTCTAGATGGAGTATATCCAAATATTACTTTTTCTACGCTATTATTACTAGAAAAACGCCTAGTTTTACTATGAATGGTGTTAGTAGTTAGTGTGACCTAACTTAGACCTTGAAAGGTCTGGTTTTCCCTGTGTGCTGTGGAGGGTTGGGGGCAGTCGCTCCATGTCGAAATCAATATCTTCGCCAAATTCCTAAGCTTCGGTGGTGGACTCCGCCAATCTTAAGTTATTAGGATACACGATTACGCTAGGAAGAGTTTTGTGGTACGAGATTGACTGCTGCAAAGTTGCTGGAACCTTATAGTACAAACGTGTGGTGATGAGCTCCCTGCCGATACGATGGCGAGCAGTACGGTTATGAAGTGTACTATTGGGATCGTTGACAAATCTCACTGTTCGTGTCAGTGTAAAAGGTCCCTAATAACTGGAAGATTACAATCTTTTAATTAGAATCTTTTTCTCGAGTCGTAAAACCATAACGAGTTCAATACGCACTCTTAAAATCGATCGTTTAACAAAATAGAGTCACCTACCGTACCGATCCTAAAGTTTAACGACCAATAAAAACGTGACTTATAGGGAGAACACTCGCCACGTATTGAACCAAAAATTCGAACATTAAAATTCGATATTACGACCGATAGTTCTAATTTATGATAGTTTAAAACTAAACGATAGAATATTAAAACTATAAAAAATATGACAAAAACACGCTCGTTAAATTTTACCGTGGATATCTACGATATTTGAAATTGGAAGTAGCGTGGAGACGGGAAACGTGCGGGAACAAATCGAACCGGTTGCGAATTTTAAAAAGAGAACGTTCTGAATTTGAAATTCCTGCCAAGGACACGCGGCCTCGAGGAGACAATGTGCGCGATGCGCAGCGTTTTAATTGTCAAAATTACGCTCGAGTAGCTTTTTGAAGACGCCGCGCCGTGGCCGACACCGGCTCGTTCGAATTCCGAACAGCATTCGATTTTCGATCGATTTTATTTTTGTTTGTACGGTAGTACTGCTTCTTACCGCTAGGAGCGCTAGTTACAGCATCATTAGTATTACTATATGAAGAAATATACGATTTCGTTTACATAGGTGTTATTCTTGTGAATGCTGACGTTACAATACTATGAACATTTATCATATGTCTCTAGACCATCTGGACTTAATACTAATTCAGTGGCTCTCTCTAGTTTTGTATCGTCAACAAGAAATCATATTCTTGTTAAGAAGAATATTATTGGTTACATTTAGCCGTTAACTTCCACGCTTGTGTGCGCTATTAATCGGAATATTTTAGTACCAAATGCGGAAATGTTACTTCCAGTTTCATTCAATTCTATATCTTTGTTTTTTTTTGTTATATTATTGAGATAACATTAAGGGGTCATACGATTGCGGAAGGCACATATGTACCTAATGAAGGCAGTATTTATATTTATCGTCTAAAATTATAAAAACATGTTTGCTAATGCATGAAACCTACGACATTGAGACAGTGCAGCTAACACAGTCTACAGTCGACGCATCACCGCGGCGCTGACCTCGTGCGCGTGCGCCGACCCAGGGTTGACACAAGCTCGCATAAAATGTATAGTGGAGATTTTTTACTAGAGCGTTTTTTTATGTCACTAAGATGGCAAACAAGCATACGGCCTGTCTGATGGTAAACAGTCACCATAGCCTGTGGACATTTTCAACACCAGGGGTGTCACTAATGCATTGCCGATCCTCTCAAAACCTCTTCACACCTTTCTTAAAGAACCTTGAGAGTTTTCGGAAGAAAACTTTTACGCTTTCTGAGCGTCTGTTGTTTGTTCTACATACACTTGTAGATATTATTACTCCATTTGCGTTTTTTGTTTTTCGTCGATGATTTGTACGATTAAATGTCGCTACAAAATCACAATCATACACATAAAGGATAACATTATGGTGATAAGTTCATAGGCTGCGGTTACCATCATGCAGCCCGTACGTTTTCTTTCGCCACAGTGATCTAAAAAATGGAATATTGCTCCTCGAAGTCTTGAAGGAGTTTGTTTGTTTATAATATCTTTAATGTACATTAAGAAATACACAATAAAAAATGGGTGCGTGTACTTATGTACGCGCGTGAGAAGTTATACTTCTTTGGCATCATTAAATAAATATTTAACACTAATAATTTATTAATATTTAGTATTAATTATATTAAATACCGCGCGGAAGAAGTTAAACTTCACACTGTTTACTTCGCTATAATATTGGACGCTACTCGTTGCTAACGTATGAGTATACTACGCGCATGCGTTCGAGTGCCACGCATTCACTCTCACTGTCTCTTTCTATTCCCCCTACATGGTAGCGTTAAACGTTTAACGCAACCTTGTTGGAAGTCGCATTAGAAGTATAACTTCAATAATAAGTACAAAAAGAGACAATGGTACATAGGTAGATTTATCCCATAAGGGATCTCTACCAGCCAACCTTAGAGTCATTGATAGAGAATTTTACAGTGTCGTAAAAGCACATGTAATTACAGACTGTGCCTACCTCAATAATTGAGGAGAATACATTATTAACAACATAATTACATCTATACAGAAACTATGCAATATATATTTTTTTAAATAGTGGTAACACGAATAATAAAACAATATTACACAAGAATTAAGAAAAATAATAACCAAATTACGAATAAATTTAATAAAAGAGAATTAATTGATCGACTATATCTTGAAATATAAAAATAATAGGAGGTGCATTACATACGTCGGCAATCCAACGAACATCAAATACCATACATACGTCATACATACATATCACGCCTGTCTCCCATTGGGGTAGGTACAGACTGCGGGACGCCAGGTGCACCGATCCAAACATACCTGTCTCGCCTCTTCCACACGCATTTATCTCTTCACGCGTGCTCTTCGATTTTGGGTACTTTTGATTTGGCCCTTTTTAGTCATCAAATACCATAGATGTTATATTCATTTAACGGTTCTTTGTTAAACGACGTAGTGCTCCACGTACAGTTGAGCCGCTAAAACCGCTGCCAAATAACAACTCCCTAGAGGGTTGTTGTATTCCTGCGTGTGAGTGAGGTCACCAGTAAGCTCCCAAGGAGTTGCTGTGTAAGCAGCAGAGGAGGCATCGCGCGAGTGATACTTAATATATCGCAGGCGTTAATATGCTACGGTACCCGCCTTACATCAGGTGGGCCGTAGGCTTGTATGCCTCCCGGCGTATAAAAAATGATGTGAGCAAACATACAAAGACGCTGTTGTGTTGTGGACAACCCTATCAACGAAGGAAGTGGGGCTATTCCACTCGACCGAATGCCAGCTCAGTGTTGTAAGGCTTTTCACGAACTTGACCTGGTCGAAGAAAGGTTAAGGCAAAGTGGTGAATGAGGAACTCTTCTGGGGAAGTACTAGTAAGTAGGCTACCGCAACTACTTTACATCAGGTGGGCCGTATGTTTGTATATCACGCGACGTTAAGTACACGTAAAAATATATGCTGTGCTCTTCTGTAAGAAGGAGGGTTACCTCCTTTTTTTGCAATGTAGGTGCACCTAAGTATCGCTCGCACGATGCCACAGCTGACACAGTTAGGTACTTCTTAGGAAGTTATTGTTAACCTCATTCATTTGCAGGATCTCAACCCTCCAGGGAGTTGTTATTTGGCTGCGATTTTCTGTGAGGTGCATGTATTCTTGCGTCAAGTGTGAATATTGTCTCCTGTGAGGATGCTACATTGGCGCGAGCGGCAATGCGTGAAATCACAGGCATTATGGCTTTGCATCATCAGCGCGCGGGTGATCCGATTCTTGCCAAACTTCACTGGAACACCTTCTGAGCTAATCTGAAGTTTACCTGAAAACTTCATCCAAGTCGGCCTAGTTGTTTTGGAGTCCATAGGGAACATACATACACACAAAGACTTTAATATGTAAGATGGCGGGCCACATACACTCATATTTTTCAAAATCTATTACGTCACAAAAAGCCCTTTAACTTACAACGTTTGCGTAAAAAGGAACGTCACTTAGTTTTCCTTGTCGTTATGTCTCGGTTAGAAAGAGACGAAATAACTCGACGTTAACCTCAAAAAGAATTTGTACACATGCACAATTATAATTTACTCTGCGCCGATTAGTCGTTTGCGCTACTCTGAAGTACACCGTTATGTTATGATGATACAGTCGAAAATCGACCATTAACTGAGTGATCCCTTTTTATAAAAAAGTAAATCTTTAAACATCCACGGTCGCGCACACTGGCCACTTTTTGTTCGGATGCCGATTTACTCTACGTGATCTTCCCACAGTGGTCCCGGGCGACCGTCGCGAAGCACGCAGAACACAAGTCGAATTCTTTGCACGAATTAGCGAATCACCTGTCTAATTACGCACTTTCAAATTTCGAACAACAAATAAAATTGAACATTCTAATTTTATTAAATCGATTCGCGCCCCGGTGCCGCTGCGGCGTAACCCGAAAAATGCGTAAATATAAGAAACAATATTAACATAACAAAAGTGGCGAAGTGTTTGCGGTGAATTGACAATCTGACAAATTTACAACCGATCGCCGAGCAAAACACACAAAAGTGCCCTTTCGAATGCAAATTTGTCTGAGGGATTCTTTTCCGAATTTTTTCTCTCCGGCGCGAAACTTCCGCCTATTTTCCCGCTCAACGCACATCCGGTAGGGGGCGCCGCTTCCGTATCGGTGCTCGTTCGGAAATCGGATGAGTTTTACCGACAAAGATACGTCTATTCTCAACCCTCGCTCCATTGATTCCTTCTAAAGTGGTCATATTTTCTATTTCATATTTTTTTATTATTCATTTTGAATAATTCTTTTTTTACTACGCAGTGAGAATGTAATTTTCATTTCTTTTAGTACTTTATAGTAGGATATTTTATTTATACACCTTGCGAGTAATATAGTCGGAGAGTGAGTCCTAGGATTATATATAGGACTATAGTGATCTTTGCCACTGGTAGTAGTTAAGCTTTCTAAATAGTCACACAGTTTCTTAGAACAAATTCAAACCATAAATGTTCCATTACTTGAACTACATAAAAAATACATAATGTTGTTTTCACAGCAAATGTTAACCTGAACTGCTCGTTGTGCACCCTGCTAATTGGCCGTTGTAGTTTTGGTAGATCGTAGTAATATTTAACAAGTAGCGTAATATTTAACAATTAGCCCGACTGCGGAAATTCTGGAAAGGAAGTACTTCCTTACAGAAATGTGCAGCCTAATAATAACTATTACAAGGATTTTTGTTTCTGCGAATGAATGAATGAAGTGAATAGTAAGCTTCTGAGTTAGCTACTTCGAGTATACTCCTAGAATGTCCTCCTAATTATAAAGAGGAGGAGGATATGTAAGCTTGAATGTTAACAGCGGTGGTATCAACCAATGAACACACTTAAGGTGGACTGAATGCTTATTTGCAGCCAATATAATAAATTCAAGCGATATATGTTCACCACAGTTAAACAAAGGATTCTCGATTACTACCTTCACGCCAAGTCCTTTGCAGGGCAGCAGGATTCCTGATAAAAATTGTTAAGTACTTGTACATAATAAGCCTTGTATTATGTAACGCTATACAGACATAAATTTATTGTAATATAAAATGAAAAATACCGACATTGACATTTCGGCATTTCTTCGTCGCCAATAGTAATTTTCGAAATGTAAATAAAAAAATAAAAACTATGAGAAATGAATAAAATACAGTAAAACGCGTGGCCAAATGACAAAAACTCTCATCTTTATCTTTGTATGTAAATCAAATACAATATGTATGTAATGAACAAAACAATGTGTGTTTTAAATGTAAACACATACACAGGGCGTTTTAAATATGTAATTTGTTAATTACCATGCAAGTGTTGGCACCTTGTCGTATTCCAAGGATGGCGACCGTAAACTGCGAGATCAAACGATACTACTGCTAATTTATAATGCATCTGCGATAAAACATTGTAAACTCATGTTCACGTTAACTTCGATAATGTGGGAAAATGGTATACGACCTTTTTTCGCTAGGAGCACTTGTCTCGTGGAATTTCTGAATGTGACTAATGCGATAATTGTCAAAAATGTCGTCTTGCTGTGTCTAGTGAAATTGACATTTGTAACCTGTCATATAATCAGATACAGACCCTCAGGTAAGCTATTTATGTATGCATTTCAAATAAAAAATAATATGTCCTTCTGTCATGGTATATAAGATACAAATAACGGAAAGCAAATGGCCATACGATCCACATGATGTCAAAAGGTTTTCGTAGCATATGACGGTTGTGATGTAAGGAGTATCGTTCGCTCGTTACCTCCTCTGCTCGTAACACAGCAACTCCTCAGGAGCTTATTGGTAAACTCACTCACGTGAAAGAATAACTCTTCATATACTTAATTGTTATTTGACTAGGGAAGTTTACCTCCCAGAAGTCGGCAGGCAAATAAAAAACACGGTCCTTACACATTTCAGTCGCTTCCACAAAAAAATACACCATTTTGAAAGCACATAACCGGCTACAGCTAAAGTTAAATTCTTAAAGTAATATCAAACACATCAATATGTCGTGTATTGGCTATTATTACGTATTATGGGAGTGAAGAGGCCCGGACCACAACCCTGAGCTCGTAATCGGCCATCTCTGAACCGTACGCAACCGCAAATCGGTCCCGATTGTAACCCGTCGATGGTTAAACGTTTAGTTAAACTGCTGATTGGTCGACGTTTAGATAACGCGACGGGAATGTTCAACATTTTGATTGATTCTACTCTATAGAATAGTGACATAAATTAAAATTTGCTGAATTTACTGATTTAAATATAATTTAATTTTAAGGTGTAATTGACTCACGTCAGAATTAAGGCCATCTGCATGTGGTACACTCCAATAACTAACAAACGAGACTCTGGGCATAGAGTGGTAAGTCTCATCTACCTACGCAGCCCTGCAGCATCGCCTGGTGACCTCGACCTCATAGAAGGTCGAGGTCAAATAATACACTGGAGGGTCGTTGTGTTCCTGCGAGTAAGTTACCATTATGCTCCTAAGGAGTTACTGTGTTAGCAACGGGAGGGCGTTCGTATTGCGTAAGTAATTGTAAGCGTTCATAGGCTATGTTTACCACTTAACACAGGCGAGTCGTATACTAGTTTGCCTCCTGACACAGCACAAAAAAAATGTGCCATACGTAGATAGACAGATACATAATGATCTTTTTTTAATTTTTCAAATCATTTAGAATATTAACCCAAAATATTTTCCCCTACTGGACTGAAGACTTTATTCACTCGCAGGGTCAAGACAACTGTCCAGTGAGTTGTTGTTGTTATTTGACTGCAGTGTTCCAGCCAATGTATGTACACATCCGCAGTCGGGCAACTTCCAAGTTAAAACTGCTGCCGCTCTTTTTCGCTGCCGCTTTTTTCCGTTTACTTATTGTCAGAATGCACCACGAACAGTCGAGATTTGCTGTATATATCACTAAGGACATTATTATTCAGCTAAGAGCAAATCATGTTTGACACTCGAAGTGCGATTGTAACTCTTATTATAAACGGCATAAGATACGTTACAAAGGCAAGGTGGTTTGACATGCACTTAGCAGCTCATAAGAAAGCCGTGTATTAGAATATATTCGATCGAAAAGTCGCCGTGGACCGAAATAGCGTATCGGCTATATCCAGCAGATGCGTGCTGTTACTGTCCCAGGTTTGATTCCCAGCACCTGTTGTTGTGAACCGCTTCGATTACGGGCCATTAGCGTCCGATATTTGATATTATTGACTAAGTTTCAGTGGGGCGTATTAAAAATGGCTTGTTTTGTGAGATTCATTTTATGTATATATAAACTACAGTAAAGAGTTTGTTAGTGACAGTCGAAATAATACAGGAGTCAAGCTACGTAAATCGTAGCCGGTAGGATAGGTTCAATTTGGTTGTAACTAGGTTAAATATTTTAAAGCTAAACTAAAACATGTTTAGAGTGAAAACTAATTTCAACTGCACGTGATCCACCCCGCTAATTAACAAACGAGATAAAAGGATAAGGTACAACTAAATATATTTAAAAAGTAACACCTTCGGACAAGGTAACCTCCTCCTTACTGTATACCGCAGCAAAATGACAAATCCCTTTAGAGTTATTGTGTTCTTGCGAGTAAAGTTACGAGGAAACTGTCTTGAAGACGATGCGCTGCGAGGTATGCAATTTCCAAACATAACCCCTAACGTTACGACTATCTATAGGCTGTGTAATTGCTTACCGTCCTTATGCATGTTTTTACCTTCATCGTATGAATAGCAAATCTATGAACTACATTCGCTAATCTTCAGTTGTATCGTATGCGACCCGACATATTATGAAAAATAAAACATTAATAGACGTCAATTTTCAACTATATCCACACCTACGGGGCGGATATTAAAAAATAAAATAACGTAGGATTATAAAAAAAAAATTGTTAAATAAGCAGAACATTACATTTTATCAAAATCCCAAATTCGCAGAATGTCCGTTCTCCCTACCAGTCGAGGCTTAGTACATTTACGTTAAAACATAATTCCAAATCGAAAAACAAACTTCAAACAAGCAACATAAACAATTATCGTATTTTACAAACGAAAACATTTATAAGTCCAATTATTACGAACATAGCACCTTTTTGCAGTAAGCTTCCAGAGCTTCTTGTGTGTCGAACAAATTTGAACTTTATGGCAACGGCGTTAGGTTCTTAGCTGTTGCGGATGCTTGAGGCAGAAGGGTGTAAGTTAACAATAAAATACTTTTGGTCAGCCGCAGCTCAATAAATACTTCATAGTATCGGTTTGAGGGCGACTTGACCGGATGTCCGCCCTTCGATCTTTGGCCCTCGGGGAGGGCTCGCCCCAAGGAAGGTTTACATGCGCTTTGAATGTTTTGTCAATTTATTTAGTTGTATAACTTTCTTTTCTTGTCCTTTTTTTTGTGATCGAAAAGGCTTCTTTCGTAGAAAATTATCAAAGTTGCATTTCGTTCAATTAAGTAAAGCCATTTTTGACTAAGTCGCTTTTTGTCGAAATTGCTTTTTTGTTTATTTAGCGAACTCTGGGATCCAAAGCATAAGATGCGACCTGGATTAATGCTCGGATGATGACGATTATACATGTGTATTTACTAAAATGGTCAATAAATTAGTGGCTTCAATAAAATAAGCCTTCCTGGATATTATATTATAACAGGTTTAAGAATATCTAACATTGTAGTTTCACTCGGTATTTTAAATTGGTAGTAATGTACCGTAGTACCTAAATATGAGTATTACAAAAAATACAAGGTGATCCCTTGTACCACTACTGTGTTACCGTATATTGTATGTTTTGTTTAATAATTTGTGTAATGAACAAAAAATTGACAAAATGCGACTTTGACAAAATACCACCGGTATAAAATTCGAATTGAACGTACGAATTGGACACAATCTAAAATAAATTTTTAACATCTCTGTACAAAAAAAAAACATACAAGGCTGAATCGATAACAATTACACGCTTTAATACAAAGTTGTCAAACAAAAAAATTATATATATTTTTGCAGACAGGCACACAATTTAATAAGATCTCCATGTAACCCCAGGGTCACAGGGCGCGAGCTCGTTTGAATAATAGAGAAGAGAGGGTTCGTCGAGAAAAGTCCGGTCAGAGCGGCACAAACTAGTTTGATCTGGTACTAGCCACTATAACATGACCTTTACAAATTATAGCTTTTGATGCAAATTATATAAGTATTTTTCGATTTGGTATTTTTGTACGGATTCTTTTAAGTTGGAGATGCAAAGGAAAGGACAACGCGTGTATTTTTTATATACAACGTCGGGAGGCGGACACTGTACCAACGATCATACTGCCCACCCGATGTTTAGTGGGTACCGTAACCTATGAACGCTTGCATAGCAGAAAGTTTCCTTCGCGCGTTGCCACCACTGCTGCTAACACCGCAACTCCTTAAGAGCTTACTGGTTACCTCTCTAGAACACAACTACCCTAATGATAAAGGTAAAATATTTTTATCTTTATCTGTGAATGATCAACGCTGTCATGTGATAGGAAAAGTATAGGAGGTCATCTACGATTGGCTATTAAAGAAGACGCCTGATCCTCCCGAGAGGTGTTTTATCGGGATAATCCAGGATTACCATAGTATCCTGTCACGGGCCATCGCCTTAATTACGGTCAATAGTTCCCGGTTTGTGTAAACTAACGGTTAGTTTAACCATAGTAAAATAATCACAAACAGTAACTTAATAGAGAACAATTACGAGTACTTTCCAGTCGTCGTACAATTAAAACAAGTATTATTTGTTCGCTCGTAGTAACGCTTTTATTTGTAGTACTAGCATTAATATCAATATCATATATAGGCTATATCTAACACTTCTTCTTCCCAGCGTTATTCCGTTTCCTAATGCATTAGGATTGATCGGATTCGTTATCTAAGGCTAAAGATTTGGCGATCATACTGATTTTTTACACAGAGCGACTGCCGCCAGACTTTCACAACCCAGAGAGAAATCAAAACTATCTTGGGTCAAGTCTCTTTCTCAAAATTTAATTTAGCGATAGCCAAGTGGGTAAAAAACAGCATAAGGACCAACTATTCCTAAGTTCGTATCCTGGAATGTATCCTTACCTATATGTATGGTGAAGGAAAAGATCGTGACGAAACCCGCACGTCCCAGTAATTATATTTTGAAAGACTTAGGCACTAACCTAAGAAAGATCTGGTTTTCCCTCTGGGTTGTGGAGGTCTGACAGCAATGTTCTATGTAAAAATCAGTGTCTTCGCCAAATCCTTAGGCTTAGATAGCGGTCCCGGCCAATCCTGATGAATTATGAAACGGGATAACGCTAAAAAAAAGAAGACTCGAGAATATTACATATTCTCTAACGGAACAGTTCTATGTAACGTTAGATTTTTGATCGTACGTTTGTTTCACATTGAGATACTTTTTACATATTCTATTATTTTGTCGGTTAATAATGTACTAGCAAAGAATAATAAATATTACCGAAGTATAGGGTGGTTATTTATAAGGTTGTAAATAAAATCAGGTGGTCCCTTTGTTATAGGAAAGGTGTGTAACACACATGCTATAGATTTTAATCATGGCGTTGATAATGTCAAGAATATTTTAATGAGGTCGGACTTGGCCGGGGCACTACTCTCTGCAACATAAATATTTAAAAAAAGTTTCTTGCATATTGTTAATTGACTTATTAAAGAGGGAGAGATATGGTCGTTACATACACCTTTTTTGTGCAACGTGGGAAGGCATACAAGTATAGGCCCACCTGATGAAATGGTTATCGTAACTTATGAAATATCACTCGCGCTATGCCACATCTGCTGTTAACACAGCAACGCCTTACGAGTTTACTGGTGACCTCACTCACAAGCAGGAACACAATAACCCAAAGAATTGTTATTTTTCTGTTAGGTGGTACTTCCCCAGACGGGCTGCTTAGATACAGCGTACTTCTCTTAAGAACTCTCTGTTGACGAGCTCAGTAGCGCAGTGGTTAGCAATGCTACTTTGACACTAATGCTCGTGGGTTCGATTCTGAGTGTTTTTAAGAGAGGTAGCGTGCATCAAAGCAGCCAGTCTGGGGAAGTAGGTAGGTACTTACCTCCACCTCACAGAAAATCGCAGTCAAATAAGAACTCTTTGAAGGGTTGTTGTGTTCCTGCGTGTGAGTGAGGTCACGTAGGCTCCTAAATTGTTGCTGTGTTAGCAGCAAAGGTGACATCGCACGAGTAATACTTAATTACAAGCGTTCATAGGCTACGGTAACAGATTTACATCAGGTGGGCATTATGCTCGTATGCCTCCCGACGCTGTATAAAAAAATAAGGCACCAGATGTAAAACTCGCGCAACTCAATATTTAAAAAAATCCAGACACGATCCCCGTGACCAATTGTCTATTGATCTCGTACATCGATTGCTACAAAACATCAATCACAATAAGTCATGAAACCATCAAATATTATTTCGAACCTTATTTCTGTAGGCGTAAAGTGTTGTATGGTTTGTCGGTCTGTCGACACGTGCAATCTGTTTGTTAAAGGTTAGCGGATATTGCTTATTAATGGTAGGTATGGTTGAATCGGACTATCGGCTATAAACATTTGCCATTGCAGTCGTCAAATCATTCTTTGTGCTCGTAACTGTTTATAAAAACTGTATTTTTGACGAACTCAGTGGCGCAGTGGCGAAACGTGGTGTTACGTTACTTTGACACCAACGCTCGTGAGTTCGATTATTACACAGGACAAACATGTCTGTTTATTTTGGTCTGGGTGAAGAAAGGTAGGGGGCATCAAAGCAGCCTGTCTGGTGAAGTACTTCCACCTTACTGAAAACTGCAGCCAAATAACAAATTTGTTGATTTCTTCCGAGCTCTCGCTTAGTGGTATAAAAAATTATGCTTGTTTATCTATAAAATCACGTCAAATCACTTGCGGAGTAGATAGAACCAAGCACTACATGACTCGGCTCGGATCAATCTGTCGTGGTACGTAAGTCTTGGCCTTCCTCAGCTCCTACATCCTTATACTTTTGCATTTATTTCTTCCTCCGTCCGAACCAACGGATCATGCCTCTTTTAATTTAACACCTACACTCCCTTTTTTGATAAGCTTATCAATAGCTAATGAATTTAAAATAAGAATATAGATTGACGAACATAGGAAAAAGGGTACCGAACAAAAATTCCTTTGGGGGTTGTTGTGTTCCCGCGTTTGAGTACGATCACCAGTTAGCTCCAAGTAAGAGTTTCTATCTTAGCAGCAGAGGTAGCATCGCGCAAGTTATATTTAATGTATTGAAATCATTAGACTACGATAACTGCTTTATCTATATAAGAATTGATAAATGTAGAAAAAACCTAAGCCTAAAATTATGTAACCATAATCTCTGCATACCACAATGGGAGCCAAGCGGAATTGTATGTAACCTCAACAACAGCAAATCATGTGACAAGTTTGTTATGTCACGGTTCCCTTAGAATAACTCCTAAAATAATAACTCAGGCAGCAATCCCTCACCCCACCTTATATTACGACGGTCATAAAATAAGTTGTGACGTTATTTCTCATGCCGTGCACCCATCATTAATCCATCCTAACTAATTACCCACACCAGATATCCCAGATTTATCTCAACAATTATTATAATAACATAAATTCGAAACATATGTCGTCGCACTATTTGAAAGCGGTAATGTTACGATCTAGCCAGGGTGCTAGTAGGTAAGTACTGTCAGTTTATGCAATGCTAGTAAAATGTAGAATGTTACATGTATGAAATATTACCCAACCGATGTATATGGTAGTTTACATTCAAAACTCCGTTTCAGATCTCTAAGCATAAGTATCTCCGAATCTCAACGTCTTTGACCCGAGGCCAGCCTTTTGTCTCTACAACAATAATGATTTATTGTTTTGTCAAAGTCCCTACACCGTAGGTCTTGACGAGTAGGACGTATTGATCAACCTTTGCTAAATCGCTTTTTAATTACCTATCAGATATCGAATACAGAATGCAAACATAATTAACTAAGTTAACACATCAGAATCTGAATTGATATGATAAACCAAAATCGTTAGAACCAAATCTATTGTCACCTTTATAAAAATGGAGAGCATTTACATATATTTTTTTTTTGCCACGATCTCTATCCTGGCAAAAAAAATATAGCCAAATCGTAGAGTTTTCTTTCAAGATAGTTATCTTTCAAACTGGACCAACTGAGTTATTTTTCCTTGCATTTTAATCACATTGGAATATCCTGTAGTTTTACTATGTTCTTATAAGGTCCATACAGCTGAATATGTGTTTTGGCAATAGATATGACATTAACAAAAAAGTATTCAGTAATTTCTCTATCTCTCTCGCCTAATCGATACACAGCAATAAAAAATAAAAAAAAGAGTTAATACCTTACATATAGATCTAGAGAAAATTGTCTATAAATGACTGCTAACAAAAAATTGAAATAAAATGCGGTTTTAAAATTAATTTTTTTTTTTCTTATTTTAGCAAAAAGAAAAAAGACAACCCCGTAGAGCACTACCACTATTAACACAATAAAACAATCAAATGCAACTCTCTATGAAATATCCAGCCACATCACAATACGTCCGAATCTCTACTCATACGGGCACTCTTAAAAAAAACAAACAAAACTCGATTGAGCCGCCACATGTATCATATTTATGTTTTCAAAAGTTATTTCTAGTCAATTCGAAATAACACATTAACGGTTTAAACAAATATTCATTCAGTGTACGGCAACATAATAAAGTTGACTTTCGGAAAATTATATTGTTTGTTTTTTTGAGTTATGGCTGTTTACCAATCGGGGTTCGTCAATTTTATATCTCTACATTGCAGGTCGATATTTGTACATTTGTTTTCAGATGTTTCAGTCATTCTTTAGAGAGGTAGGGCGCATCAGAGCATCCCGTCTGTAAGTACTTCCACGTCACAGAAAACCGCGGTCAAATAACAATTACCTGGAGGGTTGTTGTGCTCCTGCGTGTGAGCGAGGTCACCAGTAAGCTCCTAAGGAGTTGCTGTGCGTTCATAGCCTACGATAACCGCTTTACATCAGGTGGGCCGTATGCTTGTATGCCTCCCTACGTAGAATAAAAAAAACATGACTCAGTCCTTACACACCTCACTCTAAGAACACAACAACCCTCCAGTATTTTGTTGATATGTTCTGTTAGATGGAGACCAGTGACAGCCCGGTGGTTAAAGTACCGGCCTAGTGACCAACAGGTCTCTGGTTCAAATCCTGGCATGAATACTCACTAAATTTATATTTTCGAATAATTACAAATATGTTTCACTAGCTGCTGCCCGCGGCTCCGCCCGCGTTGAGTCAAATAACGTAGCCTATGTGTTAATCCAGATCATAATCTATCTACTTGCCAAATTTCATTCAAATCCGTTCAGCCGTTTAAGCGTGAAAGGGTAACAAACATCCATACATACAAACTTTCGCATTTATAATATTAATAGGACATTTAAAAGTTCGTTGGTTCGGACATGTGGAAAGAATGCAGGATGAAAGAATGACGAAGCAGATATACAACGTAAAAGTGGAAGGATGTAGGAGCCGGGGAAGGCCAAGACTTACCTATCATGACCAAATTGATCGTGTTCTCTCAGAAGGAGATGCCTTAGAAACCGGCGAGAGTGCATGGGAAGAGCAATGAATGTTAAAGAAGCGAGTGAGGTATGTAAGGATCGAGTCACGTGGCGCTCGGTTCCCTCTGCCTACCCCGCGAGGGATTTGGTGTGAAGTTACAGTAGTAGTAGTTGTATGTACAAATATGTACATATTATAAAGGTAAGGGTATAGTAACCCCCAACAAATTATATTTTGAAATTCTTCTGACCTTACCTGAGACAGATCTGATTTCCCCCGTGCGTTGAGAAGGTCTGACAGCAATCGCTCCATGTAAAAATCAGTTTCTTCGCCAAATCCTTAGGCTTAGGTAGCGGACCCCGCGAATCCTAATGAATTAGGAAACGTGATAACGGTTTAAAGAAGAAGTTCTGTAAGACGGAGATATAATTTGGTCGTGTCGTAATCTACCTATCTCTTGCTAGAGCGTCGTTTGATAGTCGGCAAGGTGCACCATCTACGGGTAAGCTTGACTTCAGCGAAGATAATGATGAGCTCCTTACTGTCTATAAGCGGTTTACATATCCTACTAATATTATAAATGCGAAAGTTTGTATGTATGGATGGATGTTTGTTGCTCTTTCACGCTTAAACGGCTGAACGGATTTGAATGAAATTTGGCACGTAGATAGATTATGATCTGGATTGACACATAGGCTACGTTATTTGACTCCACGCGGGCGGAGCCGTGGGCAGCAGCTAGTGAAAACATAATTCTGATAGATATTTAGAGTTCAGAGGACCCAAAGAATAACCAAAACAAAGGCCAAAAGCCAAATAAATGTATATATTTTTTGTTATAAGAAGTAGTTTTATACAAATATGAATATTTGACGAACTCGGTGGCTCAGTCGTGAAAGACGCGACTTTGACACCAACGCTCGTGGGTTCGATTCCCATACAAGATAAACATTTGTGTGCATGAACATGTCTGTTTGTCTTGGTCTGGATGTTTTAAGAGAGGTAGGGCGCATCAAAGCAGCCCGTCTGGGGAAGTACCTCCACCTCACAGAACAGCCGAAAACCGCAGCCAAATAACAACTCCCTAGAGGATTGTTGTGTTCCTGTGTGTGAGTGAGGTCACCAGTAAGCTCCCAAGGAGTTGCTGTGTAAGCAGCAGAGGAGGCATATATTACAAGCGTTAATAGGCTACGGTAGGTAACTGCTTTACATCAGGTGGACCGTACCTATGCTTGCATGACTCCCGACGTTGTATAAAAAAAAATTGATAAATTTTTATATTAATCTATCCGACTTCACGCCGAATCCCTTGCGGGGTAGTCAGAGAGAACCGCCTCACGACTCGGTCCTTGCACACCTCACTCGCTTCTTTAACATTCATTGCTCTTCTCATGCACGCTTCTGATAGAACACGAGTCATTTGGTCATGGTAGGTAAACCTTGGCCTTCATGGGCCCCTTCATACTTCTACCTTAATAATTTTATATTAATGTAGAACAAATTAACCTAAATATAAATTACTGACAAAGTACTAATATAACTCCTTTTCGTTTATCTAGTCACTTTATAACTGAGTAAAAAATATATAATATAATCTATATATTATTATTTGCAACATACATAGATTCATCAATAACTACAAGTACCAGGGTGTCATAAACGTGCGGCGTGTTAAAACAAAGCGAGCAACATTTTATTATCCATTATTGCTTGATAAGAAAAAATGCGCAGACATTCTCCCACAAAGGAGCCGGTCTTTCATCTCAGCACGACCTGCGCCGGCGGTAAGGGACGCATATATGGGAAAAACATAAGAAAGAACGAGACGCAGCCATCTCCGATAACACGTCAATACATTCCTATCGCCGAACACATACGAAGTTGGATTTTTGTGCTACGGCACAAAGTTGAGTTTCGCTTACTCGCGTTAATGGAAAACCGATATCGCATCAATATGTTTTACGACAACGCCCTGTATTCGATGTAGGTTTGTAATGCTTGCGCAATAAAGTTGAGATTCGAGTTGGTGTTAGTTTTTAAGAAGGCGTTCTCGATATCTTGTAAGATAGTGAGGGCGTTTGGAACCGATCGAAGGTCGATATGGTTATTGGAAAAACGGCTCTATTCGATGAGGGAGAAGGTTGAGGTCATAAGGCGTTCCCGGGGACAGGACACGCCCATGTCTTATGTAGAAAAATAAGGAGTGATTTTTTTAGAGATTTTCCTTTGAACGTCCCGGCGATAAGAGATTATTATTGGCTGATAGGTTTTGCAGTCTAGTGGACTGGAACCGGAGTCTGTCGGAGGTCACGACGGGGTCTATTCTAAAGGTCACATGAAATACATAGCATGTAAATATATACCTACATACAATCCTAATATATCGCACACGCTTTTCTCTTGTATGTGCATATTCAGGTGCTTTCAAGTGAATCTTGACAGGTCGTCTGGGAAAGCATCATGCGAGTGAATCACATCTCTCTAGGGGAGCTATTAGATGCGTTTCCGAGACTTTTCTGGCGACTTTACTCACTTGCAAAAATGCAACGGCCGTTCAAAATATCTGTTCGGTTGCAAAAATTTGAAAGATTCACTCCCAAGTCTATGCTCATTGTACAGCTCGGTGCTACATCTCTGTCGAATTAATCTAGTTTATTAATCAGCGGGATACATCACGTGTAGGTGAAGCTGTGACCTCACAGATGATGGTGGTATTACCCTAATAATATCCCTTACTTAAATAATATATCTCATTTCGTTTATTTCGGTAATATGGTGCCAACCTATTAAGAGGACGAGAGCTAACGGCCCATCTGATGGTAGGTGGCTACCGTCTCCCTGCCATAGGAGTCAGTGCGATGTGCCAGTGCATTGGTGGATCTGCTGAAAAGCATTACCTAATTAGTGTTGTTACTAAGTTTCTAAGGCGTAAATAGTTCTGGGAGATAAGTAGTGTCTGGTTTTTTAAAACCTTTGAGAGCAATTGTACATTTGTGTGCACGAACCCGCGAGAATATCTATTTGTTTGTCTTGTTCTGGGTGTTTTTAAGAGAGGTAGTGTGCATCATAGCCCGTCTGGGGGAGAAACTCCACCTCACAGCAGATCGCATTCAAATAACCATTCTTAGGAGCATTATGGTGTTCCTGCGAGTGCTTGGTTTACTAGTTACCTACTAGTAAGCTACCTGAGCCAACTAAGCTGGAGTTACCTACTGGTAAGCTCTTTAACGGGCTGGCAATGTAACGAACAATACTTCTTGTATTACAAGTTTATAGGCCACGGTATTTAATCACTTTACATTAAGAACGCTCAAGGAGTTGCTGTGCTAGCAGCAGAGGTGGTATAACCGCTTTTCAACAGGTGGGCCGTATTCTTGGTATACCTCCCGACGTAGTATTAAAAAACCAAGGCTGTATTTTTTTAACAATAAGCTAGCGTTATTCCGTTTTTTAATCCATTAGGATTCCGTTGCCTAAGCCTACGGATTTGGAGAAAATACAGGTTTTTACATGGAGCGACTACCGTCAGACAACCACAACAACGGAGGAGCAATCAGACCTTCTCACGCGTCTTTCGAAATATAATTTCATGGACGTGTGGGTTTCTTCACGATGTTTTTCTTCACCACCGAGCATGGGGTTCGAAAACACAATTTAGTGGTACCT
Source organism: Pyralis farinalis (assembly GCA_947507595.1). Lineage (NCBI taxonomy): Eukaryota > Metazoa > Arthropoda > Insecta > Lepidoptera > Pyralidae > Pyralis > Pyralis farinalis. The sequence goes on from OX382279.1 coordinate 26,962,461, forward strand.
ACTCTAAAGTGTATTGTTGTAATTTACATGCCAGGATCTGTACCGGGAACCAGTTAGTCAATAGACCAGAGGGAGACTTTGTCCAAAAGTCGTCTGCGTAGGTACCTCTGTCTCACCTATTTCTACCGCCAAGCACTTATATTTATATAGCTGTGTTTCCGTTTGAAGGGTGAGATATGGCAGAGAAGTTACTGGATACTGTGACGAAACAGCCTTAGGTTACAAGATTGGCAGCGCTCGAGTAACATCCCCGTGGTGTTGCGAGCGTCAATGGGCTGCGGTGATCGCTTACCATCTGATGCGGGCCGCATGCTTGTTTGCCAATGTAGTTATATAAAAAAATGTAATAAGGAGTGGTACATGTAAGTACTCATCGGTGTGGACTGTGAGTGGATCTCATCCCTCCACAGTCAGTTTGTTATTGACAGCACAGCAGAGAAGAGAATTAACCGAATTATTTTATTTGTTGCAGGTACGTTAAAGAAGAAAAAATGCTGTGTCTCTTTGAGGTAAAGGCTAAATGTATAAATTATGATGATGTATAAATTTGACGAGCTCGGTGGCGCAGTGGTGAAACGCGCTGTTACGTTTCTTTGACACCAACGCTCGTGGGTTCGATTCCCACACAGTACAAACATTTGTGTGCATGAACATGTCTGTTGTTGGGTATTTTCTATGTATAATAAGTATGTGTTTACAAAAAAATGCAAAAGTGGAAGGATGTAGGAGCCGAGGAAGGCTAAGACTTATCTACCATGACCAAATTGGTCGTGTTCTATCAGAAGGTGATGTCAGGAGCTTTAGAAACCGGCGAGCATGCATGGGAAGAGCAATGAATGTTAAAGAAGCGAGTGAGATATGTAAGGATCGAATCACGTGGCGGTCGGTTCTCTCTGCCTACCCTGCAAGGGATTTGGCGTGAAGTTATAGATAGATAGATACAAAAAACAATGTATTTACGTATGTTTATCAGTTGTCTAGTACCCATAACACAAGCTTCGCTTACTTTGGGCCTAGGTGGCGCTGTGTAATTTGTCCGACAATATTTATTTATTATTTTATATTTAAATTCGATTCATAATCATTATTAAATACGATTAGAAAGTATTTAGAAGGAATCTACTGACTCTTTCACTCTTTATTCTGTGAACACCTATAAAAGAACCTGGCCTTTTCAAGACCTTTAAAACGAACGCTCTTCTGGTGCACGCTCGCCGGTTTCTGAGGTTCCTGTTCATCACCTTGTGATAGAACAGGAGTAAAGTAAAGAGGAACGGCCATGGAAGATAAATCTTGGCCTTCCTGGATTACTCGTCTACATTAATTAAATTATATAGATAGGTAAGGGTCGAGTTAAAAAAATCGGCTCTTTTTAAGAGTGTAAAAGGGATGATTCTGATGTTTTTTTTAATATTCTCTTTTTAAGGAATTGACTTCATAGAAACATAATGAAGTTGAGATATGTGCTCGAATTGTAAATTAGATTACCTACTTATATGAAATCATTTTATTATTTACGTACCTACCTATTATTTTGTTAATTCAGTCGGATGTTGATCCAATGAGATTTAGTGAGATGAGAGGCTGACAACACTAAACCAAATCTGCATTGCACGATTTTCAATAAACTATCAAATTTGGTATAACTAATTTTATACAAGTTTCAATTTTTTAACATTACTGTACTTATCTATTATTTTATTCTCTTTTTTATAATTACTCTATGTCGGGATATAAACAAGCGTTTAGGTATATATACCTATAACTTCACATCGTAACGTAATGTTATTAGGGCGACCCGCCTGATGTGAAGCAGTTACGTAGTTTTGACGAGCTCGGTGATGCAGTGGTCAGCGATGCTGCTTTGTACACCAACGTTAAGAAAAAAAAAATATTGTAAGATAATGTGGGGAAGTAGGTATATATCTATATATGTAGGTACTCCATTGACTCTGGTAATAATATAGGTAATGTGTGGAGAATATGCCTAATACCACCTTGATAGGGTAGCCTAATATCACTAAGGATTTTTTTAAAGGATAGCAAAATAAACCCCGCCAGGGCCTCTATTCTAAACATATCACGCCGCGTTCCGTTAATTCGTATTGAATTACATCATGTTCCAAATTTAATTCGAATACAAAACAAACCCCAGCCTCCAATAGGAGAATAAAGATTTAAAAATCGAATGCAATTCCAGTTGGAAATTTATAAAACAATTGAAAAATAAAACGATCGAAAGGCAAATGAAGTGAAAGAGCTCGATTAACGATTTTGAAAAAGGAACGACCGCGTTCATTATGCGTTCGGATTTTAAAACAATACGGCCATTCAGCCATTGGGCCGTTTGAATACGGAATGTGACGGACAGTTTCGCGGCGGGCCCGGATCGGCTTTTAACAGTTTATTTCGACTCGGCTACCTGTGCCGATTTCGTTATTTAAAAAGAGAATTGACGCGATCGTCGTCATTGCCAATCAATGTCATCGTCGACCCATGGGCACGTTCAACTGATGGGAAACAGGCGCTTTTATCTAACTGATTGGAAAGGTTTGGCCATTACCGAGCCCTCTCCAATTATTAAAATACCCAACAGAGTACATTTTGATCCCTTTAACAATTTTTACGTAGGTTTTTGTTTGCAATTGTTTGATATCTATATTAATAAACTCCACAAAAGCATAATAGCTACTTACACGTATTCCCGATAATCACGCCCAGAAACAGACTAGCACACAGTTAGTGTTTGTTCTTCGAGTTAATATCTAGAAATCTTAATTACCTGAACCGGTTCTTACCTTAGTGGCACAAAAAGATAATAAACAATTGTTCATGTAAGAACGCTACATTTGTCCCTTCCAAAACGGCCTTCCTTATCTTGCCCAAACCAAGATCATTGTGGTTTTACTTTGGTAAATTGACTAAATTACGAAGACAATCGGCTGTGTCAAAAATGGAACAAAAAGTTGGATATCAAAAGAGGTCGGTTGTGACGCGTATCGACTCATTTGTACGCCGCTCCTAACACCAGGGTTGTCAACTTGTGAAATAATCGCCTAAGTCCATAATTTCACTTTTAAGAGGTAATTAAGTGAGTGAAAATACAAAGGTGATGTCAGGAGCCCTAGAAACCGGCGAGCGTGTATGAAAAGAGCAATGAATGTTAAAGAAGCGAGTGAGATATGTAAGGATCGAGTCACGTGGCGCTCGGTTCTCTCTGCCTACCCCGCAAGGAATTTGGCGTGAAGTTATAGATAGATACATAAATAGAAAATACGAATGTTCACTTTAACTACTGAAAATTTGTAAGAAAGGGTGCTACTGAAAATGAAATTAGTAAATTTTGTTTCATTGCAATTTACCCATACTTATACACATATGAAAATATTTACATTTACTCTCTATGTCCTAAATTAATGAACAGATAAGGATCGAAGAATGTTACGACTTTCAAATTAATTCTAGGAAATTGTAATGGTACGAAATATTAAACATATTTACATACCTAATAGTACCTATCTGTAAAAATAATTTATGTCATTTCCGTATCAAAGTTTTGAAAATGTATTTTAATGTTTTTGGTCTTCGTTGATTATCAGTATTTGATATGTGACAACCCTGACCTCTTCGATCCGATAGGCCGGTGCCACAAAGAGCAATTTAAGCTGTACAGTGATTGATTCCACCAATACATCACTAAAGGCGTTTTTCTATGAAAAATTGCTATAATCGACTTAAAAACTCATTAGGGAAGACAAAGACTCGCCCGACGCCATTTGTCTAATTTGAGTTTTTCGATCGAGACGAATTTCAGTCGTGATTACTGCTTGCTCCCTTTTTTATTAAATGCCATTGAAGAATTTTAATTTCTGTATTCTAATATCATGGTCTATTATTAGCAGTCTATGACACTAGTGATGATACTAAAGTCTATGGTAATTAAATTCACGAAATCAATCTAATGTCAATCGTAGTATTATACGAGCATATGGAAGTGTTCTGCCATATCACAAACGTCACATTCATTAGTGTTGACAGCAGGAAACTGCAATAAAGACTAGGCTCCAAACAAAAATCATAAATAAAAATTTATTAAATGGTTTTAAAAAAGCACTGCCGAATTTGAATACAGCCTGACAATAAAAAAATCCGTTCAATTCTTTGACACGAAAGGGGAACAGTTCTATAGTAGAAATCATTTGGAAATAGAACTTAAAATGTAATGTCGCCGTCACCATTCAAATTAAACGACAAGATAATTTTTGAATATGGATCGTGGTGTATTTGAATAAGTGTTGCATTAATATTCTTTTGTGATAATTTCGAATTCGGAACGCCCACACCCGGCCATTGTCTTGCAAGTTATTGGCTCATTAGGCAACATGTCGCTTTGTCTTGGCCGATTTGAATTTTTGATTTTCGAATCGAACGTAATTGATTTGTGAGATGAGACATAGATTAGTTAGACTTGCTACAGATATTGCACTTTACCTTGAAAAGATTGCCAAAATGTGACCACATTCAGTATTACCATGCGCGATTAAATATAGCTACTACTATTTACACGTACCTACTATATAAATTCTGTAGCTTATCTAAAGCGTAACCTAAACTGTGAACGACTTGAATATTTAAAAGTATACCATTATAAACGATACAACGAAAATTAATTCTAAAAATACCAACTGATTATTTTGATTGGGCCACAGTGTGCACGGTGTCTAGGCCCCAATGTGCCTAACATTACGAAAGGTACACATTTATATTGTGTTTAAAATTCTCCGCCTTTTTAATTTACTAGTATTTCAGCGTAGACAATTGGCGATGAAGAAAGTCTCAAAAAAAATCTTTTCTGATCGCCATTTAAACAATACAAAATATATTCTAGCTCAACAAGTTTCTCCACATAAGAACTCACCATAGGACATAATGCAACGAGAGTAACTGGAATAGATTAAGCGAATAAAAAATTGACTTTCGCGAAATAACGCCGTATATATTATATTAACAATATACATTTGTTAGAAACGAATCAGAGAAATCACTATATTTACAATTGCTATATCTTTATTCGCTCAATGCTTTCAGTTTGTTGATTAACATAAGATATGTTAACTCATTGAAAAGGTTTCGTCAATAAATAGCAAGATAAAATGAAAGGATCACTGCATGTCTATTTAACTAACATCCTAAATCCTAAACCTCTTTTTTTATTCCAATGAACTTTGAACAGAATATGTTAACTTTTAAAAAAAACGTTCAGAAACTGTAACAAAAAATATATGTTAACAACATTGTCATCTCAATTTTCGTTGACAAAAATATCTAGAAACACGATCTCGCGATGCCAAATTGTCAGATATAACTTCCGTATTACTCACGCTATCTGGAATCGAGATGCGATCCAAGCGAACAAAGGAGCGAAATGATATATTTGAACAATAAGAAAGCGGCCGCCCACGTGTACAGACAGACAGATGTGCTCACAAATTACGTATGCTAATGTACGTTGTAATCCTTCCGTCGGACCCCCGCGTCACCAAGTATAATCGATCGATTATGAATGCGATCGTTCTCGATTGTAAGACGTCGCGTCTCGTCACTAGTTTGTCCTTTTGTTTCCGATTTGAATATCGAACGGCGTTAGAGTCCTGTTTATTATTCTAATTAGTCAGTATTTTATGAATAGTCTATCTAAAATTAGAAATAAAGTTGTTTTATTGTTAGTAATATAGAATACGTAAGTTAAGTGTAAACAGACGCAGACTATTAATCATCATTGTCTTTACCGCATCTACCTACTGCTGGCCTTACCTAACGCTTTGAATGAATGAATGAATGCATACTACTTAAAGTATTGTAAACAGGGTCTTACGTATAATGTATATAGGTATAGTGCATAGATACATGCTGGTACAGCAACTATACCGATACAGCGGTGCAGAAATCCTTTAAAATGAATTTAAAAAACTTAATTACGTAGATCATAATTTATTACCATATATAGCTCAGAATTGAGAGGTCAATTCAGTTGTCCCGAAATATAATACAACCGAATAGTTGGTCACTATTCACTTTCTTACTGTATAGCGAGCCACTAACTGTAGGTTAATTATTAATTAAAATTATTAGGTATGTGATTATCAAATCGACGACCCTTCAAAGTTAAAAAATTATGTCAATTAAAAATTATTAAATAGTAAAATGAATTACATTTAGGTACTAATTTTTGGACATCATTCCTCTCAACTGCAATGAAATCGCCATTACTCCTTTATTATTTTATAACTTAAATATTCAATGAATCAAAAGAAAACGCTTAGAAAAGAAAAATAAAAAAATATTAAATTTATTGACCATAAAAAGTATTTGCCCCGGGTGAGGATCGAACTCACGACCTTAAGATTATGAGACTTACGCGCTGCCTACTGCGCCACCGAGGCGTGTGGAAAGCATTATGAAAAACGTAGTTTCCACGAATTTTTACTAAAGCAGTACCTTATCTGCGATAGAATATCATATCTGCATATAAAATTTCTAAAAAAAAATATAGCTAATCATGGATACCTCAAGATATATTCTAATTTAACGATGACACAGGCTCAGCTTTGTCTTTCACTAGTAATTCTAAGATGTCACCATGGCGTGATGTTTCCACAAATATTCATTTTATAAAATTGTGAATGTTTATATCTCATACAATTCCCTACTAATCATATTTGATCATTCACCTGACGTTCTCCCGATATGAAAAGAGTGAAGGGGATGACGTCACAAACGAACGAGTCGCGACATTAACGGTAATCATACTTTATGAGTTTCCCGCCAAAATACCAACCGTTGACACGTCGCCATGTTAAAAGTTAAATTGGAAATAACGCTTCGGGTGTTATTGGCGTAATAAATGTTACATTTTATTGTAAAATGAGAGATACGTATTTCGTGGTTCGGTACTACAATAGCTTAGGCGCAAATTCGATTCCACCTTCATGTTTATTATCCTTGAATAGATGAAAAATTCGGGTTTTAATAACTATGTATATTTTTTATTTGTCACCTTTACAAATCGACTCATATGGTACTGGTTTTTCTTTTCACCTTTTAATCAACAATGTTTTTATAATACGTAGAGTAGCAAATAAGCATTTACCTACGGCCCGTCTCGTATAATTCGAATCCCATGAACAATTAACGCTTGCAATATGCAGGGCTTTCTAATAACCCCACTTAAACAGAAACACAACATCTCATCAGGGAGTCGTTATTTCTGCACAGTCTGCCGTAAGAAGGTAAAAAGTTCTTAAGTCGCGCTACTTCTTACCTAATGTCGCCGTGTGTATATGTTTATAAGCATATGATGCACCATGTACCATAACAGATATACAATGCAAAAGTGGAAGGATGTAGGAGCCGAGGTTTTATCAGAAGGTGATGTCAGGAGCTCCAGGAAACGGCGAGCGAGCATGTAAAGAGTTATGAATGTCACAGAAGCGAGTGAAGTATGTAAGGACCGCGTCTTATGGCGCTCTGTTCTCTCTGCCTACCCCGCAAGGGACCTGGCGTGAAGATATACATACATACATACCATGTACTACTGGTGAGATCGGCTTTCGCTTTGAACATGATGTAAAGTGCCTTGCAGAGTACAGAAGAGCTAGCGATAAAACAAGCCAAAGACATGTTAGATAATATGTTTGATTTCCGTGTTCCATTAACTGATTAGCACATCATACTTATTTATTTATTTATTTTGAAAACTTATCTTTAACAAGCATTACAGTATTAACCAATTCGCCTGTCAGAGACCAAGTATTACAATATGTTATTAATATTTAATTACAATTGAAAACATAATCGTGATAATAAAAACAATTCAATTAAATTTTCATACATTCTATATATGCGGTTGCTACTCTACGGAACTTATCTGCTTATAAACTACAATGGCGCTTGTGATGGCAGAGCAGAGAGGAGAGGTGCTGAGGTAGCATTACTCCTTGTGTTGCATGCGTCTATAGGTAATAGAATCCACTGCTGACCTCTAGGATCGTTTTGCCTGTCACTCGATGCGACATAAAAATCCTTTTCGCTATTCAAAAAAATCAGTAGCTGTTGTCAACATATCACACGTCTAGGAGTTAGCAATTAGGTAACTTAAAAACCGGAAAAGGATAAACTTTTAGATAACTTCACGCAGGCTGAGTCTTGGACAACATACAGATAAAGAAAGGTAAAAATTACTTGACAAAAGGTTAAAAACTTTAATTGTTTTATTATTCGTCCCATGGCCTTTCATTTTGTTGTTGTTTAATCCCTAATCGTCATCTCTTTTAATGAAATTTTATTTTTAATAAACTTCAACTACAATTTCGCACTTTTTATGTATATCTTCACGCCAGGTCCCTAATTTCATACTTTAAAACTATATTATTAATTCAAGAAGGTTTCATTTTAGTGTCCATAAAAAAGGGATTTTGATTTGATTTCTATTGTTAATTCAGTAAACCTGGCAACACCACACAAATATGTAAGCGCACTTGCATGAAACACTATTGTTATGGTATTATCGTAAATTTCCGTTCAATATAATAACACTACATACAACAAAATTTTATCAATTGAACATTGCGATATTTCGTTTGAAATTAGAATCAGTACCGTTTCCGCTTCCGTTCGATATTCGAATGCTCGAATTAAGAACACGTTCTAAATAATGAATGAACGATAACGACTGTTGTCAATAACCTATCGCAGAATGCATTCGACTTTTGAATGTTATTCGCTGATTTCAAATGGAATTCGGTTGCTATTTTTGGTACAGGTGCTAACACAAATGTTTATATATTTTCCAAACAAGACTTTAGGTATCTCGTTATGCATTGAAATTATTTTCAAATAAGATTAGATTGTGAAATCGTTTAAACGACCAATTTTTCCGAAACATCGTTGGAGACCACCTGAACCGAATAATTTTTGTATATTTTTCCGAAGCGTTCAGTAGACAGAGGAAGGCAATAACCATTAAAATCTTGCCGAGGGCCGTTCACAAAGTTTTCTTTTCAATAACGCGTCTAATATTCAAATTAAGGCAGTAAGGCGGCGAATTCCCGGCGATATATCATCGGAGCTAATCAGATTGCCGCTCTACGTGCATTTCGTAAATGTTTTCTGGATTAAATAGGGTATAAGTTAGTGCTTCCTTTCAATTTTATTGCAGTTTTTTTTTATCAATGCCTATTCGAGAAACAAGGAACAAAATGACGTCGACAGTTCCTTAGCAGCCAGTTGTGGTCCATGTGATCTTCAGCGTTACTCGTATGCGTCATACGCGATCTGGCAGTATGTATCAGTGAATTAAGATTATAGCATGGAACCTATCTATAATGAATAACTTTAAATGATACATTAATTTACACTTACATTGCTACACATCTATAATAAAAGTTTATTGCAAATATTGTGAAATATAGAGTTTTGTAGAAATTGAAAAGCAATCCAATTTGAGCTACATCGCGATTGTGCACTCTCAAGTTAGCTCAAATTAGGTTGGTCTAGATTGATCGTGTATTCAATCGCAAGGCCGGACTTACACATCGCCCTTTTTTACATTGTATGTTTGCGCAATAAAATTAATTTACAGACATTACTTACTTTGAAAAAACGTTACAAAAATTGGTTAAGTACAAGTCGGACTGGCATACAAAAGGTTCTGTCATAATTCATTACTTCATTTACCTGTCAAATTTTTTGTATGGCGACCCCTAAAAGCATTAACTTTTTTATATATTTGTAGCGGTTCTAATAATATTTCACGTGTTTACTTACCACGGTTCTAAATATACAGCCCTGCGATGGACAGACAGCGGAGCCCTAGTACCTAATAGTGTTAGGTTGGTATCTTTCGATAACCCTAACAATAAAGTAAAGGTCATGCACTCAACAACAAAAGTTCAAATCTTTGAAATTTCAAATATGCAACTTCGTTCAAAATTTACGAACGTGGCAATATATTTCGCGAAGGCAATTCCAATGCGCTGTTTAATCCCCACTCGCGCTGCTTCGCGAACTCTCAATACACTGGAGCGCCATAAAAAATAATTTAAATTGCTCTTACAGTGTCTCGCTATCTCAACATTTGCATACTAAAATAATGCAAAAAATCTATGCGCGGAACGCAACGGACGCGTCTCCATTGGCACACGGTGCGATGCAACGGGGGGCGTTTGCAATACCGATTTAAATATATTAATATTTTATATTTGCATATTAATTTCAACGGGACTATTTTCAATTTCTGCTTTTGAATAATACTTGAATATACCTACCATTGTGGAAGTTTATTGACAAATTATGACTTGCTTATTATGACTGTTTTTAACAACTTTAACAAGCGATTACCCGTTATTAGACAAATACCGCTGTTATTTACAAACGAAAATGTAGAGAATACCTAGATAGTACTAAAATGCGAGTATCTAGGATAGTCCATATATTTAGCTAATTTACTATCTAGTAAAGAACAGATTTACACATTGCGTACGAGCGCATGAGCGTGTCGTATTAGACAATGAAAACGCCACATAACATTAGACGCGTGGGGCAAAGAAATTTTATGTGTTATTTTTTCTTATTTTGAAATATGCGGGCCGTTAGATTATTTATGGGATCCATAGAGGTTACATTCGGGAAGTAATGAGGTTTCGTTCGGAAAACGGCAATTTAAATTCGCGTAGATTGAGTCGTTAGGGCGCGGTTACACGCGCACTTTGCCAGTTTTCTCCCTTTCTTTATAACTTGCAGTCAATCATGTGTAGGTTCGGAGATTATATTTTGTTGGATTTATATCTTGAGTTTTTTTTGATAACAGTAGTAAAATAACAGATAATGATGGATTAGATAGATTAGGGATATGATGAAGATGTAGATTATATTATTAACTAAACTTCGAGCCAAATCTCAAGTACAGTCATCGCCTAAAATGTTTTAGTAGATTACGTGGGCGCCCGCGTGACTGCCTTCGATATACCATGAAGATTCTTTATATACAAGAGTAGATTGGTATCTAAACACGACACAGAGATAACCTATACAACTATTGGCTGTGTACTCCAACGGACCTGCAAACGAGAATCGTTTGTGGTTATGTACTTACTTATGTGTATACATGTCAGTTACTGACACATGTTTATATAGCTAGCCTCATGATAAGATTGTCTCTGGTTCAATAAGTAACGATTTGGCGAAGATACCAATTTTTACATGGAGCGACGACGTTAACCCTTTACATCCCTGAGGGGAAACCGGATCTTTCGAAATATAATTTCTCGGGTGTGCGGGTTTATTCATGATGTTTTCCTTCACCGCTGAACTAGTGATAATTACAAGTATATTCCATGATGACACCAGAAAGACTCGGAACAATATTCATAGTTATTACACACTGACAGACTTCCATACGAGTTCTACGTTGTAATTATAAAGTCCGTAATTGATTTTTCACTTGTAAAATAGAACATTGCCATCGTGTTTCTAATAAGTGTGCAACACAGCTGAAGTTTGGCGCAGCTGAATTAAAGAATTCGCTGGTCTAGGAAACATTCCAGAAGACCGCAGCAATGTAAGAACTTCTCGAAAGATAGCTCCTTTCTACGAGTAAAGAAAGTTATCAAACACCTCTTTAGGAGTTTGCTGCGTCAGAATCAAGGGTGACAGAGCACGATCTTCTTGAACGAGCGTTCTTACAATCATTTCAATCCTGACAGGTCGTGTTTACTTCTCATATGAAATAGAGTATTTACGAGTATTCTATGAAGGACTTAAATCACAGGAAGAGTAGAAACTCATTAAGTATAAGTTCCAAATCCCCCATTTACTTGTAGATATCCGTCGATAACAAATTATCAAACGTTAAATCTTTGTCACGCATAACTTCTTTCCGAGTAAATTTCTATGAGGAAAACGTCTTTTGTAAATTCCCAGCAGAACGATTGTCTTAACAAAGACAAAATACCGAAAACGCGTCACGCATGTGTGTCGGTTTGTCATCGATTCGTCATTGGGAATAATAATACGAACACAGATGCCTTTTTCAATATACATACAGACAATTTGATTTAAACTACTTTCGTGTTTCCACCACCAATTAATTTTGTCCTTGCCCGACATCTGGAATAGGAACCAAACCGGGTACCGTCGCTGCCCTGGCCGCTCCGGTCGTCGCTGCGACACGTGTTTCTCTCCACGAGGCATCCTCAGGCGATGTAGATGTTTGTCGTTAGAATAACATGCTTCTGAAGTTACACGTTTCGTAGCTACGAAATGCTACGAAGCATACATGTTATTATAAATTAAAAAATGGCGCTCAAATACATTTACATACATACCTACTCACTTTCTATAATAAATATTTGATGATAGTTATAGTTTAATAAACATTTTTATGCTAAGTTTGGTACCAAGTAGGTAAGTCTAGGCTCCGTGTAATGTGAAATAGTTACTGTCGAGCCAAGGAAAGTGTTGGAAAACTTGGAGTATTACTCGTAAGTCATTTTTTTAAGATTTGGGATACTCTAACTCCTTAGGAGGTTACTAGTGACTTCACTCACTTGCAACAACCCCCCCAGGGAGTTGTCATTTGCTTTGATGCGCTCTACTGCTTGAAAAGGTAGCCGCGTAAAGGCATCCTCATAAAATATATAGCTAAAGTAAAGAATAATATGGTTCGTGAGAAATTAAAACCGCGCAACCTTTCATTCATGTACAGTCACAAACTAATTTCATTTCTCATTTCTATATCCAAAATGTTAACGGCTGCCAACCGGAGCGTTGAGAATATAACATTTATGTGTTCAAACATAATGGTTACGGAAGATAAAACATTAAATTCAGCAGCCGCTAGTCAGATGGCCGATCTGATAATGAGCCGCGGTTATAAAACGCGTTATTCATAATTTATTTATATTAATTAAACACCGGGCGAAGTGTACCGTGACAGGTTCAACGTACGTTTTCGTCGCGGCCGATACTCATGCCGATGGTTTCGAAATTTTCGGCGGTTGGCCGGCGAGAGCTCTCCACGGGCGTAGGTTCCGCATTTCGATTCAAAAGAAACAAAATGCAATTCGCTTACAAAAAAATTAATTTCAGAGTTACGTCATTGAAGAACCATTAGGATTATCGGGGTCAAGGGGCGGTAGGTCCAAAATACTGATTTTTACATTGAGACCGTCAGACCTCTACATTCTACAACCCAAAGTGAAAACCAGACCTTTCTTATGTAAGGTCACACGTCTTTCGAAATATAATTTCTTGGACGTGTGGGTTTCCTCACAATGTTTTCCTTTATAAATTCGAAAATAGGAATTTTGTACCTACATGCCATTATTCGAACCAGGCACCAGTTGGTCAATTGCCAGATCTTTATCCCCTGGGCAATCACTGCTATTATTTAAGAAATTTTATAGTGAATTTAAATTTTATGAATATTGCAGCATTTATTGTATTTAAAATCTACCCCTTTAACAAGTGTTAATAATCCATTGCGTTGATTTAGATTACGTTTTATGAAGTTCAATTAATATCAAAAATGTAAAAAACTGGCAAATTTAAATCAGACTCCGTATCAAGCAAAAAAAAATCAGCTACATTTAATGTGTATTCTAGAAGTAGATTTACTAAGAGATAACCTCGGCGCACCGAACATTACGGTACCCCAAAAATAATTCGGACACGTTAACTTGAATTATTGTTTACGGCTCACAATTACTTCAGATAATTCTAAATTCAAATTGCACTAATCTGAACAATGATCGTCGGGCTCATTCATTGGCCAAAACAATATATATTTTCTCATAAAAGTAGCTCAGAAATGTCCGAGAACAAATTGAACCCTATGCGTTTACTAATAAACATTAAATTCACGCGCCCACCCGCAGCCCTGGTGATCGTAATAGTGATAATTAATTAAAAATATGTATTCACTAAAACAGTTCGTTTCCAAATTCTTTAGGAGTCAACGTATCGTGAATTCAATGTGTGAGATTGTGCCTCTTTACTGCTATTGTTTTCTTTTATTATTATTACTTTCAGTAATAACATTTCGGAAATATTTTCATTGTAATTTTATATTGGAATTCATTAAAAGTATAATTTAATAGGTAGTTAGGTAACGGTCATTACGTGCGATATAATATTTAGGTGCGATTTTTGTAATTAGCAAGTGAAAATATATCGAGTATAGCATCTTTCAGGGTCTATTAATGCTAACATTCATGAGTACGGCAGTGAAACATGGTTATGGCAAAAACATGACACTAGGGTGAACGCTGAAGAAATTAGAGTGATGGGAGATATGGAGTTGAGTCATTGATAGTGTTAAGAAAAAGCATCGTGCTTTTCGAGAATTATGTGGAATTAAAGGTCATGTAGTGACAAGAATTTAAAAAGGCTATGTGAGATGGTTTGATTATTTGGAAAAAATTGAGGACAAAAGAGTTACGAGAGAAGTGTATCGAGGAACAGTGAGTGGCGATATAGGTAGGGGTTAGACCAGACGCACACATATTGATCAAATAGGTGATATGTCGCAAAAACACCAAATCAAAAGCACCTGAAACCGAAGAAGAAGAGGTTGATGTGGAATGTTTGAATTTCGTGCACCTGGCGTTCCATAGTCTCCGCCTGCTCAAATGGGAGACATAATGTAGAAGAGATAGTCATTTCATATTTTATGTAATGTGCATATGTTTTTTGTTTTGGGGCAGACAGAAGTAATAAAATATGTCATTCTCCATAACTTCACCTACATATCGCAATTAGGAGCGCCATAATCATGTCGCCAGTTAAAAAGCACTAGCGTGTTGATGAATCATCGGTTAATTTGCTTTATTTCGCGGCGGAAATTGTTAACTACAAATTTCCTGTCATCATTCGTTGGTAAATATTTTTATCTATATTCACAGAAAAGGCAAAAGCGACCGTACTTTAATGACTATACAACTACTCACAGTAAATTAATTGTACCCACACCGTTACTAGTTTCGTTTACTAAATATACTAATTATTTTTTGATATCAAAGTACAATACATAGATACGTCCTTACTCTATGGCCAAGGAAAAATTAAAGGAGAAGAATCAAGTACATACACGTCGGAAATTAATATTCCTTTAAAACTGAATCTGAAAAATAATAGCTTTTAATTTTTAAACATTTTTCCGCCAGTAATTTCCAAAATATCTTGAGAAATCCCACCCTACAAAATTCAAATTAACCGGTGTGACCTCGATAAAGCTCCTATTACGATCCCAACAAATGTTATCAAGCGTAAAAATAATAAATCAAGATCGAAGCCCTTACTTTCTCACATAACCAGTCCATCTTAATATGCAAATAATTAATACGCATCGACTATCGGCTGTCACCCCTCTGACCTGATATCACCGATAAATTAAAAAAAAAGAACAGGAGCGACATTACCAAAACCAGTTTTATATTTCCAGCTCACATAAATTGTGACCCCACAATTGTTCTATGATTTATGCCACATCGATCTACATATGTTAATTCAATAAATACTTGTAATAATTATATCCGAAGCCGGTCCTAACTGCTTAATATGCGAATAATAATTAAGGTTTTTCTTGAACCCAGTCAAATTCTCACGAAAGGGCGATTGATTTGAACTGAAAATAATTATGTACCCTTTAATTTCTTCATAATTTTAATGTTCCGTTTTGATGATATTAAAGTAAATCCAACACATATGAATTTTATTACTTTTATGTTAATATTTAAAATGATAAAAAAGTAAACGTTATGATCATGTTTGTACTTTACAAATTACAATTTTTACACAAGAAAAACAATAGTTATGACAACATGAGATTACGTTTTTTCACTAAAATTATTTACTTAGAAGAAAACTTTTTAACCTGGTACCTGGCTTAATAGGTATATGAAATTTCAAAAAATATACATGCTTATTGTATATGTAGTCATTTATCTCTATTAACAAGACTTTTTTTTTCGTATCCCAGATCATTGCGACTAACTATTGTCATTGAAAGAAATATTTTTTTTAACAGACGGATATTAATGCTTGCACATGCACGTAAAAATGCATTTCCGAATTCATTTAACAATGAACTAAATACAAAACTTGACATCTGGACCGAGGGTTAAAGCATTTGTGCCCCTAATCCTATCTGAGATTTTTTTCTCCGACTGTACACAAAGGTGGATGGGTACATTAAACCTGTTTTACCGATTGATAGGTCGATTTCGATTTTAAATATCGAACGACAATAGCGCTACGATTCTTTGCGATGTATCGGTGATTTGCATACGTTTTCTTAGTATGCAAATGATTCGATTTTTGAAAACATTTTGATGGGAAAGAGCGTTTGTGTGCGGATATGCTAATGCGTAGATAAGCGGCGAGATGCTCACATTTATCTCTCACTAGTCAGTTGCTCGCGCGCTTCCGATGACAGCGTCACGGGCGCGCATTTTGTTTTTTTTTTTAATGTTTACAACCTCTCGAGACTTAAGTTATGTAGATTTTCTTCCCTATTTTTTTTTCTTTATGCCGCGTTTTAACTATACTATTCCTGAAAACTAATTGAAAAAATATTTCATTATTTCGTTTTAACGAAATAACAGTTTTTTTTTTCAATTATTTTTCAGGATTTGTGTTATATGTGTGTGATTATGGACTCGTTTATTCAAAAAAGTGCTCATGAATGAAAAATTCAGTGAAAAACTGTCACAATTATACATTGAAATTATGAAAATCAGGAATTACTATCATGAGGTGAGTATTCTTAGATTGCTTTTTCCAATTTAATTCCAATCTTATCATTTATTTTTATGCAACATCGGGTGGTAACTAAGCGTCCCACCTGATGTTGATC
The DNA here is from genome assembly GCA_947507595.1 of Pyralis farinalis. Taxonomy (NCBI): domain Eukaryota; kingdom Metazoa; phylum Arthropoda; class Insecta; order Lepidoptera; family Pyralidae; genus Pyralis; species Pyralis farinalis. The sequence continues at coordinate 26,979,373 of OX382279.1, forward strand.
GCGCGTTACCATCCCCAGCATCATCGAGTGAGTTGTTACTTGGTTGTGATCTTTTCGTAGAGTTCATGTATTCTCTTGCCGAGCTGCATAGAAAATATTTCTTCAGTAAGAGCCTAGTTTATTAAACGTCCGGGTGTACCACGTGAAGGTGAAGCTAGCTTTCACTACAGATGATAGTGAGCCAATTATTGATGCACCCTGTTAATTAAAAAGCGAGGATCTGGAGAAAGAGAGGTTGGGCGTATCAAAGCAGTCTGACTGAGGAAGTAGGTACCTTCACCTGAGGACGTAGCTAAATAACAACTCCTTGGATGGTCGTTGTGTTCATGCGAGTGAGTGAGGTTAAGTATGGATTAGTAGGTTGACAGGCTATAGTAACCATTTTACAATCAGGTGGGGCTTATTGCCTCCCGACGTGTACCCATACAAAAATTTACATGCAAAATTTACACACCATACATAGGAAGGACGCACTCATACATTTTTCTGTTTCACTAAAACACAAGTACCTAATTTTGTATTCCTGTAGATTATTCTTGTGCACAAATAATAGACGATATAACGTGTATATATAAATAAATAGAAGCATTTCGATGAAGTTCTGCCTCAACCCGGTCCAAAACTTGAGATGTGCTAATGAAAAGAGAATCTATAATGGAGACCACGACATGAAGCAGGTACCGACACTTGGAGTAGATGCGGTATCTCGGACATAAAACTTTTAATATACATTTACTTGTGAAACGAACTCACTGCCGGGAACAATAACATAATGTTCTTCAAAAAGTCACAATTTTTTTTTTCTCGAGTCGGCAACCCATGAGCACTGCTCCTAGTGCTCCAAGTGTCTACAGGTATAGTAAATGCTTATCATAATGCATGTCGTACTCTCGTTTGCTACGTGATATATGAGAATATATATATATATATATAACTTTTGGTATGTATAATTAGTTAACGAGTCATAGGCGAAAGATGCACACCACACGCTTGAATGTATTTAATAAGCAGACCTAATAGGGAAGTACCTCCCCTTTATAAAGTACAAAATTACTTACATGTGATTCCACATAATGGGTAACAATCTAACACATAATACATAAAAATATTTAAGAACACACTTTCTTTGTATTTTTGTTTTGATTGTGTTTCGAGTTTAAATTTTCTTTTTCCATTCTATGTGATTTTTGGTGAAGATTTGGTCATAAATCAGAAAGTTATAAAATAAAACTTTTAAATAATGAACTAAAAACAAGTGCAATTAAGTCACCTAAAAATCTTTTTTTAGATCCCTATTTTATATAAAAGTCTCTATTATAGAAATGCTTTACAATTTTATGTCAATCAGCTTTTTCATTCTTTCGATATTGGTAAGAATCTACGTGATTAAAAATGTAAAAGCATCAAACCACAAGGTCAATAGTTTAAAATCTTAAACTCAGACGTTCCTAATCGATTGCTATGAATTTATTCATAATAATGCAGTGAATTAGTGAACAGTGAATTAATAGCACAGCTAGTAAATAATAACGTCGTAACGTGTCTAACACTTAAAAGCTCCAAAAGCACTGTTTATGTTATACATAGGTATCTATAAAAAACCTCGGATGCCGCATCGACAGTTTCGTGATTCGTGACTCCATACCCTCGTCCCCACATCACCGTAATTAAGAGAGGCACAAATTAGCGACACGAGAAAGACGACTGTTTTTCTTTTATGCCAACGATGCGGGCACGTGTGTTGAGGTTTTATTCCAAAACGTTTCTAATTTTAATGCAATTTATGAAATAAAAAGGTTTTTTTTCTTAATGGAATTAAATTATATATGCACCCATTCCGAATTTGTCAGCATCGGTAGATAGATACTAAAAAAATTGATTAAGGGCATTATTTTTTTTAGTCCGTATATGTTGAAGGCAGCCGTAAATTCATAACAATTTGACAAGTGTCAACTACAAACAAAGCGTTGTTATGCCTTAGCTCGCAAAAATCTAGGTATAAATTATTAAAATTTCCGAAATAGTCATATTTGTTTTGATAAATATAATTTACATGCAATGAAAAAAATGTATGAATCACTTTTGATATATGGTTTTACTTCCAAATATTTCATAAAATTCACCAATACAAAGCGGGTTTACCCAAATTACTTCTTCAATAACTGTAAAACAGATTATAATAACACTAAATAAAAAATTGCCAGCACAGTGATCCTCAGTTGTGACAAAACGAACAGCTTATCATTTTTATTTATACATAGCCCCTCTAAAAGAACCCTAAATATAAATGTAGGCTATAGCTATTAATATTTAGCTTATTTATTATTATTAGCTATTAATATACAAAACGATTTTACATTTACGAACAGACACTGAGGTCAGATCGAAAAGGTTTTGATTAGATTTAAAACAAATTTTAAATAAGTATATGCTAAACCCGTGCTTAGTGCGTAAATTTGTCTGAAATACGAAGCCGAATATAATGTCAAACTTTTCATGGTAAGTCATAGATTGTCAACATTTATTGTCCATTTTTTTGTTGTTTTTTTTTTTCTATTTTTGCTCAGTCAGTACAGGCACGCATTAAAATTGATCAACACATAACGACGTTATCCACATAATACCGACCCTTCTCAGCGGTCACTTCGACAGCGGTTGGCAACCTTTCCAAATTTCCACCCGCCCCCTAATTTTCAACCCACTTTTTACGTCAATGTTTTTCTATAGGTGCCCCGTATAAGTATACGAATAAGTGAATGATGGGGGGACTATCAAAACATCTCCCTTATCGGCCGGACCGTGGGGTCCAAGTTTTTACGAAAAGGATTAGCTAATACAGGGTCTTTTAAAACGTTGTCTGTGATGTGGCGGCCGAAGCGACAATTTTCCGACGGTGACTGGCCGAATTTTAGTTTCGGGCCCGAGGGGTGTGTAGTGAACTGTTGACTCATGATTCTATTGCGTACTCGACGTGTAGATGCGATACTTTCAAATTTTAACATAATGTATATGACTAACATATGCTACAATAATACGTTATTTTTTCTTTAATTTCTTTATTAGGTACTTAGAGTAGAAAGTTAGAGATATAATGAATTGTAAGACTAATGAGCATTCCCATGTAACATTTTTAATTTATATTGTTTAGGCTGGCAAACAGGTACACAACCTGCTTGATATGAAGCAGCTACTGTAACATAGGGCATAACGTGCAAAAAGAATATCCTTATATCACTGGTGTCACCTCTAATGCTTACGCGAGAACTCCTCGAGAGTTTTAGTTGACCACACACACTTGTAGAAACATTGTAAACGTCCAGCGCATCACACGCAGGTGAGGCTTTCACTCTGAAAAAGACTAAACTTCAATAAACTCGCAAGTCATCGAATTTATGTGGGATACTTCTTGCACCAAGTGCTTATTTCCAATGAAAAATATTTATCACGATTGCTTCACTACTTGTGGTGTGAAATACACGAAAATACATGTCATTTGCGAGCCAGACTTACCAAGAGTTCCGTATATTTTTTTCTTCCTTTTACCACTTAAATTATTTGTCAGAAGGACACTAAAAAATGAAGCTTTATTATATTTCTCTATAGATTCATTAAAATATATTTTAACGTTATAGTTCTCTTGTGAATTGTAAAAAATATACCATTTTTATTGTTTTAGTTTATTCTGATAGTAAACTTGGGATATAGATATGATTTAACAATCGTACTTTGTTACTTGCTTTAATTATTAGGCAAAAATTAGCCAATATATATAAAAAAAGTACGTTATGAGTTAAACCATGGGAGATACTTACAGTGAGATATATGTTACGAAGGAACCTTAAAGAACAGTCAAATACAAAGCCTCCTGTTCTTTGAAATCATTTGAACAATCTTCATTGGGTCTATTTTAAGCGATGCTATATAACTTCTCATTTCTATTCGTGTGTTGAAAATATGGCAAACCAAATTATGAAAATCCATTCGCGTCACGCTTGCTTGAGCCTAATTTTTCCACTCGTATTAATTCCTTCATATTGATGTACGAATTGGGCGCGCCTCGGGCGAGGGTGTGAGGGGTGACCGAGGGGGTAGGTAGATAACTCGGGAGACATAAAACGTAGGAGATCGCTAATTCATCATAAGTTAAAGGGGTTTTTATGTACGGCCGGACGCGACGCTTTGTACGACACGCAAAAAAGGTTGGCGATCTCTGGCGCTGATACCAAAGACTAAAATCACCTTTCAAAGGCTTATTAATTACCTTAAAAATTTTCAGAAGCTGTTCCGAAGTGTATGTTGTTTTAATTATATTAGGGAGTACGGTATTAATATTTTTCAAGTCGGAATTTATATCTTATTACATACTTCCATGTTCTTTATGTAGTGACGAAAAGAGCGTGGTGATAAAAATCCTTATTTTTAGTTCACTTTTATATGTTTTAACTTGGTTGACCTGATAATACCGCTGATGTTGCAAGCGTCCATAGGCATTGTCATTAGACAAGCCGTAACCCATTTCATTATCATCATCATTTGTACACATAAAGAAGGAAGTTACAATAATTTACAAAGTATGGCTGAGACTGTCATCATTGTGGGCTTTCGAGACAAACTCACCTTCACGTGGGACACTCCGCCGACTAGCAAACGAGGAGTTGTTGGCGGAAGAGGTCGTAGGAGCTGCCTCAATGGGCAAGTCTTTACCTTACATAACATCCCAATCTTGTAACAAATCCTGGAATGGGCGTTTGCTACGCGAAGAACATCTTGCAAATGATATACCTTATATTATAAGGCAGGTCCTTATAGCCTAGGCTAGACCGAATGTTTTTTTATTAAATATAGTAAATGTCGTAAATTTTCGTCCCCGGAAACCAGAGACCAGGATGAATTACGTGTGGACAAGCTTTGACTCTAAACACAATAAGTATAACATAACACAGATACATTATGTCATAATCATATGCTTATCCATAAAAATGTAAATAAACAAAACAGGATCGGTACTCCATGATGCTCCTGGTACTGTACAGGCTGCGTTACATGCTTCCCAATACACAGATTGCACGCTATTTTATCGCTTACAAAAAAATATACGTTTGTTACAAAAAGATACGACATAACTTTCCAAACAAACTCTTTGTGTTGAATACTTAGAAAAATAAAAAAAACAGCAATGAATATTTGAACTAGTGAACAATAAACAATGCGAGTCCAAACAATGTGTTTGAATTGAGTAATTAATTGATCAAATTTTGATCAAAAAGGGATCGGGCGTTCGTTAGAAGTCTGCGTGGTGGTCCTTCGAGGCGAATTTTATAAAAAGGGTTTAATTTGGGACGTGTGCTTAACTTTCACGTTCGGTGATCACGCGTACTTCACACATACACACGGGAAAATTTTATATGCGTGTGTACTGAGTAGGGGAAGGAAAGGGACAGTTGTTGCCTTGAATATTGTGTATAATTTTCCATGTAAAGGCCAGGCCACACCACACTAAAAACCCGGAAAAGTGTAACTATAGGTTCGGCACTCTATTTTATAGGTTCTTTTACACAAGAAAATTTTGTTGAAATCAGCTCAGTCGGTTTCTCCCACCTTGATTCACCCATACATTTTTTATTTCTTTGTTAAATATTAAATGGATTTCATAATCGGCCCTGACTATTTTAATATACTGTATTCTTAGAGAATTCTCTCAGCACACGTAGTTGATAGTAGATATTATAGTGTATTTTATTATTTGGGAAGACTTTAGCTTATGCACCTTTTATACTTGTAGTTTATTAAATTATTCCCATACGTACGTATGTATGTAAATAAAAAATACAAAAGTAAAATTAATCAATTAGTAATAATAACGTTTATTCGAGGTAAAATCCCAAAGTGAAATAAGAAATAACAAAATGACTTATAATTATTAATTAAAATAACTTTAATATTTTTTAATTCAGTAAAATAACTATAAGTAGACATTTTACATCACACTTCACTCCATAATAAAACGAGACAGCTACTAGTGTTGTGAAACTTCGGAATCGTTTTAAAAGTTTCCGGCGCGGCGTATCGATGCGAGCGGAGTTTTCGGCGTCCTTTCTCGATTAATTCAATTTTATTAAATCCAAAACTTCACTGTTAATCCGATCGATCCCCATTAATGCGGAGCCCTTGCCCTCTTGCTCGTAAACAAAATAATAATTCTATTAAAGTATATTGATCTAGTTACAGCGGATGTCTTAAAGCGATTAATTTCGCAAAATCATCGGTTGACGGCGCGTCGTCGCGGAAAATCGAGAGAAATTGTGTTATAATATTTGTAAATCGATTGCTTGCTGATCATTTATTTTGTGATTGACTGAGAATGATTCATTTTGACGAGCTTCGCTGTTTAATAGTTGCATTGTTTGAATTAAGTTTTTTTTTATACTACTTCGGGAGGCGTACCTACAAGCATACGGCCCACCTGATGTAAAGCGGGTACCGTAGCCTATTAACGCTTGCGATATATTAAGTATCACTCACGCGATGCCTCCTCTGCTGCTTATACAGCAACTCCTTGGGAGCTTACCGGTGACCTCACTCACACGCAGGAACACAACAACCCTCTAGGGAGTTGTTATTTGTCTGCGGTTTTCTGTGAGGTGGAGGTACTTCCCCAGACGGGCTGCTTTGATGCGCCCTACCTATCTTAAAACATCCAGACCAAGACAAACAGACATGTTCTGTTCATGCACACAAATGTTTGCCTTGTGTGGGAATCGAACCCACGAGCGTTGGTGTCAAAGTCGCGTCATTCACGACTGAGCCACCGAGCTCGACGGATTATTACCAGAGTGGTTCAAATGTATTTATACCTGAGCAATGTACAGATTAACAAATTGACAGGTCACAAAACTAAAGTTACGAACATAAACGAATTAAGAAAGGCACCAGTCAAGATCCACTTGATCTTGTTGCACTGAAGAAGTTGTTATTTATGCATTACAATCACTCATGACAAGCACATCAATTGTGCATTGAGGAAAGCTATTTTACGGTACTGGACTTTATTTATTATTGTGCCTTATGATTAGATACCTATTTATTCGCTATATGAATATAAATATGTCGCAACACTTTGAACTAGGATTCTCTCAGGTTGATAATGATCATCAATGTATTATAATTACAGTGCTTTTACTTAGACATAATAGACATAGACATAAATCAAATAAGAAAATTTTAAAGTTTATTCTGAGTATTTCTTTTTCCAATTGGTATTTTGAAAATGCACACGCCAAGTTTACTTATATGTTGTATTTTCGTTATTTTTAGTTTTCTTTTATTTATTTTTCTGTTTGTAAATAGATTTATTATATATTTTATTTAAATGTTAGTAGAATCACGTCACAGTAGAATTATGACGAGCTCGGTGGTGCAGCGGTTAATTATGCGACTTTGTGACACCAACGCTCGTGGGTTGGATTCCGCCACAGGACAAACATTTGTGTGCATGAACATGTCTGTTTGTCTTTGTCTGGCTGTTGTTAAGAGAGGTAGGGTGCATCAAAGCAGCCCGTCTGGGGAAGTGCCTCCACCTCACAGAAAACCGCAGCCAAATAACTCCCTGGAGGGTCGTTGTCGGAGGCGCGTGAGTGAGGTCGCCTGTAAGCTCCTAAGGAATTGCTGTGTAACAGCAGTGGTGGCAACGCGCGAGTGATACTTAATGTGTCACAAGCGTTTATAAGCTACGGTAACGACTTTACATCAGGTGGACTGTATTCTTTTTTTTGTTTTCCTCTGTATCTGCGTTTCGGTTTTCAGTGTAGTAGGTATTTCACGTTCACTTTACCCTAAGTTTAGTCTACCTTTTAGTAATTGTACTTCCCACAGAGCATAGAATTATACATTCTGTGTACTAAGTATCGGGAATTTGTCAATAAAACAAAAAATACAAATTATTCATCTAAATTTATTTTATCGCCTTCAAAGTAGGCCCCATCGCTTGCAATACAACATCTCCACCGCTTCACCCAGTCTTCCATACATTTTTCATAGGCTATTTGCGGTATGGCCTTTAGCTCATTCAGCGAATTTTCTTTTATGGCTTCTATCGACTCAAAACGTTTTCCTCGAAGTGGTAATTTTAACTTGGGAAATAAAAAAAAGTCAGACGGAGCCATATCAGGTGAATACGGTGCTTGGTCGAGAACTTTTGTTGAATTTTTCGCTAAAAACTCTTTCACTATAATGGCTGTGTGTGATGGTGCATTATCATGGTGCAGCATCCATGAGTTGTGTTGCCACAAATCTGGACGTTTTCGGCGGATACTCTCACGCAAACGCTTCATGACGCCTAAATAATATTCTTTATTCACTGTTTCTCCCTCTGGAAGGAATTCGGAGTGAACCACACCACGGTAGTCAAAAAAAACTGTCAGCATCACCTTGATTTTGGAGCGACTTTGCCGCGGTTTTTTGGGTTTCGGCTCGTTTTCGAGACGCCATTCTGAAGACTGTTGGCTTGTTTGCATGTCGTACTCATAAACCCATGTCTCGTCGCCAGTTATTATACGTTTCATAAAGGTCGGATCCGTAGAAGCTCGGGAAACCATGTCTTCAGCGACATGCTTTCGCTGCGCTTTTTGAACAAAATTGAGCTCTTTTGGAACTAGTCGAGCGGTGACGCGTTTCATGCCTAAAATGTCAATGAGAATGTTGTGGACGGACTTAAAAGATATGTTCACCTCACTAGCCAACTCTCTCAGACTCATACGTCGATTTTCGAGCACTAGCTTCTTGATTCTGTCGATGTTTTCTCTGGTCGTAGCGGTTGAAGGTCTACCAGAACGAGGCAAGTCTACTACTACTTCTCGGCCTTCTTTAAAAGCCTTATACCATTCATAAGCCCTTGTTTTCGATATACACGATTCGCCGTAGGTATTTCGCAACATTTTTAGTGATTCACCACATGAAATAGCATTTGAAACACAAAATTTAAGGCACACTCTTTGTTCAACAATATTTTCCATTGTAAAAATCGCCGAGGACTCAAAACTATGACCAACAAAAAGTGTAGTTTAAAACAAATTAAATGACAGATCCCGCTCAAATTTTGCGCGCTAAATCAGTACAGTGCTACCAACATGCAGTAAAAAAATTAGAACGACCTCTTTTACGCGGGTCTTTTTATTGACATATTCCCGATACTTTTTACACAGAGTAGTATATATAAAACTATAAATTTAAGGTACCAATTACTATTTTGTTTTGTTTAAACTTATGTAAGTACCAATGTATGTTTTGCGCACAGTAGTGTTATATTGGTGTCAGACGACCCCATGGCTTATGATGAGTAGATGCCTATTTGTTGTATATTATTTACTTGCTTTAGGTTTTAAATGTTAGTGATTACATGTGAGGGAACAAATAAACCATTTTCTTTCTTCTTTCTTTCTTTCTTGAAATGCCTCCCGACGTTGTATAAAAAAAATCGGCCAAGTGCGAGTCGGACTCGCACACGAAGGGTTCCGTACCATTATCTATAAAAATCGGCCAAGTGCGAGTCGGACTCGCGCACGAAGGGTTCCGTACCATTATCTATAAAAACAGCAAAAAAATCACGTTTGTTGTATGGGAGCCCCCTTAAATATTTATTTTATTCTATTTTTTAGTATTTGTTGTTATAGCGGCAATAGAAATACATCATCTGTGAAAATTTAAACTGTCTAGCTATCACGGTTCAAGAGATACAGCCTGGTGACAGACGGACGGACGGACGGACGGACGGACAGCGGAGCGTCAGCAATAGGGTTCCGTTTTACCCTTTGGGTACGGAACCCTAAAAAACTACCTACATGTCTGAGTCCTCATATCCAAAGCCAAGTATGGAAGTCTGGCCTGTTAGAACTCCATATCTGAAAACAAACACGTAATGCCCGTACTTTCATGCACATAAACCGCACCAGTACGTTACTAATGTTCAGTGTATTTGTCACAGCTTCTCGCAATCACATACCCTATTTACACCCATCCTTATTTTCTTCTCATTTCGCTAGTGACGTGCCACTGAGCAAGAATCCGATTCCAATTAGAATCGAATCGTGAGCTAAATGAGGTGCGAATCGATGACAACCCGCCTTTCATCTCGTCTGAACTAACTAGTGATGCGCATAATTAACCCTGGTACCTTTTTAGCTCCGATGAATACATACATTTGGCAGTCTTTGATTTCTGTACGGTCGGTGTTAGTTTTGTTTATTTATATGTTAGTGGCTTAGGGTGAGACGTGGAAAAGCTGGTAGATATTTGTGCGGCTCAGCCTATTGCTTACAATTTTAAATTAAACAACCCAATAAGATATTATCAAAATAAAAATGTTTGCCACTAAATCTCATTTTTATAATGCAAGAATGGATAACGAAACAAAAGAATGACCCAGGTGCTTAAATTATATACCTACTATTCGTGGCCAATGTTTATCCATTTCAATAACCTTTACATTAACGATTGCTTTTCGGAATTAAAAAATATCTACGTCTAATAATAACACTAGGAAAATTTGTCTTCTTTTTAAGCAAAGTTCAATCACTGATTTGTCATCTAATCTAAGGACTATTCATTTTGATGTTGCAGCGTTTTTCGAAACTTTCAGAACAGGACAATAACTATTCTTCCTCATCCTCAAAACGAACGAAACAGTATGATCGCAATAAAAAATAATAATTAAGCAGACAGATAATAACCAATTATCAGTGATTATAAATTAACGTTATCAACTAAAAGTCTTGAACGGCAAATATTTCCGTAGCGACAGCGGAGTTCCGAAGTTGTGGAACTTCGCGAAACTTAGCGGAACTTCGGAACTCGATGAGCTACAAATAGGCATCGGAATTAAGTTTCCGCCGGTTTTCTGTTCGCCTTTTAATTATTTCGCCCTCCATCAGGTGGGTACTCCTGATCGGCCCCTTCCAGTCGTGCGCTTTTGATTTTATTCCCAACTGATAGACTCTTAAAACTTTATATAATTACGTTTGCAGTTGACTCGTCATTCGATGAAGTTGTCAATACAAATTGGCAGCCATTTGAAATTCCGCCTTTGATGAGAACTCTCGAGTGAACGAGCACTTCCCTATCGCCGGCGCACAATCAACATTTACGTCAACATTCACAAAACCAAGGATTTGCTTTATAGTTGATGTCTAAACAAGATCTACTTCAGTATATATATTCAGATACTGATTCCTGTCAAATCTATATTGTTAATTCATTAACAAAAGCAAAATTTTTAAGAAAATGTGTTTTCCATTTATAATGAATGCCCCAGTGCTACAATATTGGTTTTGGTATAATAACATAGATAATGAGAATTAAAGTATCCTTTGTTGATTTTGTTAGAAAGAGTAGTGTTTTGGACGTAAACGGTAGTTTTTAGTGCTTTAGGATATTGCATTGAATGCGAAACATTTTGAGTATTAGCTGACCTACTGTCCAGTAACTCTTTAACATTGTATTCTTCGCTGTTTATCTTTAATACGAGTCTTATTCTATTAATATGCAACTACATACTACTATATAACTACATACAAAGCATTAAAATATATTATATTTATAGTATACAATTATAAAATAATATAATTTTGTAACTATAAAAAGCAACAAGCGCCATAAAGAAATTAATTTGTCATTTAGAACTTATTTTTAATCAGATTTATCTTACTTCCAACTCCTAATTAAATAAAAAGCTTATTAACATGAAATAAGGTATTCTTAAAGACAATCATCTATCGTTTTATGCACTCACAAATAGGTTCTCTAACAACAAACAAACAAAACAAATTGTAAAAATGATATTGGAATATTACATTCTAATATCATTTTTGAAATAAAAAATATTTTCGTTGCAACAAAGCATTTTTGACAACTTGTCATCACTAGCAGTATTGTACGTGAGGACAAATCATAAGAGAATGTGAAACAAAGATGGCACCACTCCAACTCCATAGTGAGCCGCTCAATGATTCACTCGTCCACATTTCGACACGTATCAATTAATCGATTTGACTCGGACGAATCAATCAATTGGAATAGCTGGGCGCGTCACTACGTCGGTCAATGAGCGAAAGGCCATAAATCTTTATGTTCACACTATTCGATTTAACGTAATCGATTTGATTTATTGTTTTTTGAGTATCGATGCTTTCAGCCAATGACATGTTTATATATCGCGTTTACAATGATATAAGAAATAGTGCTGGTCTGAAAGAGAGTATCGGTGTTAAGAAAGGCATGCTCCGTTTGCTCGTACATGGAGAAATAAAGAGTAAATAGATTAAAAACGCGGAGGTGGAATGATGCACGAGCTAAGGAAGGTCAAGAGACATCTACTACAAGTTACAACAAATATTAAGTAATGTCAGGAGCTCTAGGAACCGACGAGCGTTCATGAAAAGAGCTATGATTGTTAAGTTAGCAAGTACAGAACACAATTTTAATTATAGAAATCAATACAGCCGTTCCCGAGATAGCAGTCAATACAAGTTACATTAAAAAAAATCTGACTCGACGAATATAGTACCTACCTGCCTCCTCTTTTGAAGTTGGTTAAAAAGTGACCAACATTTTTCCATACATATATTACATCTTCGCGGCGATTCCCTTGCGGGGTAGTCAGAAAGGTCAGGGAAAAGTACTTTTTCCCGAAGTTCCGATTACGGTAAACCGAGTTAAGCACATGTGCGCGTTGCCCAGTCGACCCTGTAATTAAGAGTATGCTACAATATTTAAGAGATGCGTATCTGTTCGCACGCTTTGTTCAATCGCCGTTAGTTGGGAGCCGATGGAAGATACGACACGAGTAGTTTAATTTAGTCCTCGACATTGTTAGGTACTACGTAAATGCTAATGCTAATCACATCATCTGTGTAATTAGCCCAATATCACACTGCTGGGAATTTGAATTTACGCATATAAAAAGTTAAAAAGACATTTTATACACTTAGGCATACAAGCATAAGGCCCACCTGATATGATGTACCGTAGATTATAACCGCTTAAAATATAGGAAATATTGCTCACATGATGCTGCTCACAGCAACTCCTCATATACCGGTAACCTTATTTCACTCGCTGGAACACAACAACATTCGAGGGGGCTTACATTTGGCTGCGGATCGTGAGGACATCCCCACTCGTCTTTCTTCGATTCCGTACTTGACCAGAGCCCCGTATGTTTATTATCAGAGTACACCACATGCAGGAGAGGTCGGCTTTGGTTCTAAAACGGTAGTAAGACACAACCATTTAGAATTGAACACGCTACTACGTATACTAATACGTGGCCTTTAACCCACCCCAAGATTGACAACGTCATAAACGCTTTACGTCAAAAATCAAATGTTAGACAATTAGGTGCCTCCTCGATACTCGATTCGCGCCAATAAAGGCTTTATTGGCAGTTATTAGCAGCTTTTATCTCTTGTCGTTGTCAAATAAAACGGTAAAGTGCAGTCATAGATGTAATAATATAGACGTGAAAATAGGCATAATATGACTCTCTGTTGAAGAATGGGATTATATTTTTAAGATTTCGGTACACATGAAATAGGTTTAATTGGTAGAAAAAATCACCAGTGCAGGAAGCGCCAGTATATATTGTGTATAAGTGGCTTATTATAGTAGTTACTTGCTTACTTTGCGGCATGTCGTACATTTGTTTACCACAATAAATGTACGGAACGTAAAATATTTATGGTTAAAAGAATCTTAAAGACACGCAATATACGTAAAGGGCTCGCTTAGACAAGTTAAACAAATCCAAACTAGATTTTCTTAATATTAACCACTGCATCAAAACTACAGTCAATTTCAAAAGTACATGATGATAGGTACTCGTATAAATTAGATGTGGTTGAAATTTATCTTTTTACATTTCTTTACATAGATCCAACCTTCGTCTTCAGAGCAGCTCAATGCTATCACACTATGTGTCGTCATCTAATGATAGGGCAGTGAAAAATAGTCGACCAAATAAAACATGTAATAGTTAATCCAGATATTTGTTTGTAACAATTAACTTGCGTGACAAATCATTGTGAAAAACAATGGGAATCTGTTGACGTAGTCGAAAAAAAAATATGAAAATCGATTAAGAATTGTGACCTGTGGCGAGTAAAATAATTGTTAGGAAATTAATTGTACACTATCTTATATTTAACAATTAATAATAAAATGTAAACCCAGAGAGAATCAGATTAGAACAGTAATATCAGTAAAAAAGAACATATCAAATTTATGTTCAAATAAATACAATTATACCTAGTACATAAATTAGCACATAGCTGTGATAAACAGCTTAGAATAATTATATAAGCCAAGATAAAGCGCGATCTCGCATTTGTATTGAAGTATCTGGCACTAGCAACATTAATCTTTGACATTTAGGGGCGGCAATATTGCTCGCCACGTATGCTTTTATCTCGACAGACAGGCCATACCCTGTCACTTTTAGATTTGTTATTAGATATTTGAAAGGTGAAAATAATTTCGTCGACATTCTTGGAGCACAATAGGTATCTTACATGATTTCTTTTTTACGTAAAATATCAAAGATTCGAGCAATTATATTGCAAGTAAATCATTTCTACATGATAATATTTTTAAAATTTTATGACAAGTTCACGATGTTAACTACACGCACGTTTATTTCCAAATATTATACTTACATAGATTGAAACTGGTCGGGGGTTCATATTTTTTTTTGTCAAAAGCACAAGAACCCTTGAATTACGAAAGCTCACGTAGAAAATAAATATCTATATTCAACAAAATTATTAATCAAAAAAATTTGTGGTTCATTTTCTTAACAACTTTTACAATTGAGGATAGTCTTTATAACTAAATGAATAGGCATGCAATTACTTTTATTATGAATTCATCAATGACGTCGCTTGAAGAGAAATTATTACTCTAAATATAAAAAAAAAATATTGCAATTATAGTGTACAGTAAAGGTACAATATGCAACCACAAAAACTACAGTACAGTAGTAGAACAAAATATGGTAAATAAACACAGTTTTCAATATATAAGTACTAATATTTTACTACACTATAAGTATAGTACGCCTTGCATTAGATAATTCAAAATGCGTACAAATGAATCACATTTTGTTCACAAATCAAATAGTACAACCCTAAAATATACCAATTTATATAAACAAAACAAAATAAACAGCGCCGCACATAAGCAGAACTTTGGGACGTAACAGCCAAATAAATGTCCCACAAGCGAAGAACAAGTTACCCGCCGATCGCTACCCACGCCTATAGCCGATTCCCGAACTTTGCACAAACCGGGCAAAGATCAATATGTATATTGGATGCAGACTGCGCATAGGTAACATACCTACAGGAATTCGGTAAAAGATTATTGTGTTTGAAAAATTGATTAACGATGGCATTTCGAACTTTAATAATGTCCCGAAACTTTCAGGCGGATTCAGTTTTTAACAATAGTTGAATGCCTTTATATCATCTCGTAAAACAACTAAAGGCTATCAACACCAATTAGATGAAACTGTAACTGTCATTATTGTTGATATTTTCAAACAAACTAATGTCTGTAACTGATCTACTTATGTTCCAAATTTCTAAAGCTTTTCTTACTCTCTCAACAACATAATTAGGTAGGTATTTATAATTTAGTTCTCTTTTTTTAGGTGGTGTAATGAAATATTGTAAACTAGTTTATACTCGCTTTTATACAATAACCGAATAAGCATGAAATAGGGATTAATCGAATGCAACTTAAAACCAAATTCGCCTGACAGTAGTGCATATCATCGATTAAAAAATTATACCCTACCAAAACCGAGAGTGATAGACAACTTGCGAAGTACGCCCATCCTACAGCCTAATAACACGCAAGTGAACGATGTCACCAGGAAGCCCCTGACGCATTGCTGCATTGACATTAGTGAAAGTAACAGCACGCAAGCGGCAGCCCTTGTGTAACACTGTCTCCCAGAGACACAAAACTGTTAGGTATTAATGTGATGAGTTCAACTCTTTGTTGGACCAGGAGTACAGGTGCGAACTCCAATTCGGTTTTATTGACTCACCGGCCTGAGTTCTCTAACTCAATATTTGCTTGTTATTGCACTACGACATATGGGCCGCAGTTTCAAACTATTTATGAGCTTACCTTAGTTTTTGATTAGATAGCCGGTGCGAATGGTTTTTAAACGACTTTGAGGCTATAGTATATTTGTTTTGCCGTGAAATGTTGGGGTTGGTTAAACTATTGTTAACTCTCTGGATCACGATTAGCTGATTATTTTTTATACTACGTCAGGTCGCATACAAGCATGGTGTTAAGTGGTTATCGTAGTCTATGATTGCTTGCAACGAGTATCGCTCGCGCGTTACTCTCGCGAATTAGCAAGGGAGTCGATATTTGCCTACGGTCTTCTAGTAAAATGTTTATTTCAACATTATTACTGAATTTCGCAAAATCTGTCATCTACATAAGCTATACAGAACGGATGATCCTCCGATTATTTATTATTTTGTTTCGACCGAATTTGATTGTGTTCGATTGCTGATTACAAACAAACCAAATTACCTGTAATAAGATGACTGACAGCATACTACTATATAATGCAGTGTACGAAGTTCGTTCACTTTTAATTTACTCACTACTCGAGGCAGGTGCTCGGTCCAATATTAATTCACATAAAACAGGCCAATTATCAAAATTGAACGTCAGTGCAAGTCGAACCGCGCGAAAATTAACGGAAACACACGAAAATTCAAATGTGGAACGCCGGAATCACCAATCGGATTATCGTTCTACATGTATAAAAGACGAAAATTCGCGGGATCTTACCCCTTTTCTCCCATTCTACACGAATGGGGGCGGTCGGGGGAAAACAGGGCGAGCTAATGGCAGCACCGGATTCATTAGTAAATTAGAAAGCGGATGAGTCCAAAGTTACGAAAATTCAATATCTAATAATGATTAGCTCCGCTTCTAATACGTGCCTATCGGACGGCACAATTGGAATTTCGTTCGTCAATTGAAATTTTCGTTTCGTTCCGAATTAGTCAATTGAATTATTTAGTTTTCGATTGGATTCTGTTTTCTAAGGGTTGTTTGTCATCTACCTGCCTGTAGTTTTATGCATCGTGGGTTTTGTGTTTCATACATATTAATTGGGTTAGGTTTATATCGGGAGGCGTTTGAAACGCGTCCTAATTCAATATTATTCCAAACTACAATTAATACACCAAATAATGTTATGTTTTTTAGTATTAAATGTGTTGGCTATCAAACTCACTACACATTACTCGTGTCTACTAAAAGTTGCTGAAAATGCTGAGAACTATTTACTAAATCAGAAAACACTACATCTCAGAGGAAAAAAAGCTACAAAAGTGTTCTTAAAAAATATCAAACCAGTTAACCACCTTGAGCTTGAGCAACTTTTTGTGCCTTAAATTAAATCGACCTCCAATTTAAAAATTTAAGAATCTAAGTAGCGACTTTTACAAAAAATAAATATCCCGTAATAACAAAGTCATAACTACAACCAAAATTTTCCACAGACGTCCCTCAAGGTAATTGTTAAAATTCGCAAGGACAATATCGACGTCTATCGTAGTTTCATAAAGAAACCGTATCAAATCGACTAATTACGTTCCATAAATTTTTCATGTAATATTTCACTAACTACGTAAACAATCGATAGTCCATATTTCACCGCGGGCTCACAATTTTCCGTGGGCTGTCGAAACGCGTTTCCTTGGCGTCGTCTCGAATGAGCTTCCAAAATAAAACTCCGAAGGTAATTCGATGCCAGAGGCAAATTAAAACTGACATTGAGAGATTAAGAGCCCCCCCTCAGTGTGTTCTATCGGAAAATACACAAATACACTTTTTTCCTTCCAAATTGTAATTTGATTAACTTCTTTTTTCAGATGATTATCTTCCGTTTAATTTGTTCTGCGAATTTTCAAATGGGAATTCTTAATTTTTTATTTCGGTATCGTAATGAATTTTAAAGCGTAAATAAACATTATTTGTAAATAAATATTTTTTGATATATAAATTGAATTTCCGTCATCAGCTTACAGAATTTCGGCTCGAAATTAATGCATTCATTAGCTTTATACCAATTTTTTTTAATATCAGTACAGATAGATTAACTTGGCATCTCCTGCTTGGATCCTCCGTACCGCAGTCTACCACTACTCGCAAAATTATAATTCTAGCTTATTTCAACTACATCTGCCTATCCAACGTTCTCCAGCCTTCGCTAAGTATTTTCGATCTGAACTGCAGGTGTTAATGAGGAATGTAGGAAATTTACCATCAAGCGATTGTCCGTAACTGTTATAAACTGAATACAAAAAGATAAACAATGAATTAAACATACTTTGCTGAAGTTCCTGTATATGTTTATTTTCAAAATGTACATAACTATCGCTTTGCTCTCAAATACATTTGCATTATTGTTCTAAAAATATCTGAAATTGTGTGCGGCACATCGAATACATTTTGTATTTTAATAAAAGGTTGAGTGGATGCAAATCGTCAGACAATGGTCATCCGAAGGAGAGGGTTGTCGGTGGCTACGAGACGAGACGGGGGACAACTCCAAAATATAACCATATACACAGATACACGTCCGCTGTATCAGAATATCATTGATGTCAATGAGTACATCTACAATCCAATGTTTACTTGTATCTTTTTATACAATGTCGGGCGACATCAAGCCTACAGACCACCCGACGTAAAGTGGTACCGTAGCCTATCAACGTTTGCAATACAGGAAGTATTGTTCGCACATTACCACCCCCTGCTGACACAGCAACTCCTTAGGAGCTTAATAGTGACATCACTCACACGCAGGAATACAACAACATTCCAGAGAGTTGTATTTTGCTGCGGTTTTCTGTGAGGTAGAGGTGCCTCCCCAGTCGGGCAGTTTTCTTGCTCCCTACCTCTCTATACAGAACATGGCAAACACGTTCATGCACTATCTAAGCAAATGTTTAGACGTATTCACGTTAAAATAATCACTTTCTATTAATTCCGAGCAAACATTTAAAAACATTTAATTCGTATTTCATTTCGACGCAAAACGTAAGCAATATTTTAAATGCCCAAATTTCAATTCCAATTTCGAATTTCCGAACAGACAATTAATATAAAAAATAAACAATAGTATGTACTTATTGACAGCCGACCCCTGCGTCGTATAAAAACGCGCCAGCCCCAAGGAACCCTTTATCATATTTATTTTATTTCAATTCCGTGCGAATTTAATCCTTTTCCATTAATTAGTGGCCATGCCGTATAATGCGGGGTCGGAATGACCGGTCCCTTCTAGGACGCGTTAATTTTTCTTCGTGGCGGCTGCAGGGTTGTGTTACGCAAATCATAAACGGGTTTTATGTTCCGAATTTGGTTTTGACGGGCAGTCAATACTGCGGAAAATTTAAGTACCCATTTACTTTTAGAATTTTCATTTGTAAACGATAATCTGTTTCAATGTTTTAGGATGGAATGTTGTATATTCATACTAAAGCTTCTTTTCTAAAATGGGTAGGTTTTATACAACCATTTTGTTTAATAACAGAAGCCTCTGCTAATACCTATATGCACAATGCGAGTTCCAAGAATGTAGTAGGTATGTGGGTATTGATAAATTAAGAATACAGCTGAGTTCTACAGAGCATCATGAGTTGCATTACACCATGGTACTGAGTGAAGTGTTAGTGTAGGTATTGCTAGTAATCAGCGTCGCATAGTGTAATTTTCTCCTCAACCGTGCGCTATGTGAACGATTTTAATAATTTGAAAAAATTTCCGTGATTATCAAACGTTTTGAATGAGTGCGAACGTGTTGCATATGTTTGACAAGTATTATACTTGATTGATATAAATCTTATTGACAACACATGACAAGTGGTACGCTCGTGTAGTCGTCGAAATAACATTACCTATAGTTATAGTGAAGTTTGACAATTTTGTATAATCATATGCTGAATTGTGTGACAATATTTTTTTTAATACAAAATATATTGATTATTTGATAAACACGCTCACATAATGGTCAAGAAGTTTACCTAATGAACAGTAATTTTTGACAAACCATTTCAAGGAGATCGACTGATTGCTTTAGATAGTGGCGGGAAAGCTGCATTTTGAACGAAACGAGAATATCCTTCAAAATCGAGATTTTCGTATTACAAAACATTGAAGAATATCTTTCGTTCCACAACATCAATAAAGAGACCACACAAATAATAATTATAAAATCTAACGGTAAAAGCGAAACAAGCCGAAAATCGTGAAGCCTAAAATGAATGCCCAAAAATTACATTTAATTAAGAGCGATGTGAAATGGCCAATTAATGTGATGCATGAACATGAGATCTGATAGCGGGGAAACGTGAATTTCAATGAATTATAACGCATCCGTTTCTAAATCATAATAAAACTGTATAACAACAATATAAGGCTTAGAGACAAAAACTCTCTGAAGGTGTATTTCCGCCAGCCATGATAGAACGACACAGAAAGTTGATATATCTTTTAGCTACGTAAGTGTGAGATGTGATGTGATGATTCATATACAGATAGCCAGAATTGACACAGCTTACTTCGAACTATTACAAAAGAATGTATGTGACTATTATAATAATACTATTAGGTACCTTATTATCAATTTTGCTTACATAGACATGCTAAAAGTATAGCTGCTAGAATTAATCTAGGTGAATTAAATCAACAAGAAAGGACACGCGTGTTCCCTAAACTTAATAGCAATATTACAAAACTGATTATGTGATTAATTTTAGACTGTATTTTAGAAACTAAGTTCATTCGTGAAGATAATCCAAAAGTCGTTCTGTTTGCCTCATAGCTCTCGGAAGCATTCTTTAAATAAGGCTAGAACGAAGTTTCAGTAAAAGCCTCCACACACGAGCGGTCGCCGCGATACTGTTAGCAAACCACGCGTAAATAATGTTTATTACTTTTACATACATTAAAAACACAGTTGCCTGGTCATTATTTCGTTTGCAAATAATAGCTCATTTAATGAGCAATACCTATAATTAAGAGGAATGAATTAAGTTTTAACGTGAAAATAAATTTTATAACATGTACACACTCAAAAAATGGAAATTATTCTAGTTGTAAAACTTGCGGAAAGTGTTTATTTTGCACATAAAGTAATTTCATTTTTGCTTTTTATTTGATCAATCCATACGTCTTTCTTCCAAGTTATTACAATCATCAATACTCTTTACATGTTTACCAATTTTCTAAAAAAAATTTCCTTATATTAAAATGTAAGTTGTGTTGTCTGTTCATAATTTCAAACTCCCGATTAATATATTTCTGTGATCTATGGTACTATTATTTACAGCGAGCCATTTGTAAATCCTTTTGTGTTATTTAATTTATTATGATATTTTTTATTTCGTTCGAATATAAAAATAGCGCCGAAGGTACGTCCGTTAATTGTTCTACAGTTGTGCTTGTAACAACTGTCAAATTTTCTACATGTCTAGTATAGGTTTGAATACAGGAGGAACTTTTATCCATAAATGAATAAATAAAAACAACAATATCTAAAATATAATGTGCAGACTCCGTACCAAATTAGAATGTCCATACTAAGAATATCTCCTTTAATTATTATTTAAAAATCCGACGTCGAAATCTTTTGAAAATTCGGAGCCAATATTTAAAATTTTCATATTCATTTTCGGAAGATATTTGATGGATATGAATCTTATTGACTTTTTTTTTTTATTCTTCAATTCATTTGCAACTTGACCTTGAGTTATCCAGCCCTTATACGATTACATTCAAGTGATACAGTCTGTTACGACTCTCGTCTACATTTCGGAACGCCTCGTCTAACTTCTGTTCGACAGTGACTCACGACGCGTCGTTGCCAAATTTCCGAACTGTTCTATTAGATAAGTCTCATAAAGTGCAAACGGAAGTGGAAAAAAATGTCGTAAATCTGTTAATATTATAACTGCTATATTCATGTTCAATGATGTCATATCACTCAGATGAAACGACGTGTATTATTACGACTGGTGACTTGAAGAAAATTTACAGTCGGTGTTGATTAAATAATCTTGATTCGCAATTTTTCCATTTCATATACCAAAATAGAGCATACAATTTTTGTTATTAATCCAGTAAAATGTACATGTATAACATTTTTAAAATCGAAAAATGCACGAGCCATAGACTGTGATGAACTTTTGCGTGAAAAACCATAAATAAACTTTTTTTCATCATTACACCCATATATCAGTGTTACACTCCATATATTACATTACTAAATAATTATTTAGATATATTTCATACAACGTCAGGCAGCCCACCTGATTGGCTTCACTCGTGCGTTACGAGCTACTTCGATTCTCCTAAGTGTTCAAACGGTAAGCTTAAACATTTCTCAAGATGTGTTTCATTCAGTATCGTTCAGAAACAATTTAACAAGTGAAAATCACGATCGAAGAAAGCACAAACAAATCGAATTCGATTAGTCGAGGACAATGGCGGTGTTTAAAACAATACACGCCGATGGAGAGCTTTCAATCGCACCCGGATCCTGTATTAATTTCTGTCCTTTCATTGGAATTAATCAATCAATTGTTTTATTTAATAAATTCAAATTTTCAGAGTTTGGCAATTTGAAATTTTGTTCTTTCGTTAATGTTTGAATTCGCTCTGATTGAAAGAGAAAGAGGATCTATAATTTAGTTTCGGCCGAGTCCATGTCAATCATGTTACGGTTAGTCTATAGCTTTGTGTCTAATTTTGGAATTTATGTGGTTCACTGTCATCTTTAGACTTAAAACCAGCCTTACACCTTGTTGTGTTGGTAGTACACCCTGCTGTCAACAAACGAGCCTGTGGCAAAAGAGAAGTAGGATGTATAAAAGCACCATGACTTTGAAAGTACTTTCCTGCACCTTACAGAAAACCTGCTGAAAAACGCAGCCTGCTGACAACCATTCAGGGAGTTGTGTTCCTGCGAGTGAGTGGGGTTACCAGTAAGCTCCTAAGGAATTCCGAGCAATAGTTACAATATTGCAAGCATTACTAGCGGCAACGCGCAAGTGATGCGAAAGTCCACAACCTATGGTATTACATCAGGCGGGCCATAAGCTTATTTGTTAGGGTTACAAAATATAGGTTTTCGATATTCATAAAACGTTTTTTTTTTTACATGAAAGCTCAGCATAGTGGCTTTGCTTTCCCCATGGTAAGCAAAAGAGGAGTCCAAATCGCAACGGCGACTGACAAAAGAATACACAGTGCCCTGTAAGTTGACGCTTTTTGGTTCGAGAAGAAATGTTCCAACAGTGGAACAATGCCATCGCAAGCCTGCGCGTGTGATTCTATGACGGAAGGGAGAGGGTGGGATAAGGGAAAACAGTTGTTCAGAGCATCAGATCTTTTTGATGATCTCTTCATATTTGAAGTAATAAATTATCGTATGCGTGGAATTATTGATTTATTTTAGCAACATTTTCCCTTATTATAGGCGTTTAAAGTTTAA
Source organism: Pyralis farinalis (assembly GCA_947507595.1). Taxonomy (NCBI): domain Eukaryota; kingdom Metazoa; phylum Arthropoda; class Insecta; order Lepidoptera; family Pyralidae; genus Pyralis; species Pyralis farinalis. The sequence goes on from OX382279.1 coordinate 27,002,957, forward strand.
CAATAGGCTAGCAACATCTAGAGAAACAATCTCAGAAACTTCATTAAACGAGTGCTCCACAAAACAGAAATTAACCCGAGTCTTTATGTAAAAAGGCTTTAGAATAATCATTGAATCATTAACCATCTTTACCGCTATTATAATTGCCGACTCCGTGAGAGCACAATCAACGAAATTACTTTAACTTAATCTATTGCACAAACAAACTAGAATTTGGGATCCGATGACTCCAATAGATAAAAAGTCTTTGTTCCAGCCCAGAAGTTACTGAACGAATCGACTAATGTTATAATTGTTAGTCGATTTAGAAGAGAGAACTACTTATGTCTTTCGTAATTTCGCTGCGAATAAGGAAATGGTATGGAGTCATTTCGGTTTATTGTGTTCCGCAATCGATTTCAAAGTTTCGAATATCTGATTTGACTCTTTCGTTATTCTTGCAATTAAGTCAATTGTAGCATCGTATTTCTTGTTGATAATTACCCGATAGAAGTAGATGAATCAAATATACATGCATTGGTAATGTGAGCTTTGTAATTTGTAAATAATTACTAAAGATACTTATGTACATTTAAGCACTTATTTATTAAATTTTTATGTATGACAACGATGTAACTTAGTAAGAAGGATTACATACTTTTAATATTTTATGCGGATATATAAAATTGCGTATAATAGTCCTCAAAACACTATTGTTCATCATAAGGCAGATTCTAAACCTAGGTTTGCCTAATCAAATCACAAATCGACCAGAAAGAGGGTTTAACCAATCACTGATCACAAACTCGTATTTGATCTGCGTATAAAAATATAGATATGAAAAATGTTAACGTTCTAACTGAAACTGGCCCATAGTCGATGACAAAATAATAGAAGAAAACAACCACCTATATCGAACGATCAACAACAGAAACTAATATTTGTTTAAAAAACAATCGATGTCCAATCAAAAGTTTCTAATCATCTGTTGGACTTACTTCCGGTTCTCCTACTGTGTGTATTATGACGCCAATGTGAAAATATATATGACGTGCAGCATACTCCATACAGCTGTTACATTGATTTCTGCGGGAGTGTTAATCCTTAAAGTTGACTTTCAGACTATTTAGAAAAATGGCTATGGTATTGCTTACATTTTTAAATATCTTCTGATATGTTTCAGCGTTTCCTAGTTATTAGATAAACGCTTTCTCTGATTCATTGCAATGTTTACTCTTCGCAGTTACAATTTGTTTTTCGCACTGCTGTCATATAATTAATCAATGCCATTAAAGATGTTTATCGCGTGTTATCTGGAACATATTTCGGACTTTCTATTGACATTATAATGTGTTTTTCTCACATTATAAACGCAATAATCCCGTAAACTGTGCCTGCCCCGACGGCAGCCATTACTATTGTAATTATAAAGAGATTTCGAGCAATATATGAACTGACTTCGGTTATGTTTAACGATCTAAAATTATTTTCTTTATGTTTGTTTTCACACAATTTCTCGTGCGTCGCTTTGGTGATTTCCAACTGTTTAATTGAATGGGCCACTTTCATGATTTTAATTATTTCTTAAAAGTAACCTACAATAAAATCAAATAAAAGTACTTTCTGGTGGTAAAATTGACCATGTTAATATTTAAATCACTTTATTATCAATACCAAACAATAACAGTATTTAGAGCTGTGAAAGTCGAGTGGATAAAAAACCAGCTCGTTAACAGACTGGTCTCTGATTCTAATCCTGGTGTGAACCCGTATTACTAAAATTTATGTTATTGGGATTATGTACATATTTGTACGTGTAATATAAAAAAAACGTGGCTTTTTTTCTGGGTTGTGGATTTTTGGCGACAATCACTCCATGTCAAAATCAGTATTTTCGCCAAATCCGTAGCTTTAGGTAGCGGACTCTGTTAATCCTAATGGATTAGGAAACTGGGTATCGCTGGGAAGAAGGTTACCTATACCAAACAAAATATAGTGTTACAAATACGAAAGTTACTCTGCCTATGTCTGTTATATTTCCTAGTTCGACCGCCGGTGTGTTAGACCACTAAGTTAGCAAAAACCTAGAACCTCTTCAACTCCGTAGGGACATAGGCTCGCTAAGCGTATTTCACCGCCTTTACCATGGCGAGAGCTCTGAAGAACTGTTTTCCCTTATGCCACCCTCTCTCTTCCGCCATAGAACCACACGTGCAGGCTTGCGATGTCATTGTTCCACTGTTGAGAACATTTCTTCGCGTACCAAAAAGTGCGGCAACTCCGGCAACATGTTTGTCGTACTATTAAAAAGTGGAACGCCTTGCCTGCACATGTGTTCCATCCTTCCTACAACATGGGATCCTTCAAACGAAGCGCGAAGAAGCATCTTGCGGGTCAGCATGGCGGCGTCGACTGACAGGACACTATGTAGTCTTTTGTCAGTTGCGGTTGCGATTTGGGTTCCTCTTTCGCTTACCATCAGGCAAAGAGGAGCCACTATGCTGAACTTGTATAAAAAAACAATATAGCTTACAATATGGTAAGTAGTTACCATGAAACCTAGTCTAAATGTGATCTTAATTACAGAACAGAACATATTCTTGGCTAGTAAGACTGTCATCTCCAAGATCTTTATTAAACAAATCAGCAATAACAGCTACTTAATATCTATTATCAAAGCCGTAGGTGGTAACAAGAGTAAAGATTTGTCATCTCCCGATTACGTAATGTGTGATTTGACCATAGACTCAATTGAGTGTGATTGATCGCTGTCTACATTGTCGATGATTCAGCTTCATTTTTTTACGTGTGCCCTTCACTATTCATTCTTGCAATCGAGTCTCTTTGGAAAACCTATTCCTAATGTGCAAAGACATAGTATTCTCCAGATACTAGTTTTTTTTTTTATACAACGTCTGAAGGCATACAATCACACGACCCACCTGATAAAAAATCGTCACCGTAGCCTATGAACGCTTGTAATATAATAAGTATCACTCGCGCGATGCCTCCTCTACTGCTAACACAGCATATCCTTAGGAGCTTTACTGATGACCTCAATCACACGCAGGAACACAACGACCCTCTAGGGAGTTGTTATTTGGCTGCAGTTTTCTGTGAGGCGGAGGTACTTCCCCAGACGGACTGCTTTGATGCGGGCTACCTCTCTTAAAAGTTGACAGAACTGCCTATATTTAATATGTGATTTCAAAATTATACATGGTTTTTCTTCTATGCCATGTCAACAAATTAATATGCGGCCTTGCTGATATGAAGCACAGGTGGTGTTACTAAGTATCCAAATTCCAGAAGACCACAGTCAAATTTTGGCAAAGACTTGCCTAGTCGGGCTCGAAATCGTGATTTAGCATCGTCGTGCCTAACTTGTCGGCAGTAACTATCTCATTTGTTCCACAGGATACCTCATATGGTGATGCGATTACTTTTAGCTCCAAAGATGACAGTTAACTACTAACACTCTTTGTAGACCGTAACCGTACCGCACATTACTAAAAAACGATCCTTTATGAAGAGACAGATATAACAGATGCTGTTGAATCTATCTTTTAATAAACGGTATCATACACGAGATCATACAAAACGATCGATAAAGCATTAATTACAATCAGTCGCTATTAATCCTAACATCAGTGATTTTCATCGAGAAATTGTTGGTATACAATGCGTACGTGATGTGCGTGAGGCGAGGCAAGGTGCCTGGCATACAGAAAGAATAACGTCAAGTTTTAGTCACACAGGTGTTAACTTTTTGGCAGTCAAGGAAAATCAAACTCCACAACAAATACCTGAACATATTGTTATAAATTTATGAAAATTATATTTATATATAAAAGAATGTTCCTTGAAACGAATGACCAATTACAAATTGTTGCCAAATATAATTGCTTCGCCAATGTAATCCTTTTAAGCGATATTAAAACGTAGACATTTATCCCCCCTACGGTAACTACAGTGGAGTAAGCACTTGGCCGATCGATTAAAATGAGACATACCTACATCCCAATAGTGTTGTAAATGCAACAAGTTCATAGTGATCATTATCATAGTATTGTCTTAGGTTTTCGCGATTGTTATACATTGGATTGAACAATTTTTAACGGAAGTATCGCGTGTTTTATTTATTTTGTTGAACCTACCGTTTCGAATGCTTTGCAGCGTCCGTGGTCGCAGGAATACTAAGGTGACATTGGTCTTACATTGTTTATCCAATTATTACATCTACCGACATGGATGGATTATTTATATAGGTTCCAATTCACACAAAAATCGCTCACGGTGTCCGAACTGCGACCACGGATGCTGCAAAGCATTCGATACGTCAGGTTCAACAAAATAAATAAAACACGCGATACTTCCGTTAAAACTTGTTTAATTCAAAGATAATTATCATCTTGTTATCAGCTTATATACGAAGATGGTACACTAAGTAATCTAGGTGGGGTTAGTTCTATTCCCATTCATTACGTCGACGCCGGAACCCTCCGTTGCAAATTCATATAAACCTTTTGGACACAACGTTAAGTATAACAGCCTTTATAAATTTTAGTCTGACCCATATTCGCTCAAAAATTCTGCATTTTCTAATATATATTTCATACCACCTTCACGACATCGAATCTTCGCCTAGGATTCGCTTCTGTCTTTCTCTCTGCCAGGTACATTACGTTCCACGTAATCTGCGCCTGTAATATTGTAGACTGATATTATCTGCCCAGTGAGCATGCCGTCACGCGTGCCCGCTTGCGTCGAGATATTTTTTGCTTTCTTAACTAATGAGTCATTAGTGAATTTATAGGAAGTATCCTCCATTGAGAGAGATATATATAGAACTAAGGTTAGATTATCTACGGTAAGTATTAGAAACATAGAATAAGGTTTGTTTTAAAAACATTTTACGCGAAATATATGTCACCTCGTTTATGTCTAACCAATTGTTCTTTTTTTTTAAGACTTATATTATTACCTATATTCCTAAATTCGGCATTGATGTACCCACATGTACATATCATATATAAGACTCCAAATCGTGTTCTTCAAAAGTATTTGTTGTATTGATAAAAGGGTCCTGAGCTCCACTTTGACAAAAATGTTGAAGCAAAGCTATATAAATGCCTACATAAACTGTTAACTGTGTAAACTGTCTAGTTTCGCAGAGATAGATTTTATGAGTGCATACCACCACAGACTACATAATAGTATTAACTTATTACCATTTGTATGGATTCTGGGCTATCATTAGAGAAACAAAGGGAGAGACTTATCTTATTTTATGTCGTTATAAAGAATACAGTACTTGAAAAAAATATTAAAGAATATGCAGTGTATACTATGATATCTGCATCAAGATGCATATGTAAAATTGAAAAAGTACTTGTCCTTTCAAAAGAATAAATACACATCGCTTGCTGTAAACATCCGAGTCAAAATGATATTTCTACAGTTGCCTCGATAGTATGAAAACAACACGATATATGCTTTATGTAATTCAACCTAATGGATAAGGTTATGTTGGTAACGTAGTACTTGGAATTGTTCATGGGGTCAATTAGTCGATACATAGCCATCAATGTAAACACAAACACTTTAACACCAACAGCGATAACCAGTATTCCGCGCATCCGGCGACAAGATCACCCGATTACCAGCAGAATGAACCGCCATTGAATACCACAGGAAGCAGACACAAAGAGTTTTTCATACATCAATGACCGAAAGAACAAATAAAACTATGGGAACTGATAATTAGATTACAAAAGCTAATGAAATATTGTGTTTGGACGCCTGTAAAATCGATGTTTCCGCTATTCAACTATATATGTTAGACCGCATTTGCATTTTAATTGTGCTGTTTTGTTTGTGACTCGCATTTCTTTCCGTGATTGTACTCATCATGATTATTTCTGTGTATGATTATTTTAAATAATGCATTAGGAGGTAAATATGCAACCTTTATAGTACCTTAATAAATTCGTGGCAAAATATGAAAGTTCTTCGCGAAAAATATCCAAGTCTACGAGGCTTTGTACCGTAAAAATAGCGCCGTCGTTGAATCATAATTTCAAATCAACTTCAGTGAAGTCATATTCTACACATAAGTATATGTAGATTTCGACTTCATCACGAGTTTCTAAGCTTCACAATAAAAAATATTTTTCAAAATCGGTTCACAATAACGGCGTAACATAAATTGGAACAACTTGCCAATAGGCAAAATAATAAATAGCCTCTTTTAAATATACTTTCGAGACACAAGTGAGGCTTTTGGGTTTGACGCTCAATCGATATTGGATACGCAGTTTAAATATTACATTCTAAATAAATATATTTGTAAAACGATTTTCTTTTGTCCTCAGAGAGCCACGCTGGCCGAAAAAGAAGTAACCACGCTCAAGGAACAATTGGCCACAACCAGTCCTACGCCACTTCAAGCAACCGTACCAAAAACCAATGGCTCACACATAGACCAGACGAGGGACCAAGCAACAGAGACCCGCATACCAGACTTATTTAGCCCAGATATCAAAGAGGAGAAGAGAAGGTCACCAGAAATTGATGAAGACGTAGAAAAGATGGAAATGGCGACAGGGAGGGGCGATTCCACGAGGAGTAGCCCCGTGCATCAGGGGAACAACTTGGAGACCGAACTTGCGGCCAAAGAGAAAGAGGTGAGTGACAATGTACTTGACGAGGTTTCTTTACTTTGCAACAAGAAAACTAACTTAGACACTAACGAAACTAACTATAATAAGTACATAAGTAATTCTAGGTTATAATCTCCTGGTTGAAGTCATCATCTCTAAGTCGAAACTTAATTGATTACTTTGAAAGAATACACTCGCTCGTCAAAAATTTAAGTATCCTGGCTAAAAACATATCTCTGTCTTTATCTATTTGCGAGTGTGGGACACCTCTCGCGCTGATGATCATGTTAGCCGGATGGATATCCGGATCGCAAGCCAGCAAAAGGACTTACTAAGGTTTCCAAATCTGACAACGATGAGCAGTCACATGTCCAATACCAATTTCTTCCATCAGAATCATAAAAATAAATGGACCTATCAATCTTCCCCCAGCAATAACGCGAGATATGCGCGTGAGGTCACCCGGTTAACTGTTAGGAAATTACTGTAAAGGATGCAATAGCCTTGCCGTTAACTGGCGATGCGACTCATCTCGTATCGAATGTAACGTACGATCAATAAATCAATTACTTGCGCGGGGGCATCGCTGAATTGGATTTGACAGTTGGCTAGATATAGGGACGGCTCTTGCGTCTTAGTATCGATGTCGCGATAAAAAACATGCAGGCGTTAGCTGGTGTGCTGCAGGCACTGATCCCATTTATTTCAAGCGTTCATAGGCTATGGTAACCGCTTTACATCAAGTGGGCTGTATGTTTGTATGCCTCCCGACGTTGTATATAAAAAAAATAAAGTTAAAACAAATCAGAAATGCCATCATACTTCCATAAACATTTTGAAGTAAAATACTATCGAGTTGATATAATAACTATCATCACAACAAATGAAATGAAAAGAAGAATGAGAGAAGAAGAAGAAGAATTTTTATTTCTACCTCATTCCTACTGAAATTAGAAATCTTTTAACCGAAAAAGGAGAGAGGGAAGATGAGGCAATATTATAATACGTTGATTATACATTTTGTACTGTTAATTTCGAAACTGGGTTTTCTAGTGTAAAACGTGTTTCTCACTCCCTTCATAATTACTCAGAAATGATTGACATATGATCGTGTTTTTTTATAATGCCAAGATCCATTCTGTCCAAGCGAAACTGGGGCGGTCTATAAAAGTCCTGACTGTCATTAAAAACAATTTTCTTAAAATTTGATAATTTTCGGCCACTATTTTATAAATATATCTAAAAAAATATCTAAGAAATATTTCCCGGCCGATACGATATCGACAATTGATCGATAAGCTCATCACTAGTGGAGGGAAACAGGATACGTTCAATGGAATGATTGATCGGCACCGAACGAACGGTAATCCTTGCACTAAATAAATATCACAGTTTATGAGCTGTACTTAGAAAATAGTGGAGCAATAAGTCAAAGTCATGATGGTAGTGCCGCAAGTCGGGCATTCTACTCTATTCGTAGTTAACCAGGAAGGCGAGGATAGCCGAGGAACGGATTCACTGTGGTGGAACGCTATGAATTACAGTTCTAAATACATAACATATAAAAGTTTAATTTAAGACATGGCAATAGTTTTCACATATTTTCTGTATCGTTTGTGAATGCACAAGGATGTGGATTACACTTTACATACTATATTTATAAAAGTCTAATCATATAACATAATCTATATATATAAAACAAAGTCGTGTTAGTTACACCATTTATAACTCAAGAACGGCTGGACCGATTTTTATGATTTTTGTGTTTTTGGATTTGTCTTCGTCGGGAATAGGATAATAAGTATTAAAACATGGAAAAAATAACAAAAAAAATAATAATAAAGTAAATTACATTTCTCATACATTTTATATGAAATTCTTTTTTTATGATATCTCAAGTACGAATTGGCATATCTACACATATATAAAAAAAAGTCGTGTTAGTTACACCATTTATAACTCAAGAACGGCTGGACCGATTTTTACGATTTTTGTGTTTTTGGATTTGTCTTCGTCCGGAATAGGATAATAAGTATTAAAAGAATTTATACCATCTAATAAGTTAACACACCATTTATTGATCCTGAGGCGGTACGAAGTTCGCCGGGTCAGCTAGTACTTAATAAGTACAGATGAATACCCACAATGGGTAAAGTACGTCATTAAATAATATATTACTACAATATACCGATTATACAAAATTAGTACTTTTTATATTTCTTGTAATGTATGTACTTTACATAATTTTAATGATTCCAACTGAATTTATTAACGTAAATCCCTAATTCTGCAATTATTTTTGGTTGAGACTATAGTTTATTTAACAAACTTATGTCAACTTTGTTCCTGTTTTTCTTTGGGTTTAACACCATTGTTTATGGTTCGACTTCGATAATTATTTATTTACACTAATATTTGTTGTTTTGTTTTGTCTTTGTTAAATCTCATATAGTATTTAACAGGGGTTTGAAATAAAAAAAAAATGAAATAAAACTTCGTTAAATGCCTTTAATGGCTATTAAAGTGTGTTCTTTAATTTTTAAAAATTGAATACTATTCCAGATAGATATATTCGTTGACATTTTCAAAATAATTGTTTAAAATATCACTCTGAACAGTTTTTTTAGATTTGTGGGCCTAATTAATAGAGAAAAGGTATCAATGTCTATCCTAATTAGCATTGGCAACAAATCAGACCGCCGTGTATTCGGCTGCTCCCATGCCAAGAATGTCATACCCTCGACAATGATAGACATGCGAATTATAAATGGCGTCATTTCGGTATCGTGTTACCTACTTGTCAAATTGATAACAGATGTACTGAATCACTTTGCATACAACGCAGTTTGTTATTAAAATGTAGTTATTATTTCCAGGTGTTTATAATTCATCATAAGTAGGTACAACACATACGTTGTAGAGAATAATGCTGTGAATCGTGTGTATTGCCTTGCAATAGATATTCACTTTCTTCGTAGTACAGTTCCATGTTTTTTTTAGGTTATTTCGAAAAGGCTTTTTCACGAGGACCCAAGAGCGGCGTTATTTTTGCCAAAGACTTAACATTCCCACGCATAGAAGTGTTTTGAACATCCTGTATCATGGAACCAACCGTTTAGCCATTTTAATTGAGTTTTATTTTGCTATTGTAAGTATTACTGTATCTTTTTATGTACAGTTTTATGTATGAATAACATTATAATTATAGTTGAACATTTCAAATGCAGCTATTACTAAATTTATTATTACACATCTCCTATTTATGTGATATGAAGAATATTATCTGCTCATTCTTAACATTTTTGTCAATTCAAAGTCAGAAATGTAGAAATATTACATAAAACGCGGTAAGCCATTAAAACTTTCAAATTCTTCCGAATTGTTTCGTAGTTTCATTATCATTTCCAGACGCTATCGAAACACCACCATCCAAGTCTGCGTGATTTCAGAGCTACTGTTCAAGTATTAAACAAAAACATCATTGTATTCTGAATGGCAGTATAATTTGCACAAAGTCGTTCATTGCGGATAAATAACAGCTATTATTCGGCCTCAGTAGAGTTTCAACACTGTTTTAGGATTCCTACGATTGTTTCTTCGGATGTCTTTGGTGTATTTACTGTTTTGTTCGTAGTGGCAGTTTAACTCAATATTACTTTATATTTGGAATGCCTTCGTAAATACCAACTAATAATAACTTTTATTGAAGTTATACTTCTAATGCGACTTCCAACAAGGTTGCGTTAAACGTTTAACGCTACCATGGAGGGGGAATAGAAAGAGACAGAGTGAGAGTGAATGCGTGGCACTCAAACGCATGCGCGTAGTATACAATTAATACTAAATATTAATAAATTATTAATGTTAAATATTTATTTAACCTATCAGAACCCGCTATGTACGTTTTCCCATATATTTCGCGGTCGTAAACGACCGCCCGGTAGTCAACAGGCCAATGATGCCAAAGAAGTACTCGTATAACTTCTCACGCGCGTACATAAGTACACGTACGCATTTTATTTTTTATTTTGGGAGGGGTGAGGGCTGATTGTGGACGGTAACTACCGGTGCTCGAGTAATAGATTCAATTAGCAATAGTGTCTCCAACAGTTTTCACCGTCGCTCCAATTGGAGTTCCGAGCAGCTCACGGTCCTTGGAGACCTTACGTAGTTTGTAACACAGCAAGTGTTTTCATTTATTCATAGATAATTATCATCTTGCTTAGATCTGCATGTCAAACGGCTCAAATGTTTCATGTATATTTGCTATATTTTATTAAACTATGCGAAATTAATGTTTTTATGCTTACTGACAGATGTAAATCAAGTTTTAGGGTTAAGCATTTTATTGTGTGGCAGTACGGAACCCTCGGTGTGCAAGCGCAATTCTCAATCGACCAGTTTTTATGTCAATATTGGTTCTATAGCAAAAGTGGTTCATACTTATGACTAGAATTCGCCTTATGTTTTTTTTTATACTACGTCGGGAGGCTTACAAGCATACGGCACACCTGATGTAAAGTGGGTACCGTAGCCTATTACCGCTCGAGATATATTAAGTATCACTAGTGCGATAACTCCTCTGTTGCTTACACAGCAACTCCTTGGGAGCTTACTGGTGGCCTCACTCACACGCAGGAACACAACAACCCTCTAGGGAGCTGTTATTTCGCTGCGGTTTTCTGTGAGGTGGAGGTACTTCCCTAGACGGGCTGCTTTGATGCGCCCTACCTCTCTTAAAACATCCAGACCAAGACTAACAGACATGTTCATGCACACAAATGTTTGCCTTGTGTGAGAATCGAACCCACGAGCGTTGGTGTCAAAGTCGCGTCATTCACGACTGATGAGCTCGTCAAATTTTTTTTGTTTGTCTATAATTTCTAGTACAACCTATTATAAGCTCATAATAAATGATTATCTTTTTATGATAGCAATGCACTCTCCTATTCTGGCTGCTAGTCTATTTAAAATTATTTGTAAAATCTTACACAAACATACCATTCACATCAGATCTATTGAATGAACAAAGATAAAGCTCACTTCGGTTCCTGAAATTCGCATTTTTTTCGTATTGCTCGTTTTAAATTCGGCGATTCAATGGGCTAATGATTCAGGTGCATGAATAGATGCATTTTGAAAGAACACACTTGTTACCAGAGGCAGGCCCGCATGTCTTTGAAATGTTCTGCTTGCCTGCAAATACTTTTTGATGTTCAGCACCACCACTTCAAATACGATGGGGTTTGCTTCCTGTTTTATTTTTCGACTATTATTTGTTCGATAGTTCTTGTTTTCTATTTAATATTTAGTTTAACCCGCGTTCGCTTTCTATTTATTTATGTACTTTGTCACGTAAATTTAGGTATCTCTTTAATTTCATTCAAAGTTGTATTATCAACTCTTTTACTATCCGATGCATTTAGATCAACTAATTTATCAGTTTAAGCACCATTATAATGAAATGTCGTATTTTTATTGTGGAGCAGCGATAGCCCAGTGAATAAACAACCGGCCTATTGACCAACAGGTCCCAGTTCGAATCCTGTGTACTGTACCGCTAAGTTCATATTTATGTACATATTTGTAATTATTACTTGCATGGCTGTGAAGGGAAACATTGTGAGGAAACCCACAAGGACAAGAATTATATTTAATTATAACCAAAGAAATATCTCGTCTTCCCTCTATGTCGTAGAGATCTTACCGCAGTCGCTCCATGTAAAAATCAGTATCTTCGCTAAATCCTTAGCCTTTGGCAGCGGACCCCGCCAATTCCAATGGATTATGAACTATATTGTCATTTATCAAATGCGTGTGAGCACGTGAAGTTGACATGTAACAATATCACAATTGCTTGCCAGTTTTTCTAATAGTCCGGTCACTGACACGAAATCTCTATCACATCGCACCAAAAGAGGATATTCGCGTGGGATGCACTCACTAGTTATGACAATAAACAGAATTGACTAACGCCACATCATCCCGCCATTGCTCCCAATTCGAAACGATTCATTCAGTCAATGTTAATTGAACGTATCGATAATATTGATTGATCGGTCGGTGGGCGTCACTCGCTTAACAGTTTAATTGCTACGGGTCTAGTTAAGGGGGTACTTTAGAAAATAACAGACCATAGAAAGTATTGTCTAGCATTCTTCGATCAACACCATCCAAATGCAAAACTTATCAATCATCAATGAGCAAATAATTACGTAGGTTTAAAACCCCTGAAATCTGACTTCAATTGGAAATGTACCCAATTTATCGGTGTATGTAGTGCAAACATAGGGTTATATACACACAAAATAAATGTAGAAATTTTAAGATCATCCTTCTTTTTGAAGCAGATCAAAATAGATGACTTTGTTAGATATATTCTAAAACTAGAAGATTTCGCAAGTATACATAAGGAAAGGGATTCCGATTTGCTTGTAGTTCACAACGTAAAGAATGTCTTATAATACAGTGTATGAGCTAGGAAGTTCCTTTTTTGAAAAAACATAATAGAAAAGCAAAATGTCGAAGCCTTTGAGCGACAATAACTATGAAACATGCCAATGGCAAACATTGTTTGTAAAGAAACAAGCAGAAAATTTCCAACAACCAATCAATTGACAAAGCATCAAACCAACACAACTTTTCGGAACCGTACAAATTACCCTTTCTTGTACACGAAAAAAGGGGAAAGTTTACAAGAGACTCGATTGTGAGAACACCGCCACAATGGGAACGACGAAAACTCAGCTATAGTGTTCCTTTATCGGCATTTTTAAAGAAAATATTTTGTCTATGGCCACGAGTTTATTAACCTCATTGAATGGGGCAAGTTTCTTTTTCCCGTTTCGAGATCTTACTCGATTTTAATTAAGTTAGCAAAGGGTACGACGCGAAGTATTATTTCTTTTTGATGACATTCGATAAACGATTTTTGAAACAACTTTTTTGATTAGGCCTCCTTGAATTGGTTTTGATTGGATCTGAGTTTTCATTTAACTTTTGGACATTATTTATTCTTTCTCAATTTAAGTTCGAACATTTTATTTTTCAGCCCTTAAGAATCCAATTGAAACATCAATTGCATACATTTCCTGCATATTTTTTAATAAAACCTAAGCTTAAATTGAGTATTTACTTGACAGCATTTTGAAATCTTTGCCCAGGAGATTACGGCTTAGGGCTTTTCAAAAAAAAGCTTAAATCACTATGTTTTTCATAGCATACCAGCATGCGGCCTACCTGATATGACACCGAGTGCATTATACACGCATTATCGAAGCTGTAGCTGGTCGCTACAGCTGGTATGCCATAAAAAACATAGTGATAGAACATAAAAATAAATGGGAAAAGATAGTGATCACCTAAACTTTATTCCTCTTAATAGAAACTGGGTAGATGTCTCCGATATGTCTGGATAGCATTTCTGTATCAATGTTTGGAAAAGTGAAACTTTATGACAGTAGAGTTAACATCTAAATCAACACAAATGAATTAATAGTACATTTACAGCACACCAAAGAGCACAATGGCGCAGCAGCCACCTGTCTTACGAATATAAACAGGTACACCATAACACGAAACCATAAAAATGCCGAAACATCGAGCTACTATCGAAACGGGAGCGAGTATTTAATTTTCAAAAGCAATAATAGCTGTACATAAATCATAAACACCTTTCTTTTTAGGCAATAAAACTCTACTTTCATCTCATAGATGGCGTTGTACTAAACTGTAAATTCTTCTTTAATGTCACTCTGGAGCGAGACATGAAAGAGTGATGATGCTATTTTTGTACATACCAAAACGAAAACACTCGAAATTAGTTTATGACGTCTGTCTGTCGTTCGATTTATTTTAATTTTGTTATTTTTGGTGAACACATTTCTCTTATTAAAGCTCGGACGTCGTAAAGTAGCGTCGTTCGACAGTGAATTATCTTTGAACGGACTTGACTAATGACGCCGGCACGCTATATGGACTATTTTAAACTATTATTGACATTTATCGATGGTAGTTATTGGAATCGATGCATTTACTGCGGTAGTTAACGACGGACATATTTATTTGTAGAGGTAACAATAGCCGACTGTGCGGTCCTTACTATATTGATTAATGATATATGTGCATAATTATTGTTTCGTAATAAAAACAATGTCACGAGGTATTTGTAATGTAATGAAAATGACCACACATGTATGTGAGACGTCGAGTAACCTTTACACGCTCTGATTTCTAAGCGCAGTCAATCAAAGAGAAAGTACCGAATCCAAAATGTCGACAAGAGAAGCAATCAGATGGGCCATCAAACATAACCTATCATCTTGTCAGAAATCGGCACGCACGATAATTTAATAACAAAAAACCTACTAGAGCTACATTAGAAAAAAAGGACAAAAATATGCTTTAAGTACAAAGCAGTAAGGCGAGCGTGCGGACGAGTGTAATTACAGTCGAAACACGCGAGGGAACACATGAAAGCAAATGTCAAACTCACATATTTATTTCCAAGTATTGAATGCTGGGGCCCGTTTCTCAGAAGATTCGACGTAAACATCATCGTGTCGATGATGAAAGCGATCTGCTTCTTTGTACTCGATGCTGATTAGTCCAATTTTAGCCGCGGCAGAGAAAAAACGAAATATGTAATTTGTGGGTACCGTGACAACGCTCTGGCGTGACTCTGTGATGTAATGTCAATAATGACCGGGAAGCGAACAGACGGGACTACGAACACCGTATCGAGATCTCGTCTGAGATGAGACTCCGCCAGTCAGTCAGCAATGTTTCTTTAATAACATCGTAATTAACTAAAACGAAGGCGCGCTCCCGTCGAATTCGTCCTGGTTTATTTATACACGAGCCGCGTCGATATTCAGAAGCCGACTTGATAGATTCATAGCAGTAACATCAAAGACGCTACATTAATCATAACTCACATCAATCGCCGGTGAATCAGTTCTGTTTTTATTGTAAATCAGTATTAAAAAGCGACAACGTAAGCATATGAATCAAGCGTGCGCCTCGAGACGTCAACGTATGCGATAAATTTGTGAAATGTAAATAAAAAGAATCGGCCCGATTAGACCACCCTGCGGCACACCTGTTGAATCTATTAGCGGGGCACCGCAACACTCGCATTAGACGACGGAAAGCAGATAAAATCGAAAACGTATGCGGTTTTAAAGAAACAGAACTGATGCGCCGTATATCAATTTATGTGATGCGTGGAGAAAAATCAGAACGATCACTGAAGTCGAATGCCGCCACTGGCTCGAGATACCAGATCAAACGAATGCGTTTCCATGCAAATTATCCGTGGAATTCTTTTTTAAATTACAGCAGTAAGTACGACTCTACTGCGTTAAACTATAAACTTATAACTCCTACGAAGTGATACGTATGTAATATGTCTGGTTTCCATCTTTTACGATCGTCAACAGTTACATATTTAATGTTCGATGTTTATCAACATTTCTTTCTTATGCAGGTTTAGTGGGGCGATAAATTATTTATCTTCAAAGACTTGCTTATTTTCGAACTTTTGTTTCTCTTACGCATTCGTTCTTGGCTTCTCGAATGACGTCACTACATTATTAGGTAAACTGGGTATTCTTTTATTTTTATTTGATGTGTTATGCTCTAACAATGATAACAGTTTCGACAGCGCGAAGTCGATTATAGTACTTCTAATGAGATCACGTCTGAGTATACTTTAGTCACGGTCTTAGTCAGTATGTAAATATTAACTAACTGAAAAATTGACATTGTGACGCACTTTATCAGTGATATATTTTTGATAATTTCAGCCGATTCCTCTTTGTTTTAGTCATTTAACGCAACAAATCAATTCCAATTCAATGTTCTTTATTTCGTTTAAAAGCGCCCATCTTTGTTTCGCTCGAGAGTGTTTCACGTTTAATAAGATACATCTGTTTCTACTATATTTCGGGAGGACGTCTTTGAGATGTCATATCGGAGAGGAAAAGCGCAGATATTTGGTTACAAACCAAATTGAATCTTATTTGAAAAACGTCTGAGACATGATGAACCTTTAATAAAAGTTTTAATGGAATTCTAAATGTGTAATGGCGCAATACTTTCTTATATGCTCTTCGAGTTATATTCGATGAAAGTACAATTATTAAATATTCATTTTCATTTCTTAGACTCGTACAAAGAGTATTATGGGTTTATAATATTATGTTTCTGTTTAAATATATTCAGTCTAGATACGAGTATGTGTACCATTCTGTGTAAATAGTTACAGCGAAATGATGGAGAAAGTCATTATAATTAACAAACATTCTTACAGTTAATTATTTATTTGTATAATTAAGCCTCGTGGTACCAATGTGTTTCTTATACGAAATCTAAGTAGGAGTGGTCTCCTTTTATAAGTCAGAATGTGAAACAGAAATGAATATGCATTTTAGAAGTATATTTTTTAAATTCACTATGAATACTGGGTATTGGATCAAAACAGCAATTTCAATAACAAAGCCTGAAAATACTGGAATATTAAATGGGATCCGTTTGTAGCCGTGTCAAAAAATTAATATTAACGATATCTCCAAAACAATGAAGTGGAGAAAAAAGAAATAATTTATGCAAGACATTTCTTTTGACGCCATTGGAACAATGGCGGGGTGCGAAAATATTCAATTAAATTGAATATATTTCTTTTCTCCGAATCGTGAATGAGTTGGTAATTTTTAATTTTAATCATTTTGATTGGGTATCTAAATTCTTTCTGCAACAATGAAAACAGCGGTCCGGAATGATTCACGATTTCTGTTGAAGGCAAATTAATTGTAAAATATTGGAATAGGATTAAGTACTGGCATTAGTAGCACAATAGGACTATTATTAGTAATAATAGTAATAATAATTTATTACGTTCTTAATATTATTAACCTTGCAGATTAATTTTCAAATTTGTGTTGTTATTTTTGGTCATTACGATTGCGTTGATGCGAGAGCGAATCGTTCATTATAACTATTGCGTGTGTAATTATTTGCTCAATTTTAGCACCTCAGCAATAGCTGGTATTCCATTATTGTGATTAGATCTGATGTAAAATAGATCTCTGCATGCTTTGCACATAATGTGTCATGTATTTCTTAGGTAGTGACAATCTATGGATGTCAAACAAAAACTCTTATGTAAATCAAATCGTGTGCTAGATATTATTTATAGACAACTTCGATAGAAGATTTGTCCTTTAAAATATAAAAGGCTGATCCCGCATCAATAGATTTTATTCGATTAAGAGCAGCTGGACATCGGACCAGATTTATACTCGTGAATGGCATACGATCGTACACCAATTCCGAAAATGTAACTAAGAAACAAACTGCATTGCCATATCCCTAAGGTTGATTTTAGTATGAAAGATGTTCATAAAGCATCGCCTATATTCGCGGGTGATTGTACGAAATTCGATTGAATGGTGTTTTATTAGGAACTGGTTTGAACCGGTTCCGGCCCTACGCCACGTGGTCAAGCTTTTTTGTCATTCAAAGTATTAAAATTATCGGTTGTTTTGTCTGCCATTGTGTTGCGCCGCGTTTGTTAAATTATTGGTGATTTATACAAATGTCCCATCATTTATTTTGATATTTCCATGCAAGTCCAATACAATGCGTAACTATATCGTATGTACTTACGAATTTGATATTTTGTGAAATAATTCCGTTTTACAAATTAATTTTTTTCTTTCTTTCCCAAAGTCAGAGCTTTGGGAGTTTGTAACATCGATGTTTATAACACATAAACATATTGTTTTTATACAACGTCGGGAGGCATGCGGGCCGCCTGATTTAAAGCGTTTACCGTAGCCTGGGGAGTGTTATTTAGCCGCGGTTTTCTGTGAGGTGGAGGTATACTTCCCCATATATGCTTTGATACGCCCTGCCTCTCTTGAAATACCTATCTGGAGTCCTTGCCTAGAAACATTTTGTTTTTCATCAAATATTAGATCTATTTCTAGCAATCTTATCACATCAATTTTTCTATATGATACCTACATGTAAAAAAAAGAGCAACATTATTTCAAATATTCAAACTTCCAATATATAAAAATTCAACATTTAATTTTACGAGGACGTTCTCTATGTTATTCATGCAATACAGAAATTAATTTTTCAGTTTTATGAAATGGTATAACATGCAAAAATATCGAAATAAACCTGCCAGTCTTTGGCATTTATCTAAAACAGGCAAATTTAATATTCGTATTAACCAAACTAGACCCCGGCTCCCAGGATGCCACCCCATGAATCCTTAATGAGTAAATTAACAACACCTATTGTTTAGCAGCGGTGTTTTTTATATCAGAATATTAATAACCATCCCACCATTGTCTGCTAAAAGGAGGGTGCGAAGAAAAATGTTATTCCATCTCAGTTCGGGGGTGTAACGTTTGGATTGATTGATTTTTGCATTAATTTTAATAAAGACAATGGTCGGGAGTGCTTCCGACAAGTTCTAATTACGTTTGGTAATGGAAATGCAGGTAACAATGAAGTTTATGCAAGAAATCTTGAACACAGATTGATTTTAGTAAGTAAATGTGATTGTCTCAATGCCATTTGCATTAAAACTTATTGCACTTTAGAAGTAGTTGAGACACGGTGAGACAGAACCTGTTTAATAGTTTACAAATTTGTAAAAATGCCTTTTTTAGAATCCTTTTTTCGACATTTCTTCTTCGTTAATAGTCTATTCCGAAATGTTGACTAAGACTAGGAAAATGAAAACTATTAGGAATGAATAAGATACAATAACATTTTATTAAAAAAAAGGTAAGTCTAGTGCTTACAAGCGCTCAATGGCCAATATATTTTTAATATTTATCTTATCCTTTAGATGTAGCAATTCAGATATCAATGTAAATTATGCCTGCGTGACCATCATTAGATTGAGATTTTTAAAACACAACTGAACTGACTGATTGACAACTGATTGACGAGCTCGGTGGGTCAGTCGTGAATGACGCGAGTTTGACACCAACGCTCGTGGGTTCGATTCCCACACAAGACAAACATTTGTGTGCATAAACATGTCTGTTTGTTTAAGAGAGGTAGGGCGCATCAAATCAGCCCGTCTGGGAAAGTACCTCCACCTTACAGAAAACCGCAGCCAAATAACAACTTCTAAAGGGTTGTTGTGTTCCTGCGTGTGCTTGAGGTCACCAGTGAGCTCCCAAGGAGTTGCTATGTAAGCAGCAGAGGAGACATCGCGCGAGTGATACTTAATATATCGCAAGCGTTTATAGGCTACGGTAACGGCTTTATATCAGGTGGGTCGTATGCTTGTATGCTTTCTGACGGAGTATATAAAAAAAGATCATAATATACACAATATTCTGATTTGTTTCTTAAGGAATGGACACGAAACATTATTGAGTACAGTAATAGAAATGTAAAGATATTTTCCGTTATAAATAAAATAAGAAACAAACACCCAAACATTATTAGACAAGGCACAAGTGAGCTGAACTGATAACGCGAGATAATAAGGCGAAGTTATCGAAAGCAAACAAATTATACAGAAGCTGTTATGCGACGCCGCTCACGAAATTCGTCAATTACTCAGAATTACTGTTCGAACCAGAACAATACAGGCCTTAATGGGTACATACACAAACAGGGCTTTATTCCGATATGTCACAAATCATCTTCCGCACCGAAGTTATAATGAATTGACATATTCAACACACGTGTTGCGACGAACATGTGAACGATGTAGTCAAACGCTCTAGTCTAATCTAAAAATAACCTAGCAGCAACCGATTAGAGTTGAAAATCAATCGAGAGCCGGTATATGTATCTGGTTGATATTAGAAATTGATTCTTATTGAATAGTTTGTAAGATCTATTTGTTGTTGAGGAAGACGATGAAGTATGGTATCGTGAAGTGCTTATTCTAATACGTGGTGTAATCTCAAGTTGATCGTTATTGAAATTAATGATAGAGTGTGTTTCTTTATGTGCACCCACCTGTACTTGCCAACTGTTTGCAAACTTTACTCATCACTTCCGCGATGCAAGAAGTTGTAATTTACTTCTTAATAGCGTTATCCCGTCTCCATTCCATCCATTAGGATTAGCGGGGACCGCTACCTAAGCCTCACGATTTGGCGAAGATATTGATTTTAAGGTGGAGCCACTGTCAGATCACATCCCAGAGGGTAAACCGGATCTTTCTTATGTTAGGTCACACCTCTTTGGAAATATAGTTTCTTGAATCTGCGGGTTTCCTCACGATGTTTTCCTTCACCGCTGAGCGAGTTATAATTACAAATTACAAATATGACGAGCCCAGTGTTCGAGAGTTTAGTAATGTCTAACACCAAGGCATTTTTGTGCATAAACGTGTTAGTCTTGGTCCAGGGATGTTCAAGTGTGGTGCATCAAAGCGGTACTTTCTGTTTTGTAAGCGTTCGCAGGCACTTTACATCAGTCGGGCCGCATATCGTCGATGAAGTGCCAATACCTCCTAAGTGTCATTTTTGCTTAAATTGATTTTTTTAATACAATAGGCTTAGAGTGGTTTACTGTTAATTTAATAAGTATTTCCACAAACTATTTAGAGCCTTTCTGGTAATGATTGATGATTAGGTGTAATCGCTACAGATGCAAATTCCAACTTTAAGCCAATTGTATTAAAAAACTCAATTTAAGCAAAAATGTCAGTTAGGAGGTGTTGGCACTTCATCGACGATATACTCCTGATGTTGTATAAAAAAAATGTAGCCTTTGCGCTAACCTCTACCTTCATTTACAATCGACTCTATTAGTAACTCGATTATAAAATTTAAATTGGAGACTATTTGTATGAGACTAGTATTTACCAGCAGCTTCGCTCGCATGCTCTTAGAGCTGTGAGATTTTCCCGAGAGAGAACATTTTAACGAGCTCGGTGATGCAGTGGTTACTACCGCTGCTTTGACACATGAGCTCGTGGGTTCCATTCCCACACAGGACAAACATTTGTGTGCATGAACATGTCTATTTGTCTTGGTCTGGATGTT
The DNA here is from genome assembly GCA_947507595.1 of Pyralis farinalis. Taxonomy (NCBI): domain Eukaryota; kingdom Metazoa; phylum Arthropoda; class Insecta; order Lepidoptera; family Pyralidae; genus Pyralis; species Pyralis farinalis. The sequence continues at coordinate 27,024,633 of OX382279.1, forward strand.
TTAAGAGAGGTAGGGCGCATCCAAGCAGCCCACCTGGGGAAGTATCATTGCAAACCGCAGCCTAATAACAACTCCCTGGACGGTTGTTGTATTCCTGCGAGTGAGCAATGTCACCAGTAAGATCCAAAATTGTAATAACTGACCCTGAGTGTTGTCGACTCGATTGTTGGAATGAACTTTCCTCATAGCCCACAGTATAATGTTATAAGAGTTAGAAGAGATACGTAAAGAGATTTTTCCAGACTAGACAGAGTGTTGGTGTTGAGTGATGGTGTTGCAGGCATCCATCTACTTATTTCTGAAAAGCCTTTCTAAATTTTCTTTATGTGACTCTACTACATTATGATGCCATTAAATTCTGATTTGGGGTTACATGCCGATTGTTGATAGCTCCTAACTTGGTCGTAGCTTCTCAAACTTTGCCCGTTTGATACAATCAAAATCTGATAATCACATAGAAATTCATAAATATGAATCAAATATTAATCAGACAGTAGAGCGGGATCGGGAACTAATCATCGGCGGTGTGATATTGTAATTGCAAATTAATATTGATGGCGCGATCCGGCCGCCATCGAACTAATTACAAACATGCCTTGACATAAGCGCAGCGAAACACCAGACAGAATTTCAGAGTATCTTATTGTTCGTTAATAATATCTTTATCGTATACTAGCTGTGTCCCCGGTATTCCGTTGGCACCACTTTTTCTACATTCTTTCTTTTACTTCGACTTATAAGAGTCGTATCGTAATGTTGAGTAGCCTATAAACCTTCCTTAAGAATTGAGCTATCATATGCAAAAATATTTTTTCTGATCGGTAGTTCGAGAGATTAGCGCATTCAAACAAACAATCATACTAACAAACTCTTCCGCTTTGTCCATAGTATAGATAATATTGAGCTCCTGTAGTCAACCTTGGAGTATTTCCTAAGATTGCCGTCACATATAAAAAGAAAATAAATCAAAGACATCATATTTTAGGAACCTTTCTTACTTACACAGGAACAGAACTACATGCTTTAAGTAAATAGTTATATCTTCTATATTTGAAAACTTCGTAAAGAAGAAACGTTTAGTTCAATGATAAGTTGCAGGTTAGAAGTTCATAGATTTTTGTTTAGGTATAAGGGCAAGTTAGGAAATCGCTACACTAAAAATTTGAAAACCATGTTTTACCCACTGATATGTATCTGATGTCTACGGTGTAGCCATAAACAAAACATATAGTATAATAAGTTTATGGATGTAGCCTATATTTTCGTCCCATAACACAATGACGCAATAACATCATGTGTAATTTAAAAATTGATTGTGAATAAAAACAATCGATAATTTTGTCAATTAATCGAATCGAGTCAACGGCCGGGGGTCTTATCGGTCAGGGGTCGACTATACAAGTTCCTTGTGTAATTTTTGGCGGATGACACGCGGTGATAAACTGCGCGATTGTGCTGTTTACGACGAATCCCAAACTGTATGATATTAAATAATGTTATTATTGATTTGGCACTTTTTTAACAGCACTCGAATCTCTTTTCTCATACACCTCACTAGATTCTTTAATATTCATAACTCTTTATTACGCCTTCGCCGATTGTTCAAGCTCCTAACATCATCTTCTGATGAGACACCTCGAATTTGCAGTCGTAGCAGGTGAATCTTGAACTTCCTCTTCTTCATTGTGTATCTGTTTCGCAATTAGTTCCTTCTATATTCTATCTACATGTCCGGAACAACGATGCCCCTTCTTATTTTTCTATGTAGTACAAAAAATAATCAAATTTAAATCTATTTATCAATTTCATAGAAACACATATTCACAAAACCCAACGCCACCTATATCCCCAAAACATGTCTGAAAACCTGCTCTGAAGTTATACCCATTTAAGTAAACCCAAACCTATTTCAGGTCGAACATTCTACAGCCAGTTTAAAACCGCAAAGGCGATTGCTAAATAAAACATGGCACTAACTTATTGCATAAAGTTGTAATAGAATTTCTAGGAAATGAGGAACAAATCCGTCCGTCCCTACATTGTCAGCGAGTTTGTAAAAAACTTTGAGTACCATTTGTAAACAAATTAATCGATATATTTTACGTTAGTTAGGTATAATAATTTTCACATACATAATGTAATGTTTACGTAACAATATTAATTTAGAACATATCTATAGTTGGCCAGAGACGCTGACATCCGCTGTCAGCGATACCGGGTTTAATGTTGTGCTGCCGAAATTGATTACAAATATTGAATGTGATAAAATTTGGAAGGTTAGTGCTCATCATTGAAATTTTTGCACGCACCGCTTTTCTAGGCATATTTTTGTCTCTAAAGCTTGACAGTAATGTTTCAGTAGAGAGATATAAGTAGGTGAACTAATGTACTTAAGGCTTTACGTAACGACTAATTCTGATAACGTTAAGAAATCGCGAATATCGAGCTGTCGGTACACAGTATGTAAAACATGAATTATTTTTGCTTTTAATCCTATAGCGACAGACATCTGTTGTGTGAGAGTGAAGATTCCGAACGTTTCCTTGAAGTTATCCTCCTGCTTATATCTCTCTACTGTGACATTTGTGTGAGTGCGACTACATCCAACGACTCACTGAAGTTATCCTCCTGTATATCTCTGTACTGTGACACGACAAGACTGCGACGGTTTAGAACGTTCGTTTGAAGTTATCCTACTACATGTGCTCTTCAGTGTTGTACAAAACTGAAAAAAAAAACGTGCGGTTGATTTGTTCTCAAGAGCTAGCGAAATTATTGACTGCACGTAGAACCGATCTAGTACTTAGTAACGTTTTAGCACAAGTGATGATACGTCCCTCGTGAAATCATTGGTGACATATCATATCACTGATCTGCAGCGGAATTAAGCTGCCCTACATTACTTCTCTATTGGATTGTATTGAATCTGAAGTCCATTAAGTAACTTGGTTGAACTAATTTAAGCGTGAATTAAATTTAAGAAAATAACTCTATGAAACGAAACAAATATAGGTAAATTGATTAAATATTTATCCAAGCACAATCATTGTTTTTTTTTTTGCTTTATCATCAGAATATATTATTGTTATAAATGGCACGTTTGTTCGAAACTTACGTTGTTGTTACAATGTTTTTGCTACTATTTTAATATTCATTATATTTAAAAAAAATTCTCCATAATAAAAACAGAGTAATGATTTTTATGCAAAAAAAGTATTATTGAATTATATTTTCCAGTTATTTAGTACTGAAAGTGCAAGCTTAGTTTTTTGTCTTGGATTACGCTGTGTTATATCAGAATATAGTCAAGTTTGCACGAAACTAACATGAAAACCCAATGATTTTTTGCCACTATTATTTCACTATTGAAATAATAATTGTCTAAAGAGTAAAGCGGCTGCCAAAATGGCAGGCAAACAAGAGAAAGAAAGAAGGCTCGATCACAATATACAGAAAAAGTAGGTAGCTACACAGACTCCTAAAGAATGCCTATTCACACTACTTATAAGAGACTACGAGTATATTTGTTTGAGTTAACACAATAGTGGCAACAGTCCACTATTTTTCCTGAATTACTAGAGCAAAGTGGTTCTTTCATAAGATCTCCCTCCACTTAACTCCAAAACATATGGTGAGTAAGGCCTAAGTTCAGAGATGATTACTCTATATTTCACAAATGTCAGAAAAACTGTTGTTACAATTGATCCAACAGTATCACTCAAAATCTCTTTGATTCGAAAAACAATCCACTTTAGTCTTCCTCGGGGTCTGTTGATGCCCATTTAAGTCGTTTATGTACCCGAATACACATGAAAAAAATATTTATAAACTTGATAATAGCAAAAACGGTCTGCTAATGACCCGACGTCAATAAATAAAACTAAGAAGAAGATTTGTTTATAAATTAGAATTTCACGTAAATTTTATTAGACATATTTTTTATTTATTTATACAGAGCGAAAAAAATTGACGGTTGTTTAGCAAAGAGTTCTATGTATACTACGTATATTGTTTAGTGTCTTAGTCCTATTTATTTTAAGACAGATAGGTTATTGCCTCCCTAGCTCCGGCACCCATTCTCTCCACGTCTCGACATTAACTTATTTTTACTTAATAACTCTTTAGACCCGAAGTCTAAAGAGTTATTGAAGTCATACTGGTATATGCCATAAGCAAATAGGTTAGTATCGTAGTAAACCCCATCCATCTTAACCAAATGGGCTAGATAGTTAACATCAATCAATGAAACTCAGAGGCGATCCATCGTGTCTTCCTGAGCTAATTTCGACTGTCATAAATTGTAGCATTAATTCAACGACAATGCATTAACAATCCTACGGGAACTATTTCGATAGATTGGTTAGCACACTTGTAATTAACGAACGATTGCCATTGGAAAACACAACGAATGCGCAATGCGTTTGAGTCGAATTTCCAAATGTTGTTCTACGTGAAACATGCCCTTAAGTGCGTGAGATGTCTGCGATCGAATGTCAATCTTATAGAACGGTTGCGAAAGATTACTTTCGATGGTTACATCGATATGGTACATTTAGGTAAATTGTTTAATGTCTTCTAAGCGGATGGTATCGGGTTGTTTTGTTTCGAGGCGCTCTGTATTTTGTATTTGGATAAATAGAATACAAATACAATACAATTATTGGTTGTATTCGGTTGATTGATGTAAATTAGTTTCTTGTGGGTGTAATTGCTGTTTGTTTGGCGCACTGCTGTACTGTACTAATGTAATTTGTCTTCACAATATGATAGTGTGCTTTGTTAAGGGACATACCTACGAGTATCTTGTTGGTATTCTCGATTTAAACTTTATTTTCTTCTTCGGGATATTCAGTTTCGTTTAATACATGTTTTATTTTCTTTTTACTTTTTTGTATGTATGTATATCTTCACAGCAGGTCCCTCGCGGGGTAGGCAGAGAGAACCGAACGCCATAAGACGCGGTCCTTACACACCTCACTCGCTTCTTTCATTCATAGCTCTTTTCATGCACGCTCGCCGGTTCCCAGGGTTCCTGACATCACCTGATAAAACACGACCAATTTGGTAATGGTAGGTTAATCTTGGTCTTCCTCGGCTCCTACATCCTTCCACTTTCGCATTGTATATCTGTTTCGTAGTTCTTTCATCCTGCATTACATTTTGTTTACGTTTTGTATTAATTTTATTTGTTATTTGTATTCTTTTGGTTGATTAACCTTATTTTTTCAAAATAATGAACAAAAGAAACTATGGTTAGTTGCATGTATTTTGGATTAAAGGTTATTTTCTGAATGATTTCGACTTCAGTTAACTACGACGCTGAAACTTATAAATCTTTATTTTTAGTTTACTTTAGATAAATGTAATTATTTATAACCGAAATTCGATTATTTGTTATCTTTTTTTTTCTTGCACTGATAAATGCACGCCAAGCTTGATAGTTTGAACTTTGTACCATTCTTACATTGTATGCTATAAGAATAAGAGTTACAATCGTACTTTTTTTTAACAACGTCGGGTGGATTACAAGCATACGGCCTACCTGATGTAAAATGCTATTGAACACTTGCAATACATTAAGTTTTACTCGCACGATGCCACCTCTGCTGTTAACACTGCCACTCCTTAGGAGCGTACTGGTGACCTCACTCATACGCAGGAACACAACAATACACCAGGGAGTTGTTATTTGGCTGTTTTTCTGTAAGGTGGAGGTACTTCCCCTGCTGGCTGCTTCGACGCGCCGTACTTCTCTTAAAATACTCAGCCCAAGACAGACATGTTCATACACACAAATGTGTGTCTTGTGTGGGAATCGAACCCACGGACGTCGGTGTCAAAGTCACATTATGGACAACTGCGCCACCGAGCTCGTCAGCTTCGAGTGTACGCAGCTCGTAGAAAATGTGACAACGGAATGAAAATGTCTATCACATAAAAATATATTCACAACTGAAGTGAGTCAATTTGCAATAATTCCAACCCCCATGGTTGAGTAACTCGCCGTGCACAATGAGCTGTCATCCGCTGCCGTAGATAATGGGTTCGATTCCGCCGACAAGCAATTTTCTTCTATATTATGCCGATTTTTTACAATCGCTATTCACATGCTATCACATCATTCACGCTGATTTCCACAATGCTGTTTTATTTCACTTTACATTCCAGACATTTTTGTGTCAAGAACTTAGAAAAAATTGAAGTTTTTAATACAAAACAGCACATATCTTTAGACTCACAGCCAGACTCACAGCCAACCTTACCTACACATGGTGCTAATCAACCAACAAGTCTCTAACGGAAGAATCAGTTTCAGTAACTCTAGAACTGAAAAAAAAAACCCGTCAAGTGCGAGTCCGACTCGCGCTCTGATGGTTCCGTAAAAAAATATTTTCGCAAATTATTGTCGCAAAAAGTTTTTTTTTTGGGACTACAATACACGAATACTACAATTTACGATTTTCAGATTTTCCTTGTGCTACATGACATTGCTTCTTACCAAATTTCATGATTCTAGGTCAACGGGAAGTACCCTATAGGTATTGATTCCCTTGCGAGTGTCAAAATATGTATAAACAACCGTGCATCATTGATTGCGTTAACTTAGAAGTTTTTTTTTTAGTGCTCGAAGTGATTGAACATACCTAAGTATTTGATATTACTTTCAGCTTGATAGCTCAACCCGTTCCTAAGAGAATAGTCACGACAGACAGACAGACAGACAAACTGACAACAAAGTGATCCTATAAGGGTACCGTTTTTGCTTTTTAGGTATCAAACCCTAAAAAATGGTAAGAAATAAAAATAGTTGAATCACCATTTAAAGAAATATTACAAGTATACAAATTCGACTCTGTTACTAATTTATTACTACTCAGTATATATCGATTTTGTATCGAAATGTTTTCATCAATTTCTCCTCCAATAAATTAACTGAGGATTCTGTTAAATACCTTTCGATTATTTGTTTAAGACTTTTGGCACCTGACGCCGCCCCTGAGGACTACCAGTTCTGTATATTTCACAATTTGCAACTCTATAGTAAAGTGCGAAGGTTTCAAATAGCTTATTACATCTTTGGAGGAAAGGATTGAAAAAATACAATTTAAGTTTGCTGTTCCTTCGGGATGCTTTTAAATACTTTTTAGAAGTTAATTCTGAGATCTTATTTGTGTTTGAATATTAGTACCTGATAAGCCAATTTTTATAGCATCAAAGTGGCAGGCTGGGAAGGCTTTATAGCCAGCAAGGGGTAGATATTTACTAGTTAGAAAATAAAAGTAACATTTCATAGAAATGCGGGCGGAGCACTAAGCACATCTTGAATTACTGGGACCCAATCAGCTATGTATCTATGTTTTTATATTACCTTACCTTTGTGCGACATGAAAATATTAAATACCTTTTATTATACTTCAATTATAAGCATTATACTTAATGTTTGTTGAAGTAATAATAACATTAGTAGACAATATATTTTTATGTATGTTGCTATATATTTAAGTAGGTACTATAATATTTAATCTATTAATTAATATGAACAACGTTTACTATAGGACCAACTTAGTAGACGTGAAAAAAATATATGCATATGCATAATTGCTAAGGTATAAAAACTGTAATATCTGACTACAATGAAGTCGTTGTTTTGAAGAAAAGGGTAAAAAGCTCGACAGCGGTTACCCTAATCTCTGAACGCTTGTAATACACGAAGTAATGAACGCTACTCTATATTCACGCCAAGTTTCTTAATGGGTTGACAGAGAGAAAGGCTTTGTCAACCCCTGCTACCCTCGCTAGTTATTCGCATGAACGCAAGTACCTATCAGGTTCACCATCACTTAAGATGAAGGTGGTCCATGTACACCCCGTCTTTAAGGTCATTCTGTTCGCATCGGCAATGTTGTTCTATTAACCACAGATATGTTCTAGTACTTTGAACTATATTGTAAATAAATGTAAGTATTTTTGAAAATACGTTACACAGCACCATCTAATTTCAAGCAATGTAAAGCTTGCGCTATGTTTACTAAACAACTGATAAACATACATAAATATCTTTTTTTTAATACATACTTATAATAGGTACATATAAAACAGACCAGACTTTGTTTGGTGCTAAGTTAGCCATTTCATCACCGGCTAATATTTTCGGATATTGGCACATTGCTATTGTAGGGACATCAAAAAAAAATTAAAAAGTGTATAAGTACTTCGAACCAATAGACAATTAAAGGGAAAACAAGGAGTCTTGTAAGTACTAATGCTAAGACGAATGTTGCGGAAAATCGAAGCCACCCCCAAACCACCCCGTCTGCAGGGGCGGCTGATTTACGATAGAAGAGGGAGTGGGGTTTTGGTGGGGCAATTTTTATATAAGGATAAATAATATAAGCTTAAAAAAGATTAAAACCCTGTTTATGGTAACTCATAAGGTGGATTTCGTGTCCGCGTCGTGAGAATCCGGTGTCTTTGTCAGCTCGTACAAAAACAGAACAGATCTATCCACCCACTTGTCTATGTTTCGGTAATGCGTCACAGGGCTGGCAGATCGAGAAAAGAGACAACATCGTGATAATATCGGTATGTTACCAAACGCATTTTTATACGACAATAAATAAACGCAAAACATTGTGGATCTTGTCAGTCAATCAATCTCAGAAATTTTCAATCATATAAATGTTATATAACATCAAACGCAGAAAAAAAGTTTTTTGCTCGGTCTTATGTGTTTTCTGGTGATGTTAATGGATTACTTGCAGTAAGGTAGAGAATTTTGGATTTTTTTTCTCAGAATTCTTATATAGCATGAACGATAGTAGCAATATTAATATTTAAAAACATATCAATTACAAATAAAGTTTTTAATGTTTTAATGAGTTTTAATTTTGTACGTATTGTGAATACGTTTATATGGCAAAAAGCTGATTTTTAGGGTTCCGTACCCAAAGGGTAAAACGGAACCCTATTACTGAGACTTCGCTGTCCGTCCGTCCGTCCGTCTGTCACCAGGCTGTATCTCACGAACCGTGACAGTTAGACAGTTGAAATTTTCACAGATGATGTATTTCTGTTGACGCTATAACAACAAATACTAAAAAATAAAAGAACATAAATATTTAAGGGGGCTCCCATACAACAAACGCGATTTTTTTGCTCGTTTTTGCTCGATATTGATAACGGCAACAGGTAGACGCTTGAAATATTCACAGAATATTTAGTTATATATCCACTTTAAAAATAAATAATTAAATTAAAATAAATCAAATATTTAAGGGAAGCTCCCATACAACAAACGTGATTTTTTGCCGTATATATAGATAATGGTACGGAACCCTTCGTGTGCGAGTCCGACTCGCACTTGGCCGGTTTTTTACAAAAATTATACACTTCACGTACTAAAAATAAATCATTCGTTAAATAATGTGATATTTTAAACTAGGTTTACATATTTTTGAATGTGCAATATTTTGTAATATTCTAAAAATATATCTAATTATTGCTTCAAATCATCCATCGCCAACCCTGCGTGCCCCTCATTCCGCCATTTTCTTTCTCTAATTGATAATTCTTCGCGATCCCTCATTGCTACAATAATACAATTAATTCGTGCATGGCTGACGGGACCTGCTTATAAATATCTTGGCACAACCCTACGGCCGGCGGCGGGCCCTTCACACCGTATTGAGAAATCGCTCGCGTAATCCTGAGTTAAGAGATCAACTGAGTTAGGAACGAGGTTACTTCAAATAAATACTTTAATTAAACTATTTATTAAAAAAAATAAACAATTATACCTACTTATCTGTTCTAGTATCTAGAAAGTAGCTCGGTTAGTAGTCAATCAATAAATATTCTTTAAGTCAATGTTTTGGCTGTAATCTTAAAGCTAAAACAACTTTAGTCAAGTTGATAAGGTTTAGCGCATACCTAGTAATAAAAATCGGCCAAGTGCGAGTCGGACTCGCGCACGAAGGGTTCCGTACCATTATCTATAAAAACGGCAAAAAAATCACGTTTGTTGTATGGGAGCCCCCTTAAATATTTATTTTATTCTATTTTTTAGTATTTGTTGTTATAGCGGCAACAGAAATACAACATCTGTGAAAATTTCAACTGTCTAACTATCACGGTTCATGAGATACAACCTGGTGACAGACGGACGGACGGACAGCGGAGTCTCAGTAATAGGGTTCCGTTTTACCCTTTGGGTATGGAACCCTAAAAACGTACATTTCTCGTACTAAAAGTTCACAAAAACATGCATAAACTTTCTTCACATTCCTTTAAATTTTTATTCAAACAAGAACGTGTCAGTTTTTTTAAACACCGTCGGGAGGCATACATGCATACAGCCCTCCTGATGTAAATGCGGTTTTCTGTGAGGTGGAGATACTTCCCCAGACGGGCTGCTTCGATGCGTCCTCTCTTCCTCTTCTGCCTCTCTTCAAAGCAATCCTGAATCTACAATAGAATAAACAAAGGTAATTAATATATGCTCGTATTTGCTTTTCTAACATTTCATTTGCTCCAAATAAGATATTTGTAGATATATCTATTTATTTATTCCTATATTGGGTCAAATGATTTGATTCTCTCCCCATAATGTTAACTACAATATGATGGATAATTTTGGAAATATTTCCAGAGTGTTGTAATTACTTATGTACTTATATCTGTTTCTTACACACCGTTAACAATACTGATTAACGTTGTTTATTCTTCTTGAATACTAATATGATTAAATTTAAAACCTCATGTGTTTTATATTACTACTGTGGTGGTATAAAAATGATAAGTATTTAATTTAATCATTAGATTTTATTTAGTATATATATAATAAAAATTTATATATATACTTATTTTATCGTTTTATGATGTCGTATACAAGCAAACGGTTATTCCACAAACATGAAGGTTCCCTAACAGCATCGCGGCACCCTCGACACACGAGATGTCAGTAGCGGCATCCAATTCAGCCCGTGTGTCTGTCTGTTACGCAAAAACAAGGTTCTCGGGGGCTCTCCACGTCCTTTTAACAATAGCAATTAAATTGGAATAGGGGTTATTTTTGTTTACGCGTAATTCGGAACATTTACAAGATGAAGTAAAAATAACCGAACGCTAAACTGTCATCTTATTAAAGGCTTTCTGACAATTTCCATATACGTATCACTAAGGCTGTAAACAAGCGCAGGGTCCGCCTGATGGGGAAATTTGTAAGAGACTGTAAACAACAAATTGCAGGGTTGTTGTATTCCTACAAATGAGTGGGGTTACAAGTAAGCTCCTAAGAAGTTGCTGTGCTAGCAGCAGGAATGGCAACGCGCGAGCGATACTTCCTTCGGTATCCAATATACATCAGGTGTACAAAAAAACGTAGGTGGGCTATGTTTTTATAAAGTCAATACATATAAGAGACTTATTTCTGTCGATCTTCTGTAATTTACTTTCCATATATTGTAATTCTATTACAATTATATAAATTAAAATTGTAATTAAATAAAAATCAAATCGTTTATTACGCTGAGGCCTTGAGAAATTAAACTGAATGCAAGTAGGTCTTTTTACATCGCCATTTATCGAATGAATCGGTTCCGAATTGTGCGCAAGACGTCCCTCCTTCCAGATGGTTTGAGCGGGTGTTCCTCGTTCAGTTCCCTTGTTACATTTAAATATGGCGGAGTAATCATTGTGTAACGGCAAATATTTGGTGGATTCCACGTTAATAGACTTATTGGTAGTCCTTTTTCTAATTGTTCGACATCAAATGCTTTCGTTTATATAAAAGATACGTCATTTAGTTCTACGTTTTGGATATGTTATACTTTTGTCTATGATAACTGTTTATTATGACCAAAGTACTTTTTTATTGTGATATCAATCTCACCATCTTATTTTCTTTTGTTTACAGGTAAGGACTCCGATTATGCCTTCTGGTGGTCGCTGAAGTAGGTACCTACAGGCCGCAGTAGTAAATATTATATTTAGAACGAAATGGTACTTCAATGACAAGGGCTTGTTCTGCGTTTGGTCGGAACGTTATGCAATATCATTGACATTCCTAATTCAAAACTCATTACTGGTTTTAAGCATCTTTGAAAAACTTTTATTCAGAACATACCACACATGCGACAAACAAGCGTGCGAGCATCTATTGCGAAGGTGTTACTGTAGCTTATTAACGCATGTAGGTGTGTAATACAAAATTGCTTAAAACAGTCAAACTCAAACTAACATATGGACTAAATTTTTGTTATTTTTATACAAACAAGCCTGCCTATTCAGTCTGTCTATATAGGTCTGCCAAATGTATGAAGCAGATGCCGTAGCCTATTTACCATGCATATTTATGAAAATAACAAACAATGAAGAACTAATCAATATTGACTCAATAAGATTTTAAGCTAAGTATAGCTATATTATTTATCATGTATTAGAAGATAACTCCATAAAATCCTTTCCTTTTTTTCTAATTCTCAAGCAATGATGCAAACTCTAACAAAAACACCTACCGATTTTAAACGTCAAAAGTGACAGGACGATACGAAAACAATCGACCCATTAAACAGCCCACTTACCATAGAGAATCACAATCAAATTAATGGTCGAAATTTGTCAATACCATCGAATTGTTTTAAATACTGGCCATTAATACCGTAATCTCGGAACGTCAACGATTATTCGAATCGCGTGACGATTAAAAGCGTCCATTTTTAAAAAGGCTCTTTATCGAATGTCAGCTGCTGACGATAACAGTACCGTAGCAGTACTGGCCAGTAATCCTTTAAAGCTGTCAACGCCTAAATACGTTTCTAAGAAGTGATGATTCAAAATTAAAAAAATAACTAAATCGTTTCTATTATATTTCACACCATTTTGCGTCATGTCCCAATTTTCCATAGAGTATTTACTGTAATACTTACTCGACACTATGAATATTACGTCAAAGTCACAAAACTAAACTACAAACAAAAAAAAACAAACATATTTTCTTGATTTGACAATGGGTCTTCAAAAACGCCGTTTTCTTCCACATTAACATCCGATTGTACTTAGTTTCCGAACCATAAACTGTCAATAAAAGAAAACATTAACTCTAATCTGCATATTCCCGCCATAAAAAGCAAAAGGAATAATTATTTTGCGATACGAGACAAAATTAATAACCCGTTGAGCAGTCCGTTTTTAACTGCCGCGAGAGAGGCTAAGATGTATCGATTTCGCATTATTTTGCCGTGTCATTAATAATTTTAATTAATTAACGTGTGGGGTGTTTGTATAGGTGGCCATTGTCGGAATGGCGGATGATTTATGTGTCTTTAGGCACGTCTTGCGACGCCTCATTGATTTTTGATGACTGTTCACATTTTGTCACAAACGTTATCTTAAATACACTCCCGTAGCAATGATTTACTTTTAATTATGCGTCGTTCATACAAACCAGATTTCATATTTATGGACTCTTAGAATGGAATAATAAAAAAAATGTATTAACCTTTAATTAAAACAAAATAGTTGTAATAAAGGTTTTATTAATTCATCAAAATATTTTATTGAACAAAAATGTTTACATATGTAAATATAACATGTCGGTATCAGGAAATTTAGTTTATTAATATTAAGTTACAAATATAATCAATATTAGGTAATCGTAATTATTAGTTGAATAATTATCGCATATTTATAATATAATATTGTTGTAAATATACAGTAATTATTCAACTAAAAACAGAAATAAATAATTAATTCACCAATCGTCAGTAACAAAAACTAGAGTATTTTTTTTCCACGTCGCTACAATATTCTATGCCCGCATTTGATTAATTATACAACATTTATTAGTAAAATTTCGGCTCGTATAAGGGTAGAAAGGGTTAGTTGGTGTGTGAGTGTGCCATTAATATTTATTTCGCATACATAAGTTATTATACAGAGTTATTTTGTTAGATTGATCGCTCCACGTAATTTTCATAAGACTTTGTTGGTGACAGATAGACGTGCTGTGACATTGTTTTATGGGGTTATTGTGTTACATATCAGCGTGAAATTAACGTTTGAAAGGTGTTCTGTATTAATATATTAATGATTTTAATGTCAAACACATTATTTTACCAAATAAATTTTTCATACGTTCTATTTTTAAAGTAAATTTTTGCGTTTCCAATACGGCGGTTTGAATTCGCTGTCAAACTGCATAGGTGTCCCACCACAGGCAGGTGAGGCCGAGCCCGCAGTTTGTCTCGTATGACAGCGACGAAACTTTTTAAAGTGATGCTATAAAACCTCAATACGATAAATCAGTGCATAAATATAATAGAGCAAAGATAACAATCTCTAATTGCGCCGAAACTGAACTGAAAATTTGAGTGCTAAAACTACCACCGATTTCGTGTCAAACCCGACACCGCCGGTCACGCGAGACACACAGACTGCATTCCAACTACGCGGCACCGTGTTCATTTGAGGTCTACAGAACAATAACATTTTTTTATCTGGCAATATAAGAAATTAGGTAGTACTACAGGGCGTTCACTATAACATGTCGCTTTGGCATGATGTTGGCATCGTACTTACATTGCTAGCTGCGGCCCGCGATTTCGTCCACCCGTATCCCGATTTCCTATGAGAACCACTTTTTCACCGCTTTTTTTTTTCCTCGCCTAATAAGGGTCATATCGCGATGTTGAGTAATAACCTTCCTCGAGACTTGGGCTATCAAAGGCAAAAAGAATTTTCAAATCCGACTGGTGGTTCCAGAGACTAATGCGTTCAAAACAACCAAACTCTTCCGCATGTTAGTATAGATATTCCTGCACGCAATGATGAAACACGAGTTCAGAGAGACAAGTTATTATAATGAAAGATCTGTAAAGGTGTGCGAGATTTGAAGCCACACATCTATACATAGGGTTGATTGTACTCTCGCGTTTTCCTAAATAAAGCAAATCGTATCAACCTGAGTCAAAGAAAATTGTTGTACATATATAAATGCCTGTTGTTGGTATGCATTTATATGTGGTGTATATTCAAAAATCTACTCTAACAGTATAAACTAGAGTGTATTCTAGCTCGGTAATTAAAATATATCCTTGGGGCATAGAGAATGGTCTTCCTAAGTGACATTCAAATTTGAAAATTAGGCATTAGAAACTACTCGTAATTCAAAAATTTCCATCATATTAACAAATTCTCCATTGTGGGAAATATTATATATTAACATTTCTCATTAAGTATGGAGAACTGAAAATTAACACTGCATTTTATAAAATTACAATATCAAATTACCTAAGTATAAATTAAATAATTATTAGGTATTTTTTCCCCTGTAATATCGAAACACGATGCTCCTGTGTTGCCCGCCGAAAAACTCCAAATGTTATCACTGTCCGCCATTTTGGATCCGCTAAATATTCCGAATTGCATGTCCTTGGATAATAAAACTGCATTATCAGTGGCTCGTTTTGTTTTTGTTTGTTGCAACTTTGGTATCGGATTGCTGATTTTGTCTAGTTTAAATTATAAGGGGGTGGGGATGTAAAATCGGACTTTTTGGAAGAAATTTAAGATTATGATATGTTTAAAAATTGTAAGTACACATGAGGTATTTATGTGTCCTTTCTAAAACAGAACCACGGTATTCTGATTTTATTCGCCTTATTTTTTTGTCTCTTATATGTTGTATGACGTCATACAACCGAAGTAGTCCTTTCATACAAGACGTTAACATATCTAATTTAAAAAGAAATTGTTTTTAAGGAAATAATAATATTTTTGCACAAAAAAGATAATAATAAACTGTATCCAAATACCCAGTCGACAAGGCCAAGCGTGTCTACAGACGGATGGACATACAGAGATGGTATCAGCACCACCCCTTGCAATATTTTAACGCAACCCTTTCAGATCGCACCCTTCGAGGTGACTTGGCGATCAATCGATTGGGTTTGTCCACCCCTATTATTTACTCATTACTCTTATGTGTATTCACTCTGGGTTTAGACATGATCACATAAGTGAATATTATTCAAGTTAAGCAACGTATATCGCAGCCACTATGAAATCGGTCTGATTTGTCATCAAAGTATTAATTTCATACATAGTTTAAGTTTAGTTTTTTTATATCTAGGTGACATGCTCCGATTTATCGGGCCATATATTTATAGGTAGATAACCATATCTTATTTACCTATAGTGAAAATTCATCAAAATCTTAAATCAAAAAGTTTAGAAGAATTAAGCTAACGGCAGACAAATAGAAACATTGATTTTAATTTATAATGTGCATTGATAAAAAAAATATTGACCAGTTAGTGTTGCCATTAGTTATGTTAGATTAAACATCGCACCTAAATAAAATTTGCACACTTGCGCAGAATGCAAAACTGTTGCATAAATAATGTACGAGTATTTTCACCATATGCAGTGCAGCATTTTATTCTACTTTTTCATCGCAGCATATAGTTATTAGAATCTTGTATCTGGCAATCCTAAATAGATATTTACGAGAACTACACAACTCTTTTTAGCGTTATCCAGTTTTCCTAATCCATTAGGATTGGCGAGGTCCGCTACATAAGCCTAAGGATTTGGCCAAGATACTGATTTTACATGGGACCCCCGGCAACCCAGAGGGAAAATCAGATAATTCTCAGGTAAGGTCACACTTCATTCGAAATATAATTTCTTGGACGTACGACTTTTTTCACGATGTTTTTCTTCACCGCCGAGCAAATGACAATTACAAATATGTACATGAATCCGAAAATACGAATTTAGTGGTGCATGCCAGGATTCAAACCGGGGACCTGTTCACAAGGCCGATTCTTTAACTCCACTATGCTATCACGGCTACTACTAGAACTACATAACTATTATATAATAATAACCAATCAAACGAAATCAATACAATGTATGCTATATCCAAAAAATACCCTTAATCTGTCACCCCTTGCACTCACACTACCAACCATAAGACACCCTGATAGGGCCCGATTTTGATTTTTGAACCCCATCTCTGCTGTCCCTGGAGTATACACCCCACTTATATACACGAGTATAACATTAAACCTGAATAATATATAACAATTAAAATTACGCCCCGGGGCGTAATATGTATTGGTTGGTAATAGAAAAACTTGAGGCCGTATGACAGAAAAGAAAGTTCTTCATCCTTTCAAAGGATCCAGTAGACCGAGGAAAAAGAAAAGGAAATACTTAAAAATATATTTCTGAAGTTTTGAGAAGGTTGCCTATTGAGAGGTAGGACGCATTAAAGCAGCGCGTCTGGGGAAGTACCTCCACCACACAGAAAACCGCAGCCAAATAACAACTCCCTGGAGGGTTGTTGTGTTCCTGCGTGTGAGTGAGGTCACCAGTAAGCTCCTAATGTGTTGTTGTGCTAGCGGCAGAGGTGGCATCGCGCGAGTGATAATGTATTGCAAACGTTTTTAGGCTACGGTAACCATATTACATCAGGTGCGCTGTATGCTTGTGTGCTGTTACAGACACAGCAACTCCTTAAAAACTGGTGGCCACACTTACTCTTAAGATCACAACCATAAATATGCCAATGCCAAGTCTCTTGCGGGTTAGGCAGAGATAATCTCGGTCCTTGCACACAAATTCAGCTCTATGTATGGAAATACAAACCAAGAAAGGCCTCGTAGCAGTCTCTTCTGGTCCCAATCCACCCATCCAAATCTCTACATATAATCACCCTTTCGTTCCCTTTAGCTGAACCCAAAATAACCCTCACAGACACTCAAAACTTTTCAAGTTCAAGGTAAACATGGAAAGGCAAAATATTTTTTTCGGAACGACTAAAAAGGCAATGTCATATGGATAAGTAAGACTTTTATTTGTACTTATACAAAACGCAGTTTATCAACCCTGGAATGGTAATATAAAATTTGACAACCCTGAAAATATAAAACCAGCAAAACACAGTCGTAATCACCATATCTGCAATCGAAAGTACTTAATATCGATACAAAACAACCGCGTATCCCTAGACCCCGAAATAAAATAAAATGCACAGAACATTGGCACGCCATAGCTCAAACGGATCGAAGTACAGTCATAATCGCGGTCCGTCTGTAATAACCCTTTCGTATAGAGAAATTAACCCTTTGGATACAGCAAGGTGAACAACCCTGTTTAAAAGGGTCCTTCTTGGGCGATAGTTTGAGGCATAAGCTGATAGCGATTGAGATGGCTCTCTCCTCTTACGTTATGCAGTACACTCACTCATATTTTAACAAATCGCTACATATTTGTCGACATACCTACATCTCTAATCTACAAGCCACTTCGGAACTACTTAGGCTTATCATTTTGCGGGCTCAACCGATCCCAAAAAGAAATGAAGATATTTGTTTGTATAATCATGTGACAGTATAATGCCTTCAAATAGGCACTACCAATAAATAAATAAGGCACACGACTTATATATATTCTTTATTGCACACAAATAAATCAATATACTTATGTAGTATTATAACTCTTCCGTATTTATATATAGCCGTAAATTAAAGTGTGTTTGTTTACATATAAGATCTCCGCAACTTCCGTGTTAAAATAAAGTTTTATCTCAACTAAGCTACACCACAACTAGTTTGAGAATTTATACTTACTTAAATGTATTAGAATAATATTGGCGGTGTTCCCTGGGCAGAGATGTGGCCCGACGGCAAATTGGACTCGTATTTAGAATGTAGTAGCGTGCGTCTGTTGTAGGTCGGGAGACACCTTTTGGCCTGGGTTTATCATTATCATTGGAACGTATATTATTTATAACGGTAGATATATTTGTTGTTATTTAATTATTGTGTACAATAAAGTTAGAAGAAATAAACTAATATATTAGAACGTCGGCCCCAAAAACGCTACCGCTTGTCGTCTGAATCGATGCCTAAATATTATCCGCGGGGCGACACGACGCGGTAACGAATATTCATATCGCTTTCGATGAAAAAACCGTTCGTTTAGATAAATCTGGAGCGAGTCCAGCGTTCGCCGTGAGTTTTATTACTTTTGACGCAGCATTTTTAATTAAAACCTATTTATCAATCGGTATATTTCAAAATAGTTTTACGTTGCCGCGGAATTTGAAGGGAAACGTATGTAAAAAAGATTATATTTCGCGAATAAATTAATGATTTAAAATTAAATTAATTTAATTGTTTAAGCTAGTATGAAAAGAGTTATGAATGTTAAATAAGCGAACAAGGTGTATAAGGATAGAGTCATGTGGCGCTAATAAAGGAGTTTCTACAATATGCACTGGATGAGATTACGCGGCTGTAAAGTTCGCAAATCAGAGATGCAAATCGAACCTCCCGTATTTCACGTCTATAGGTACTCGCTCCAGAGGTTGACAAAATTGATATTCATTCTAAACACAATTCGCTAATTTCCATACGACCAGACTCAATTCAATCACAAACTGCATCAAAGTTTCTACTTACATCAGAGCCGTCCAAATTCCTTTGCCTCTGATCACAAAACGATATTTGACATTGACAACTAATGGCATGTGACATTTGGAGACAGCAGCGCCATCTATTCGTCCCCTTGCCAGTTCGCGTCACTCAAACAAAAATAGACGTTGTGCACAATTTGATCGTTAATCATAACCGGGACAGTTGTGTGATGTCGTGAATCAAATCCAAGATGTCTGCCGTTCAATGTATAAAAATATCATGTCGTATGTTACATGAATGACATGCTTCGTAATCTCAAGTCTAATATATATGTTTCTTATGTTTGTTTTTTATTATCTAATCTGGCAGAATTTTTTCATCTCTTCTAATGCAAAACACAGATGAAGACCAATGTTGATCCCATCACCACTGTCTTTAGCTCTCGTGGTAGCTTTCAGCTTGTACAAACACCTTTTATGCCCCGTCAAAAAGGCGTCCCATTCATATTAATATGAGCGAATGAGGGGAACGTGTGCTGGAAGCGTTCCACGCTTTTACAGTTCGATAGAAGGAAGTTACTGAACTTTTTCAGTATGTGTGATTAGCTGCGTCCCATGACCCTGACCGTAATTCAGCATGAGTTGTTCGGGTTGTTCCGCCCTTAGGGCTGGGTTTAGGCCTGTCTCGTAGCTGCAGTGCTTCAGATAGGTATGTGAACTGACGGTTTTCGTGTCATTATAAAAGTTTCTCTTCACACAAGCGGGATAACCGCTATAGAATCCTAAATGTATTGCATGTTGTTTTTTCTGGCAATGTAGGGTCATGTTGCGTCAGATACAAAGTGTACACAATAAACCACTTGATTGCGCATGAAGGCACCCCGAACTCGCAAAAACGTTGTGTTTTAGCTAATGACTTTGGGCAATTCGAGCCTACTGATCCATGGGAGGATTTTCAACCAATAAGCCGATAAGTGTCGCGATGTTGATCCCCGAACTAGCCAATAAGAACTGCGCATTCTACTTTATCACTGACCCGTAGTGGTGAGTAGATTTCTAAACAATTTCGTTTCATCGTTTCTCCATTGGTTATTTCCTTGAAGGTTACACCCATTGCGCTTGACAATTCCCTGATCGCGTAATTTCCGTATTTTATTGCCAAAACAATGTACTTGCGTTTCTACTATAATTAAGTACAAAGACAGCTGCCTAACGTGAATTATTCAATTTACTGATGCGAAACTAAAATTTAGTACTGAAAGTCAAAACAGTAGAAGAATTTCACAAGAAAATTCATTTTAAAATGTAAACAAATAACAATTAATTACAACACATCACAAACACTAATAAGGATTTCAATAATCAAAACCAACAAAATATCCCATTTCACATTCAAAATGGCGGTGAAATCATTAAATATCTGCGTATGATAGAAGTAAATTAATTCGGGAGTTCGCAAACAAAAAATAAATTGTTCTCTCGAAAACAATAAGACTGAGTTTTATGAAAGGAAGCCTCACGTCTCTGGATATCGTTCCATTAATTATGCTGAGCCATCAAATCACGAAATCAGGGCGTAATGAACGTACCGTGTATAAATGTGTGCCAATTTGTTGGAGTCGAGAACAAACAAATTAAACAATGCGGAAGATTCTCTATGGGCTATGCTTAGCTGTATAGGTTTAGAGCCCTTTGCCATGTTAGATCACGAAAAATCAATGGAATTAACATTCAAAGTGATACAAAAGAATCTGCGTAAAATCCCAGTAACGGTAATTTGAAAATTTGCCTATAGTATTTATACAAAAATCTAAAACATCAAATTCTCTACATTGTGCGCGCCACAAAATTAATAATTTAACCCCAACTTTTATTACTTTTGATATTTCAAATATCACCGTGGGTGTAACGAACTCACACAGCCTCATGCATATTTATAACGTTAATGTGTATGCATATTATTTGTTGTGTGTGTGTGTGTTGCGAGGGTTCTTAATAACAGATATTCAATCAAATCAACCCCTTTTCCTATCTTTCGATGCATCCCCCGATTCGTTTGTGCTACACTAACCCTGTGAGTGATGAAAGTGCTAAATGTTAAGAAAGCATAAAAGCAATGGTAACATAACAATATTTTATTAATTTTGGCGTAAGAAATTATACTTATATTTTTTTATTTAGATATGTCCAATAATATAAGTACAAATAATAGTAACTAGTCTTTACCATAGACAAAAGTTCAACCATTGTTTATTAGGGAAATTAATATAGAAAATATACATATTACCTATACGTGCCGTTCGAAGTTCGGGGTATGAAACCAATGATTAGCTTTAATTAACAGTAAAATTACTGAGCCTTAAAATTTTACAATCAATTGAAAGTTATTTAACATTTCTCCGTCTATAATCCAATACAAAAAGCCAGTAGAAGCTATAAATTTTTTACAGCCAACGTATAATTTGAATAGAAATTCCCTATCATTATTATTTCTAAGGATTATTGTCGATCTAAGATTGCCGTACCGATCTATTGTGCAACTCATTTGCATACCAATGTAACCCTTTGTTAGTCAGCTATTACGCTTTAATAAAAAGTGCGACAAACTAACTAATCTAAGCTTTTTGCGATAGTATTTTATGAATACCGTCACATGAAACTTGGCTGTATACATTTCGATTCCTTTGCTTAAACTATAAAAAAACGTCCATTGTTCAAACAAAAGAATACTGTCAGAAGCTTCGGCTGTTTGACTTCTAATTTCTTCGTTAGTATGTATAATGTTACAAGGAAAACAGATTTGTCTATGCTAAATCAAGAATTTTCTTTGTTGGACAGTCAATATAACACTTGGACTCGAAACAAATGCGTGCTATACTAATATTTGTTACGCGTGTAATTTACCAGAAGCCGATGTTTTTACCGGTTTCGTGTATTTTCTCAAAAATTAATATTGACTTTTACATTAATACCATAATACTGTGGCATCGACTTTTCGTGTAAATTTATTTTAATAAATACCGAATCAATTGCTGATTTATACGGGGTCTGAACAATTTAGATTAAATTTCAGAAACGTCGTGCACATATAAACAACTGCTACAAATAGTACCTCTATTATCTAGTATTTACGTAATATTAAAATTTCAACATCGACGTAAAAATAATAATATCTAATCTAATGCCACTTTTAAAAACAAAACCATTTATTAGGGTCAAACATTATTAGAATTGCTTTTGTCTACTTCAGATCACAAACCATCTTTGCGTTAAATTGGTTACCCTGCTTAACCTTTACTATATTGGTTAGTTGATCTGACAAATATAGAAAGGAAGAGTAACAAATTCCAAATTTTCAAATTTTATTAATATAACGCGTTTTTTCTGAAATATTTAAGGTCTTGTATTTAATCGTATAACCATTTATATATGAAAATTTGCCAATACACTGAAAAAAGGCATATTGTAAAACTCGTAAAATATTTTTTTCATATGTAGAGATATGTAAACATACATAAATTAGAGGAAGAGTACATTCTAATATTTACATAAAACCTTTTGTAGATTATCATGAAGCCGCAATACCACGCATCAATATCGAGCACGCAAAACAAAGGTGCGGCCAGACAAAATAAAAAGGCAACATATATAATGCATCAGTGAATCGTAGAATTTTAACGTATCGCATATGAATCGGGCAAGTGTATAAATCTTGTGGTGTGGGGCTGTCTGGGCAGGGCCTAACATGTTTATGTATAGATATTTAAAATATTCTCTTTGATTCCGACGATAATTTCGTTCGAACCGTCTAGATGTTGCAGCGTCAACATAAACGGTGTTGTTATGAGGACTTTATTTATTTATTTGAGCTCTGTTGGTCGCAAGTTAAGGATACAAAATACGGAAGTTAATGCTAAGAGCATTCTCTATCACTCAAACATTAAGAAAATCTGTTACCTGAATGAGGCTCACGAATAAAGTACTGAATTGTCAAGAAGTCGAACAATTGATAAACTTATTATAATTATCACACACATTCTGATATAACTCTGATAAAAATAACACAAACATGCATGAGTACCTACACAAAACCATGCGTATACTATTTATATATTTATACATTACAAACAAAGACAAAGGATCTATGACGATTAATGCTTGGGCAAGTTCTTCAACTGATCAGATTTAGTTTCCTTTTTGACCAACATCATAAAGGCGGATGTTCTCAACATAATTGTTTTTTCGTGAATATTATGCCGTATCTTCGTCAATTGGGATACATATTTATTTTTTATCAAAAAGGTTTTAGCCTTCGTGGATTCAATATTTTTAGAAGTTTCGACGTCATTGAATTGGTTTCGCGGTTTGTAGTTATTGAAAGGAAACCTTTTGGTAGATTCTGGAACGGAGTCATGTAATGCGTTCCAAAGTTGTGAGGCTTGTAAACGAATTGAACAAAGGTCGAAGAAAAAAGTAAAAGAAATAAGTATTTTATAGAAAAGTTTTGGAATTGATATCGCAATTAGTAGCTTTGTCAATTTTGATTTTATTTTTATACAACTAGCTTGGCAAACAAGCATGCGGCCCGCATTAGATTGCAAGCGGTCACCGCAGCCTATTGACGCTCGCAACACCTCGAGGATGTTACTCGCGCGCTGCCAATCTTGTGACCTAAGGCTGTTTCGTCACAGTACTCAGTAATTTCTCTGCCATATCTCACCCTTCAAACCGGAACACAGCTATATAAATATAGCTGCTTAGCGGTAGAAATAGGTGAGACTGAGGTAGCCACGCAGACGATTTTTGTGCAAAGTATTTTCTGGTTGTCTTTTAGATACTTTCGATGATTTATATATTTTTATGTTACTTATTATTACTTGCACAGAATATTCGAAACTTTCCGGTCGAGTTTTTGACCTTACTCTACATTCGAGAACTTTATTGTAAGTACAGTGCTTTTATTTTCGTTACGTCTTGAACTACGATCACGCGAGCCTCTTTAATGTCATTGCACAGCATCATCTCTTTCGTACATTCTAGTATATTTTTATTTCGCATTTCCATTATTACGTTGACCTATATACTAACCCCGTTAAGTTTATTTTCAACCTAATGTAAAAGTATAATTGACAGTAAACAAAATAGGAACTAACATAGAAGACTACACATTTCGAATTTGAAAACTAATAACAACCGTCAAACGACAAATTTAAAATTGGAATCAAAGCAGTTCGGAAATCATATTGTGACATAACAGTGACGGGATGAACGCGACGCGAAACACCACAGAGCGGCAGTCGGCAAACTTTTTCGCGCAACGACTCCACAAAGTTGCCGCGTTGTTTCGCAATCACACGATATTTTGTAAGGCTGCAACACACTCGTCCTTTTGCAAACCCTACTCTGATTTCCGAAGCTTTGA
Source organism: Pyralis farinalis (assembly GCA_947507595.1). Taxonomy (NCBI): domain Eukaryota; kingdom Metazoa; phylum Arthropoda; class Insecta; order Lepidoptera; family Pyralidae; genus Pyralis; species Pyralis farinalis. Next base: position 27,049,478 of record OX382279.1, read on the forward strand.
TTCCAACTTTTAACCATCTCGAATATTGCATTCGCGTCTATGTTTAATTTGATATTCCGTACTAGTTTACCGCCGTGTATCATTCTCGGAACTCAACTTCAAACAGTTTCCTATAAATGTTACGATCGGGCCAATAACACTCATATTCTAGTTATTCCTATTGTATACAACGCCACCCCACGTCGTCGCCCCTCCGAGAAAAAATAATAAATTATTTTAGTTAGTATGCAAATACGGAGCCGATATTTTAAGCTATTATGCTACACCCCATTGGTGGCGCTGTTTTTAAAATATCTGCTCTTTATGGTTCGGAAGAATGTTTGTTTTTGGGCAACTTTTTAGAATGATCCAGTTGTGAATTTGAATTTTAAAAATTTTGGATGTAGCAAATTGTTTTCGTTCGCCCTTTTTTACTGGGTGTAAAAAAGTTCAAATGAATTCTTGTAGCTCGTTGTAAGTGACACCGTACGCGGCGCGGTCTATCTGTTCGATGTCTCTCTACGTATTACGTATTACGACGTTTAAAGAGGCTACTGTAAAGCATCTCATTAAGTTTAATTCCTATTGATTATTGGCACGCATTCAACTAGCGACCAACCTAAACCTAACCTACAAAAAAATAAAAAATCATCTAAACTACTTAAATACAGAACAAGTAACAATTTGATGTACACACATTTCAGTTCCTTTATGATCCTTCCAACTTTATGAACCATACTAAACCATAGATTTGGGTTACGCAAAGAACTTAGTATGCCTATGGTTTTTTTTAATATTCAAATACAGTGTTTCGAATATGTAGCATTTGTATTCTCAATATATAAAAATGCTGTATTGACAGCGGGAATAAAACGCGCAGTTATTATTTTGATAGGGAACCAAAAGTAAGGGCACTAATTGTAAATATCTTTTACTGAAACCAGTAATACTCACCATCGAATAGTTCCGTGTCCGCGGACGGTGAACATCCATCCGCGGACATTTTTCGACCCTCCCTTAATCTAGATCTGAGAGCGCGTCTGTGTGAGATGGGGCAATGATATTTAATTCGAGGGGTAGAATATCTAATCGATTTTAATTTTATGCGCGCATCCCGTCTCCACCGTATTATTTGTTTTTTATGTAAATATTTCCGATCTCTTATTCAGACGAGTGGCGTCCATTTTGTGGTTTTTTACTTTTCCGACGTATGTTATTTGGGAAATTTAGATATTAAGTTTTTGTTATGTTAATATTGGTCTGGAGATTTTGAACAGAGTAAGAAAAGCAGGGAGCTCATAGTTGTGACAGCGTCACCGTGGTTACACGAGCGCCAGTCCGCAAAAACAACCGCTTCTAATCAGGCGAACCATGTTCTTGTCTCGGATAAAACCTCGTCAGAAATATGCCTGTTATCGCGAACTGTTTGTTACATACATTATTTTTTGGTCACCACTCGCGGTACCTCTATAGATACTTGCATCACCAGAGGTGTCACTCGTACGTTGTTGGCAAAATTTTAATTAGATCTCATCTCAGCCACACTTGATACCGCCGATACATCAACATACAACAGACCCTCGAAATTAATATAACCTCGTCAAAAATCATTATATTTTAAGGGCGGCAAAATAAATGGCGCCTACACCGTGCTCCAAGTTTATATTCAAATTTGAGCGAGTCCGTCGGTCCGTCCGTCGGTCCAGCATCTCCGAGGATCAATTTACATATTTTCACAGGTTTGCACGATTACATTTTAATGTTAGATATGTGTGCGGGCCCCGGGCCGGTTGCATTCGACAACTCCGTACAATGGAATGGACCACTGTGTGGAATTCAGTTTTCTTTGCGTTTTCGTTTGTGGAATTTGTGATTTTTAGTGCTACAGTTGTTCAGGTGCACTTTTAGCCTATGAATAGTTGCAAAAGTAATATCAACACGACTTTTGCGCTTTGCTAAATCTATACTGTCACAAAATTTTTACGCGTCCAAAATTTGTGCAATGTATTTATGTAAAGGTCATGTATATTTTTTAATTCACCAGAACTGACGAACGCGCCTTCAATTCATTTTTTTTTAATGTAGACGCCTTCATCAGTTCTGGTGACAAATCGTCCAAACCTATCGTCATCGTATGACGTCTCAAAATGGTGTGTCTCTAATGTAATTTCAAAAATATATGCAACATATATGATTAAAGATGCTTTTGTATTAAATATTATAATAATAATTGTCGCCAATAGACCTGATATTGTGATAATAGACCGGGAGACACGCCGTGCCGTTCTCTTTGACGTTACCATTCCTCATGACGAAAACCTCGTGAAAGCTGAGAAAGAGAAACTATCTAAGCACTTGGACTTGGCTCACGAGGGTACCGCCATGTGGCGTGTGGAATCAACGATAATTGTTCCAATAGTCGTGACGGGCTTATAGCGAAGAGCCTCGACCGATATCTTGAGAGGCTCTCGCTTGGCAGTTGGGTCAAGAATCAGATTCAGAAGGCGGTTCTTCTGGACACGGCCCGTATTGTGAGAAGGTTCCTCACTCTGGAGCCCTGAACACCGGTAGCTTGGGCCTTCGTTTCGCTACCGGCGGGTGCCCCTTTTTTTATATTTTTAAATGTGTTTATTTTTATATAAATTTTATATTTAAAAATGTAACTAAAGTGTATAAATAAATAATAATAATAATATTTAAAATTAATTCAATTAATTTATACCTATTTTTGTATTAATTCTTTTAAATTTCTTATTTGTGTGTTTGGAAATAATATCCCTGGTGTACCAAGCACCCATAGTAACTATGCTTTCTATACAAAAGCCGTATCCTCTCTCACATTATCTCTTCTCTTATCTGACATATACAACACAAAGCACATAACAACTACAATTTGGTGAAAATTCGTCAAAAAACTAATCATTGCACTTTTACGTAATGATCATTTTTGACAAAAATGATCCTTCCCGCCATTACGTTCCGTTCTTCGCGGGTAGAATTTTATCCAAACATTTGTGTTTTCAAATTACACGTGTGTTCTACAATGAAAATTCCAATTAATTCTCTCGAAACGACAAACTAAATAATGAAGGGTGTTAACAAAGCAAAACTCACGTGTGTGTACATAGCTCGAGCATACAAACCACAAATTAATTCCGAAGAAGGCATATCAAAAAGTAACAAAAGAGAACGAATTCGTAGTCAATTAAAATAATGTTAAAGAGATGTAACGACGGTTTATGTATCGGTTGCCATGGCGACCGGTCGAGATGAGCCCGCCATACGACTGCGTTACTGACGCCAATTAATGTGTTTAATTAATGCGAGAAAGTCGCTTTTTAATTTATTTGTGCCGCAATAGAAACATTTCTCAAACTGCAAAATATTTTCTTCTTTTTCGCGGGTTATGGCAATCATTTTACGTTCCACAAAACGTAAGATAATTAGTGTAAAATGGGCAGGACACCGCATTCCATGGCAGAAGACAAATATGGCCAAAAATCTGTCACTAAAGGAGCAGTATCCGGAAAGCAGTTGGGTAGAGAGACCAATATAAGAACCATTTGAAATGCATCCAGGGAGGCATTCAGTAATGATTGGAATAATGCTGACTATAATAATAAAGTCAGCATATTTCTATAATTTAACGCCAAATCCCTTGCAGGGTAGGCAGCATAGTCATTGTCTTAAATTTAAAAGCTTCTATCGACGAAAGCCGATCATTATCATCATATACATTCACCCTTGCCTTAATTTAGTAAATAAAACTTAACCCTGTTCGCTTATCCTTAACCTTGCCTTCCTCCACCACTTCTTCTTCTCTCTACAATTTCCTCGACGTTTTTTTTACAAATTAGTCGTCTCACGTCAAGTGCCCAAACATATTCTCCCTTCTACTTTCCTTTTCATTCACGCAATTTCCCTTGTTTTCTTTTTAAATAAAATAAATGTCTTTTTAGTCTTTTTTGCACAACTAAGATGGAAATCATGCAGCCTGCCTGATGATAAACACCGTAGCTTGCTACGGCACTCAAGACCAGGGCATTCTTTTCCTTTTAAGCTCACGCGCATTATTTTGTCTCCAACATTTCAAACGCCATATTTGAGTATAATTTTTATTATCTATTAAATCGACAAACAAAACGCATTAAACTCAAATTAAAACATTAATAACGATCATTTCCCAAAATCAATTCTGAAACTCGAATCGCATCCATTAATACACAAAATTTGATTATCCCATAAAAGATTCGTCCCATAAAACTCATAGTTGCTATAGTGTACCGAATGTACGAATTAGGAACCCTTTTGATCGTCTACTTGCCTCCCGCCACCCTCAATCTACACCCCCCCCCCCCCCCCTGCTTCGCTTGCCATTCATTTTCATAATAAAATCGTAACAAACGGCGCAGGTAACAAAATATGGAGAGAGATCTGCAATTTATGTGAACGCAACACTACGATTTATGTCGAAACTTGAGATTTCGTACCAGATACCGATATATATAGATGGAGAGGGGAAAATGTGAACAATAGTCATAGATAAGGTTTTAATTGCAACACTTGTGCGATGGCAACACTAATAAGGTTCTGTATAATTATTTTTCTACTACGTCGAACGGCAATCTCGCATACGGCTCATCTGATGAGAAGATTAGTCCTTGTACGGTCGCAACACAAGGATTGCTCGCGAGTTGCCAGCTTTCTGGTATCTCATTCGTTTTCCACGGGGCGTAAGAACCTTCAAAAACTGTCACGCGTTGGTAGAGTCACTTCTCTAGTACGTGTTGCTGAATAAGAAATATATAGGAATCCCGCTCTTTTGCCAAAATCTCGTTACCTAATCAACTGGATACACACATATATAACATTGAATGTAGCTCTGTATATGTAAGAGTCCCTTATGCACCATCACCATTCGGCCTTTTTCTTGTATTTATGAAGCGTTTATAGAAAGTAAGCTTTTTTCCTGTGCGATATTTCAGCGCATCCGAATCCCATTTTGAAAAAAAACCAATTGTAGGTATTTGAATTAACCAAAATATTTACATTTTTTTAGAAAAACTGTTATTGCGACTAGAAACAGTACTAATTTTCTTTACGTTGTTTAATTTTCAAATTTTCGTATACGTGAATATCGCAAATATAACTTCCGTAGCTACCCTGATCCACACTACCGAGCAGTTAGAAAGGGCCCAATCAATCTGTCTGTATGAGATACAGCCTCTAAAATCTAACTATTGTTCGCAATAGGGAAATTTCCATTTGGATTTATTCATTTGTCTAACTATTGTCGGGGCCCGCCTCCCAATCTCCCAATAACGTATTTAAACGCAATTATCTTCGTTAATATACCTGCTATGACGTTTTATCTGATTCCGTAACTCATTATCAGTTACTGAGCTATAGAAAGAAGCATATACAGCCTAGTGAGGAAATTATATAATTGAAACTTTGATCAGCTTAATAATAAAAATTCTGACCGACAAAGATGTGCGGGAAATTATTCACGACAATTATTTTATTTGTTTACTACTTGACATCGTTTTTACTATTTATTATCGTTGGTGTACCGACTTGGTAATACATTAAAAAAAAATAGAACCTATACTGGCAAGTTGCTTTCGGCATTTCTTTACCGCCAATCGTCTATACGTTAATGGTCTAATAAAATGTGAAACATTAATATAAAAGTCATAATAAAATGAAAGTTTATTGTATCTTTGTCTTTGCTTTCGCGTGATGTATCATAGACAATTTTTATCGTAGCTTGTCAAAATCAAGACTCATAAATATATGGCAATATTACGTCTATATACATATAATTAAACTTGACATATTTATTAGAATTCATGGAAACGTTGGCACGTAAGACACCAACTTTCCTCCCCGAAGACATCTTTTGGATTAATTTGAAATTCTTCAAACAGAAACGGAACGTTGCCGTCCATATATAGACAAGACAGAAACAAACAATACATATTCGCTCACACTTCAATATGCGAAATTGACACCGCAATATTACAAACAGAAATAAGATTGCCTGGAGCCTCCCCACGGGGCGAGGGGGTGCTTTATAGAACGTCTCGCGATTGAAACCAATTGTTAATTGAGCTATGTCTATGAAAATATGTCTGTGAGACACTTATCGGTATTCGTCGTTAGATTTTCGGTTTACGTGAAACGAAATGCGATTTCATGGACGTCCCTACGTTTGCGGTTTTAATCGGTTTACGTAATAATACTCGTATAGATCAATTATTACATAAATTTATTAGCAGTTTGATTTCCAATGATTGTATAATATTTAAGTATCTTAAAAAAGTACTGGTAATGGGTAGCAAGCAACTTAGATCTCACACAATGTCTCAAAAACATGTCCATTTTTTATAAATTGTCTCTCAGTAACAGCTACAAAGCATACGGTAAACAAACATACTCCTTCACTACTTTTAAGAGAGGTAGAGCGCATCAAAGCGGCCCGACTGGGGAAGTACCTCCACCTCACAGAAAACCGCATCCAAATAAGAACTCCCTGGGTGGTTATTGTGTTCTTGCGTGTGAGTGAGATCACCAGTAAGCTCCCATGGAGGTGCTATGTTAGCAGCAGAGGTGGCATCACGCGAGTGAAACTGAATACTTAAGGCTACGCTAAGGCTATAACCACTTTACATCAGGTAGATGGTATGGATGGTAAATAAAAAACTGTTTATTATTAAATATCACTAGCCCAAGTCCTCCTTTCGTGAGAACGTTGTGTTGGTCAGAACTAGAAGTATGAGCGGCAGGATGCAGCATGTGCATTAGACTAAGGTTATGCCACAAGATATCATTCGTATAATAAAAAAGCTAAAAAATAAAAACAGCTTAGGTTATGATGGTTTTGCCACGAAAGTAATAAAGTTTGTTTCTATAAATATAGCACCGCATTTATGTCATATATTAAATTTATGCATTAGACAAGGAATATATCCCGATCAACTTAAACCTCTAATTATAAAACCGCTCCATAAAAAGGGCGATAAAGAGGAAATGACAAATTATAGACCAATTGCTCTGAGTTCAGTATTCAGCAAAATATTTGAACGGTTTATTTATGATGCAATTTATGTATACCTAAGTAGATTTAATATTTTATGTGACGAACAAAAAGGATTTAGGAAAAATAAAACAATTGACATGGCTATTTTTGACTTACTTTGCAATATATTGACGAATATAGATAAAAGAATTCCTGTATGTGCAATTTTTACAGATATGACTAAAGCTTTCGATTATGTAGACCACAAAAGGCTTTTACAGAAACTTAATACATATGGTTTAAGGGGAAATGTACAAAAACTTTTAGAATCATATCTCAGTGGACGTACACAACATGTGGAAATACCTAGAGTGTGTTCAAGAACTAAATTTGAGCAAACATACTTATCGAAGGCTAAAGAAGTAACATATGGGGTACCCCAAGGTAGCGTTCTTGGGCCTTTATTGTTCCTTATATACATTAATGACTTACCAAGGAACATACAGCAACAAATGATACTATTTGCTGATGATAGCACCGCGATAGTAAAATGTAATAACATTAATGACTATGAAAATGACATAAATACAACATTGACTAATATTTTATACTAGCTAGAAATTAACAATTTGAAAATTAATTTGCAAAAAACTCATATTATTCAATTTCAACAAAGAATACGCGCCCCTGACATTAAAGTACAACATAATGGACAAATTATAAAAAATGTACAAGTAACAAAATTTTTAGGATTGATGATTGATAGTCAGCTCACTTGGAAATTCCAAGCAGAACATATTTGCAAACGCCTACACTCAGCCGCCTATGTCTTGTACAATATATCACAAAAAGTAAAACCTGAGGCACTATTAGTTGCTTACCATGGTATTGTGTCACCGGTGTTGAGGTATGGCGTAATTTTTTGGGGTAACTCGAGTGAAAGAGAAAGCATTTTCAAATCTCAAAAAAGATGTGTGAGATCAATGTGTGGTCTAAAAACCACAGAAAGCTGCGAGCCAATGTTCAAGTCCCTAAACATATTGACCTTACCTTCACTGTATATACTGGAAATGTGTAGTTTTGTCAAAATAAATCAACACTTGTTTCTAAAAAGGTCACAGTTAAGAAACAGAGAAACTCAGTTACGATCACAATATTTACACAAACTTCGAAATGTTGATCATAATACAGCACTGTTACGTAAGAGCGTAATTGGAATGGGACCTGTAGTAGATAATAAACTACCAGATAAGTTAAAAATATTGCCTGTCAATTTATTTAGAAATAAATTAAAATTAATTTTGATTGACAAATGTTATTATTCCATTAATGATTTTTTGAATGACATGAATATTGTAATTTAATAATGTGTTGATTAATTGTATTTGTTGAAATTTAATAATGTGTTGACTAATTGTATTGATTTAGTTTAAGAAACTCGTATGACAGGATTTGAATGACATTACTAATATTCTTTTTCTTTCATCACTATATTTTAAATTTTTGCATGTCTTATCGAAGGCGAAATGTACTAGGGCCTATCTATACATGTATCATCTGTTATTTGTACCTACATTTCTGGCAAATAAATATTTATGATTATGATTATGGTTATCTTCAACTGTAAAATAATCGTGAGTCACTCATTAATAAGGCGTGAATTATTCAGAATAGGAGAATTAAAAAGGATCTCGTTTGGTACAACACTATTGTATAAACAAACACAAAATAACAATAGTACTTTCCGATCCACAATTGAACCACAAATCGATCCCAAATCCACCCTAAAAAAACAAACTCTAAGCAATATGCAATATGTAAATAAAAAAAACGATAAATAAAATCTATCGAGCATTGTGTGCAAAAGAATTACACACAATATCCAATTGTGGTGTCGTCAACGAGCTGCCGACCACCCTACGGAACCCAACGCATTAATATCAATCTATCAATAATCCTCAATTGAGAGGCGTGAGCCATAGATCAATAAGTGATAATAAAAACCCTAGTATTGGGGATCGTTGTGCAGGATGGAGAAAGAAAACGGCACACCGGAGGAAAGTTCCGTTACCAGTTTTGGTGCTGGCAGTTAAACCGACACCAGGGGCATCATTCACACGTGGCTGACTCTGCGAAAACATCTTATACCTTTTATATGCCTCAAATAATGTTGTAAAGTTGAAGAGAGATAAGTAAAGTTATTTGAAGAAAGAAATTGTTAACTTGAAATTAACAATGCCCAAATAATAAATACTACATTTTGCGTATCCTATGAAATAATAAACATAACAAAGATTGCTAGATGGTGCACGTTAAAGCGTATATCTGAGCAAGACGTTGAAATGTTAGCATTCCATTCTATGTCAATCGATACTGTGGTTACCAATACGCGCTTATCACAAACATGGTCATTAATGAATCTATTCAACAATCAAAAACCGTCCACATTACTGTGACCAACTGATCAGTTTGTACTAGCAGAATTTTCCATCGGTTTGTCAACTCCTCATGTTTTACGAGCTGAGACGTCCCTTATCATGGATCGACCATCAATATATGGTGACTTTGCACGGCTTGGATAGATCTAAAAAACTCTAAAACTTAAGATACGTAAGAATTGTTTAATGTGTTGGATTTTTGTAATTATGGGAATGAGAAAACCAGCATGTGTGTTACTTTATGGTAAATGATTCGTCACTGACATTACATGATTGCCAACAAATGGCCCGTTGAAGAGAACCTTGGAAAGTGGAGAACTGTGTCTAGATGTTAACTAAAACAACCGAACAAAATAACGTAAAGAATTGATTGACAAAAACTAAACTAAAACTAGACAAAAAAATCTATTAACTAGTATATGTTACCGAACCCTATGAAGACATCCGTCACACTCTTGCCCGATAGTTCCTCCCTCCGATTATTATCGACGGTGCCCGATCGGGCCGCACTGTTTTGATTGGAACTTGATTTCTAAAATAGAGATGTCCTTTGTTCCCTTTTCAATTCTCAACGGTCTGTTTTGATTTTATTTAATTTATTCCGATTCGGTTTATCAATCGAATTTCAAACTTTATTTGTGACAAGTGATTTCAATATCAATTTCGTTAAGAATGGGGCAGTTCTATTGTTTGATATAAAATATGTTCAGGGTATTTTTCTGAAACTTTCTTTTTTCGTCACCATTTTTCTGGTCTGAGTTATTATTTGGCTACAATTTTCTGTAAGGTGGAGCTAGTTCGCCAGCTTTTAGCCGATCTGCCTGTACCGGCGTACAAGCCATGCAAACCATGGAACTCTAATAAATACAAATAACACAATATAAAATTGCTACTTATTGTGTAGCAATTTTATATTGTGTTATTTGTATTTATTAGATAATTTACTATTATTAACTAATTGATCACCTTCGGTAAATAACTTAAGGTGATCAATTAGTAAAAATTAATGTATATTTACCTACTTATACGAGTATATAGCTATAAGCCTTAACTGCTAGTAATCAAGCGGGACCTTTTAGTTCTTAATGTGTCAAAAATGCTATTGACATTTTCAGAATTTTAACCTCGTTTCAAATTCTAAGTGTGATAATAATTATGATGTGATTCCACCTTTCTACAGCATACTTCAAGTCAATAGGTTGCAAACGTCCTGCGAGATGGTAATAAATACTACAAAGTAGCTTTGTGCAAACGATGATAATGTTATCAGCAGGTGACAGATTGGTCACCTGTCGAACTGTTGACTATCAACAAAAAATTGTGTTAAACGCGCTTCTAGGGTTCTATACCAGTAAAAATGAAACGGATGTGGTGCGACACCATTCGTCCATGTGACCCAGATAGCTTGACGCCTGAGTCACGTCTGCCTTTACGCGGCCATATACATGGCTATATATTATTCAAATTATTGACACGCTAGTTTGCAAATATTGTCGAGAAAAGTACAGATATTGACGAGAAAAAGTACAAATATTGATGAGAAAAAGTAGGTACAGATATTACGACGACGAGTAAATATACAGATTTGAAAGAAAATGTAATATTGTCAAGTTTCTTTCGGCATTTCTCCTTCACCAACTGGTATTTACGATAGATTAAAAAAACAAAATAGGCAACTATGAGATATGAGTTATATGCAATAAAAAAATATTTGAGTAATGTTAGGCATTTTACGCGATGTCACCCTCGCTGCTAACACAGCAACTCCTTAGGAGCCTACTCCTAACCCCATTCACAGCAGGGACACAAGTATTCTCCAGAGAGTTGAATTAAACAATTTTTAACGGAAGTATCGCGTGTTTTATTTATTTTGTTGAACCTGACGTTCTGAAAGAGAAGCATAGGTACTCGTGTGAAAGAACACATTGCTGACATGAAGAATAGGTGCGATAAAAACTCTGCAGTATGTGAACATACACTGGACCAGCCAAACCATTACATACGGTTCGATAAACCACAAATCCTCGCCAAGGAGAATCGCTACATGCCGAGAATGTTACGCGAGGCTAGTGAAATAAGAAAGCACCCCAATTTCAATAGAGAAGATTGTTGGCAAGTCCCACCTGCTTGGGATCTAGTCCTAAAAATAATTAAGTCACAAACCCAGAGATCTACTAAAAAACGTTCGGACACTGTGAGCGATTTTTGTGTGAATCGGAACATATATAATAAATCCATCCATGTCGGTCGATTAAACATAAAATAAAGAATTTTTGCCTTTATCTAGACAATAACGAGTAAAAGTGCAATTAATGGGCAAATAACATAGTGTTCAAAATCTGTTGAATGCCAATGTCGTCGAAAAACAAATTAAAATCACTTAGGCTTTCATTCGCCTCCTCAAACTTGGAACCGTCATAAAATACGCCTTGTAACATTTTACTCCATTGCTTATCTGTGGAACTCCATCCATATGTACTTAATTACCGGCAGATACAATGAGGATGCGACATCGATGTTCGGAGCTCCAAGATGGGGGGAAAGGGGGAGATAGGAATCGTATGTTTTCGGATTAATTCGTTCGTGAAATCGTCTCCGCGATAAGAATGGCAACTGCTGTGTACTAATTGAATCTACAATTGCGTCGGGATGTCTGATTTCATTAGTAGATTTGTGTGTGTGAGGGAGGATGAATTGCCTGCTTGAGTCGTACAATATATTCTTGTATTGATCGATTTTACAATGCCAAATATATTTTCAAAGCCCGACATTCAATTATTTGTAGAAATTTGTTATCTGCTTCCATTTAAATTATAAAAAGAATTAGATACCTACTGGTTATTTTGTAAACATAATATAATTTATTAATATTTACATTAGCAACATTTAATATGTACTCATGTTTAGATGACAAGAGAAAATGTGCAAATTTTGACGAGAAAAAGAACAGATATTGACGAGAAAAGAAAAATAACGTATATTATGTAGGTATAAAGTATAATTTTTATCTACTTATACTTTATAATACGAAACGTGCTCCAGGGAAGTGGAATAAAGTCGACATAATACAACTGTATATATCAGATTTTACATAAATAGAATTAACCTACGATCATACGTATACGTATCAATAAGTGAACACAACAAACAAATGCATTCTCGTAATTCTGGCCTCTATATTAAGAATTTCCCTCGGAGTATTCATGAATCTTTCGGGAAGTTTCTTCAAAACAACACGCCGGGGCGAAAGCGTGAATTGTTTCAGAATAATGGTATTTATATGCTACATTGGTTTCAAGGGAAATCACTCTCTGAATTGTCCATAACGTCTGTATCAGGCGCGGGAACACTCCCGCGTAAAACGTCTTAACTGCCGCGGATCGGAGCGTCTTTTATGACGTTGTACGTCGGGATGTGATTCCTGAATTCGATATTACTTAAGCTCGTATTGAAATTGTGGGGTGGGTTCGAAGATTTGGTAGAATATTAAACATTCACGTTTATTAGTTTGTCCTCGGTGAACGTATTTGGTAGTCAAAACGGGGTAGTTTTCGATGGAAACTTGGAAAGTGTGTTAACGACTTCACCCCGCCGAATGTAGTCGATTTCGCTAATGGGCATTACGTTGGATTGTGTCAGTTTAGAACTAACTTCCTTTTATATTGAAACTTAATGTGGATTTGAAGATAGGTACCTACTGTGGAAAGTTGCACATGTCTTTCGATTTGTTATGTCTATATTACTCTTTAGTTTGTTAAATGAAATGAAATTTTAAAGTAAACTTAAGTATCGTTCATGTGTTTAGTGTCTTATAGTATTACGAAGACTGTCTCACGAGATAATGGTTTAGGTTTTAATGATCTTCATCTCAATAGGTGTAACAAAAGTTATGTTTTGAGACACATACAAATCTTCTTTTGTATGTCATATTGAAATGGAGATTGCTTAGAGAATTCATCATATTATCAAATTTAAAATAACATTGACGAGCCTGGTAATCGACTCGTTAGCAATGTTACCTTAGCACCATGGCTAGTGACTTCGATTCTCAAACAAACATTTCGGTGCATGAATCTGTTTGTATTTATTCTACGTCACAGAAAACCATAGCCAAATATCAACTTTTTGGAGAATTGTTGTATTCCCGGGAATTACTGAGATTACCAATAAGTTCCAGATGAGTTGCTGTGTTAGCAACACGCGAGCGATGCTTCCCGTATTACAAGCGTTCATATACTCCATTAACCACTTTACACCGAGAGCTCATTACACCTCCCAGTGTTGTATAAAAAAAAAACATAATAATCATGGCATCACTATCAAGTGGATAATAAATGAGTGAATCGAAACAATCTGAATTGCCATACGCAAATGTAAAATAAAAAACAGATACACTCTCCAAACATACTTGTATACAGCAAAAAAGCAACATAAAAGTCATCAAAAGGCGTTCATAATCGATGGCTCTTCGAAATAAACAGCAGAAGAAAATTGGTATCGTATGATCTTACTTTTTGCGGGATAACCAAAGGGACTACAAAGGCTGCTATCGGAAGGAAAACGAAAGGGTAATGCGGGCATAAGATGCGCATCGTCACACACGGCCTAATCACGAGATACCCCCGGCCACCCCGAACCACCCCAACTTTTGCATATTGCCTAAATAGCCCGAGTTCCCCTCTGTATTTTTACTGAGAGTCTTTATTTGCCGCCGTCCAGATAGGTATTCATACGATTGTAACCCTTTAGTCTTTTGTCTTAGGGTGTTGTCGGGTGTTTCGCGGGTGAAACGGCGATGTGAGGGCACCGTGACGTTTGAGGGATGCTTCGACTCGTCTTAATTGTAGGAGCTCGGTTTTCATATCGATTTTTTAA